>CM017479.2:4786191-5461464 GCA_007827005.2 Populus simonii
TAATCATGGATAGACACTGCCTTGTTTTTTTTTTTATGGGTCAAAAATACTTTGATAGTGTTTGGTGCGATGTGGTCTCGATGGATACTTGTCATATTCTTTTAGGGAGGCCATGATAGTTTGATAGGATTATGGTTTATGATGGTAGAAAAAACACTTATACCCTTAGCATTAAAAGGAAGCGTGTAATTCTGACACCTATGAGAGAGAAGATGAAGATGAAGATGAAGGTTGATAGTGGGAAAACTTTACTGTCCTTATCACAGTTTATAGAAGAAATAAAGAGTGAGTGAGTGGTATTTTCTTTAATGCCTAGGAGTATATCCTTAGAGAAGAAAGAGGATGATAGTCTCGAGAAGACACATAGTGTATTAATAGAATTTTTAAATTTAATATTGGATGAGTTGCCCCAAGTTTTACCTTTCATAAGAGAGATACAACACCAGATTAACTTGATGTCAGGTTTTATCCTGCCAAACAAAGCAGCTTACAAACTTAATCTTAAAGAAGCTCAAGAGTTATAGACACAGGTGTTGGAAATGCTAGAGAAATGGTATATCCAAGAAAGTATGAGTCTTTATGTCATGCTAGATCTTTTGGTCCCCAAAAAAGATAGGTTATGGCGTATGTGTGTAGGCAGTTGGACTATAAACCAGATCATAGTAAAATACAAGTACCTTATACCGCATCTAAATGATATGTTAGATCAGTTGACAAGGTCTAAAGTATTTTTCAAGATTGATATCAAGAGAGGGTATCATCAGATCAAAATAAGACTAGAGGATGAATGAAAGATAGCCTTCAAAACTCACCGTGGATTATATGAGTGGATTGTCATATTATTCGAACTGTTTAATGCTCCCAGTATATTTATAAGGTTCATGCAGGTATTAAGGTCATTCATGGACAGATTTGTCATCGTCTATTTCAATGACATTCTAATTTATAGTCCAACTCTGGAGTTTTATTTGGAGCACCTACGAGATGTTTTCAATACTTTAAGAAAGGAACAATGGTATGTCAACAAAAAAGAAGTATAAGTTCTTCACTGATTTTGTTGCTTTTTAGGCTTCATTGTATCTATTGATGTTGTTCAGGTTGATCAAAGTAAGATTTTTGTAATTGTTGAGTGGTCGACACCAAAAAACATCCACGGTGTTTAGAGTTTTCATGGACTTGCGGTATTTTTTATAGAAGAATCATTATGAACTTTAGTTCCCTTATCGCATCAATTACAGAGTGCCTAAAGGGACATACCTTTAAATGGATAGATGAGGCTGGCGCTAGTTTTCATTAAGTGAAGCAGAAGATGACTGAAGCTCTAGTTTTGACATTACCAAACTTTGATAAATTGTTTGAAGTAGATTGTGATGCTTCTGGGGTAGGTAATGAGAGAGTTATTAGCCAAGATGGACGTTTCATTGCCTTTTTTAATGAGAAAGTATCTAGTTCAAAGAAGAATTATTCCACCTATAATCTAGAGTTTTATGCTATTGTTCAGACTCTAAAGTATGAGAGACATAACTTCGTGTAGAAGGAGTTTATTCTAATTACTGACCATAAAGCTCTAAAGTACATAAATGGTAAATATAAACTAAGTCGTCGGCATATGAAGTGAGTGTCGTTTTTGCAAGGGTTCACTTTTTCATTGAGGCACCAATCAGACAACCTAATAAAATGGTCGATGCTCTTAGTTAGTGTATGACTTTTCTTAGTACCATACGTACCCATATGCCAGGATTTGATACTTTATGTGAGCTATATTTGGCCGATGCCTTATTCAATCAAATTTATGTTGATTTATTGGAAAGAGGTAAACAAGATAACCATATGCTTTTAAATTGTTATTTTTTTTGTGGTTCACAACTTTGTCTTCCAGCTTGTTCTTTACGAGAACATATCATTCATGAACTATATTATGAATGGCATTTTAGACGAGATAAGACATTGGCTCTAGTGTCCATATATTATTATCGACCTAAGTTACCATGTCAGGTTTCCAACATTGTCAAGAAGTGTGCTATTCGTTAAAGGTCTAAGAGGGCTTTATTGAATGCTAAGTTGTATACCCCACTACCAGTTCCTGATTGTGGATAGAAGTGGGCATGGATCTTGTATTGGGCTTACCCCATACACAACAGGCCATGGATTCTATTTTTATTGTTAATGACAGGTTCTCAAAGATGGACCATTTCATAGCCTGTTAAAAGATCATGGATGCATCTCAGGTAACCCAAATTTACTTTAATGAGGCGGTTCATTTACATGACATTCCTAGGACCATCACTTCGGATATGGATGTCAAGTTTATGAGTAATTTTTGGAAGAGTTTGTGGGAAAGGAAGGGAACTCGGATGAATTTTAACAATGCTTATCACCTTTAGAAAGATGAGTGCACAGAGGTGGTTAATTGCAGCCTCAACAACTTACTATGAAGCCTTGTTAAAGAAGCCGAAACAGTGGGATACGACATTACCATATGCAGAGTTTGCTTATAATAGGATTGAACCACCTAGATAAGTCCCTTTGAGATCATCTATGGATAGAATCCTTCTAACGTACTGGAGTTAATTCTTGTTCCTCGCATTGGACAATCGAGCATCCAAGTTACTGATATGACACATTACTTGCATGGCATTCATGAGAAGGTCAATGAGACAATCATCTACAACAATGCCAAGTATAAGACCCTGGTTGATAATCATTGTAGGAGAATGGTGTTTGAGGTTGACGATTTGATATGGGCAATCCTTACACGTGACAGGTTTCTAGTGGGTGAGTATAACAAATTAAAGGAAAGGAAGATAAGTCATTGTGAGGTATTGCAGATGATAATGCTTACAGAATTCGTCTTCCCCATCATCTAAAGACTTATGATGTCTTCAATGTCCAACACTTGACTTCTTATTTGGAGGAGAAACAGAACTTGAGAATGAGTTCTCTCCAACCTGGGGATATATAATTGTGTAGTCGAGTCTGCGATAACGGGTGATTTTGAATAGTCATGTATGAGTCTGCCTCAACTAGATAAAGATTTTCCCTGGACAAATTACGTGCATGGCCTAACAATTGCATTTATGGACTAGTGGGATAGGTTTAGGTCCAAAAGAAGGTTTTACTCGTTCATATGGGCCCACAAAGTACGCTTTCTGGGGGGTGGGGTTTCCTCGAATCCAAAAAAAAAAAAAGTTTAGGTCTAAAAGGAAGTTTGGTCGCGCTAAACCAAATTAACAGGTTAAAAGGACCATAACTTTTGATCCGACCATTGGATCACACTCAAATTTTTATGGTAGATTTCGAAGGCTATTTTTCTTATATTGGCAACTATGTCACTATACTAACTGTTGAATCCTTAGATATCTCAAATCTTGTCATAAGGCACTGATTTTGATAATTTTTGTGATTTTCCTTGTTATTTTTGGATCTCATGCTATTTTTAGATTTTATACTTCTTTTCTTTTTAATTTTAGATTTATGTTTTTGTTTCCTCGAATGGTTTCTGACCTAACTTTGTAAAACTCCTAGGGATGCAGACTTGATTATCATTATTTTGAGAAAAATAAAACTTATGAATTTATAGCTAACATCTGCAGCTTCTTTCACCCATACAATTATTCTATATTTTTTGTTTAGTTGTTGTTTTAAGCTTCCACATGCATCGGTAGTTTTGTCCATTTTGAGTTTTGCTCAGTGATTTAACATATCAGAAAAATGAAAATTCTGTGTAGCTGCTTGTTGTCTACCCTTTTCTAGCTGTTAGCATATATTCCATGATTATATATTTGACGAATCGAGATGGTTCAGTGAAACTGTTGCGCCTATCGTTGATATTCAGCAGCCAAACGTGTACGTAGATATTCTTCCAAGTTCGAAAATGTAGCTGCCATATTAAATTCAAAGGTAACTTTTGACTAATAGCAACTAAATTTTCTCAACCTTGAATATTTGTGCGATATAATTAACAAGCGTTGAATACGGTTCCATTCTATTTGCAGATGTTTACCCTACTTAAGTCTGCGAACGTTGTTGGTTTAGATAACTTGTGGCTGTTTAATGGCTACCTGCATGTATCAACTCTATGGATGCTTAAGAAAGTGAAGAATATGCAGCCAATAAGGAATTTTGATGCTTGTGTAACCATATATCAAATATAGTTCGTGCAGACTTGGTCTTTTTCTATGCTTTTTTCTTCTTTTAGGCTGCTTCTTTTTTTTCTTTTTTTTGTAACTACGGGTATTTATACCAGCTTACGTATATATTGACTAATCTCTCAAAGTTTTAAAGTTAATAATGATATAAGTTTTTAATAATTCTAAAATTTATGATACTTAAACTAATAATCTTAGAAAACAAACTCGGCGGATCTGATAATTAAACTTCACCTCCTATGAGGATTTTTTAAGGGCTGTTCTTAGTTAGCTTGTTGGTGGAAGAAAGGTAGGCTGCCTTTGTTATTTGAACTTCTTTCTTTGTGTTTAATTATTATAGTTTCCCGCGAGGAAAATGACTGTACTGGCGGCTCACAGAAAAAGGTGTCGGTTTCTTAGACTGATAAAGGATGATCAGAGGCAGAGATGTACATGCATGCATATGATCGATCCTTGATTAGTCAAAAGGTATGGTCAGGAAAGTCCTTGTGAAGTTAAAGCTACGCAATTATACATTAGAAGTGTCAAAGTACAAGTTGAATAACTCCAAAGTATTTCAAGCATTAATTATCATCAAAATATATAGAGCTTTTTCTCTGGTATCCATGAGTTCCTGTCTGCAAAAAGTCGCTCTATTTTAGTGGTGTTCCATTGATGAATTTTTAGATTTGTTATTTAAGAGAGGTTGTTAATTTAAATGTTATAAATTTTAAGATTCTCAAAAAATTAATTCATATACATGTAAACTAATCTTAATATCCATATATATATATATATATATATATATATATATATATATATATATATATATATAATTCTAGGTTTCGAACCTTGCTTTTATATATATAAAAAATTATTATTCCCGTAATTATAAAAGCATAAAAAATAGATTTCACAAGTCATATATGATATGTTAATCCAAGTTCAAAACACTAATCAATGGACTTTTTTGGGTTACATGAAGCCATGGACGAGTTTTCTTGCAATTAGTAATTGATTATAGTACTAGCATTATAATTTTTATGAATTTTTTATTTTAAAGAGTTCATTTATATATAAATAACATGTATAAATGTTAAATATATTAATACAAATAAAGTCTTATAATACATCTTAATTAGTTGGTTATTTTTAATGTTAGTAGAGTTTGTCAAAATTTAAAATTCATTTTTCTAAAATAGTCAAAATTCGACATAAGAAAATAACCAAAAGTTTTCTCATAACCAAGTTTTGATTTAATGATTTGTTGACTTAAATTTATTATTTTAAAAATATTAATTATATGTGGATCGATTAGAAATTAAAAATATAAACATGAATAAAATTTTATGACTACTTTTTTTTAAAAAAAAACATTCTATAATATTAACAGTGGCTTAAAGGAATATAACACAAATTTTACTAATTCTTTTGTCTAAAAGATTTAAAGATAATACAACAAAACAAACAATGATCTCATATATTAATTTGATAAATTTTGATATATATATATATATATATATGTTATTATTTTAGATTTTTATTATTAGATTTTTTACATTTTTTTAAGCATTTTAGAGTTTTGATAGTCAAAATAAAGTATCAATAAGGTTTTATATGGGTTAGGATGATTTAAAAATATTATTTTTAGAAAGTATATTAATGTTTAAGTCTTTTTTTAATTAATTCAAGATAGAGGTGATCAATTTATATTTTATTATTATATATATTTTGTATTGTCTTTTATATATATATATATATATATGGAGCAGAAGCATTGTTTTTTCTTCTTTTTTTCCATAGAAAATTTTTAAATGCGACAATATATTTAGTATATATTAATGCACGTGGTTGTTCTTAAAATTTAAAAATATTTTTATGGAATTAAGTATTTTGACATAGATTTTATGTTATATATAATATAATTTTGGTAAGAGAAAATATTTTAATTTTATAATATTTAAATATAAATATTAGTACATGATATAAAAATGTTTTATTAATTTTTATTTTCTTTGAGATTTTTCAAGAATTATTAATTACAGATATCAATAAATATAAGTCATCAAAAAAAAAAAAATACAAACACTTTTTTATTCTGATTTATTAAATATTTACATTTATACTTGATCACATTTATTTTCATTATATAATGAAACTAAAATTACTTTAATAAACAGATAAGATATTTCTTTAATTGAAACAATTATTTACACATGCATTCCAAGAAAACTATGAAGCTTCTTTTTAAAGAAAACTACATGAGACTTTTTATAACAATATGATCTAAATAATAATGTTTTTATTTTAATTATCCTTACAAGAAAATTATACAAAAATTTTAAAGATTATTTTTAAATAGTTATTATAATAAATACATATGTGCTTTGAATTTCCTATTTATATACTATGAAATCAATTCACAAAAACTTATAAAAAACATTATATTCATTGCCAATTTCTAATCATAAAATTGAAGTTATTTTATGTTTATTATTTAATTATAACCACTTTTTTTTTTTATTCTCAGAAGAGAAGTAAATGTTTTTTTAACAATCTTCTTACAATTTGCATAGTGTATTTTTTCTTAGAGGTTGTTTAGTGTTGCGGCTACGACTGCGTTTATATAAAAACGTCGTTGTCATGTGTTTGGTAACGATATAAACGCACATTACTGTTTGTGAGACCCATGAACATCTGCGGTTTAACCACAAGACAACCATAAGCAACTTCGAGTTGCTTTTGTGCTAAGTTGCAAATTGTGTTTATAAACACAGTAAACAGAGGCGTCGAAGAAGAAGAACAGAAACAACACAACATGGCACAGTGGAGAGCAGCTCCCTCAGCTCACCATTGGACTCCGCCGTGATGGAACAACCACTGTTCTTCCTCTTCCCCTTCACCTTCTCCTTCGTCTTTTGCATTATCCACTGTTCACGTGAACAGTGGAGAGCAGCTCACCACTAATCTTCGTTGTTTTCACCGCCAGCCACTGCTCTTCCTCTTCCCCTTCTCCTTCTCCTTTTTCTTCTGCATTCTTCACTATCTGAAGAAGAAGAACAGAAACAGAGCACAGTGGAGAGTGGAGAGTGGCTCCCTCAGCTCACCACCGGTCTCCGTCGTTTCCACCCCCAGCCACTGCTCTTCCCCCTCTCCTTCTCCTTCTCCTTCTCCTTCATCTTCTTAATTCTCCACTATCCAAAGAAGAAGAACAGAAATAGAGCATAACAGAGCACAGTGGAGAGCAGCTCCCTTAGCTTACCACCGACCTCTGTTGTTTCCACCGTTAGCCACTGCTTTTCCTCTTCCCATTCCCCTTCTCCTTCTCCTCCATCTTCTACATGCTCCACTGTTCACGTGAACAGTGGAGAGCGTCTCCACTATTTATGGCTGGACCGGGTCCGACCCAAACATAAATGCCCTGTGTCTGGGTCCGACCTAGTAAAATAAAAAAAATTCTCAAATATTATGTTTTATTTGAAAAACTAGTGTTTAACATTATTCAATTACAATACATAATTATATTAGAAGGAGATTGTATGATGATGTAGCATTTGCAGAATTTGATCGCAATTCCAATTTTGTTTTTGATGATATTTTACTTGATGTTGTTGCACACTCAGGAAGCCATGAAAACTGTAATCCTTGTCGGATGAATTTCGTACATGATGAAATTGCAAATAGTTTAATAGACTAAAAAATACTTTATATAAAGTATTGTTTATTTCATAATGTAATAACGGTAGTTAAATGTATAGTATTTCAATTAAAAACCATCAATATTAATATATATCGGTTTTAGTTATTTTATAACCTCAATTTGAAAAGTATTTTTAACCAAACACATTAAACTATTTTTTATTCAACCTCAATTTCAACCACAGTTTTAACCAAATATATATTTTTCCAAACCAACCTCAACTAAAAGTACTTTTATAAAATAACTTATTTCAAACTATAATCACAGCAGCTACCACAATACCAAACACACTCTTAGTGGATCAACAAGCTTGTTGTGGGTTTCTCGAGGATAGAAACACATCCTGCCATTAGGGTGGGACTTGATTTTGCAAAAGATTGTTTGAATTTATTTTTTATTTTTCAAGAGATTAAAATTAAAGAGGTTGTAATTGAAAATTAGGAAAAAATGCATCCCTTGAAAAGATAAAAAAAAATTCAATTGTAAAATTCAAGGGAAGAAGAGAAAAAAAAAGTTAATCGGCGAAGCCATGCCAAAGTGAAATACCAACAAAGTATAACTTTGAATGAAAACTCTCATCGAGACATTCCATATATGCTATGAAAGTTCGCTTTTAAAGGATGAAGGAAGTTGTAAGCACCATCTAATGGTAGCGGCTCCTCCCGTATGTGGCGCATGTTTTCCACGCGCCATGTACTTTTTTGTTCTCTTCATTCAATTTAATTGAATGAGTGAAATACCAATGAAGTATCACTTTGAATGAAAACTCTTGTTGAGACATTCCATATATGCTAAGGAAGTTTGTTTTGGAAGGATGAAGGAAGCTGCATGCACCACCTAATCATAATGGCTCCTCCACATATTGGTGTATGTTTTCCACGTGTCATGTGCATTTTTGTCCTCTTCATTCAATTTAATTCCTGATTCTATAATAATTGTTTAATTTAGTTCCAAATTTCATCCCACCTAATTTCAAGGCCTCTTTTTTCAATTTAGTCCCTGATTATCTAAGAACTCTTCTCTTCAATTTAGGCCTAAATTTTTCTCGAACTTAGCCCAATGAAGGCCTCATCGGGAAAAGAATAAGGGAAGGAAAAAAAAAAGAGATGGTTGCCTACCTGGTTAGCACAATGTGATCGTGTCCACGACCCAGGTTGTGAATTTAGCCAATATGTCATAGTCTTAATGTTAAAACAAAAAAAATATCATCCTGATTTTTTTAAAGTCGACGCATGTTTTTATTGGTCGTCAAGGTTGTCCTTTGGTCCTGTGAAATTAACTAGGTCATTTTGTGACAACTTCTACGCGATTTAATTTGAAGCTTTGGCTAGACAAACAATTAGATCAGAAGATTTAAAGGTTTCTCTTTGGACCAGGTCTAATGATATTATTAAAGAGTTTCCTTTGTCCTTTTTTTTTTATGTTCAAGAAAAAGTTGCTCATATTTTTAAAAAATAATAATAATTTGGATAACATCGTTTAATGGTTTTTTTAATCATATCAAGCCACCTTTATATACCATGGGTTTATGCATGTTGTTTAAAAAATTGCTTGCAAGTATTTTATTAAAATCTCAAATTCATAACTGTTATGGAGCGCGGGTAACAAAACTAGTCTAAACTATAAACACACTTGGCACGCCTCAAGGCATGTTTTTAGGTCTTGTTTAGCATGGCGGTCTAATCATGTTTTTGAAATTTTTTTAATTTTAAAATAATATTTTTAGATCATTTTGATATGCAAATATTAAAAAATATTTTTTTTTAAATAAAAAAATTTATATTATTTTAATATATTTTAATAAAAAATAATATCTCCATCGTAATCCCAAACATGCTATTTTATTTATTTATTATTATTATTATTATTATTTACCTTATACATTGATTTGGCAAAATTAAGATGTAAACGATATATCATCCTTAACCTGTCTTCAAGAAGGAACGGTCACATGATTTCTTTCTTTCTTTTCTATATTTTTTCTCTCCATAATTTATCGTTTCCTACGAGAATATCTTCTATTATAGAATTAAAAAATAACTTATCCTCTCAGCCAGTCCAGCGAAACATCTGACAAGATAAATAAATAAAAGTTTTTTCTAGAGAAAAAAAATTGTGATATGGAGAGATAGTTGGCAGCTCTGTCTGTCTTCCACCAGAGGCATTCGAGTTGTTTATGCTTTGTGCTCCAATCTGTTTCTGATCCCCATTGCACCAACATAATATTTGTGGGGTTCATCAGATTTTAACCACTTCCATATATAATTACAGATTTGTAATAAAATATTTATTTATTTTTTCTGTCAATATATAGGACAAACTCTATGTGGATCAAAAAGAGCACTGAATTGGATTAATAAAGCTGAACAAACAATACCTGCATAAAGAGAGAAGAGATCGTAGAGAGCCCTTTTCACTGTAGGCTGTGCTCTGTTGTCTGGCCTTGTTTCAGCCAAATTTACATCGTTACATGGCATGATAGTTCACCAATAAATTGTTATTGTTGCAGAAAAGGGGAAAAAAGAAGAAGAAAAAAGGTATACAAGGTACTGCTGATGCACATATGATTACCTAAAGAAGTGTGCAGACTGAACTGTCTTAACCCTCGGTGGCTCTGTAGGTGCCACAACTTTTGACCTTTTAAACTCCATCGGAAAGGACATTCCTAGAAAATCCTTCCCATTTGCTTCAAAGACAATTTGATTTTGAACTTAAATAATGCCCGTAGCTGGCAAACTCCATTAGTCCAATCTCTTACATGAGAAGCAAACAAAATGGTGGAGAGGTCAATGCATTCATCTTTCAACTTTGGCTTTCTGCTTTTCTTGGAAAAACATTAAAATACACTAACCATCTTGTCTTAAACCAACCCAAGAGGTATCATTATCCTGATATAATTTATTTTTGGACTGCTTCCCTGTGAGGATTCTCTATTACTGGATGACCTGGATTGTTTACTCTTTAAATCTTCTCCAAGTTGAATTTGTTTATCATTTATTCATTTTCTAATCAATCAGGCCTTTCCCACTTCATCCTCGCACAAGTCCTAATCAAAGGGTTATCAATAATTGAGGCACGGTTCCCATGTGTCACTCATCTTAACCATCTTCTGCATCGTATGTGTTTTTTTTTTTAAAAAAAAAGTAATGAAAACTTTGTTTTCAAATCATGTCTGGGACCTTTGATATAATTGGTCACAACCCATGAAAAAAAATCAAGATGAAATTAACAAGCCAGGCATCTCTGAAGTCTATTCTGGCGTTATGCCTGCATTGCACGATATAATAAGGTTGAGTTCATATATTAACATACTTGTTGAGGAAGACTGGGATTAGGATTGGCATCAAAGTCTTTTTCATAACCTTGTGCTTGACTAGATTCAAAAATCTTCAATTGAAGATTAAATCCTTAAACGACTGCATATTTAATCTGCATGAAACAAAATAGATGAATATACAAAAATAAGCGATTTCAGTGTCTGATCTTCAACTTTTATCCTTGAAAGATGATATTCGTGGCTTCTATAGTTTCCATAACATTTATTGCTGAATGTTGCCGTTAACTGTACTAACATAGATAACATCATTTCCAAAAAAGAAATGCACAAAGGAAACTTTTTAGCATGTACTGTCAAAAAGGTTTTCCCAAAAAAAAAAAAGCCCCCCACAAACTGATGAGCCTGAAATCTGAATCTTTGAATCCATTCCTTCCTTGCCTTCAAATCTTGTGGTTTTCACCCACGGTCAGCATCAGTAGTACATGGCCTTTTCCGCTGTCTTGTTTTCATCAAACAAAAAGTTATTACAACTGCTAGTGCTAATAAGTTGTTTTATCTCCTCTAGACCATAGTCTAATGGATTCTCTTCCCATAACCCGATTTGCTTCCCAGTCCACCCATTAAGTACACCATGACCAGCAAACCCACTTGAAACCATCAACTTTTGGTCGTCTTCAACCCCATTGTGTAGATAATTTTGCAAGCCCACCCGTCCAGTGTTGTTATTTGCACCATCACCATGTTCATACTCCTCTTTGACATGGCTCATCTGATTGCTGCAACTTCCGTCAGAAGAACTGCAGCTAGCTTCACCTCCAAACATTATGAGATTATCTTTCACTTGATAATTTTGCATAGATCCCACAAAGGTTTCTTGGGGTTGTAGCATAGAAGCAGTAGTGAAAGAGTTATTGCTCAAAGGACTTGATGAAAACGAAATTGGTTCAGTGAAAGACCTAGCTAGGGTGTAATTATAACTGTTGTTGCTGCATGTGAATGAAGGTGATGATGACAGGGGAGTGGATGGTGAAGACGGTGATGATGTAGCGTGGAGGAGAGATGAGAAATGAGCAGCTTGCTGAGGTTTCCTCAGAGCATCAGGATTAATCGAACCCATTAGTTTCTTCTTGAGCTTGGTGTTCCAGTAGTTTTTTATATCGTTATCCGTCCTGCCTGGCAACTGAGCTGCTATTATTGACCACCTGCATTTTGATGTGAACAAGTTATGTAAGAAGAAATGAAAGTGAATGATCTGATCTTTAAAGAGTAGCTCAGCACTCTTAATAAAAATGTAAGCTTAGCATGAATGCATAGACTTCATATAATTATATAATTATATAATTATCCGAAATTGGCATATTGTGGGAGCATGCAGTTGTTTCTTGAGGTTTCACTTTTTTGCCAGAATTGTAGATACACTCATATAACTCATTCATGTTATTCTCTCCATGTCTTAGATAGGAGAAGGAGTCATACAAGACTAAAAACTATCAATTTCAGTAAGGATGACAAAATATGTGAGAGAAACATATGATTTTGGAGTGAGATTACTGGAAAAGAAAGCTGAGAGAATACCTGCTTCCAATGTTGGCATATAGGCTGCAGATTATCCTATCTTCATCATCAGAGAACTCCCCATGTTTAATGTTGGGTCTGAGATAGTTTAGCCATCTTAATCTGCAGCTTTTCCCACATCTTTTAAGACCTGGAAAACAAATCCCAGAGAGAATCGAGATTGTAAACAAAACATAACTGGAAATGACAGAAAAGGAAGAGCACTGAAACCTTAAGATCACTTTTCATGGAGTGGGAGTCGTTTCCATTAAAATAATCTTACAGGTCAACTACTCAGAACCCACTAACTAAAAGGAAGAGGAAAAGGTGTTTATGCTTACCAGCCTTTTGTGGAAGAGCAATCCAATTCCCTCCTGTCCCGTGTTTCGCCATGTACTCCTTCAGCTTTGCGTCTTCTTCAGGCGACCAAGGCCCTCTCTTCACATTGGCCTTGTCACAGCAAGGAGCCCTTCCCATCTTTCTCTCTCCCTTTTCTTCTGAGAAACCAACAAGTTGAATCAAAACAGAGAGGCCTGATGAATGTGGTTCCTAACTTTCTTTGACAGACCTGGTTTTCTGAACACTCAGGGAGAAGAGATTGGTTACATTTATGAAGAGAGAGCACAAGTCAAGAAAGACTAGTCTAATTTCAATAATCAATTTCCATCACTCCTGTTTGTTGATTAGCCAAGAGAACTTTCCATCATAAACAAATCAGCAACAGGGTCCTTCCATGTCTACCCTTGCTTGGTCTCCCTTCTAACTTCAGTCACACTTTAAGAATCCAAAGTCTGCTCAACTAATAGAGAGAAATATTAGTAATATAATTACTGAAGATGACGGCCAAGTTTTCCAAATTAGAGGCCAAGTCATAGGGTAAGGTATCAATTGATAAGTATCTACGTATATCTTCTTCTTGGCTACACGTACGTATGGTAGGTATATCACGTATAAAATAACAAACACGTATGTAAATACGGGGGCGTTTTAGGACTAATAATTGCTTGATGGATGTAAATTAAACAATAAAAAACATGAAATGCATGGCGACCGCCAATCTGCACATACAGTTTTGCCGCAAGCCAACAGAAAGCAGGTATAATAAAAGATGATAATATTTAACTCACTGTCAGATCAAGGCCAGTGTTGTGATTCTCTTGTCAAAAGAAGACAAGTGATATTGTGATTATATTAGTTACGTCCAGTTAGATTTGCGAAGCCACTGGCACTTCGCGTTCAGACAGCGTTGTATGGAATATCCTCTGTCTCCTTGCATGCGGTACCACTCAGTACCTTTGTAATGGATTGATTATTTTACATTTGAACCACCCATGATACAGTCAAAATCAAACCATCTTTAAGTATTTATTAGCGAATTTACCCGCGCTCCTTGGATTAAAAGTTAATTTTTATGGTATGATTCCAAGTTTTTTTTAAAAAAAATTTGGGCCTCTCAAGGGTTATCTTGAATTATCAAAATAATGCCTCTTTTTCTCGTCAATGATTATCTTTCACCACCTATCTATCTCCCACTAATATGTCTCTTTATAAGATGTCAATTTTTTTCTTTAATCACTTGTGAGTTTCAACCTTTCTCACCAATAGCATAACAAGTCATATGCAAAGATCAACAACTTATTTTTTCAAATTACATATAGGAAAAGAATTAATCTACTTCATTGTTCCACTTTCCATGAGATAAGATCGTGTGATTAAGGTGCATGCAACGACCATGTCCAGTCACCCTGTTATCTCATAAAGAAGTGGCCACGTCCCCCCTAACATATTTATAACATAAAAAAATAAAAATAAAAATATATATATAATTGTTGTTAACAAGTGCATTTAATAAGATAAATCAATAATCATACATACTAATAAATGTTAAAGAAAGTTGTTAATGATAATTAAATATTCAATCAAAAAACTGAGAGGTGGATATAAATTAAAAGATCTGATCTTGTGTCACGGGAAGTCATTCAATTTGTTTTAATGACATGTCAATATGTTTTTAAGAAAAGTAATAATTTTAATTCTATTGAAACAAAATAATTTGCTACAACAATTCCTTCTTTTCTTATTATTTTTTTAATAAAAAAAATATAACATTTTTGTTATATGTTCTTGATTTAATAAAAACAAAAAACAATTAGTATAAATATATAAAAAAAATTATACAATTTAAAATAAGGTTAAAAAAGACATCTTTCTAATTAAAACTTTCTATCTTATTAATGCATTTTTTTTCAAGTACTTGTTTTTTAGACAACACCTCGTCATAATCATAAAAGCAAGTTTTTATTTTTTATTAAAAAAAATAATACTATGATAATTTTGATGTGAATGTATTTAAAATTTAAAAATAATACATAGCTTGTGCGTGATGCAAACTGAGTCGACTTTGGTACATTAACCTAGAAAACCCCTGACCCACCCTTTGCCTAGCCTGTGTTTCAAATTAAATTGGGTTGAGTTAACATGATGTGACCTAGTAACTTGGTGGATCCAAACATGACTGGGTTAACCCGATCAAAATCTGGTTTGATTTTAAAAAAGTAATCAAGATAACATCATTTGAGTTTTTTAAAATATGGAGATGAAAACTTTTTGGAATGACCTAGATCAACTTGAAATAACCAGTCGAACCTGCTATCCAAGTCATGAATCCGATTAGATTTAATAACTTTGTTTTTAGGAACATGTTATTTATTTAATTATACAATAATACAAATAGATATGTGCAAGAAAGTGACCAAATAAAATCTTATAAGAAAATAAAAAACAATCATGAAGGGTTGTGCAAAAAGAATGCATGCTATAGAAAATTACTATAATCTTATTCAGAAACAATGTAAAACTTGAATGGTATTTAATAAAACAATATCCAAAATATATTTTAGATTAATTTATTTTAACAAATGTCAATTAAAATTGAAGACTAGGTCTGATTTCAAATTAAATTGGGTTAGAGATAACCTCATGTGACCTATTTAACCTACCAATATAGTTGTAAAATTTGGATTAGCCTAACAGGTCAACTTGAGACGCAGCTGACTTGGGACTCAAATTGGTCTAGGTTAAATAATTTTGTTTTTTTAGATTGACCTGGACCATGCATTTGGGTAAGTTTAATAATTTTATTTTTTTAATTATTTAATTATACGATAATAAAAATAAATATATGCATGAAAGTGACCAAATTAAAAAAAATCATGAAAAGCTATACAAAAAGAGTGTTTGCTAATATTATAAAAAGAATGCTATAATTTTATTTGAAAACAATGTAAGAATTTCATGATATTTAATAAAACAATATCCAAAACATATTTTTAATTTATTCATTTTAATAAAATCCAATCAAAATTGAAGAAACAAGTGTAAAAAAAAAAAAAACAAAGGCAAAAAGGAGGTTAGACACTTGGGCTTGGATGGGTTAGCATACCTAGCCTAGGAAATGAAGGCTACGCACAGGGGGGTCTGCAAGGCTAACCCACATGTTTGACCATCCTTTTTTTTTATTAGAATGAGCGGAGGACACGTTGTCACTCATTATTTAAAAAATAACATCTATTCTCTTTACAGTTTAAACAAAAAATAACCAAATCAAAAAATATTTAATAACTTTGATTTACCTTTTTTTTTTTGCATTGTGAGCGGAAAAAACAGAATGAAAGCACCTAAAAAAACACCCTTTAAGCCTTCACAAACCTATTTTAACCACAAAAAAACCTTTAATCTCTCATAAAAGCATAAAATAACTGAATAAAAAATATTAATGACCTCGATCTACTTTTTATTCGATATTGTGAGAGGAGGAAACCACCTTCATTAAACTCCCCAAAAAGAACTCAATTTATTGACACCAAAATCACTCTTTATGGTAATCAAAATGTCGACAACCAATAATGTTTTCTCTTCTTAATTTTTTTGACGACATTCTCTTTCATCTCTTAACTTTCAAGGACTGAAACATAAAAAATGAAATTATTTATCTAAATGTGAAATGCAAAAATTCAAGGGGCTAAAAAATAGATAAACTAAAAGTATAGGGAGCAAATTGTAAATTTTCTTGCAAATATCAAAATGGAATTTGTTTTGTTTTGTTTTGTTGGTTAACTTTGATCCTTATTCTTTTTAATTTCTATTTATTACAACCGATACATTTGGTTTTGAAAATTTAGTCTTCAATTCAATCACAAGAAATTTCTAAACACTTTATGTGCATGAGAAAATACAAATGTAAAGAAATCTCAACCTACAAAACCATTATAATATATGTTGAGAGGATGAAGTTGTAATTAAAAAAGTTTGAGGATTAAAATGCAAATAAAAATTAAGGTTAAAAAATCTCTAAAAACTTTGTTTGCATGAGAAAATACAAATATAAAGAAATTTCAAACTGCAAAACTATTATGGTATAATTTGGAAGGATGAAATTATAATTAAAAAAGTTTGAGATAAAAAAAAGTTGATGACCACTGTCCTCTATTTAAACACAAACAAGCAAGGGTAAAGATATTAAATCTCCATGATATGCTCTGCTAGGATGAGTCCAAGATTTCTAGGAATGGTAATTACATTAAAGCTGTATTAATATTCCAAGATATGCTCTGTCAGGATATGATTGCTCTGTTATGAGTCCAGGATTTCTAAAATGCTTCAAGATATGCTCTGTTTTGGATCCAAGATTTGCTCAATCTATTCATTTGAAATTTCCTTAGGTGGTTGAACTACCATTTCGGGCTGAAGTTGTTGCCATTGATGCACCTTCATCCTTCAACATCTCTCCACTACTGTAGCATGAATTGTGGGAGTTTACAGCCTTATCACTTCGATAGTTATGTTCGTCCTTATCACTCATTTGAGTTCCATAATTCATGCCGAGATGTTGCGTTGTGACAATACCCTCCCTCATACTATGTCAGGGTCAGAGGTAGAGTTTGGTTCGAAAATGAATGAGTGTTGCCTTGGACATTGGTTTGGTGAAGAGGTCTACTACTTGCTCTGTAGTGGAGATATGTTGAGTGATGAGATGTCCAAGTGTAACTCGTTCGCGCACAAAATGATAATCTAACTAAATGTGTTTGTTGCAAGCATGAAATACTAGATTTATTGTTATGTGAAGAGCACTTATATTATCGCAATAGAGAGTTGGTGTAGATGCCAGTGGAATCTAGAGATCTTTAAGGATAAATGACATTCATGTGAGTTCTGTTGTTGTATTAGCCATTGCTTGATATTCCGCTTCAGTGCTTGATTGAGAGATCGTGGGCTGTTTTTTTGCGCACTATAAGATGAGATTTCCTCCTAGAAATGTACAATATCTTATGGTGGATCGTCTGGTGGTGGGGCACCCTGCCCAATCTGCACTAGAGAAAACACAAAGATCAAGTGTAGTATTGGTAGTAAATGCAAACCTAAGTCAATTGTGCCTTTGACATATCTCAAGATCCTCTAGACCAATTTTAGATGCACAATTATAAGTGCATACATGAATTGTGAAGCATAATTCACACTAAATGTGAGATCTGGTCTTGTGAGAGTTAGGTACTGTAAAGCTCCAACCAGTCTTTTGTAATAGCTGGGATCGTCAAGCAGGACATTGGTTGATGAGGTCTTGGTTTTAGTTTCAAGGGGAGTGCTTATAGGCTTGCAGTCGACCATGTTGGCTCGTTCCAAGATAGTAAAAGCATAATGAGATTGGGACAAGTGTAGACCAGCCGATGTTTTTGATATTTCAATGCCAAGAAAATGATGAATGTGGCCCAAGTCTTTCATCAAGAATTCTGTGCTCAAAAGTTGAATGAAGGAGGACACTAGCGTCATGGAGGAACCTGTTAGCAAGATATCATCTACATAAAGAAAAAGAATTAGTGTGCCAAAGTTAGAGTGAAAGATAAACAAGGAAGGGTCAGTTAGGCTACAAAAGAAATCATATTTGAGAAGAAAAATACTAAACCGATCAAACCAAGCACGAGGTGCTTGTTTGAGACCATAAAGGGCCTTGTGAAGTTTGCACACATGTTTTGGATATGTAGGATCATCTATTCCTGGAGGTTATTCCATGTATATGTTTTCTGAAATTAAACCATGAAGGAATGTATTTTTTACATCAAGTTGACGCATAAGCCATTTTTTAACAAGAGTTATGGTGACTAGAGAGAAGGTTTCGGTGTAGTCCAAACCATCCACTTGATGTTACCCTTTTGCCACCACCGAGCTTTAAGGCGATCTAATGAACCATCAGGTTCGAGTTTTGGTCTGAATACCCATTTAGACCAATTACATGCATGTTTGAGGTGTGTGGAACAAGCTTCCAAGTCTGATTTTTATGCAAGGCTTTGAGTTCTTCATCCATTGCTGCTTTCCAACCAGGGTGAGATAGAGCAGCTCATGTGTTGTGTGGTTCACGAGGAATACTAGCTGAGAATATAAAGAAAATCAAGGTATATTTTGGATTGGGTTTGATAATTCCTGTTTTTGATCGAGTGATCATTGGAGATGCTAGGTTATGTCGTGTCTGGACACTTGGTGGATTAACTTGGATGTCATGATGGAGGATTGTTGAAGGTGTGGCCAAACACTTCTTCCTGTTCTTGTGATATAGCTTGATCAATAGTTTGTGTTTGTGGTGTTCCTTGTGTGGTTGTTTGTGTCATGTCTGGTGCAGATGTAGGGTGAAGTTGTTGTTGTCCATTCGTGTCTGAGAAGGAACCTGTAACACTGCTAGAGACAAAAGTGAGTGATGGTATGTTGGGCAGAGGAATGGAAGCTAATGGTGTTAATATTTGAGAATCTGGTTCAACAGTGCGTGTGGTGTGAATTTATGGTAACCATGAGTAAAAAATGCTTATAACCTGCGATGTAGGTGGTTCCATGCTTTGTTTCTGTGTGGTTTTAAAAGGAAAAAAAAGTTCATCAAAAACCACATGGCGAGAGATAAAAAATTTTCTACTTGATGGATGAAAGCACTTGTATCCTTTATGTTTATCACTATAACCAACAAATATGCAAATTACTGTTTTTGGATCAAACTTATTTTGCCGTGTATCCCATGTGTAAGGGAAACATTTTGAACCAAACACACAAAGGGAAGTATAATTAGGATGGTTTCCATGAAGTGTAAAATATGGTGTTTTATAATTAAGAGCAGGTGTGGGTAAACGATTTATTAGGTAGTTAGCAGTGGAAAAAGCTTCTACCCACAGAAACAGTGGAGCACCACTATGAAATAACATGGTCATTTCAAGTTCTCGTATTATCCTATGTCTCCGTTCAACCATATCGGTTTGTTTTGGAGTGTATGGACATGATACCTGATGTACTATTCCGGCAGAGATGAAGTGTGATGATAATTTGGAGTTTATGAACTCTCCTCCTCCATTTGAGTGAAAAACCTTGATCTTTTTGTTGAATTGTCTGTTGACATATTGTTCAAAGGCTAAATAAGCATTTATAAAGTCAGATTTATGTTGTAAGTGAATGATCCAAATATACTTAGAAAAATCATCAACTAAACATGCATAATATATGAATTTACCAATAGATAAAATAGGGGTAGGTCCCTATAAATCATAATGAATTTTTTCAAAAACACTAGAGCTTAAATGTTTAGAATTAGAGAAAGGTAATCTACTAAGCTTTTCCAATTGGCAACTATCACAAATATGTTCGGATTTTATTTTGCCAATAACTTCAATTAACCCTTTATTTTTTTAAAAGTAAAGCAGAAGACTGAGGATGTCCTAATCGTTGATGCCAAATATCTGTGGTGCCGGATTTGAAACGATGAGAAAAATAAAGCTCCAGTGAAGTGGGAAGTACGTAGAGCTCACCCTTGCATCTCTTTTTGATCACTGGTTGTCCTGTTTGTCATTCCTTAACACAAAAATCAACATTAGTGAATTCATAATTAACTGGAAACTGAGTTGTTAGTTGACTTACTAAGAGCAGATTTTTTTTCAAGTGAGGGACCAGCAAGACATCAAGAAGTTGTAAGACTTTATTTTTTTACTTAATGTTAAGTCTCTAATACCAATTATTGGCAGAGCAGAACCATTGCCTATAAGAACTGAATCAGATCCTGAATAATTTCGAAGATTAGTTAACATACCTTATGTTCCTGTCATGTGGTTTGAGGCTCCTATGTCTAAAATCCACTCCGTTTCAGCTATTGTATTATCCAAGGTAAGTGTTGTCAATGCTTGCGGTATGTCATTTGGTTGTGTTAATCTTTTGGGCACCAAACAATATATTTTGGCAACATGTCTTACCATCCCACAATATTAACATCTTTCTTCACGATAGAGGTTTCTTTCAGTAGATGTCATTCATCGCTGTCCAAGTGGGGGAGGTCATCTGTGTTGTGTAAGTGTTGATTGACTAGGGGAGTATCCATTGTTTTGGACCTTTGGTTGTTGTGCTTGAAATCCTCTTCCTATTGAGGTGAATTGTTCTTTGTCGTGGCCTTGATATCTTATGAAAGATTGTGGATATCGTGATTGTTGTTGTCTATAGAAAGCCATTGGGGGAGTGAGTCCAGGAGTATTTTGGATTGAGAACCAGTTGCGTCTTTGATCAAGACTTTGAAGTTGTGAGACAAGCTCAATGTATAATGGTCTTGGTGGTTTAAACATGGTAGTAGTAAGAGTTTCTTTTTGAGGACCAAGACTTGTGAGAAGACAAAATACCTTTTTTTTATCTGGAACCGGTTTTTCAATTGCTACAAGGCTGTCACATAGGCCTTTGAATGTTCTAATGTGTTCTCCAATTGTTTTGTCATCTTTTTTCCGAAGATATATGAGTTGTTGCTTAAGTGTGAACTCTCGTTCTTGAGAGTCTTCTGCGTAGGCATTTTTCAGTACTTCCCATACAATATATGTTGTTTCTAAGTCCACAACGAGGCCAAGTGTTTCTTCAAAGAGTATTTCAATTATCCACCCTCGAAGAAGACGATCTGCTTTTCGTTATGTAATGTATGCTTCGGTTAATCTTGTTGTAGAGGTTTCTGTATTTGGGGTGTCATTAGAATTTGGTATGTTGTATTTGGGTGGGGCATGATCTTTATTAGTAAGGTGACCAAGCAATTCTTAGCTTTCTGCAAGGGCTAAGGCTTGTTCACGCCATAATAGATAGTTTGTGGGACTGAGTTTAAGGGTGATAAAATTTCCAACGTTGAGTGAGAGTGAAGTCATGGTTATTTAGAGGCTTATTTTTGAGATACTAGATGGAGCTGTGTTCACAGTAGCTCTGATACCAAGAAGAAAAAAGAAATAACAAGAGGAAAAATAGGATGAGCAAGTCAGCCTCCTCTGAATGTGAACACAGCTAAAGAAGTGATTATAATTTGTTTTTTTTTTTGTTTTTTCACGATACAATATACTGAGGACCATGTCCTCTATTTAAACACAAATAGACAGGGGTAAAGATATTAAATCTCCATAAAATGCTTTGCTAGGATGAGTCCAAGATTTTCAGGAATGGTAATTACATTAAAGCTATATTAATATTCCAAGATATGCTCTGCCAGGATATGTTTGTTCTGTTATGAGTCTAGGATTCCCAGAATGCTCCAAGATATGCTTTGTTTTGGATCCAAGATTTGCTCAATCTATTCATTTGAAATTTCTTTAGCTAGTTGAACTACCATTTCGGGCTAAGTTGTTGCCATTGATGCACCTTCATTCTTCGACGTCTCTCCACTACTATAGCATGACTTATGGGAGTTTACAGCCTTATCACTTTGATAGTTATGTTCATCCTTATCATTCCTTTGAGTCCCATAATTTATGCCGAGATGTTGGGTTGTGCCAATAATTTGCAACGTAGATTAGTGAAAAGGACAATCAAATTGAGATTAATCACCTCAAATCCATGCTGGTATCCATTTTAATGTTCTTTCTTAGCCTTATCTTGCATTCATGGAGCTTTGCTGTATATAATAATTGAACGTTTCTTGTCTCTTTTGGTTTGATAGCATCAGAAGAACAGATTGAGAAGGAAAAGGTACAAAAGCTATAGCAGAGTGGTTGACATTGAAATTGTTCTCAACATCCACTCAATGCAATTAGTTAGATTCATATAAAGAATGCATCATGCCATAATGGCTATCAGACATGGCCTATACCTTCATACATGATAACATGAAAGAGAAATTGAGAAATTTGAACAGTAGTAAATTCCTGTAATGTAGGGCTTGTCTAGTGAACGAAGAAGGTTTATTAGACAAGAAGTTAATATTTCAGATGCTGGAGCTTGAACTTCCCCACAACCAATCTATCACCTTTGATTTTGTCTCAGTATGATAACAAATGTACTGTGATTCTCAGGTTGCCAAAAATTCGTAGTAATTTTTTTTTTCCATTCAATTATTTTGATGGTTTCAGTTGACAACCTTATACTGCTGTTTTCTTAGAAAATTCAGAATAAAAACAATTCCTATCATAATTTTCTGAATTTTTTGAAAGAGTTGTTTAACATGTTCCAGTTATTTTCAATTTAAAATTTCCAAATTTGATATGTGAAATTTGAAGAGAGATTTTCTAGTATGCATAGTTCTTAATTTTTATGAGGGCACTCCACGGCTTATTTAATTGTGGCCTACAGCTTGCTTTGTCTGCTTTGCAAACTAAGGCTGAAAGAGAGAACGGCAAATCACAAAAACTTATCTGGGAAAAAGATGCTGAACTACTTGCTGCTGAAGAAAGCCGACATTTTTGAATGTGCTACCAATATAGGATTCGTTAGCTGGAACAAATAATTTATAAAGCATGGAGCTAATCATTTGAAATTGTGTTGCTGCTTATTTCTGGGTAATGTTAAACTGAGGTGATATAATAATATAAATCTAGAACTCACGAAGAACATACTTCCTGCAGGAAAACTTACTAAATGATTAAATACTTCTTTGATTCCCAATATCTTTGGATCCACCCTGATTCTACCAACAATGCAAGAGATTAGGTAGAAAAATATTAGGCTCCAGTAGACCATAAAATCATGAACAATTTTATAATCCTTGTAAAACATATCATACATGAACTATTACCTGTTATGTCCACGAGTGCGGATGTGACTTTACAGGTTGAGATCCAGTATTGTGGGAATGGTGAACTGGTGGAGGTGGCAGGTAGCTTCAATGGTTGGCATCACTGGATTAGATTGGATCCTCAGCCATCCTCTAGCATCTGGGATAATTTTGGTTCAAGGATTTTAAATATATTCTTCTTTTATGTATTGCATACATGTTCAGTCATAATTTTCAGGCAACTAAATTATGTTCTTCTGTGGCGATTCAACAATTTATATTGAGTTACATCGGTATTTTTCTCTGGTGGTCTGTTAATCTGTTGCTTACTTGGAACATGACATGAAGTTTGAAGATCATTCCATTTCAAATTGAGTCCCAAAATATTCATTTTGGCTCTTCTGGCCATTGTTGAATAATGCTGGCATCCATCAAGTTTGCAGGCACTATAAAATTGATAGAACATGAGCTTTTATAGTTACAGAGTGTAGCTTGGAAAGGTGAATATGGGAACTTGAACAGTCTGGAAACATCAATTAGGGGGTTCCCGTCTTTTCAAATTGGGAATCAAGGGGATTTTCCCCTCCCATACTAATTCCTTGCTTATGACAGGCTAAAACAGATTTGCGAAGCTATGATTCGAATTGCATGCCACATGTTCTGTAATTGCCATATTGAAATGTCTCCTATGCTGATATCTGGAGAGTTTGTATAGTCTGTATTTTGTTTTAACTGGCAAGGGATTCAAGAGCGCACACTGTGATGCATGTTTTCCCAGGAAATCCAGACTCTGGTCAGCAATGCTTTGGCTTTTATCCTGGGGTATTTGAGGTGTGAACATCTGCTACCTGATAGCTACAAACTACAGCCTCCTTTTTCCATTTATACCTGCAAGATAAAATTAATAATTTTGCCCGTGGCCTTTGCACCCACCAACTGTGTGGAGTTTGGTAAAAACTGTACGGTTGTTGCTGCCGAAGGGATGGCACTCAAAAGTGCTGATATCACTTTCATCAATCATGTGGAACTTATCAACTGTAGAAGTCATAATAAGGTCAGGGAGACATAAAAGACACAGTAAATGCTTTTTCCATATCTCTCTTGAATTTGCAGACATGTTTTTAAGATATAGCTTTGTTGCACAGAAAATGACTTAAGATGCTTGTGTGTGTGTGTGGCATGATTGACATTTTCAAGAATGATTCTCATCCTTTAATTGTACCTCAGGAGTCCTCTGCGATTGGTAATCTCCCAGCATAATAAATTAAATATTTTTTTAGGAGCATCTCCAATGTAATCATTCAAAGGATAGTTTGTGTAAATGCTTCCCAACAGAAGCATTTATCAAATGAATGTTCCTACATTCTCCGTTAGTGCTAACAATATCATATATGGGAAAGTTAATCTGCAATATGGAAGAAATCTGAGGCTTATTATACCATCCACAAGGATGAAGTCGAAAAGTTGATGCTGCACTGCTGGGTGCCTGTAGGTTTATTCTAGACAGGGGAATATAGCGACGAGGTTTTGGGTAATGGTTTCCTAGGAACAGAAAAATTTGGAGAAGGAATGAGCTGCTAAATATGTTATCTAAATCTTATCCAGCAAACTGTTTGTTTTTGTATTTTAAAAATATTTTTTTAAAATATTAATTTGTTTTTATTTTTTATTTTAAATTATTATTATTTTAATATTTTCAAATCATTTTGACGTGCTAGTATTAAAAATAATTTTTAAAAAATAAAAAAAATATTATTTTAATATATTTATAAATAAAAAATACTTTAAAAAATAATTATAACTACGAGCATATTTGGAATGGAGGTTCTCTCCTATACTTGATTTTTGTATTTTCAACATGTAGGTGATGGTTATTTATTTATTTATTTAATTATTTGTCGTGGTATTTAATTGCTTATATTAATTAGATTATAATTTAAAATATACTTTCCTAATTTGTTCCCCTAAAACTAATGAGATTTTTCTTAAAATATTTTATGAGTTTATATTTAAAAATAATATTGAAATCTTGATGAACATTTTGAATTTTGAAAAATGATTTCAATAAGCCAAGCTATTCAATCCCATAACCAAAGAGAAAAAAAAAAAAAAATCTATGGGATAATATTTAACTCTATGTAAACTATAAAAAATCCTAATCAAATTTTATTTGAAAAATATAACTTTAAGTTAATAAATAAAAAAAAATACCATAACGTAACAAAAAAAATTAAATCTTCAAATTGTGAAGATTCGAAGAATAAATTAAGGTTAATAAATTATAGGATTAAAGTTTAAATTACATAATCAAATATAGATTTACAGTAAAAAGATTTTTTTTAAGGGATGTATGATGATGATAAAAAAAATTAACAAAAACAAAAAGGGTTAACCAATTTTTTTTTCTATTAAATGATATACGGTAATGATAAAATTTAATAAAAAATAAATAAATATTAAAAAAAGCTAATGAATAATATGCAGCAACTAGTAATAATTCTACACACATATAAGACAAAAAAATATTAAAGAAGTTAATATAAGAAATGTTTGAAATAAAAAAAATTTATTGATAAGATGTATGATTATAATCAACAAATTAATATATATAAAAATACAATCAAATAATTATTAAAATAAATTACAATATTTAATTATTTAAAATTCTTGAATTCATCTTTTTCCTTCTTCTATTTTTCCACTAATTTTCTCTTGCTAATTAATTACGATTTTCAAGACATCAAAGGAGGGGAAATCATAAAAAAGGACTGAAATCAATAGGAAGGCCATTTTTCTTTTTTCCGTATTTTTTTGAATGGAGTAGTTGCATGGTGGTGCGACTCAAAAATCCAAAGGATAGCTTATGGCGACCACGAGCAAAGGGTCCTTCAATGCAAAGTCGTGTCTAAAGCCTAACCTTTCTTGCCAATCGCCACTTTCACTCCTCTTTTATCTTTTCCCAACTCCCTCCTCCAGCCTCTTCACCTCAGTTCTCCTGCTCTCTTCCTTCCACCAAGAACATCCTCCACTTGACACTCTCGTGTTGCTCTTAACTCTCACTCTCTTCACAAAAATGGCTTTGATACTTAATGCTTCCTTCTCCTCTCTTGTTCTCAAGAATTCTTCTCCTCTTCTCTCTTCCTCTTCATCTCCCAATACCTCTGCATCTTCCCTTAGGGTCCCAACTCATGACCCTTTACGATATACGTTGTCTGGTTCTACAAGAAAAATAAGATACTTTTATTCGTGTTTTGAAAAGAAGAGGGAGTTCATTGAAGCTGTTGATGAGAGTGAAGAAGTAGAACTTATGGACAAGCCAAAAATGACCCTTTTGTACTCTTTCATTCCTCTGCCTCTGCTATTTACAGCTGCTCTCCCTGGAGGTAAAATTAACACTCTACTACTACTACTACCACCAATACTATCATATACATGTTAGTATTTCTTGGTGAGATTTGTTTGGTTCTATTGATATCTATATATAGATTGCGACAATTTGATCGTAACAGGGTTGCATGTGATTCATTCTGCATACACATTTAGATGATGCTTAGCATAATGAGGTAGTTCACATATAGTACTCTATGAACCAGTCTTTTTGTATTTATAGGATTCAATCTTCTTTATACTAAGCCAAAAATTAGATCATAGGATTGAGGTAGTGCCCTTGACTTCAGGTAGTAGGCGTTCTCGAGTTAATTTTATTTGATTTCGGAACAATGCCAATAATTTCTGTGACAGTTTCTGTTCAAAGGAAAAAAGAGCAGTGATTGTTTCAGAATCTATTCCATATATCAGTTATTGTGAGGAATTAAGGGTAGAGTTCCTTCTTGAGCTGAATTCTGGACTGGATTTTCCTACAACTTGAGTGGGTTTGAGATCATAAATCATGGATGGCAATGAAAAGTTGACCTTCTTTTGGTTGAATTCTTAAGATTGAAAATGATGCTAATGTTTCTTTAGTCATACCAGTTAAATTGATGCCTGGTGAGTAATTTTCGATACATTAAATTGCCAAGACTGAGAGCACTAGAGTTTGAATTCTCTTTCAATGACTTTATTGAGGGAAAGACAAAACAACTGAGGTTAGGAAATTAAGTGTAAATATAGGTTAGAACTTCAACTGGTAATCCAGGTAAAAGTATATGATTAAATTCAATTGAAACTTCACTTCTGCCCAGTGTGGTATTGGAGCTTAGACCCCTAGAAGGTGTCTTTTTTCATCTTCTTTGCCTCAGCTTTCATTATTTTTTTCATGGTGATCAATTAGGGAGCGGAGTGGGAGTGCTTTGCTTCCATTTCCACAATCAATCTCATATGTTCAAGCTCTGCATCTCCTTAAAATGGAATTTATATTCACCCCAAGGTTCTCATGGATCCAAGAACTTCTCATCTAACTGACAGTGTTTGATTTTAGGTCCTTCTTGCTTTACTACACCATTCCTAGGCTTCTTCTATACATAGCACTGACTGACACTAGCTCATGCTGCATCATTAGGCCTCTAGTTAATTATTCCCAAATCATAATAAATTCATTTCTATATTTGTGTCATTTTTAACTTGGAGTATTGACTAGAGGTTGATTATCTGAGTAACAGCTGCGACTGTAAGGTCTCTTTTTGGGCCTTTTGTTGAGATTGTCAAGTCATTGAATCTTCCTGACTGGCTCGTGCATTGGGGTCATCCTGGAAACATGGTATATAATTCGTCCCTTTTCCATTGTTCCTCAAGCTCATACAAAGGATTAATCTTTTGTTTACCTTATTTGAGTATCTTTTCTTCACTTGTAATATATTACTTAGGCTGTTGTGCTCTTTGCCATGGGTGGTTATGGAACATATCTTGGATTTCGAATCCGGTTTTCTGATGATGTGGTAAGACGTTATTGCAAAACATTTACTCGAGTGACGAAAACTTTTAATTGTTTTCCTCTTATAATTGATAACTGAATTGTTTACGATCCCTACAGGAGGAGAAGGCCAAGGCCAAAGACTTGCATCCAAAGCTTCTTGGTGGGATGTTTTTCTTTTTCGCTCTTGGAGCAACTGGTGGAATAACATCTTTACTGACTTCAGACAAAACTATTTTTGAGAGGTGATCTTAATTATATGACAATCTGTTTTCTCCCTATCCAAATACAATACACTGTTTCTTTCCTTGGAGAATTGATACCTTAAATCTTTGTTTATCATCTGAATTCCATTATTTTGTTTGCAGTCCTCATGCTGTTACAGGTGTTATTGGCCTTGCTCTCTTGACCATGCAAACCATTTTACCAGCACTATTTGAGGTAAAAATACCCAAGTTTTCAACTCCTAACAGATACTGAAAAATGTTGTGACAATAATTCTGAAAATAGAAAAAGGGAGTGACAATTTATAGCGGCATATCATGAACTTATTATCTGTCCTTGGTGTTCATGCCAAATACTGGATTCTCACTTTAATCATATAAATGCATGCAGGGGAATCCTGGATTGCGAAATATTCATGGAATCTTGGGCAGTGGGATAATGACCCTCTTTCTCTTCCACGCTGTCCTTGGACTTCAACTTGGTCTCAGTTACTAATCCACGCGTGGATCCGTAGGACCTTTAGGCTATTCATTTTCCCTTGTTGTGTGTTCTTTCCGGTTCTGGGAACCATGCCTCTCCAAGATAAACAAGCAGTTGAAAAATCATAGTGTGACATTTGGTAATAGAAAATTCCGTTAATAATTTACAATTTTCATGGAGTTTCCAAGTACAGATACAAATTTTTCATAACCAAACCGCCAATTACCAAACCAAACATTGCCGCTTCTTTTTAATAACAAAATGAGTCGAGGGAACATTCTGATCTTCGACACATGCTATCAAATCCATGTTGGGTGTTCGAAACTTGCAACGCTTCCATGAGTGATGCTGGAATGGTTAGTTTAACATGCTCTGCATGTAAGTAGTTGCGCGCGCGCGCATATATATATATATATATATATAAAAAATTTTATTCATGTAAATATATATTTATTATTAATAAGATTTAATTTATTTTTAATATCTATATAATATTAAATTAATGAATCTATAATAAATATAAAGTTTATGAGACAAAAATATTTTGCAAAGAAAATTTTGAAGTTGTTATAATTGTGGGATTCCTATTACATCAAAGCATTATTACCAAAATGTTCATGATCGATGCTTTCTTATATACTGGACATTCATTAGAGCTGTAAAGATTGATATATATTATAATATTTTTTTTATGAAAGGAAGCAGCTGTTCTCATAAGTTAAGGTATAAGGGGTACTTAAAACTAATATGTAAGTATTTGTCATAAGACATGTACACTGAATTGACCTGCATGAATATCCATGTCTATGGAAAGACTTACGTGACGGTTGTGTAATGATCCTTAAACTTGAGATCACTAAGTCATTTTATATAGAGAATGTTATGCTTTGATCATGTTACATGTAATCTTAATCAAGGTAACGAAAGGGTAGACATTGAATATAACATGAACTATATGAAGGTACTTGAGTGATCAAGAGAGAATTCATCATCCTAGGTGAATTAGAAAAAATATTCAATCTATTCTCAAATAGTATTGACTAAGAAATCCTTGGCTATGGTGAAATGAGATTTGAAAAAAATTTCAAATTTTTTTCAAACAATCAATGACTATTATGTAGAGAATAAACATGATTTACTATGATAGACATGCTTCATGTTTTAATGTTAAATCAAAATATTATTGATAAAAGGATATTAATTACACTAAGAAACTATTCACTAAAAGGTTAAGTCAAAATACTAATGACTTTTCTAATATTTAAGGGATCATGATATGTTGCTAGATATTGTAGACACAATTTTGAGCACCTGAAATCAGACAAGCACACATGTACAAATATATGATTTTATTAAATATATAATCAGGTACAATCTCTATCTGAAGTATTCTTTTAAAAGAATTAGACAATCCTATGATTCTTTTCTGGATTTGATATATGGTGACTTGATTTATTTGAGAAATCAAGCCAAGATTTGTGCTTTGCAAGAATGTGAATTTGAGCGAGTATTGTTAAGTAAGATTTGATGCTTTGAAGAGTACCTTTGATTTGTCTTCAAAGTGTTGTTGAAAAACTTTTATGAGGCGTTTAGGCTTGATTCAATAAAACTTATTTTTTGTAGACTTCAAGCATAGATGAAGGAGGGTTGAGAACTTTTGAGAGAGCTTCCTTGCTTGAAGAACTTATCTTGAAAAAAATTTATATCTCCGAGAATTCTCTATTTTTTTTTCTCTAGATTGAGACCCTCTATTTATAGAGGTTTATAAGGGCTTACAGGTTCTTTTTCAATGCCACATGACATGATTTTATTGGTTAATCTTTATTGATGAAATCTTGCATTTATGACAAGATATCTTGAATATCTCATTTTAAGTGCCAACTTTTTATTGATCAAGAAATATATGAAGACTCATTTAATTTTCCATGTAATTTATTTCATTTTTATTTTATCTTATATTTTCATGTAAAAATAAAATAAAAATACAACATGGTAAAATTTCACTGTTAGAAATTTTTCTACAAATACCTTTTTGAAATGTTCACTTACACTTAAAAATAAGTAGGCATATCTTAAAAATATAGTTGTGAGAGTTTTATAATTTGAATATATTTTTTAAACTAAAATTTGATTTAATCATACAAAATTTTAACAATATATGTATATATTTTATTGTGAAAATAAAATATAATCATTAAAATTGAAAATTTATTAAATCAAATGATAGAATATCTCATTTAAAACAAATACATTTTTTACAGACCAAATAAAATTTGTCCACGTGTATGAATAGTAATTACCTGCTCATTAAACTTTTTTTATTTAAAGTAGTTATTGTGACATTTTATTTTAAAAATCTCGTTGTCCTGAATTCAACGGCGTTATCAGTCTAAAAGTTGTAACTCCGTTTTCTCCCTGTTTTGGGAACCGTGCCTTCAATCCTCTGTTAATTCCAACCTTTTCCTGAATGAATTTTCTAGAGAGCAAACTAACTTCTTTACGTAAGCAACTTTGCTTAATTGACTTTCTTTCCTGAATTAATTGCTCATTGTAAATTAATTGCTTAGATAGAGCAAAAGATCCTCTCCAGTACTGGTAGCCTGACTTAGCTTAATTGACTTTCTCTCCTGAATGAATTGTCCAACATGAATGAATTATTGAGACGGAGAGAAAAAAATTTCCAGTAGTGGTAGCCGACTTTACTTTTAATTGAACTGGGAAAATTTTCTTCAACTGGGAAAAAGTTCACAGGCTTTTGATTCTTCTAATCAGGCATGAGTCCACTCATCAGAGTAAGTGGCTATAAAAACCACACTTGTCCCTTCTTCTTTTTTACAGACAGTTCGGCCTCCAAAAAGCCAGGCAACCAATCTTAGCAGGCGCGCGTCAGTCTCTTCTTCCTTAGCACCAACAGGTTGCTGTTTTCTTCAACTGGGAAAAAGTTCACAGGCTTTTGATTCTTCTAATCAGGCATGAGTCCACTCATCAGAGTAAGTGGCTATAAAAACCACACTTGTCCCTTCTTTTTTTTTACAGACAGTTCGGCCTCCAAAAAGCCAGGCAACCAATCTTAGCAGGCGCGCGTCAGTCTCTTCTTCCTTAGCACCAACAGGTTGCTGCTTCTCAAATGAATCAGCCATATTATTTCCATTCAATAAGTTGCGATCATTCTGTTTGGTTTTAATAATCCTGATTCCCGTATAGATAGAAGTCTTTCAGGTGAATGTATTGGTGAAGAGTGGGGTTGACCTTATGTGCACAAAACAAGAAATCAGGAAAGAATTCCTAGGGTGGCTATAAAAGAGCATTACTGTCAGTAAAGCCTCCACCAGTGCTAGCAGGTATGCATAGCTCTTTTTCATTTTTTTTTTAGCATGTAGGTAAACATAATTCTGGGATTCAATTATTTGTATGGAGCTTTTGGAATTTAATGACTTCAACTGCAGGCAGGCAGTCTCAACTGATAGCTTCTTTGTGTTATCTGAACCTGGATCTCCTCTGAAAACTTCAGGAGCTTCAATTAGTGAACATGACCGCTTCTCCAAAACAATTCCTTTCTCAAAAGTTTGTAGAGTTATCAGCAGAAAGCCACATGCAGAAAGCCACATGCAAAAAGCCCCGCTGTTCTGATCATGAGGCACTATCCTCATAAGCGTTCCAGGTGGAGATCAGAAACTTCCTCAATTAAATCTTTAGTGGAAGCGTTCTCCATTGGTTAAAGCCCATCTTCAGAATTCTCACTTTCACCATTCTCTTGCTCAAGGTCCTTTTTGGTTGGGGCACTGTAGCTTTTGCCTTCCATTTTCTGACACCAGGCCGAAAAACAAGTTCAGGAAGTTCCCTGGAGACGTCTACAAGTACAACAAACCCATTGCCCATTCCTGGATTCCATTTCCTCCACATATCTAGAGCCTTGCGGATCGGGGACCATCTTCACTACAGGGAACATCACATAACACTCGATCATAAAGAAGTTGACTAATTTATGGTTCGAATTACATTTCAGAAGCTTTTAGGGCTATTTTTGTCTGAGCGGCACCCAGGTAAGTGTTGGGCTTCATTATTTGTGACTATCAAGTTAGCAGTGCACTTTTTTTGTTTGGTAGATTAGAAGATTACATCTCTAGACATCCAGATCATTAGCTATAACCATTTCATCAGGTAGTGATCCTGGTTTTGTTGATTGGTATATAACATCCAGCAACTGGAATGTTTTTGAACCTGGTGCAGCACACATATGATCAAGTACGAAATGATCCCGATGTACATCAAGGAAGAGCGGCGGTACTATGCTGACAGCCTCCTGTCTGGTGACGTTTCCGATTTCATTTTCTAGCTTTAAGAACTCATGGAACCTCTCAAGGGTTTAGTTCTTCCTTTGCTGCATCCGGGAAAAATTTGAATGCCAAGCAAGATTATTAGGGTACCAAGGCAATGGTCTGATAGCCTCCACTTCATCACCATAAGTGGTCTCTACTTTAAAAGAATTCATAAAGTTATTCTCAATCTGCGATTTTATATCTTCACAAAATTGGCTACTTTTGATTCTAAAAGCAGCAGGCAAGGGTGTTATAAGAACTTCCACAAAGGTATCCCAATCTGATGGTGTCACTATCCCTTGCTTCTTGTAGTATTCATCAAAGCCAGGATTTTGAGTTGTAAAAGGCTGCCAATGAGTGTTATTCTCGGAGTTGCTAGCTGTTGTTGCGAGGATCAGAAGAGGCACTATCAGATTTGTGGCATTTCCAGACATTCTCTCTGCCATCATGAAAATGCTTTCATTGAGTTCGTGACCTGTTATAAAAGAATTACTAGAAATCAAATAAAAGGAGTTAGAAGGACATAACTGAAAGCCATAATATGCTTATGGTTTCTCATGCTATAGAATGGTTTTTAGTTTTTGATAATACTAGCTTATAACTTTATGTTGAGAATATATACTTTATGTAATATTTTTTTTTCTATTAATAAAGTCTATATTTTGCTTTCGCTTGCATCTTATTACCTGGATTTTTATATTATGATTGTGTTTTGAGGTTTATTTATCTCTTTTTTGCCATGCAAACAATCAAGGATCAAGTCACAACGTAATTCAAAGGAATTTTTTTTGTCAATACGTTTTTTTTTTTGCATGACTGTACTTGGAACGAGTTTCAAGTTGCCTACGTATCTTTGTGGATAAAGGATCATGTTATAACGTAGTTTATTTTTTTTTGTTTTCTATTATGTCTTTCACAGTTTTAGCTCGTGTGGATCAGGAGTTACATCAGATTTCAAGTATAGTATCTTTCAAAGAATTTGCCGTTGATGGGCCTAATCCTCAATCCATTCTCATTGATAATTTTGTAAACTCTGTTGATATAGACTTCTTGAACCACATAAGGACCATCCCATTTGGAGAAGAACTTATTGCCCATGTGTTTTGACATGATTATTAAGCGTCATATTGCCAAGACAAGATCTCTTTCTTGGAATGAGCGCAGTCGCACCTTTTTGTTGAAAGCTCTGTAAAGTCATACTTGATAACATTTTAATCGTTGTTATGCCTCAAGACGCTTTTCATCTAAAGCTTCAAGTTCTTCGAGGTGTAAATGAACATTGTCTTCATTGGAGAGTCCTTCTTGGATTACAATTCTTAGAAATGGAATTTGACATTCTAGTAGAAAAACAACTTCAACCTCGTATATCAAGGAATATGGAGTAACTTGAGTCAACGTCCAGAATGTAATACGATAAACCCATAACGCTTTTCTAATTCTATCATATCAATCCTTCTTCAAGCAATTCATCACCTTCTTAAGAATATTGTATAAGGTCTTGTTAAAAACTTCTGCCAAGCCATTAGTCGGAGCATTGTATATAGAAAAGTTGTGTTGTTTGAAACTGAACTGTGCACACAACTTGTTCATGGTTGTATTGTAGAACTCCTTTCCACTATTAGTTATGATATATCTCGGTACCCCATAACAGTAGATGATGTTTGTCTGAATGAAGTTTACAACTATCTCTTTCTTAACCTCTTTTAATGTTGTAGCTTCTGCCTGCTTTGAGAAGTAATTTGTTGCGGCTAATATGTAAAGATGCCCCACAAAGCTTCTCGATAATGGTCCTATCACATCAAGTCCCCAAGCATCAAAGGGCCAATAAGCAATTGTTAGGTGTAAAGGCTCGGGTGGCTAGTGAATCAAATTAGCATGCAATTGACAACTTTGACATCTTTTAACATAGTCTATGCAGTCTTTCACCATTGTAGGCTAGTAGTACCCTATTATTTTGATTCAAAAGTGAAGTTTAGGACCCGATTAGTGCGCTCAACAGATCCTCGAGTGTGTTTCTTCTAGTGCTTTTGTAGCTTCTTCTTCTCCGAGACAATGTAAAAAGATTCCATCAAAAAAGCGTCAATAAAAAGTGTCTTGGAAGTATATGAAGCGAGAAGCTCTTCGCCATACCTCTATCTTATGTCGTAGGTCTCTAGGTAGCTTACCATGTCTCAAATAGTTGATCTGTGACTGGCACCAATCTTATTTTTTAATTTCATAGACAGAAACTTCACCTACTTGTTCTTTCTCTTTTATGTCATGAGTTATTAATGGAACGACCCATCTTTGACATATAGTAACTTTTATTTCCTCTCTACATGATGTTAATGTTAAAAGTAGGACAAGATCATCAGATAATAACAGATAATAATATAGTATACCGATTAATTTTGTTAGATTTAATCAAAGAAAGTTTAATCTATTTAATAAATAAAACTAAATTTATTTAATTAAAAATGATTATTAATTAAATCTAAATTTTTATCAAATAACAAGTTATAATCTATAGACAACTAACAATAAAATGGACTAACATACAGAGCACAATAAATAAACCAACAAAAACATCTTTATATAGGGTTTTTAAAGAAAAGAAGAGTTATATATATATATATATATATATATATATATATATACACACAAAAAAAACAAGAATTTTTGTATTTTTTCAATATGGGCAAAACTACACACATGCCATGGAAAGAAGAAGTGTTTCTATTTAACATGAGGGGTGTAGCTCAACTGGTCAGATCCTAAATTTGTCACTTAGAGACAACCAATTCGAGTCTCACAAATTTCAGGACCACCGAAAGCTTATATGGTTGTTAACTTTAGGGCTCGTGAGATTAGTCGAGGTACGCGTAAGCTGACCCGAACACCCACGTTAATAAAAAAAAGTACTCTTTTTCTAATATGTAACAAAGTTATATGATTAAAATTTTATATTATGCCAACTTCAAGATTAATTTTTAATTCATCTAAAATTGGGTTTAGATATTATGAAATTTCATGTTATAGAATCATATTGAGAATATTTTCTATCAAATTTTTAACCAAAATGGATGGATTTATTTTTAATTAGACTTTAAATGTATATAAAAATCAAATCTAAAAGCCAACTTTTCCAACATGATGTTGTGGTGGTTAATTCCGCTGCCATTGCCAGAGGAAAAAAGATGTTGACAGAATCGGTAATTCCCTAGCCGTTACCCACTTTTTTTCTGCGGTGTTACTTCCTAAACATGGGTGCATGGTACTTGAATCAGGCTGGGAGGGAAAATTAAAGCCTGTGCTCAACAATGGCAAGCAGGAAAACAGGCATGTTATAAGAACAGTTCATATATGCTTCTAAAAAGGGGAAGGCACAGAGCGAATGCGATGCCTCTCCTAGCGGCCTCATCATTCCTTTGGATGCTCTCTAATATTTCCTAACCTATATAGTTAGGTACAACAGACTTGCAAAATCTAGCACTATATATACCTGTTGCCCCACCAAGGATATAGCATAACATCTTTAACATATCTCTCTCTCGAGAAATTATATAACGAAGGCTGTGCCAACTTGTTTTTTTATCAGATTGTTAACGCCAGCATATATAAATGGCATCGCCTTTGAAACCTATGTTAGCAACATTGCTGCTTTTAGCCATTGCCTTTCCTAATTGCCAGGCAAAATCAAAACCTTCCCTCTCAGGGAAACAAGCCATTCACCATGCAATTCGACGACTAGCCCACGACATTGAACTTCCCAAAAGGCATAAACCAAAGTTCCAGCCAGGCCCATGGAAGGAAGCTCATGCAACTTTCTATGAAGGCGGTTCAGGAACATTCGGTATCGATGCCTTCTTTTCCTTTTTTCCCTATTTTTTTTTTACCCTTCACAAGTGATCGATGATCCTGCTCAACTTACAAAACGACCAAATCCAACTTCCAATATGGTCTTTTCGTTAGCTAAAATTCCATTCAATATTGCGAGGCTTCCTGCCAAGAGCAGTATGATGAGAACATTTTTCTATATTTTCATTAAAAATATATTGTAAAAAAGAAACAAAGAACATCGAGTCCTCGCGCATCCGACGATACTAATTGTAACTACTAGTAGATTATTTTCATTGTTCCTGGACTAACGTTTTTTTGTACAGGGGGAGCATGCAATTACAAAGATGTTGCAGGCCAAGGATATGGGATGAATACAGCTGCACTGAGCAGTGTTCTGTTCAAAAATGGACAGGGCTGTGGTGCTTGTTTCGAAATCAAGTGCGCTGACAACCCTCAATGGTGCAAGCTAGGGCAGCCATCTCTCATTGTCACTGCAACTGACCATTGCCCACCAAATCCATCTCTCCCAAATGACAATGGAGGCTGGTGCAATGTGCCACGTGAGCATTTCGATGTAGCCAAGCCTGTATTTAGCCAGCTTGCTGAGTACGAGGCCGGCATTATTCCAATCCAATATCGCAGGTCACATGACTTTTCAATCTTTTCCCATTTGGCAATATTTTACAATTTAAAAGGGTCGAGTTTCTTAATTAGAAGGGTTCATTTTCCCTGCAGGGTTCCATGCCAGAAGCAAGGAGGTATTCGGTTCACTATATTGGGGAATCCTTGGTTCTATCAGGTCATTGTGTGGAATGTAGGGGGAGCTGGAGATGTTGTTGGTGTTCAAGTGAAGGGAGATGACAAGCTCAAGTGGACGCAAATGGAACGAGATTGGGGGACAACTTGGAAAACCAGTGCTATTTTGCTTGGAGAGTCGCTATCCTTCCGTGTTAGTGCAAGCGATGACAGGGACTCGACTTCATGGCATGTTACCCCTAAAAACTGGCAATTTGGCCAGACATACGAGGGCAAGAACTTCAACTAGAAAGCAAGAAATTCCAAAGAGAAGATATTTGTGTTCTGATTGCTATAATACATAAGTCTGGCTTTCTGATGTAGAGGCCAGAGAGAAACAATAGACAATAAATATTGGCAACATAGAATTCTGCTGAATAGATCACCACATAAAAATTTTAATTTGATATTTGGTGACTAAATAATTTCTTCTCCTAAACTAATTTGCTAAAATACAGGTTAAATAACTTTATTTATACTAATTTTTTGTTTATCTTTAAATAAAAAAGATTATTTATTTATAAAATTAATTAATTAATTTTCCCTCAAAATCTTTTTAAATCGATCTATCCGAATTGGAAAGATCTCATCTCCAAGTTTAAATTAATTTTGTCTCAATCTCATGAATGTCCAATTAAGACTATTTTTTTCCTTCTTCGTTTTTTATGTATAATAATCTTAGATGTCAACTACAATTGTCAAATTATTTCTCATCCACTGTTTTATAAAGTAATGTATTGCAAATATCAAACTTACTTCATCAACATGTATTATATCTATATAATACTCGAACGAGTTTACCTTTATGATAATAGTAAATTTGTAATAAAACAGATTAACATAGTCTAAATCAATAATTTTTCTTTGTTAATCACATTTCATGTTCTTTTTGCACTCAATCTCCAACTTGAGGACACTATTAATGACATCATCTCTATCATTATTGTCATTATTTATGTTATCATTATCAACACAATCATCATTAAAATAAATAATACAACAACTAACCACTAGAAATTGTTTGGCTCTAATACCTACAAACACAGATAAAAACAATACAAGAAAGACAACAAGCACAAATAACACAAAATTACATTGAATAAAGTCACCACATACAAATCATAATTCAGAATTTTATTACTAAATAATTTCTCTTTCAAGTAGTATGTTGAAATATAAGTTAAACAACCTTATTTATAGTAGTCCTAAGTTATTTATACCACCTAGTCCTAAGTTTACCTTGAAGTAGCAAAACATACTAATAAATAATTATAGAATTATTATAATGATTCTTAAACCAAATAGATAAAATAAAATTGTCAAGCATAATAGTTGATTTCCTAAAATAAATAGAAAATAAAATAAAAATACCATAAAGGAAAATATTTTACTAAATTAAATACGAGTGTAACTAAGAAAATATATAATTTTCTCTAAAAATCTTCCTACATCACTTTATACTAACAAAATTGATAGAATTCAGCATATAGTGTAGATTTATTCATATTTATTGCCATTATAATGATATATAGTGGTTGCAGAAGAGAATAGCAATCCAATTGGTATCAATTGTTTTTACAGGAGATAAGAATACTTTTTCATTAGCTTTGTTATCCGCTAAGTTCCCTTCTCTTTATATTCTTCAAGTTCCACTATCAGAATTCTTATATTTACTGACGAAATTTTCTGTCGGTATTTGTATTACCATTCTATTGGTAATTAATTTACCGACAGGATCATAAACGAAAATGCTCCTTTGGTGAATTATTTATCGGTAATTTTTTATCTGTCAGTAAGTCCGTCAATAGTAAAAAAAAATTATCTGCTTCATTCCGTCAGTACTTGCCTCGGGAAGCTTGTCATATAACCGACAAAAATACCGCATGCAATTCCGTCGGTGATTATTTTAAAACATATTTTTTTAAAATCTATTTAAGAAAACTAGAAAAATAATTAAAATCTATCTAAAAATCCTATAAATAAATCAACTAAAAATTGATCTCACATGAAAAAAATAATCCTGCAACAACATTAATACAATTATTAAGAACATAAAATTTTAAAAATAAAACAAATATAATGAAAAAAATACAAAAAAAGAAAAAAAAGAAAAATCTTACCTTAATGTAGTTGCGAGTGAAGCTGAAAAGAAGAAAAAACAAATTCAAAAGGTATGTTAATTAAAAAAATCAAGAAAAGAAAAGAAGAAAAGAGGAGAAGACATACTTGAGCATGAAATAGAAGAGGAGTTGAGGAGAGAAGAGAAGAGAAAGAAAGTGATGTTGATGTTTTTTACACAAGAGGAGGAGGAGGAAGAAGAAGAAGAAAGAGAGGCATGTTTATTATGAATGAGGGATTCTAGTCTTTTTTATTGGGGTATTTTACTGATAGTTTTACCAACGGATAATTAAATAATAATATTTTTAATCATTTCTTCGATAATTTCATTTTTGTAATATTTAATTTAAATTTTCAATTTAATAAAAAAAATTTTCAGAAACCATCAAATATCATCGATGACTTTTCAATCGGTCAGTGATTTTGTCTGTAATATTTAATTTAAATATTCAATTCAATAAAAAAAAATTCAAAAACCCGTCAAATAGCATCAACAACTTTTCAATCCGTCAGTGATTTCGTCTGTAAAGAACAACAATTAACAATGAAATTGAGAAGTGAACAGTTCCAAAATTCTCTGAAAAATACCGACAGAAAATTCTGTCGATAATTCCATTGGTAATTGACATGATGGACAATGTTAAGGAGATGTGAACAATTTACCGATGAATTCACCGATGGTATTAAAACCATTAGTAATTTCATTGGTATAAATGACACATCATCGTACTCTTTGAGTTTTTTTTTAATGTTTTTGTTTTTCATTGTAACTTCCTCGGTATTAAAACCATCGGTAATTTTGTTGGTATAAATTGACATGATGAACAATGCAAGTCATTTAATGTTTTTCTTTTCTTCTCTCTTTCTCTATTTTCTTCGTTTGCATTTTTCCTTGCTTCCAAACATTTTGACTACTATGAGCGGGTTTCTAGCAACTTTGCTTTTGCATCTAGCCTCAAAGCCATCAATAGTTGATGTATTAAATGACAAGATGAAGATTTTTAGGCATAATAAAGAATTATAAACGTTTGTTTCAGTCTGTTATAATCACGATTGCGAAAAGATAAAACTCATATCACACCGTGAGATGATTCGTTACAGCAAGATTGAAACAAAGAGTATCTTTGCATTCCTAAGACAAGCTCCAATGAAATGTTAATATTGCATCTTATATTTGTCATCCTCTTCTGGTAAAACTAAGAAGACAGTAAACAAACTGAGGGGTATAGCTTAACTGATCAGGTTCTAGATTTGCTTATTAAAAATCACCAATTCAAATCCTATAAGCCTCAAAGCTACTGGAGGCTTACATGGTCGTTAACTTCAGGGCCCGTGGGATTAGTCGAGGTGCGCACAAATTGGCCCGGATACCCACGTTAATAAAAAAAAAGGAAACAATTGCCGTTAAATAAAAAAAAAAACCAAACTAAAAAGACATTTTGTCAAAACCAACATTGAGCAGAATTTTCAGTGTAACTAAGGCCCTGTTTGTTTGTAAGAAAATAGTTTTTTTGGGAAAGTGAATTCCAGGAAAGTATTTTCCAATGTTTGATAGTGTAATGGAAAATAAACTGAAAAATACTTTTCAGTGTTTGGTTATGGTATGGAAAATGAACTGGAAAATAATTTATTAATGAATTAATTTTTTTTTTCAAATTTATCTAATATATGAAAAATATTAAATATAAATATTTAATCACTTATAATAAAATAATAAAATCCAAAAAGTGTAATGATGAATTTTTTTTATTATAACTTATATTCATATATAGCTTATTTTATAAAATATAACTATATATGTCATATAATATTATAGAGATATAACGTTGTGAAATTTTTCATAAATAAAACCTATTAATTATTTTTTTCAATTTTAAAAGCTTAAAATATGTTTTCTTTTTTTCATATGAAGAAAGCCAAATTAGTTTATATTAAGAGTTAGATATTTGGGGATTTTTTTTTGTATGAAGATTTTTTTAAAATATAAATAAATACAAAAATATTTTGATGGGTTTTTTGGATAAAGATTTTTTTTTTTTACGGGTATAGGCAATTATCCCTTTAATATCCCTTTAATATATATCAAATAAGCATCAAGAAATAAATATATATATCTAACATCAAACATAGTCATGCATAAATATTAAGTTTTGATGTCATATACATACATATTAGTTCAAATTAACAAACATAAATAAGCTAGACCGAATTAAACAAGTAAACATACTTGTCAAATAACAAACATATAGTTTCTTATCATAGTCAAATCATTTTAGCAAGCATGCCTGTAGTAGTGTTGGTTCACAAAATTCTGAACCCAAATTTTCCTCAAATTAGCATTTTTGCCATAAATGCTTTTGCCAACATTTCATTTTGGACCAAGTGATCAAATGCTTCCCCAAGAGTGATCTTATCAAAGCTTTCAATTTTCATCACTTCCGTATACAGCGCATTAACATCAAGTTGATTTTTGTTGAGGCTTTGAATTGCAAGTGCTACATCTCCAATCTGTTTAGACAACTTTTCAACACCATCATCTTCATACATGCGATTTCTCTTCCTATGTTGCCTCTTTTGTGTACTAGAGGAAGATGTCTCTTTTCCCTTAGAAGTTTCTTCATATTCCCCTTTATTTTCAATTGAAATTGATTGCTCTTCAGTGTTCTCTTCCAAGTTGACATCAGTATATGATTTGGCATAATTTCCAGTTGCCATGTCTTTTCCAACAGCAATTGCCATTGCCTCGTACATATCAAGTTTTTTGTTGAGATACTTGTCATGATTGAGATTTGTCTATTCATAAAGTTTAGAATATGCAATTTTTTAGTTCATTGTATAACATTTTAGAAACAAAAGTAAATATAAAAATTACAAAGAGTATAATATTTATCATACCTTTACTTATTCATCATATACATCTTTTGAAACTGTAATCATTTTCAGGCAATCATCCCAGCCAAAGCCACTTTTATTTTTAAGTTTGGTTATTATTCCCCATTCTTTTTTCATAGTCTTGAGATGATTGTCCACATGCTTAGGCTCGCATTGCACGTTGAACTTTTGACTAATTTTGTAGCCACCTTAACAAAAGATTCTGCTTTAAAGGTGGAAGAAGGTTTGCTTCCTTTAAGTGCCTCTTTAGCTAATATCTCAAGTAACATGTGAGACATAGGCTTAGACCATGTGAAGTGCTTGCCCTTGTATTTTTCATTTTGTGTGGAACTCATTTCTACAAAAAAAAAAAAAACAAGTTTATACAAAATAAAATCATATAATATTTAAATTTAATAAATTTCATATAAAAACTACAATTAATATTTAAAAGAGAATACATAAAATACATAAGAACTTATAATAAAATCAACATCTACTCCAAATACATAACAAAGATAATACAAACTCAAGCAAGACATAATAAAAACAAACATATATAATTAACACTCAATTACTAGTTTCTTTGAGTGTTATAATCATTCCACATAGTTGATGCAATCATTTCTCTTTTTGTTATCCACTCCCTATTCTCTTCCCTTTCCTCCCGTTGACTTAAGTTGATTGTTCGTCTAATTGGTTCACTTTCCGAATATATTTCTTCCATAAGAAAGTCATAAGGATCAACTCCCATTATGTGATTATGAATAATACAACATGCAAGCACAACATCTACTTGTGTTTCATAAGACCAAAAAGATTTTCCATCAATTGATCTAAAATGACTCTTCAAAATACCAAACCTTCGCTCAATAGCAGTTCTCAATAAAGAGTGTCGAAGATTAAATAGCTCCTTTTCATTTTCTGGTGAACGTTTTGTAAACTCATTCAAGTGATATCGAACTTCACGAAAAGGAGAAATGATTCATTTTCGAATACCGTAACCAGCATCACCGAGATAATATTTCCCAACAAATTAAAAAAAAAACCTTTTACTATCTTTATGTAATAAGACATTTTATATGTTTATTACATATAATACATACTTTATTATATACCTTCTGGAATTTTTAGACCATTCGGTCTTGATAATGCATCACCTAAAACCCGTGAATCATAGGCACTTCCTTCCCAGCCAGTTAAAACATATATAAACTTCAAATCAAAAGTTATAGCTGCTAAAACATTTTGTGTTGTTCCTTCTTTTCGACCTCGAAACTTTCCTTGAATCTTAACAGTAACATTTGTAGGAACATGGGTACCATCAATTGCTCCCACACAATCCTATATAAACATGAAATAATAATTTATAACCTTTTCTTCTAGATGTAATTAATTAATGTATAAAAATATTGGTATTGTTTTCATACCTTAAAATAAGGATAGAATCTTCGATTATTCATTATCTCTACTAGAACTGTATCCTCTGGATCTTTAATAAGGTGTTTGTATAACTTAAGAACTGCTTTTAAAACAATTCTAAAGTAATGATGGATAGTTTTAACAGACCTATAGTATACACCACTAATAAAACGAAATCTTTGGTTTTGGCCTACAATTTGTAAGAACACAATTATTTGCTCTCTAATAGACACATTTTGAGTTGATCATAATAGGTCACGACTTATGAGAACATCACACAATCTATATAAGACAACAGGTTTCATTCAAATTTGTTCAACGCAATGTCTATCACCGCGATTCAAAATGTTGTCAATATAGAATTCTCGTTGAGCAATTGCATTTATACGTGGTTCTCTTGGTATATAAATTCTATTTTTTTTCTTATTCAATAATAGTTACCCCTATAGCTATCACAGTTACAGCTGCTCTCATACATGCTGCATGAATTATCTTACTATCTATAACATGAAAGTGAAGTTTTCTGATAACAAAACCTAAAAATTTAGGGAAATAAATATTAAAAAAAGCATATAAAAAACTTACACAAATCAATATAATAAATTATGTTGAAAGAAGATGACAATATATAATAGTTATGGCAATGATATCTGATTCCCTAAACAAATAAAGTCTTAAAATATATTATTTAAGACCATAAAATTTAATTTCTTGATAATAAAACCATTTTGAAAATTATACAATTCATAAGTTCACAACGATCAATAGACATTGCGCAATGAAATCCATATAATTACCGACATCGTCCCATAAATTTATCCATATGTAACAAATATAATCAAACACTAATAATGAATTAATCAAAGCAAAATAAAACAAGCACATTTATAAATATAGCAAAATAAAGCAATAATTGTGGCAAAAAATCACGTTTTTTAGGTGTTATCCATATTTTTATATTTGATTATGTTAATTCCCCTTATTAAACTTCCTCTCGATCTCGATGGGTTCCCCTGTAATCAACTCTCATTCCCCTTCCTCTCATTCCCTGTTCGGTTTCTTTCATCCCCTTCCCCTTCCCCTGTTCCCTCTCGGTTGTTCGGCTTCTCTCATTCCCCTTCCCTTTCCCCTATTCCCTCAGTTTCTCTCATTCCCCTTCCCCTTCCCCTGTTCTTTCTCTAATTTCTTAACTTCCTCTCTCTGTGCACAAAGAAGCAGGACAAAGATCGAAGCTTTAAGAGGCAAGAGGGTTATACCTCAAAGACCCGCTCCTCCTTCCCAGTTTTCCTCCCTCTCTCCCCCGGCTACTTCTACTGGGACTTGAAAAAAAAAGAGCAAGGGTTGATTAATTCTTTGATATGGTGGCTAATTCCAGTTCTACACATTGCCTCTCTCTCTTTGTGTTTCCACCCGGGATATGGTGGCTGGATCTGAGGACGGGGAAACAGGGTAGTGACTGCTTTTTGCTGGGGAAGTTTGGGGATTTTGCTTTGATTGATTCACAGTAATCTTCAGGGTAGGGATTTTGCTTTGATTTGGTTTGTTTGGTTCTGCCAGTTCTACCAAATGTGAGTGATGAAGAATGGAAAAAAAAATGTGCTTTTCATGGCTTGCTTGCTGAATTTGGATTGTTTTGAACTAACCGAATGTGATGAGGAAATATGAAGAAGAAAACTGTGTTATGTTATGGGAAAAATATGACAAGTAGCAGATTTATTAAGAAGATGAAGGATTTATGCCATAATTCTCACAGATCTAAACGAAGAAGATAAAAACATAAAGGAGAAGAAAATACAAACATAAAGGAAATAATACAGGAAAAAATACCTGAAATAAGAGCTTCAATTGTTCCAGAGAAATGATGCACTTGTTCCTGCTTCCCAATTGTTTAAGAAAAGAGAGAGAGACCGTGATTTGAGAATTTGAGAAAATGTGTGTAATGAAAGAAAGGAAAGTGTTTTCCTTTCCTTATAAAAAAGAAAACACTTTCCTTTGATAAAGTTATGTTTTCTGTTTTGACCGGAATTAAGTTTCCATTGACTAGTTTTCCATATTGTTGCCAAACATGGGAATTTGAGGAAAATGAATTCCAGGAATTGGTTTTCCTGGAAACAAACAAGGCATAGATGAAAGTTTAGATAGCTGCATGTCATAAACTAAATTTCACTATCCAATGCAAGAAATACTAAGAAAATAGACCTAACAAGAATTCTATAAGCTAAAACGTATGATTACCTTGACTCTTGTGTAAATAATGTCTTTGAGAATAGTCAACAACGGTCTTGTAGCTGGGGTGATGACCAATTAATTATAATTTATCTACAATAGCAAAGTAGCAACCCTGCAAGGATAGCTTTGTATGGATATTTATAGATAGAGTTATGCTAAAATAGAGACATAGGGTTCTCGAAGTTGATTAGCCATAAGCCCATGTTTTTTAGTTTGATAATTGGATCAGACTTAGATTTTTAGGAAATTCTATAAGCTTATTTATATACAAAATTAGATTCTTACAACTAATTGAGGTCTAGAAGAACATCAAATTAGGCACTAAAGATACTAGTAATGCTCGTTTTGTTTTTTATTTTTCTAGATTTTCTAGTTTGTTTAGGACTTTCACTATTAGAAAATCTACGAATGCAAATGAAATCATCGAAGAAAATATTTCATTGGTATTTTGGCGCGGTATTTACCGATTGAATTGTTCCCATCACCATTTCTATCGGTATTTACCGACAGAATATTTATATTGGTAAATATCGAGGGAATCTCAGTCGGAATAAAAGGAATTTAAAAAACCTAAAAAGCACGATGATATGTAATTTTTTGTAGACGTTTTTACTGATGGAATTACAATTGGATTTAAACATTGAAAGCCGTACAATGAATCATCACTTATACCAATAAAATTCCCGACGGATTGATAGACAAAAATATTTTATCGGTAATTCCATCATTAATAGTTAATATATAACCTGGTCGACCCTGTCCTCCCCTATTTCTCATTCTTCCCCTCTGCAACTAAACAAACCCCCCTCCAATTCCCCACCACATCACCCCCCATCTCAACACAACTCATCATTCTTCGACTTTTCCACTTACAACAATAATTTTATTGCGGAGTTTCTATTTTAAGTAAATTTATCATTTTTAAAATTTGAATACAATTTTGAAATGGTAATTTTTTTATTGCGTATTTTTATAGTATATGTATTTTTTTGTGTTTACTTGTTTTATATTTTTTTCCCTATCAAACTTGTTGCATGGATACATGTTATGGTTTGTTTTAGATTTTTTTTCTCTAACAAACTTGTTGTATGAGTACATGATTTTGTACATGTTATGGTTTGTTTTATATTTTCTAAAATTATATTTATTTATAAATTATTGAAACTTAATTCGAAGATGTATTGTGATGATATAATAGTGGCTTGTTTAATGGATCCATTTTATATTTTGTTAATTTTATTGTTGAGTTGTAATTTTTGTAAATTAATGTGTACAAATTTATATGGATATAGATAATTGATAATGAATTAAGAAAAGTAGAACTATAGATGCAATGTATAAAAAGGACTCCAGTTAGATAAAAGGGTCACGACCATATGACAATGTATTGAACACATGCCTCTACAGAGACTTTGTAGTTAGTAAAATGAACTTCGATAACTATGATAGATTGTCAGACCATAGGAAATATGTTCAAAATGTGAGGAATGATTTGGAATTAGTGGTGCAGGATTTGAAAGCTATAAGCAAGGATTCAACTACTTTTCAGAGGTTTACACGAGTTTAGTATCACGACCTAAAACTAGGTTCCATATCTAGTTTTTTAGCCTTGTGTGACAAGTTGATCATTCAATTTAGCATGAGCATTCCTGCCAAAAAGAGTTCAACTAAACTTTTCTCCATTATTCAATTAGAAAATGAAAGCACTAGAGCCTATTTGAAGAGGTTCACCAAAGAGATGTTAAATGTGAAAAATTTGCTAGAACCTGTAGCATTAAAAGCCCTTAGTAGTGGAATACACAATTAATCCTTCTGATAACGACTTTAGGTTCTCTCTAAGAGAAATCAACTCAATGTAAAATCGTTGATAGAGATTTATATTTGAGTGGAAGAATCTAGTGTTATAAGAAGAGCATCCTTGCTTCAATAAACGAAGGGAAGTGTCTTCAAGGCCAGATAACATGCATCCTTCCCGAGATGCTCAACCATTTAGGGGTAATACTAGGGTCCCAATATGAAATAAACTGGTATATACAAAATTGATAACTACTGCCTTAAACACCATCAGGGTTAAGGTTTTTACAACAATCACATGAAAATAAGCATGTGCAATACCCACCACCCATGATTGGAGATGTAGCAAAAAGAATCAAAAGAAGTACTTCTTATTCTACAAGGATAGGGGTCATGACACTAGAAAATGTTTTGCTCTAAAAAAAAAGATAAAGAGGCTTATTGCTAAATACTATCTATAATAATTTAAAAAACAGATGAAGTGGAAAGGAGAAGAAGTCGAGCCTTCTCACTAGTCTCTTCAATAAATCAATGTCATTCTTGGAGGAAATTTAATTGGTGAAGATCTAGTAAAAGAAAAAATAATGGTCAAACGCAAACTCACCATAGCCCAACATGGAGTTTGGGCGCGGACGCGTCCCTGACCAAGTGTTGAGTTGGGCGCGCGCGCGTCACAGTCCAATGTGAGGTTGGGCGCGGGCGCTTCCCTTACTTGGAATTCGGCGTGAGAAAAAATATAACCTCATTTTGGGTTATAACTTTGATATGTGTGTGTGTGTGTTGGGGGGGTAATAAAACAAGGCTGCCAATGCTTGCCGCTTACGTGTCCTCGTAAAATAAGGATACTTTGCCACTTAAGTCTCCAATCCTGCGGACTTGCTCCTCTTAAAAACTCAAGGTCGCTGCTAACTTGACAATGAATAATTCCCCTCTTTGCTTTCTGCCCAAATTACTAAATGCCTTGGCTCCATCGATCAGTCCTTACTTAAGGGTATGATTATTATTTGTAGAAGTTTTGAAGGTTGTATTAGTTCAAATATTTTGAATTATCTTTTTAAATATATTTAAAAAAATTTAGCTCTTGATGACCAAAATAACATAGATTGATCATTTTGCAAAGTTTGTTTATGTTAATGAAATTGAAAACACTAGTTATCATGTCATAACTATCAGCAAAAAGTTGAAACTACAAATAAAGATTATCACCGCACATAAAATAGTTTTCAAACAAAAATATTTATATCAGGTAAGATAAAAGCTACATGATGTTATAGTTATCAAATCAGTCTAGGAGATGTGGATTTGTTGGATCAACTCGGGAATTAATAACGAGTTAACATAAATATATCCAAAAACAATGTTGTTTAAGAAAAAATTTTAAAAAAAATCTTATGAGTTGTCTTTGATGAATCCTACTTGGATTTGTTCAAGTAAATAAATTAACACCTTTTAGGATATAAAAATTAAAGTATTGTGTCAGCCATGTTGATTTTATCAAAGTTCTATATTGATCATGATAAAAATCAAGACATTAGCTATTATATCATAACTTTCAATAAGAGACTGAATGTACAGAAAAATATAATCACCACGCATAAATTTACTATGAAGAATGTTTAGTTGATGATTTTCACTACATACCATTATAAGATCAAGATCTTTATTTTTATGTTAATGATGGAGATGATACTTGATTTATATTTTTTTTTGTATTAAAACATTTTACTTTCTTAATATTTTAGCATTTTGTTTGTGTTGAATTATTTTAAGTAATTAAAGTTCTATTTAGTCTTAACACTTGACTATTTAGAAATTTTTAAATTATGTTTAAATGTTTGACATTGTGCAGTTTGTGTTGCATAATTTCAAATTAATTTATCTTTAAATTTGAATTGAAATTATTTATATTAAATTAATATTTTGAATTATAGACACACATAGAGACACATAGAGACACATAGAGAGAAAACAAAAGGCTAACTAGAATAAAATTAACAACTTTTGTATCAAATGATTATGCATGTGAGATACTATGGTCTCATTTATTTGTTGGGTAATAGTTTTATTTTGAAAAGTAGTTTTTATATAAAAAAAAAATAGATTATTGAATAATTGATTATTTTATAATGTGTGGCAATGCATATTTGAATTCTAATGTATTTTCTAGCAATATTATTTAAATTAAAGTATTATATGTACTAATATATCAAATTAATATATTTTTATATTGTATATTAATATATCCTAATATATATATTATTTCCTATATAAATATAGTAGTAACTTATTATTTTTTAATAATATTATATTATAAAGTATTTTATTAATATATTATTAAAGTGCTATACCTATTTAGTTTTTTTAGTCAAAATGTATTTCTGCTCTTTTAAACTAAAAAATTATTTCCTCCATCTAAAGGTTTATTTGTTTCACCGGAAAGTGAAATCCGGTGACCAGTTTTCTTACCATTTTTTTAATAATGTAACTAAATATGAAAAAATCAAGAAAATACTTCTCAAAAAAAAATATTTCCCAACAAACAATATTTTAATCCACCGTCAAGAAATTTTCGAGATGAGCTAACATATAAATTTTCCAACGGTTATAAAGGTGTACAACTACATTAATCCAGTGTCTTTCGAAGAATATTTGTCTAGTCTAATCCAACCCAGCATGAACCATAGAAGAGATGGAATAGCTATGTCCAGTGTCTCATCCCTCTAGTTTGTGTGCGTAAATGAAGCATGCTCCATATATATATATATATTTGGGTCCTTTATTTTATTTAAAAAATGTTTTAATTAAATATTTTTTAATAAAAATGAGGACGATAGCATCATTTGAATTACGTGGCATTGGTTAAAAAATCCCATTAATTAAGTGCATCTTTTTAATGCAAACAATAAATAATAACTAACTTCATGCCACTAAATGGCTTATTAGAAATTCACTAGATAATATATTGTGCTGCGCTTCGGTGGGACCAAAACGGTGGGACCAAAATTTTTAACTTGGTATCTTCATTATTATTTTTTTTATCTAATTCAAATTTAAAATTAAATTATATAACAATTATCATTCCATGACTCAATTGATATGTTAAAAATACTTGAACATCTAGTAAATATAGTTTGATTTTAAAAATAATAATTTTTACGTAAAAAATTATTAAAACATAAGTTAATTTGTCAAATCAACAACTTGGATCATGAATTTCATTGAGTTTAATAACTTTTTAAAAAATTATTTTTATTTAATTATATGATAAAAAATAGATACTTGCAAAACTAAGAACCAACTCAATATCGGGATGTTTTTCTGAAACTATAATAACTCCGTAAAAAATAAATTAAAATAAACTATAAAGCCTAATTTTCAATAATTATGTTTTTTTGGAATAAATTTTTATTTAATAATATGATAAAAAATAGATGCAAAAAAAAAAAAAAAAACCGAGCACCAACTCAATGCTGACATATTTTTCAAAGATCATGATAACTCCATAAAAAATAAATCATGAAATTCAATTTATAATATTTTTTTAAAATTTATATTTAATAATATGATAAAAAAAAATTAGACGATCATAAAACTGAGTATTAATCAAATACCGAGATGTTTTTCTAAAACCATGATAATCTCATAAAAAAATAAAAAAAATTAATTTTTAATAAACTAAATGTTAAAAGATGAAAATAGAAAAACATCAATTTTTAATAAATTTAATATTAAAAATAATATATATATTGTTGTAATAAACAGTAACATGTGAGGAGTGGTGCAGTGATTCCCCTTCCTCATTTAGCTTTTGCTAATTTCGTGCATATATGTACGTGAAGCTGAAGTCGTAGCTAAAAGGAAATGAGCGAAGACAAAATTGGAGAGGAAACAAGTTGAGTTGAAAGCACTAACATTAGACCCAAAAAGAGACAAAGATGATCCACCACATTAAAAATAAAAATAAAAATAAAAATAAAAAAACCATCGTACGCATACGTCCTATGCCAAGCTGCAAGATTTGTCGGTCGAGTGGGTCCATTTTGGTTTTCACCCGCCTTCACTGTTGGATTTTCTTTTAATATTTTTACTATTATCATAGTGATTAATTTTTTAAAAAATATATTAAAATGTTTTTTTTATTTTTTAAAATTTATTTTTTAATATTAATACATCAAATCAAAACAATTTAAAAATAAAAAAAACATTTTATTTATTTTAAAAATACTTTTAAAACATAAAAAATAAACCAGCTCTCGTTGATACATTGCGTAGCCGACACATTAGTGTCACCATACGACCTCCGTTTAATGTAAAATTGGTGTCCCCTTCATGGTTTGGTGTGCAATAAAGGCTCTTGTCTGCAATTTGCTGTTGTGGTACAATGGTACAACACCAATGCCCTGCTGTATTTAGTTCACACGTGGCGTCTAACCGACAGCATTTTGCTTTTTTTTAATAGTCGCTGGTGTTGTTTTTTAACATAATAGATTGAATTATGTCGACAAAACTTTCATCTTATTTAATTTTAACGAAGAGTTAAATTAAAAAGGTTTTTTCTATTTATTTTATATTTTATTTCTCAATTTTATTTATAAACCTTTTTTAATATTAAAATAACTCTTTATAATTTAGTTTTCAACTTGAATTAAAGAAATTTAATTGAAAGGTTTGTTTAATGTCAATTTTATTATTAGATTTTTTTAATTGGTCATCTAAGAAATACTTTTTTTTATTATTATTATATCACGTCAGAGTAACTCATATATAATTTAATTTTAAATTTAAATTTAGTAAGGAATTGAATAAAAAATTTCAAAACTAATCTTTTAACTCAAATTTAATAAAAGTACCAAATAATTTTTTACAATCTTAATAATTTTTATTAAATTAAAAAACAATTAATTTCACCTACCAGATGGCACGTACGATAAACTAGTTCCATCTATGTTACAATTAATATTTTAATTAGCTCGTTGATAAATTAGTGTTTTAGCATGTCTAATAAAAAGAATATTCATAAATAATAATGGATTCATAAGCTAAATATGTTTCGTTTTAAAATTTAATGTGGTCTAATATATTTATTATACACACTTATACGCGGGCAGAATTGTTTTTGCTGTTTGTGCTTATAATTTATATACACGGGAAATAACATTTCACCTCCTCTTAAAATATATTGATTTTATCAACTTCTTCTCAAAATTTTATTTTCTATCAATTATTCTCTTAACATTTCATGTTTTATTAATAAATTCTTTTCATTTATTTATTAAAAACCAACAAAAAAAATACCTTTTTATTTCTTGCTAATTATGTTAACACACACACACACACACACACACACACATATATATATATATATATAGAGATTGAAAAACGTTTAGAATTAACTTAATTTTAAAATTAAATTCAGATGTATTTTCCTTGATCTATTCTTTTCATTTCTTTGCTAATTATTCTATTTTATGTGCTTAATTATTTGAAGTTCATTTGCGTTCAAAATCAAATTCCATATAAATCTTTCATATTTATCATGAAATTATTTTTTTGGAGTTGATTGATAAACTAACTACACTTTTAGAGGTATTTAATATATATATTAAATAGTCGTGTTAAGGACATGGAGTAATTGATAGAAAATAAATTTTGAAAAAGAATTTGATAGGAATCTTTAGAGGTCAAAAAGAAAACCCTTATATATAAAAATATTTATATGAATTATGTATGGGAATATATATATATATATATATATATATATATATATATATATATATATATATATATATATATATATATATGCAGAAAATGAAGTCCTTTAAATTTAACAAAAACAACATTAGGGGAGATAACCTTTTTTATTATTTGAAATTCCTATTTTAAATGAAAAAAAGGATAGCATTCTGACATTTGATCACAAAGATGGGATGTTTGATAATAAATTTCATTTTATTTGATAGAAAAGGTTGTGTCAGAGCATATTAACTCAATAATATCATTTTTAAAGATAAAAAATAATAATCTTAAAGGATGTAATTCAATTCATTAAATCTTAGATTTTTTTTTAAATATTATTAATTTGAGTTTTACAAATCTCATAGTGAAAATTTATATCATCATTAATTTTAAAACATGTATAATTAGTTGAGATACATGTAAACTGATCTTACTAATATTAATAATAAAAAAAAAGGTTACATTCATATTGCATAATAATTGAGATGATCTTGATTGTTTCCGTAAAAAGTTGCTAATAGGACTAAGAGAATAATTGAGACGATCAATGCCCTCTCAATTTAATTTCTTCCTTAGGTAAATAATGTTCATACATATTACTCCAAGGATGACGACATTATCTTATCAATGATATGCAAACACACAATACAAGATGTTGCCCGGGAGGAATTTCCAACCGTATGTTGAAATTCAATTATTCAACTTTTAAATTGATATGATAGAGTTTATGGCGAAGGAGAAGATTCACAACCGGAATATTTGATAATACTGATAAAATATTTTGTTGGTAGTGAAATATTGATTTTGTTGGGAAAAAATTAAAATAATTAATGAAAACTGATAGTCAAAAAATATGTCATCGGTTATTTTTGTTATGTCGGTAATTATATTGATAATATAATTACTAATGGATTTACAGATGAAAAAGACACTTCAAACAAAAGAATATTTATTGACATTATTCTCTTAGTAATTTCATCAGAAATTATAGCATATTACCAACAAAATAAACTATTGTTAATTCCATCGATTATCGAATGAATATTACAAACGGAATTAAACCATTGAAGATTTACATTTTATCAATGACAAGTTCTGTAAATTTTTTGAACTCTCTGGAACTTTTTGAAGGACTTAGTCTATCTGTCATTCCATCTATAATTCAAATTATATCAGTAATTTTGTCAGTATTGCATGAAATATTTTTTTAAAATAAAGATAACAAGAAAAAAATTTAAAAAGAATAAAACAAAAAAAAACAAAAAAAAAAGTCTTAATTATTTATTTAAAAATATTATTAAATACAATTTATGTAATGGAAAGAAGTTGAAGGAGAATGAGGAGGCAGATATTTGTCAGGACCAAGTAGATGATGAGGTAGACCACATGTACCAATGAGAGCTGACAACGACAACTCAGGAATATTCACTTTATCCCTTAATTTCTCATATCCAAGTTGGTTCATCTCAATATTAAGTCGGGTCATCTAAGCTTCAACTTATTCTCATACAATCACCTGGACAGTCAGAGATTGAGAGCTTGAACCCGATTGCGAGGAATCATCAGCCGATACACTATAGCCTAACGGCATATCCTTGGCCATGATGTTTGAGATACCATAAACATGATTTCTATCGGGTCTACTAGATAAGCCACCCTCAAACCATAAATTCGGATTGAGTTCTAGATGGGTTGAAAGATCGTCCTCGTATTATTTCTCTTGCAATCAGGTGTTATATGTTTCCTAAAAAAACAACCAACAAATTTAAAAAAATAATAACTTAAGAAAAAATTGTTTAAATGCAACTTACCACGAAATTCTAAGCTCGGCTATCCATAAGTTGTTGCACCCCTTTTCGAAGGTCTTCATTTCATATATGAGTTCCAACAAAAAGCTTCATTGGTCTTGTATCGCGTCCAAGAACTGTAGTCTACAAAAGAAATCTAATATTAGTTAAAAAGTTTCATATAATGCAACCATTTTTTTTAAATGTATGTAATAAAATAGAGTCTCGTCATCCACTTTGCATGCAAAACAAATGGAATGGATCCGCTGGTGTGTGTGGTAATTGAATCATAAATCTCATTATTTTGGTTATTTGTACCAGACTGTCATTGATGTATGAAATGCTCAGACGTCATGTGCTGGATATAAGTGTCCTAAATAGCCTCTGAGACATACAAAGGTTTGAAATCCCTTTACACGACCACGTCTTCCTAGCGTGGAAGACCTCTTTATTTTGCATATTTCATTAATCAGTTTTGCGTTTCATACCAGAAATCATGCAAACTATATGGTAGAGATAAATTATTGGTTAAGATAATGAAAAATAAAATTTGAACATTTTGAAAAACATAACATTTTGAATTCAATCTTACCTAATAGCGTTGTGATTCTTTCACACCCTTCTATCAATAGTGTTAGCAATCTCCTCCCAGTAAGATTTTCCTTGCACATTAATTTTATAAAATACTTAGTTCATTAAAATTAAAAAAAAATTGACCAAATTAAAATAATAATAAAAATATTTATGTATATACTAACCGTAAACTTTCTAAATCAAGCATTAATCATAGGTTTTTATTCAGAATTTTTGGAAACTTGATTCCACTAAAACAAAAGCACTTTCATTGACGATTTCAACACTGATGTTATCATGCAAGAAACCTTCATATTTGCGAACCTAAAATTCCATTCATTTATTGAAGTTATTTATTCTAAAGTTTTATAGTGTTGTTTACTTTTTTAATTGTGCAAGAAAGAAAAACAAACTTACATGTTGTAGTCAGGCTTCAACTGAGCAATGTACTTCCTAGTGTATACATCCTTCTTATAAGGGAAATCCCCTCTATGAGGAGGCCTCGTACTCGATGAGCCTACATCGAGAGTGGGTGCATGTGCATCAAGTGCTTGGTCATAGTTTGCACCTAGCGACTCATAGTTATTAGAAGCACTATCAGAAGAACTAATAACGCTCATGTCTATATCACTTACTAATGATTTTCTCTTCATCATTAATAATAACATTATCAATATATTGTATTTAAAAATAAATTGACAACACCTTCTTTGTACAAGAGACTATCTAAAATTTTATAAACTGCAAAAACAACCCAACAAACATTTATATCCCTCATAAAAGGTTCATTAAGCTTTATGCAAATTGATCACAATAAAAAGATTAAGTTTGAAAATTATAAGTGTGTGTGTGTTTGGCAAAAGTGATCCGTTAAGTTAAATGTTGAAAATTTGTTTCTATAATAGATGGAAAATTATGTATGGTAGTGCTTGAATTTATGGAATGCATGGCAAATCCAATTGTGAATACCATACAATTTCTTCCATTTTACTCCTTTTCTCTAAACCCCATCCTGGTGACAAGAATATATTTTTGTTAAAAAATGATAAAAAAAAAATCTAAAGTTCTGTCTTTAAAATTTGATGAATTTTCCATATAAACTCTAACCCTTTTATAATTAAAAAATAAAACATAGCAGCATTACAAAACATGAAAAAGATAATATAAGTGTTGGATTTTTCGAGTTTAATAAAAGATCCTACAAGTCCTAACCAAATTAAACTATTTTTATGGCTTTTTATACTATAACCCCATATTCTCTCATAGTCAAAATTAAGATGTAGGCCACATGGATTTTTTTGTTAAATATTTTTTTTTATTTTCTTATACTTAAATCATATAGAAATATGAAAAATATTTTATCATTACAAAAAAAAATTTAATTTAAAACAAGAGAAAATATCTTGTGATCCTTAAATCATGGATTTCATATATGATTAATTCTTCTCTTTTCTTTTTCCAACGCTTAATATATATATACATATATATATATAAACCAACGGGTTTTAACTAGATTTTATCCCAGGTCGGGTTGATCAAGTTAGGATGTGTCACTTCATTGCAGAATATCAAGCCTAGATGACGTGGGTTTTGCTTAATTTCAGGCCCAACACATCCTCCGATTTAGTTACGCACTAAGCTCAAGTGCATGTCGGTCTTGCAAGATATCAAACCCAACATCTTTGAATTCAGTTATGCATTAAACTCAAGTGCACATGAGTTTTGCAAGATGTCAAACCTAATATTCTTGGGTTCAATTATACACCATGCCCAAATACATCTAGGTCTGACAAGGTGCTAAACCTAACACCCTTCGGTCTATAATCATTCCATGTCCAAATATATATAGAGTTTATAATATTTTTAGGTTCTATAATGGGTCATGAGGATTTTTTTTTTGTTTATTCTTATGTCTTTTAACATAAAATATTTAAATTCAAGAATAATCATTTCCATATATCTTTAGGTGCATAAAAATCTTCTAAAGACCTACTATATTTTCATCAATATTAACATTGTGTAAAGGATATCTATTTGTCATTAATATTACGTAAGAGATATTTATCCCTCATTAATACCACCAAGATGAGATTACGATTCAACCCCTCCATTCAAGCAACATGATAAAGTTCAGAGTCTATATATACCCTTTAAACCACTCAGGTAAATGCCTCACTTTTCCTATTCTCTAAAATATTCATACTCATATTATGAGAACATTTATCATACACAACTAAAAACATACACTTTTGTTCTTACAATTAAAAGCTCATTCTCTCATTCACTGACTTTATCATTAAAGGGTCCCTAAATCCCACTAGAAAAACTGTTTTTCAGGTGTCAAGTCTTCTATAACTAACCATCAATTTTGTAAACTTTGAAGAAGGGAACATTGAAGTGAAAATATGATTACCCATTATTCAAACACATAAGAAACCTCATTCTTAGGCATATTGGATATTTGGAGCAATATTAATTGGTGTTGTCTATAGGAACTTGATAAAAAGCCATTAATTGTTATCCCTAAACTAGTTTTGACATCTCTAATTGCTATTAATGGTAGACAATCAAGATACATTAGGATGAGATGTGTCATAGACCTCTCTATAGTTACTGACATATCTTCTCCATCAGAGTTTCAACAACTCATCAATTAAATGTAAACTCATCAATTAGATGCAAACCCTTAACCAAGTTGTCTTGGCATCCCAAAGGCAACCTCAGGCCTTGCCTTCCAGCAAGTCCTAACATAAGAGGTAGCTCTTTTAGTCTCAACCTCCTAAACAATCCCCCTTTCTAGGAGATATTTTTTGTATTCTCTAAAAGATGCTGGGCAAAAATGACTTGGAAAGGTTTCCTCCTCAATGATCTCATAGTCCCTCTGGAAATTTCTCTCGTAGACGTGAAGCTCTCCCAATATGTCATCAGTTTAGAGGTAAACCTTCTAGCTATAATGAGATTGAAGTTAACCATTAGCCCCACCATTCCATGCTAGAATTCTTTAGCTTCCAAAGATTATTAAACAACGGTAAGGAAGAATCATGATTGGTAAATACTTACAAGATGAGGTCTACAATCCTCATGAAATAAAGGGATCATCTTTTTCTAGTCGACTCTTATACACCCTGATCCCTAAGAAGTACATCTTCACAAAAATTACTTTGGACAACTATAAGGGTCTTATAGATCCATGAGAACACGTCCAAAACATGTATATAAACCTTGAGCTGGTAATCCAAGACAGTGATGCTATGTGCAAGACCTTCCTTACGACCTTTAGAGGGTCAACATGAGCTTGGTATAACAACCTAGAACCAGACTCAATCATGGGTTTTAATGACCTCTTTGCTAAACTTATGTCATGATTTAGCACCAGTATAGTCGCTAAGAGAAGCTCTACGAAACTCTTTAGTGTTACTCATTCAGGAAGGAATCCACCAGGGCATATTTGAAGAGGTTCAACAAAAAAATGTTGAAGTTAAAAGAATTGATTGAGCTATTAGTCTTAGAGGCTTTGATAAGTAGAGTAAGGGAACATTCTATATAGAAGGATTTATATATTTTACTAGACAAAAGCCTATTGAAGGTAAAACAAGTCATGAAGAATCACATACAGGTAGAGGAAGCCAACATGTTGATGCATAGACCTCCTCGTTTTTACCAGGAAAATGAGGATGAAAAACCATTCAAATGGAATCGTTCTCCTAGCAGAGATAATAATTCTAATAATGGTCAGGAAAGGCTAGCAAGGGAAAACATACAACATGTTGAGAGGAGACATGACTTCCTTAAATGCCACCCTAACAGAAGTCCTTACAACCATAAAGGGAAAATACTTTGTTTAATATCCACCTTTTATGGTGTCGCCTCCACATACACGTACCTTTAAGAATTTTGCTTGCACCATAAGGATAAAGGGTATGATACGAAAGTTTGCTTTATACTAAAGAAAAAAAACTAAGAGGCTGATAGCCAAAGGCTATCTATTTTTTTTTCAAAGGGCATGCCCATATGAAACGTGATAGAGAAAAGTCAAGCTAGCTTGCTCAAAGCCTACCTGAGATCTATATGATTCTAAGGTGCTTCTCAACTAGAGAGAGTATGGAAAACATGTCCTCACAATGAATCGTTAATAAAACCTATAAAACAAGCTATACCTTTTACTCCAAAAATATTAAGAAGGGGTGACTTTCCCTTATGTGGATGCACTGATAATTCTCATAATTCTAGCCAATCATCAAGACTACAAGGTGTTGGTAAATGATAGGGGCTTAGCTACCATCTTATCCAGAGATATGATGTCCTAGATAGGGATAGATCCCTCAAGGATGACTCTTGTAAAAAAAAATTGTTAGGATTGAAGGGTTAGGAGTGTTAGTGAAGGGAGCTTCAGATATCTCAATCACAATAGGCACCTACCCTAAGTGCTTTACCTTTCAGCAAACCTTTATAGTGATAGAAATAGCTCTAACCAACAACACCATAATAAGAAGACCTTTTTTGCATTAGATCAATGAAGTCATAAGCACATGATATTTGACCTTGAAATTCTCTACTAAAAAATAAGTGGTTATCGTAAGAGAAAACCAAGGGGCTTCAAGGAATTATCTTTGAATGTCTAAAATGCAAGAGGTCTTTAGTTATAGACCACTAAGGGTCTTTGAAGAAGAGAGTAGAGGTCAGAGCTGAGGCTAAATAACAGTTAAAAAAAGTATATTTGGGGTAAGAAGATAGGGTTGTTACCAAGATAGGCTCCACATTGGAACCACCTCAATAACAATTATTGATAAATTTATTCCTCACCTATAAAGGCTAATTTTGATTTCAACACTTCAAATATGCCAAGGATCAACATAGAGATAATTGCTTAGAGACCTTAAATTGACCTAACTTTCCTTCCTATTCGACAAAAGAAAATATGTTTTAAGGGGGAAGAAAAACAAGCAATAACTGTAGAAGTGGATACACTATTAACTGTTGAGTTTATTCATGAGGTCATGTATCTGTATTGGTTAGCTAATATGGTTATAGTGACTAAGAGTACTGGAAAGTGAAGGATGCGTGTGGACTTCACTAACCTGAATGAAGTCTGTCCAAAGGATAGTTTTCACTCCTAATGATTGATAAATTAGTAAACTCTACAACTGTCTTTTAGTTCTTAAGCTTTTTAGATGTTAATTTAGGGTACCCTCAAATCTTTATATATCTAGAAGATGAGAAGACTTCTTTCATTACATTAGGAAAAACTTTTTGCTACAGAGCAATGCTATTGGCTTAAAAAATGAAGGGGTTACTTACAGACAGATGGTCAACAAAGTGTGCAAACACTATACTAGAAGAAACATGAAAGCTTATATGGAGACATGCTAGTGAAAAACATGACTTTTAAACAACATTTAAAGGACCTAGAAGATGTTTTTTCTTGGTTTTGGGCAAATGTCAAATAAAGATAAATCCTTCCAAGTACGTGTTCGCCATAAGAGGAGGAATGTTTTTGGATTTTTCTAGCAACAACAAGGAAATAGAACCTAATCTTGAGAAGATTAAGGTAATACTGGATATGAATCATCCTTAAAAGGTTAAATTTGTTCAACACTTCACTAGGTTTTGACCGCCTTCAACAGATTCATATCCAAGCTAGGGAAATGCAACCTACCTTTCTTTCAGATCTTAGAGAATATCACAAACTTTAAATGGACACCAGTTTGCTAGAAATCTTTTGAAGAACTTAAAGTTTATCTCTTCTCCCCTTAAATCTTGTCACAGTCAAGACAAACTAAGAGTCTGTTCCTCTCTCTTAAGGTTTTTAATCAGGCAGTCAGTGCCGTGTAAGGGAAAAAAGAGCATACAACACCCGGTTTACTATTCTAGTTGAGCTTTTCATGATACAGAAATAAGATACCTAAAAGTAGAAAAGATGGCCCTAAAGTAGAAAATAAAACATCTTCGTCCCCTAAGGTTCCCTAGTAATGGTAGGTGAAGAACTTCTCTGATAAGAAGAACTACCTCCTCCTACTAGAGGTGGATGTTGGAGTTCCCCCCTCTAGTTTTGGAGCCTAGTCTAATGGACCTATGTCCCCTACCATTTCCTCTGTTTTTTAGTTGGAACCCGAACTCCTCACTAGAGGAGGCAATATCCTTTATTTCTAGGGTCAAATCTAACTCTCTTTTTTTTGTCCATTTTTCTGTTCAAAAAGAAGGAGAAGGAAATATTTGGTAGAAGATACCCATGATGATAATTTATTCTTAGAATAAAGCAAACTAGCTTAGGGATTCTTTAAACAAAATTTTTTTTACAAAGATTATAATGAGTGAAAGTAAAAAGAAAAAATGGAAGCAAGAATGGTTAGGGTTATAATGGAAATAACTTTTCACCCTCATTGTTAGATGAATAACCTTTCATGTCATCTCAGATCTCCAAATATCTAATCAATTATTGCATTGAATGCACACTGCCATTTTGTTTTCTAAAAGACACCTCTTTTAATAAAGAAAGGTCACCTGACCATCTCTTTCAGTAAGAACAAACCACCTAGCCATAAAGAATCCCAACAATTCTACACAGGACACAAATCTCATGGGAAAGGTAAAAAGTCTTTAATTGAAGCTGGTAACCTTTTAAATCTTTGTGTATTTAATACGTAAAGACTTGGGGAGCTGCTAATGGATCAATGTATTATGTGTGTGTGTGTGTGTGTGTGTGTGTTATGTCATACATTTACTTAAAAGCTCAAAATTAAAAAGGCCAAAGGTAAGGTTATAACCTAATGTATCCATACTTAGAAATTATAGGCCTAACATCTTTCAGTTTAGCCATACATTACGCTTTTAGTGTATATGGGTCTTGCAAGATGCTAGACTCAATATTTTTTAGTTCAATTACGCGCTGAGCCCAAATACATATGGGTCTAGCAAGGTGCCAAACCCAACATCATTGGATTTAGAATCATTCTAGGTCCATATACATATAGACTTGATAATCTTTTTAGGCCCTATATTAGCTCACAAGAATTTGTTTATTTATTCTTATGTCTTTTAACATAAACTGTTAAAAGTCAATACTGATCATCTCCCTATATCCCTAGATGCATAAAAATCTTCTAAGGGGCCTACCATATTTCCATCAACATTAATATTGGGTAACAAATATCTATTGATCATTGATATTGTGTAAATGATATATATCCTTCATTAATGTCATCAGAAGAAGATGTTGATTCAACCATTTTATTTAAGCAACATGATAAAGTTCATAGGCTATATATATCCTTTAAACCACCCAGGTAAATGGCTCGCACTTTTCCTATTCTCTAAAATATTCGTACTCTCATTTTCAGAGCATTTATCATACACAACTAAGAACAAACACTCTTGTTCTTATAAATAAATATCAATTTTCTCATTTATTGCAATTTCTTATTAAAAAGTCATTAAATTTATTATCAGATGGTCCCTGAATCCCATTAAAATAGAGTATTTTACAGGTGTCAAGCCTTCTATTACCAACCATCAATTTCATGAACTCTAGAGAAAGGAACATTGAAGTGATATTGTGATTACCCACTATTCAAACACTAAAAAACCTCATTCCTAGGCATATTTAATATTTAGAGCATCATCACTTTGCTAGTTTCAAACTTTCATTTTTGTTTTTGTGTGTGAAAGAAGTTGTTACATGCAAAACTATGAAAATTAAGATTAAAATGGAAATTAGAAAGGGATTGAAATGAGAATTTATTATCGGATGGTCCCTAAATCCCACTAAAGAAGATTGTTTTGAAGGTGTCAGGTTTTCTATTACCAACTATCAATTTCATGAACTCTGGAGAATGAAACATTAAAGTGATATTATGATTACCCATTATTCAAACACTGAAAAATCCTCATTCCTAGGCATATTTAATATTTAGAACATCATCACTTTGCTAGTTTCAAACTTTCATTTTTGTTTTTGTGTGTGAAAGAAATTGTTACATGCAAAACTATGAAAATTAAGATTAAAATGGAAATTAAGAAGGGATTGAAATGAAAATGATTTGGGAAAAGCCTTTGGATGTTATAAATAATCTCACACCTAACATAAATCCTAATCCTTAAAAAAAAAAAAGATTTTTTTATTAAAAGTATACAATTAATAAATAATTCAACTATTATTATGGTTCTTAAACTAAATAAAAAACTAATATAATTTAAAAATAATTAATAATCCCAAAAAACTCATGTATTGGTCTCTCGAATTGGAAGGAACTCATTTATAAATTCAAATTATCTTGATTTCATAAATAATCCATAAAAAATTGCGCTAGAGATTGCTTTGGTACCTCCATGCTGACAATTGAATATGTTGTAATCATAACATCATACTTTGCCAACTCAAAAGGATCTTTTTTTCGATTGCTTCTATAGTATACTAGAACAAAGAGGTTAGCTATTACGAAACACTTGTGTGTCTTTAAGTCTTAAGGATCTTTCGTTTGATTGCAGAAATGATAAAATACTAGAAGTTGATTGTTGCTTGTCTTTGTAAACAAAACTATTGTTTCCATCACTTTTTGTACACTTTCTATTGATACTTTTATATGTATTGTTTCCGTCATTAGAGGCTACACCCTCCTCCACCTTCTTCGAATAATCATCAATATATCTCGCTCTTTACCTTGACAGGTGGAGTCATAGGTACAAGGTTTTAGTATAATGGAAAGGAAAGAAGAGTGTCTTTATCTTCTTAATCTTGTCTCAGTCATAAATCTTGAACTTGCCCTGTCACTTGCCGATTCTCTTCAACTGCTCTCACCATGCAGAGGCATAACCCTTAAGCCCAATGGTGATCAACTTCAACTTTATCCTCTCTGAGACCTCATTGCACTAAAATATATGTTCCATCTCATGAAGTTAATCAATAAATTCCTTAGCCTATAGGAGCTTGCAAACTTTGGGAGTTCCATTGTAAAACCTAGATCTTCATAGTGATCATCCCAAAAACAAAGGTTGCTATCTTTGATCACACTCGTGATGTGGGTTCTCAAAACTGGATGTGGAGTCACAATCATTTATTTCATGATCATCCAAATCCCAATATACCAAATGACAAGTTAGTTGTGAAACCTAACTTTATAAATACTTTAATTATTAGTTTGTTGACGTTGGGCTTCTATGAGGAACTTTCTTGTTTAGAAACCGAAATCCTCCACCATGCATGACCTCATCCTATTTTATGATCTCTAGCCATGATAATCAAAGAGTATAACAAAAAACAACTTGAAAAGTTAGATTTTAATATCATTATGATTCAATTCATGAATTAGCTCACTAGAGCTTATTGTATTTTTTGATTGTTTTAATAATAAATTGATATTGAGATGAAAATCAAGAGACAATGAGATAAAAAAGGCTTGAAAAAAAACCTTAGACATTGTAAATAATCTCATGACAATATAGAAAAATCTAAGCAATATTTTGAAAAAAAAGAAATAAAATAGACAATTTTATTTATACTAGTTATAAGTTTAGATTTTAATCTTTAAAGGGAAAACCCTAATTAAAAAGCTATATAGCTAATGAAACATCTTTCTAAATAAAATAAAGGAAACAAAATAACTTAGAAAAATAAATAACAATCCCAAATTTAGCCTTAAGCTACAACAATTGTGGACTCGTTTGATGACTCCAACAACATGAACGCAACATCATCACCTTTAATTTTCCCAATTACCCAGGCAGACACGCTCATAATCAAATCTAACATGGGACCCCGTTTCAGATACCTTATGGTCCACTCAATTAATGAAGAACAGAGGATCAAAGACCCGATAACTCACATTTGTTTCACAAAATTGACTAAATCAGAATCTAACCCACATTTCATCCCGCTTGGTCTCGGAGCTGACATCCCTATGCCTAAAGAGGAAATTGGGTCGGCAAAAGTTTTTTTTTTAAAAAAAAAACAATGATTTAGATTCTTCCAGCTTTGTCGTGTTAAAAGCTGAGAGACAAGAATACGTGTAGCTTTTGAATTAGAAAGAGACTTTAGTCCAAAAGTCCAATTTTCTATACTCACATAAACCTAATAGACACCTGCTTACCATTCTCTCCCTACCTTAATTTCCAACCACGAAACCCTAATCTTACACAGGGTTTTCCCATAAATATTAGGAAAGAAAGCTGTTGTGAAATGGACAAAAATGCAGTGTTCACTTACTGCAACCTGGGTTTATGTTAAGATACGAACTGCCATATTTTTATCTAAATTTACAAGTATAATTTCTGATTCTCTGACCCTTGATGAACAACAAATCACTACCCATCAATGGAGGAAGGGGACCCACTAATCTCTTCCCTTCTTTATCAACTGTACCACTGCCAGCCATACTGAATTCCTCCACGTAACATTGCCTTCTGATCTCTCACTCTCTGCATTTATACATACACACACTCACTCTATTTTCTCCATACAGGTTCTCCACATCCTAGCCACTCCCTGATTCATGGCTCTCTTTCCCTTACTTCTTCTCATTCTTATGGTTCCTTCCTCTAGTAATGCTCAATGGCCACCTTCACCTGGCTACTGGCCAGGTTCTAGATTCAGGTCAATGAGCTTTTACCAAGGATACAGAAATCTCTGGGGTTATTCACATCAACGAGTAGACCAGAATGCGTTGACTATCTGGCTAGATAGCACATCAGGTTTAACTCGAGTCCATTAGCTACCTGACATTATAATGCGTCTCTGCTAGCTGTCTGAATTAATTTTTGTTAGGTATCTAATCATAAAGCTTTCTGCACATTTAATTTATCATAATCTATTGTTTTTGCTCTTTGTAACAGGGAGTGGATTTAAATCAGTTAAACCATTTCGATCAGGGTATTTTGGTGCTTCCATTAAGCTCCAACCTGGCTACACTGCGGGAGTTATAACAGCTTTCTATGTGAGGATTGGACTAAATTATATATGCTCATAATAATTTACTGTAATACGTACCTTTCTCTGCTAGTATTACTCTTCTTTAATTAACACAGTAGTCGGTATAGTATATATAAAGATGTTCTTGTATTAATGTCTAATTAATTAATATTTGTAATCAATTAATGGCAGCTTTCAAATAGCGAAGCTCATCCTGGGTACCATGATGAAGTGGACATAGAATTTCTTGGCACAACATTTGGGAAGCCTTACACTTTGCAGACCAATGTTTACATCAGAGGAAGTGGGGATGGGAGAATCATTGGGAGAGAAATGAAGTTTCATTTATGGTTCGATCCAACCAAAACCTTCCATTATTATGCCATTCTTTGGAGTCCCAAGGAGATCATGTAAGTTAACCACTACAGTGATCACCTATAATATTTTACAATCAAGCAAGTTAAAAAAGTTTTTTTTATCCCGACGAGGAACTCAACTGGTTAGACATTGGGTTTGTTTTTCAATAATCACGAGTTTGAGTCCCTTCAGGGTTATTGAAGGCTTACATAGTCGTTAATTTCAAAATTCACGGAATTAGTCGAGATACACGCAAGTTGGCTCGAACACCCACATTAATTAAAAAAATGCTTCTTCTAATTTTTATTTTTTTTTTATATTATGTATATATTTTTTTGACACAATTCTTGGGTGAGTAATTATTTTATTAACTCAAGATTTCTAATTGATCACATGTTTAATTACTAGATTAAAAGATATAAATGATAGTATTCAAACAAGAGATTTTCTCATTTTTCTTAGTTGATCACGTACTACTTGACTGTTATTGTTGAGCTACTAGCTAGCTCACGAAGCTTCTTCTAATTAATTAGTGAAGAACCAGGTTATAGTCTGTTTATGATCGGTGAGGATAGGAAGAAGTTTCCTGTGAGAGGGTCTGAATGATAAGAAAATAACATTATTTATGTGGTGATTTTCTCTCTGGCATTTAGCATCATTACTGTCTCTTCACTTAAATAACGAGCACATTTGTTTTTATATTGTTTGAATATGATGATTTTAGAAAAATAAAAATATAATTATAATATATTTTTAAATAAAAAATATTTTTAAAAACAACATTATTAAAAAAAATATCAAACATGCTATTATTATATGTTGTGTCTTCTACAACATCAATCATAAATTCGTTTTCCCAGCTGGCCTCAAAACGAAACGTACATTGCAGCATTAGTAAAGAGCAAGCAACAACATCTATGAGACTTGTAGACAATGATCATGTTACATCGCATTCATATATTTTAAATTTGTAATGAATAAATGTTTCAGATTCCTCGTGGATGATGTGCCCATTAGGAGGTACCCGAGGAAAAGCACGACAACCTTTCCACTGAGGCCGATGTGGGTGTACGGTTCCATCTGGGATGCCTCATCTTGGGCTACTGAAAACGGAAAATACAAAGCTGATTACAGATATCAACCATTTGTTGCTAGTTACACCAATTTCAAAGCAAGCGGCTGCTCAGCCTATTCACCAGCCTGGTGCCACCCTGTGTCCGCCTCTCCGTTCCGGTCGGGTGGGCTCACAAGGCAACAATATAGAAGCATGAGATGGGTCCAAAGACACCACATGGTCTATGACTATTGCAAGGACTACAAGAGAGACCATTCCCTAACACCTGAGTGCTGGGGTTAATATAAGTGATTGCTTGGAACATTGATATGTCCGCTCCTGTATAGGAAAATGGAAATCACTTGAAAAAAAAAAGGAAAAGAAAAACAGTTTAATTAACTTGCCTTGTGATTTCAGATTTTTTGTCTTTTATTTATGAAGGTGTCTTGAGATGGTTCCTCGCTGGCTAAAGACATTATACATGCCAGAGCAGTTGAGCGTCCAAGGCTCCCGAATGGAAAATTTGTTTGATTCGTCCGGTGTTCGAACAGTATGTGTGTGCTTTCTTTTATTTTTTAATAAATTAAAAGTATTTTTGTACCTTCATATTTTAGATTTTGTTATTTGATCTCTGAATATATATATATATATATATATATATATATATATATATATATATATATATATATGAGCATTTTGTGGTGAATATATGAAAAGGCATCAACAAAGTAGGATGTCCAAAATTTATTGGTGTTTCCACATGGTCCGTGTCTTTTTATTCACGGTGCTTGTTTTATGTTGTTTTAACATCTGTTCTAACCTTATTTGTGTTTGAGTTTATACTTTATAGATTATTTGGCTTTTATGTTAAATTAACAAAAAATAAAAACTAAAATAGCAGAGATTTTTATTGTACCTCTTCTCAAAAAATATTATTAATTAACATAGTATTTTGTTTTTTTTCAATCAATACATTTTTTTAATCTTTTAATATTAAATTTGTTTTTCAATGAGATATTATATTCTCATGCTCGAATCCCGAATTTGACTGGCTAACTCAATTCACTCATATTGTTTTTTCTTTTCCTTTTCAAATTTGTTATTTAATATTGGATTGAATCAATGTTTAGATTATCCTTTAATATTAGAATTGTTTTTTATTGGGTTATCTCAATTTCATGAAACGAATCGTAGGTCTAGAGGGTTAACTCGGTTGATTCAGGTTTTCCTTTTCTTTTTATTAATTAACTTTTTTTTTTCAATTCCATCCTTTCATATTGGGTTGATTGGAAATTAGGTTTCATAATTTGTTTTGTTTGCTTTCTATTAGGTTATTCCGACTTCATGACCTATAAATAATGTTTAATGAGTTAATCTCAGTTGACTCATATTGTTTTTTATGTCATTTTTTAAAATGATTTTTTTTTAATTTCATTATTCAACATTGGTCTGTTGGTTATTGAGTTTCATAATTTGTTTTGATTTATTTTTTATGAGGATATCTTGGTTTCATGATCAAGGTCGCGAGTTTTGATATTTTAACCTCGACCAAATTATAAGGTTAATTTTTTTTTATGTTCTTTATAAGTTGTTATATCAGTATCATTATCTAAGTCACGAATCCTTCCACATTAGATTTGCTTCTTATTGGATTGTCTCTATCTCATGACCTGGATCGCTAGTTTAGCAAGTTAACCTAACTGACTCAATTTTTTTTTAATTAACTTGTTTTTTGAGATATATATATATAATTGGTGTCTTTTTATTCATATTGCTTGTTTTATGTTGTTTTAATCATAACTTCTAACCTCATTTGTGTTTGAGTTTATACTTTTATAGATCATTTGCCTTTTATGTCAAATTAACAAAAAAAAAAACTAAAATAACAGAGGTTTTTATTATACTTTTTTTTCATAAAACATTATTAATTAGAATAATATTTTTTTTGGTTTTTTTTTCAATGAATACTTTTTTTATTCTTTAATGATAAATTTATTTTTCATCGGTTATCACACTCTCATAACTCGGATCGTGGATTTGATAGGTTAACTCAATTCACTCAGATTTTTTTTTTCTTAATTAACTTGCTTTTTCAATTCCATCATTTAATATTGGGTTGAATCAATGATTTTTTAAATTATCCTTTAATATTATAATTGTTTTTTTATTGGGTTATTCCAATTTCATGACACGAATCACGGGTTTAGCAGGTTAACTTGGTTGATTCAGGTTTTTGTTTTCTTTTTATTAATTAACCTTTTTTTTCCAATATCATCCTTTCATATTGGGTTGATTAAAAATTAAGCTTCATAATTTGTTTTCTTTGCTTTCTATTAGGTTATTCCGACTTCATGACCTAGAAATAATGCTTAACGAGTTAGTCTGAGTTGACTCAGGTTGTTTTTATGTCATTTTTGTAAATAATTTTTTTTTCTAATTTCATCATCCAACATTAGGTCTATTGGGGATTGATCTTCATAATTTGTTTGATTTTTTTTTCTATGGGGATATCTTGGTTTCATGATCATGGTTGCGGGTTTTGACATTTTAACCCCGATTAAATAAGGTTATTTTTTTTATTTTCTTTCTAAGTGGTTATCTTAGTATCATTACCTAGGTCACGAGTCCTTCAACATTAGATTTGCTTATTATTGGATTGTCCATGTCTCATGACCCGGGTCGCCAGTTTAGCTGGTTAACCCAACTGACTCAATTTTTTTTAATTGACTTGTTTTTCTTCTAATTTCATCATTTAATATTATGTTCGATTGACAATTAAGTTTCATGATTGGTTTTGATTTATTTTTTATTAAGTTATCTTGGTCTCATCAACCAGGAATAGTGCTTAATGAGTTAATCAGGTCTACTTGACTCATTTTCTATGTCATTTTTTTAATTAAAAGTTTTATAAACTTTATTTTTCAATATTGGGTCTAACAAGTTTGATTGAGAATTGAGTTTCATAATTTATTTTGATTTGCTTTCTATGGAGTTATCTCAGTTTCATGATCAGAATCTCAAATTAACAAGTTAACCTGGTTTAAATCAGGTTGGTTTTTTTATAAAGTTATCCTAGTCTCATGAACCGGATCATGAGTTTAGTGGATTGACTCAAGTTATTTTTTTTATGTTTTTTTCTTTTAACTTATTCCATTTTTAATCTCATCCTTTAACATTTGGTTGATTGAGAATTGAACCTCATAATTTGTTTTAATTTGTCTTCTATGGGGTTATCTTGGTCTTATGACTCAGATATTGAGTTTAACAGGTTAACTCTAGTTGCTTCTCAAGGTTTTTTTTTAATTGGTTTTTTTTTTCAATTTCATCATTTAACATGAGGTTGATTGAGAATTAAGCTTCATAATTTGCTTTTATTTGTTTTCTATAGGATTATCATAATCTTATAACCTGGATAGATGATTTAACATATTAACTCGAGTTGATCTAAGTCAACCTAATATGTTATTATCTGAATATTAAAAAAAGATGTTATCTTGAAATTTTTTTCAGTCAAACTATATTTTTACAAGTTGTTCGGGTTGTTTTTGGGCTCGCAAAATCAATCAAATCATATTAGATCAATCTCCACTTGATTTAAATTTTATTTCATTAAAAAAATACATTAATAATATTTAAATATTTTTTTTAAAATAAAAAAAAAATTAACTCAACCCCGTAACATAGCATGAGCAAGCTAGTTATTTTTATGAGGTATAAATTTCAGTCCATTTCTTGTAAGATGAAAAAAATGTGTAAGCTACCATGGTTATTATCCACTGACTCGTTGTGCCATTAATTGTTTTCAGCAAGTGTTTTGAAAAATGTGTAAGCTACCATGGTTATTATTATCTCTGCTCTATCTATCAAAGTGTACAGAACATGGAAGGAGAAAAAGGGCTATTGGATTCTCGTGATTGAACAGTTTGTTTTGTTTCTATATGAAGTCAATTATTATGATTGGTTTTCTTTCCAGACTGTTTTTGCGTTCTTTTTCTTTACCCATATCATTCCTCAATCAATGATAGAAGGGTCTCTTATTGTCCAGAGAGATTCAATCTCCCATATATGATGATGATCCACACCCTACAATTGGCATTGCACGCCATGTTAGGCCCCCCAGTCTTGACACAATTCCACCTAGCATCGTACCCACGTTTCGCCCATGACGGTGGAATATATTTTTTTCATAAAAAAAATGATTTTCAAGATTGCGCCATTCAATATCAAGAAACAGCAGTTCACTATGTGTACGCAGATAAAAAGTATCCTTACATCTGACCATGAGCTAATCACATCAAGCTTTCTGCGTAAAGTGATTTCCGAAGCTCTTCGAGTCTTCAAGATAGAATCATATCCAACTCCAAACGGGACAATTTCTTTTCTTCTGCCATGACGCGTATCGATCAACTCTGTCGAGCCTGCTTCTGCAATTTCGATGATAACATAGATCCTCCAATACTTTACGTGTACCTATAAGAAAATTACTTTCTATTTACTCTAGTCAAGATGGCAAGAATCAAGTGAAAAAGTGGAGAGAGGATGAGGCAAATTAAAGATGGCTTACATCTAACATGCTTTCCTCTGCATGCTTTCTGCGTAGAGGTAATTTTTTAGGACTGTGCCAAAAATTGTAGTCAAGAATATGAAGTATTCCCCCACATGAAACCTGGATGAGAGCCCTCAGATCCAACATCCGAGACTTGGCGCTCCAAACTGTCTTATATATATCTCAGACAAGATATAAGCTGATCCTCCTGCTGTCTGTACTCCCACAAATCACAATTGATTTCAAACACAAAGAAACCTTTGATATCCTGAAATAAAATTACTTACCATGTAAATCACACAGAGAGATGATCATGAGTATATTTAGAATTCGAACTCCAGGTACTCAAGTTGAGAAATTGTTGTTCAAGCTAAAAACCCATGTCTCAAAAGCCTCTCAAATCTTTATCTTTGATCAGAATAAGCATCAGACACCAGAGTAATTAGTTTAAACGATTTTCTAAAGTTTTTATTTATTTTTTATTTGAGTTTTCCAATATATATATATGTATAGTATAAACAATAAATTTAAGATTTTTTTTGGAGTTTTAAGGATCTCATTAGAAAAATTTAAAGTTTTTTTTTTGTGTTTATATAAAGATTACCTAAAAATCATATGTTTTTTTTTCTTTGAATAATTGCTTCAAGGTTAAGATGTCATAAACCACAAGTTGTTCAAGTATTTGATATCTAACAATAATTTGCACAAACAACTAGTGAGAAATCTCTTATAACCTTTTAGGAGAGGGATTATTATGCTTTTGATTGCTAGCTCTTTTGTTTTGGGTTTATCAAGTATTATGTAACTTACGAAGTTTCTGTACAAAAAATAAAAATCATAACATTTTATTTATAATGAAACTTTAAAACTTTATAAATTACAAATTATCAATTTACCTCCAGAATAATATCATGTATATTATTTCAGAATGATTTTAGAAATCTATTCAATCAAGTCTATACTTTATTTTTCTAAGTATAAAATTGTAATTCCCTATATAAATTTCACTCTAGTCCTCAATTTCTAAAACTTATTTACAATCAAGTCATACTTGATTATTCATCTCATTTTATTTTATGTCCAATGATTTTTATGTGTGTGACCCATTATATTTTCTAATAACATGATCCAAATATAAATCACAATTCTAAATAAAAGAAGATTAAGTAAACTAAAAAATAATTATTATTAATTCAAAAATTAATTGATTTATATTTGAAGATCAAGTATAATGTATAACAATCTGTCATAATTCTTCAAATATTAGAAAAGCCTTAAGTTGTTTGACTTAACCTTTTAATGATAAATTTTTCAATGTAATTATTATCCATTCATCAACAATGTTTCAATTTAGACATTATAGCAAGAAATGCACCTTGTCATAGTTTTTTATTATTTGGATAAGATTTAAAACTTTTTTCAAATCTCATTTTAACTTGCATAAGGATTAACAATCAATACTATTTGAGAACATGTTAAATATTTTTTTTAATTCACCTATGGTGATGAATCCTATCTTAATTACTCAAATAGTTTCATATAGTTCATATTATACCCAATATTTATTTGTTTGCTACATTTGATTAGGACACCGTGTACTAGGATCAAAACATAATATTTCTTATTTAAGATAACTTAGTGATCTTGATTCTAAGGATCACTTACACACCATTACGTGAGCCTTTCTATAGACACAAGTAATTTCTTCATATAGAATTCTTATGTAAGTCTGTTCAATATATATGTCATCTGACAAACATCTACATATTAGTTTTAAGTATTCCTTATACTTCAACTTATAAAAACAACTTTTACTTTCATAAAAGAAAGAGCATAATATGTATGAGTCTCAACAACTCTAATTAATGTTCAATCTTAATAGAGCATTGACTAAGAACATTTAGAAATAATATTTTGTAGCATTAGAAAACCTATAATAATAACAATTTTATATTTTTCTTTACAAATCATTTTTATCTCGAAGATTTTATCTTTATTCGAGATTCATTAATCAAATATTAAATTCATTAATAAAAAATTTGATTAATATTAAAGATAAATAAGTATTTATTAAAATTAAATATGTTTAAATGAACAAAACCAATGACATTTATAACCAACTAATTAGCTATAAGTCATATACATTATCATTAAATACCCTTGTTTAAAAAAAAACATCAAACCTCACTTATTTATTTATTTTTTGTATAAAAATTCCAGAGTTATGCATTGTTTGCAGTGATCCCAAGAAAAGGCTTTGCAACATATCTTTGCAAATATATGTAAATTGAATATACCATGCTGCCAAAGATGCTCAGCTACATTGCTCTCACAAACAAGCTATTTGTTGGTCGACAAGTTCCTTCACAGTTCTGCTCACGCTCCCTGGTTTGTAAAAAACTTCAGGGCAACCATCTAGGTGGTGGCCCAGTGGTAAGAGTTTGGGACCAAGAGATTTGCTTCCTCTGTGGTCTCAGGTTCGAGCCCTGTGGTTGCTTATATGATGGTCACTGGAGGCTTACATGGTCGTTAACTTCAGGGCCCGTGGGATTAGTCGAGGTACGCGCAAGCTGGCCTGGACACCCACGTTAAACTAAAAAAAAAACTATATAAAAAAAAACTTCAGGCCACCTCATAAGACCACCATGCTCTCTAGTTAAAGACCTATAGGGTGATCAACCGATACTAATGACGGTGATCTTCTCCTAAAAGCAGTGTCAGCTTCAAATGCTGCAATATAAAAAATAATTACCCTTTCTCTTGCCTCAACTTGATCCTTGATGAGAGAAATTGCCTGCTTGGGCACCTGTAAACCAACAATATCAGTGACCTGGTTTAAATACTTTCTAATTTCCACAACCAACAAAAAAAAAAGGGCATAGATGAGTAAGACTAGTTTAACACATCAATAGTATGTGTCTATATAATGGTCAAGTAATATATGATTAACGGTAGATAACTTATGTATTGGAGGATGAAAAAAAAAGTTTAGATTTTCTTAAACAAGGGTTTATAAAAAAAAAAAAATATATTGGAGGATGAAAAAAAAAGAGTTTCACAAAAGGAAAAAAACAAACAAGCAAGTTTGGGTGATTCTCTTTTACTCGGGTTAATTTCTTAAACTTGTAATCTATTAAATTTTAGACTTGGGCTTAACCAAAAAGCTTAACACCTAACCAATTTAATATTGAAGAATGAAATTAATTAATTTAATTTAATTACAAAACAAAATTCCTTTTAAAAAAGCTAAATTTAACAAAGATAAAAAAAAAAAAAAAAGACTCGAGGCGAACCATGTTATATTCAAAATGTCTGAAAAATCCCATAGAAAAAGAAAAACGATATTGGAGGATGAAACTGAAAAATAAAGAGCTTAAAAAAGAGGGAAAAAAAACAAGAATACCTGGGTGAATCTTGTAAGTCATTGTTAATCTCTCAAACCTGCAATCCGTTAAATTTTAAACCTTAGCTCAATCAAGAAGTTAAACACTCAACCAATTAAATGTTGAATGATGAAATTGTAAAGAAAACAAAAAACAATTTTTAAAAATTTTCAAGGTAAAAAAGCAGGAATAAAAAGAGAAGATCATATTTGACAGGAACAAAAACTCCAGAAAGATGAAATTGTAAAAATAAATAATTAAAAACCATCTTAAATAAAACAAATAGCAATTAAAAAAATGAGAACCAAAATCTGACATATGAAAAAATTCATGAGGGATGAAATTGAAAATAAATGTCGCACTCGCCAAATTGGAGACAATTAGACCACATGCGCCACCTAGGCATGAATGGGCCGCCGAGATACTTCAGTCGCCACCCTAGAAATGAGCTTTTGGCCATCGAACAACATTGATCTTGCCATCCAAATCCTACGACCACTGTTCACGCACTTTAAGATTTTTTTGTTTTTTTATTTAGCAAATAACCCTATCACCCTTAATGAAACCCAAGAATTACAAAATAACTAAATTTAAAAGACTAAAGTACTCATCCATCGAAGGGCAATAAAGTTATTTCATTGTGTTTAAATTAAGTAAAAGACCAAAAAGCTCCTGAATGCCTCTTGTTTTATAGCCAAGGTTAGATTAGTAATTCTACTGTCTAAAAAATGAAAAAGATGATAAAGCCCATAGAGCTAAGTTTAGAAAATTTTAAATTTAAGGGAGATTAAGTAATTTTTCCATGCTGAATAAATGTATAAAGATCTTCTTGTCCCCATCCAATTTATAAATGACTTTTCGACCAATAGAAAAAGGCCATTATATCCCCCATATAAGGCTTAATAATGTTAGAGTGAAGAGTAAAATCATCACTTTATTATTATAATTCAAATTGAATTTGCTCAATGGAAGGTTGAGTGGTTTTAGGTTTGTTTCAAATTATTTTTTTAGAGACAACTATCCCTTTTTGTTTTATCAAGATATCATTGAACCATAAATTTATTTATTAGTGCATTGATGGACAAATTATCATCAACTGTACTTAATTTATGAACAAGAACATGCTAGGCCCAAGGATTTCTAGAATACGATAGTTATACTTCATCAAGTAAAATGATATAATACAATTATAGACTTGAGCTAAATAACAGCAAATGCATTAGATTATTTGGATGGGCTAGACTAAGAGATGAGGCCATATGTTATATTACACAAAAAACTAAAAGCCATCAGTAAAACATTATAGCCATAGTCACATTTCTCTATTAATTGGAACAATGAAATAATGCTTATACCCTTAGACAAAAAACTTAAGAGGCTTGCAATTAGGGGTAGAATCGTCTTTCACAGGGGATCTATTAGTCATTGCAAAATTAATTGGGGACAAATTGTTCATTAAACTTTTTTATCACAGTAAAATGATTATTTTGCCCTTAAAAGCAAAAAATGTTAAGCTTGTGATTATGGACTCTTTTGTCTTTTCAAAAAAACATTACACTATAAAGTTATAGTCATACCCTTAGGAGGAAAAAAAAAAAAGTGAACATGCATAAAGGGACTTCTTTGTCTCTTTTATTTTTTAAACAGTTAAATTATAAAATTACCCTTGAAATAAAAAAAAAAAAAAGTTGGTTTTAAGGGCGCTTTCATCTTTTCATATATTTTTTTTGCATTTTTTGGATTTTGTTAGGGGTTGTTAAATATTATAAAAAGAATGTTTTTTATGCGTGAAATGCGTTAGCATGTGACAACCCCCATGCCTTTTGGGTTGCGTGAGCAGGCCAAATAGTTGCCAAAGTTCTTCATCTGAGGCGGCGTTGAGAGGGTCAGTCATCCTCTATCTAGTAAATGGCGTGTGCTTACAACGGAGGTTCGGTTAGGCTACGATGAATTTTTTTTGTTTCCTCTCTCTTTTATATCTCATGCCCTTGAAATTTGTGTCAGCCCTTTCAAAAAAAAATTGTTCTCTAGTTTGTAATTATATCAATTTTGGCCTTTATTCTTTTAATTACTATTTATTTTTATTTTAATCCTTTATGAAGTTTAGCTATTTTTTCAATTTCATTTGTAACACCCTTAAGTATAGTACAATGCCAAACAATAATTGAAGATAATTTCATAGATAGTTTTGTTTTCCATCAACATTTATAGAACTCATAAATTCTTTTCTTACCTTGATGTAATATTTTAACCTAATTTAGTTTATTCCTTCTTCAACAAAATTTTGGCATAGTTATGTTTATATAGAACCCTTTATCACATACTTGTCCTACTAAATTTCTTATAAAAAATCAATACCAGAATCTCCACCATTTATTGCAACACAGGTTGCCTCACGTGTACCACTCAACAACATAATCTTTACGTATTTCATAAAAATATAATCTCATACGCTCCATACTTGTACATAGATACAATTTCATATTATTAAATTCATCATACATGTTTATACCATTACAAATATCCACAAATCAAGAAAAAGACATCCCTCCCTTCCTGTTTACAAATTATCATAGCATGCTAATCTAATAATGGAAATAAATCTAGATACAACACATTAGGTTATTCTGCAACCTTTTATTTCTATATTAGTTCCATAGAAGAATTTGAAAACGATCACGAAGTTGAGGTCCTTGGTTGAATGCACCTACAACACATAATATAATATAATATAAATTAATGATATACATATCTATTTCCACTATTTTTTTTATCACACTTTGGAAATAATCATGCCATTGTTTATCTTTTATGAGTATATTCAAATTCACCTATAATTACGGATTCATCTTTTTCTTTTCATTAAAGGACACTCCTTTATACTTTTTTCCTTTATATCCTACCAAGGTTTTCCTCTCCTCTTTTATGATATTCTTTGACAACTTCTAACATTTTTCCTTACCATACAGGTTCCTACCACAATTATCTTTGTTAGACTCTATAGTAACATTACTTCAATAACTCTAACCTCTAACTCATATATATATATACTCATTTCTCTTAATATCTCTACTATCATATTCTCTTTACAATTTAACATATTCATCATCACATCTTGCATCCTTGATTGATTAACCATTTTCAATTTTTATATCTCATGCCTAAAACGGATCATATTGATTAAACGATTTAATACTCTTAGTTCATGCATTAATTATCTTCTACTTTGTGAATCACCCTAGTTTGTATTAAACTTTATATGTCTTGGCATACACGTATTATTTGCATTACATTACATAATTAATCATCCTTGAAACAAAAAAACATTATAGCAGATAAGTCAAGCATTACACCTTTTTTTCTTGATTTCTTACTTCATACAGAAAAATCTAACATTCATATGCATGAACAAAATCTCGTTTCAAAATATTTCTTTGGCCAAGCACCAAGTGTAATAACCCCAATTTATTTATCACATCATTTACTAAACAATTTTATTTTATTTTATTTTACCCTTAACGTTACAAATCAATACAATTATCACAATTTAAGTATATACCAATGTCCTCTCTAGCCCAAACATTACAAACTATTATTAACCTATCTAATTAATTTAGGAACCATGTCCTAGTTCCCATTTTAAATGTGCCAAATCATGTATTTTTAATCATATTTTTTTTTTATTTCCTATTACTTGTCTAACCTAATTATGTCATTCATATAATATACACTCTTGCATCCACACATCAATATGCAACTACGTATAATACACGCTAAATAGTAGTATCCATATTTCTAGGTTCTAGACAATTCCTTATTATAGAAACACCTTTACACATTTATGCTTTAACTAATCATGCTCTTTTTCCATATTACTTACACATTCGTGTTTAAATTCACAAACCTTGAACTAATATTCATTTATCATTTCAGCACATTTAATTATCAACATGATAATACCATATTAACATATACACAATACAACATAATCTTGTCAATCTTTATTCTATAACCTATTTCAATCAATCTTAACTTAAACATACCTTTAGGCTAAGTATACAAAATCCCCATCAATATTTTTCAAATTTAAGAGTGAGTATAACTCATTCATAACGCACATACATAACTACAGTTACACCCCTAAACCAATTCCAATCACAAGTCAAATTGATACGATCAACTTCATCATTTGAAATTGAATTTAACATTCAAACACATGAATTTCATTAATTTTAAATCATTATAAACACACAATATGTGCTCATTATGCATGCATTCAATTTAGTCTCACCATTTTCAATTTTATTCCAATACGGTCGGATTAGCATTCCATGTTTTTTTTTTCTAAATCAATGTCCCATATATACACATCATTCATACAATTTCAATACACAATTCTACACAACAATTCAAGCAATTTTAACACAACTTATGCTATCTTTTTTTACTCTTACTACCAACCTTTTAGTCCATTTAACCAATGTTTGAAATTTGTTCTAACTATCAATCCTAATCGTAAACAACATTATCCAAAGTCATTTAGCATCATTGATCACAATTCAAACCAACGCTAACTCAAGAAATTCAAACAATTTCCCTTCAACAACATAACAAGATTCAACCTAAATGAGAAAACTCATCCCCTTAGAATTTCTCCTCTTTCTCTTACACACTACATGCATTAATATTCTTGTTTAGTATTATCAAACACAAAAAAATAAACCATTCATTTTCCACTTTGTCCTTTTGCATTTAAACATATGCAACAAATCTTAAAAACATACACTTAAGCTAATCTTACAAGAGTTTTTCTTCCATCACATCATTTCAAGCTTAACTTAGTTTATTATCATGTCTAACATAATTATTCTACAAAATTTCAAATTTTCCAAACATTTCCTCAAACCCACTCCTAGGTTGAAACTTTTTCTACACCCTTTATGGGTTTTCTTCCAAATCTTTCTTGTATTTTCAATTATAATACATTGTCGCATGTGTCCACGTGACGTTGTGGCACCAAGACCAAGGAGTTGCCACCTAATTGTTTGGTTTTAGGATCACTACAAGACCTAGGTGGACGGTCTTATATGCAATTATAGGGTAATGGACTGACTATAGCTAGGAAAAGTATTAGCACTCATGCACCTTACTTGAAATAAGCTACATTTTGTGGTCTAGATACGACTTAAAGTATTAATGGGCTCCTAATCGATGGTTCGTCTATGACCTAGAATAAATACTTATTCTCGTGAATAAATTTGGTCTTTCGAATTCATTACGGGCTCATATGCCCAAATAATTTTTTTATAGGAAGAATCCATGTAGGTGCCCTGATAGGGTTCACCTATCCTAAAAAATAAAAGAATTTTTCATAACTCGTATATTGTAGAGAAAAATACTCTAAATTAAAATTGATGAATACCTGAAATAATTTTGGAAATTTCAAGTCAACTTCTGGTATTTAAATGTCAATCTACTTACAGGTCCAACATTTATACTAAACTGTTGACAATTAATTCTCATGCATTAAAATTTTGAAGGGTTATTAAAATATTGATCAAATTCTCATGGATTCAATAAACTAGTTATTAAATTCAAAAATGCATGCAATGATATTTCTTTTTAAGAAAAATATGATTTTTATCTTTTGAGAGATTTAGTCGAATGCACATTAAATAAAATTTATTTTTTTGTTTTTGAAATAAGAAAATTTTTTCAAAAAGTTTTGAAAATTTTGAGATTTCAATGAAAAACAGATATTTTAATACTAAGTTAGCATCTTACAATATAAATCTACAACCCCGATATTAAATAAAATTATATATGAGGGACTCACAAATAATTTTAAATTGATCCTTGAAATTTTTTTTAGAACTTTTAGGAATTTATTTAGGGCCTGCTTAGCAAAAAACTATTTTTATTCAAAACAAAACTGTCAAACTAGGCTTAAGGATGTGTTTTCCAAACAACCCCTTAAGTAAAAAATTCCTCAACAAAAAAAGTAACCAACCAAACAAAGCTTTAGTACCTGACCCAAAACAAAACCAATCGGGTTGACTCGAAAACACTAGTTCAACCCAAAAATATATTAAAATAAAACAAACACAAAACATAAAATATTTTTAATAAAAACATATCGAACACCAAGAACATGAAGAACACCAAGAACATGAAGAACACAATGAACATTCAAATTGAAACACATCAAACACAAATCACAAACCAAAAAAGTTTTCATGCAATCAAGAGCAAAGTTTTGTTCATAATAATACATAGATCAAGAATGAAACATTCATTTTCTTTTATTAACATCTCATTATCGGTTTCGCTGTTGTAATGAATTTTAAACTAAAAGTCATAATCCTTATTTTAACTTCAACAATACCTTTAAATTTATTTAAGTATGTTATCCCCTTTATTACACACCATATTCATTATTATTTCCATCATATATATATATATATATATATATATATATATATATATATATATATATATATATATATATATATATATATATATCTCGATTTTCCATTACTCGTCGATGTCTTATTACTTTAAGTTCTACATTTACGTGGGGGTTTATTACACCATTTTACTTTTATACCCAATTTGGTCCTCCTATCTTTTATTGCTCTTTTTATGTGTTTTATATACTTTTCTTAATTAATTTCTTTTTTCAATTTTGTCCCGTGCCATTTTATTGCATTTTTTTTTAATTTAATTTTATTCCTCATTATTTTGATTGTTGTTTTCTTGATTTATCTTTTTTATTTATTTTTTCTCTCAGCATTTTATTTCATTTTATTTTTTTATCCAATTTTTGTCCTCATTCTTTCAATTGTGTTTTTTTTTTTTATAATTTTCTTAGTTTATTTTGTTTTTCAATTAACCCCTAATTATTTTCTTTCATTTTGTTTCTATATCATATTTGGTCTATATTATTTGAGTTTTAAATTGTTTTCCAGTTGAAAAATTTACATTGTTATTTTTTTATAATTGCCTTTTTATAGGATAATTCCTATCTCATGACCCGAGCTCAATTAAGTTTGGCCTTTTTTTAGGTTGTTTATTAAAATTGATTTTTTTTTCTAAATTCATTATTTGACATTTGGTTATTAGGTCCTTGGCTTCATGTTTGTTCCACTTTTCTTTTATTGAGTTATCCTGATCTCATATCTCGGGTAATAGGTTAATTGAGTTAATTGAAATTGACTCAGATTTTTTTTCTTTAATTTCATCATTTGGCATTAAATTATTGGCCCTTGAGCATTTTTATTTTTTTGGTTTTTCTTTCTGTTGGGTTATCCTAAATGCGAGTAAGTCAAGTTAACCCAGGTTAGCTTGAGTTTTCACACTACAAGATTTCACAGTTTTACCAACAGAAATATTCCATCAGTCTGTGATTCAGCGTTCGTAGGTAATTTTTTTACCGATGAAATCCCCGATGGAAAACGTCCATCGACTTTCCTTTCGTTGGTAATACCTAATTTCGTTGCTAAATCAGTCGGTAAAAAAAAACATTTGCCGATGGTTTTACAAATGGAAATTGCGCGCCAAAAAAAAAAATTCCCGCTTGAAATATACCGACGGATTTATTCTGTTGGTGATTGTGTGAAATACCGAATGAATAAGCCGTCAATAACGTTGTCGGTGATTGTGTGAAATACCGACCGAAGATATTCGTCTGTATATTTGTCGGTGATTGTGGCAGCTGCTGTGAAATGCCAACGGACTAATTCCGTCTGTAAATTCATTGGTATGATTGACATTTCCCGCTCTCTGTCAAATGTCGACAGATACAGTCCGTAAAAAAAAACTCTCTATGGTTATTTTTAAATATGTTTTTAAAAAATTATTTAGAATACATAATATAAAATTATATAAATTAATAGTAAAAAAACCAATTATGCAAATAAATTTTTTATTAAACATCAAAAACAAAAAAATAAAGTTAACAATTACAATTCAACAAATTATTCAATTATTATGGCAATACAACAATAAAATATATTCAATAAATTCAAAAAAAAAATTAGACTAACAATTAAAATTAATGGAAATAATTAAACACAAATCATGCAATAATAGAGTAAAATTACTAATTATTCCAACATATTCAATTACTAATTCTAAGGTAAATTCAACATTAACAATTACAATTCAACAAATTATTCAATTATTATGGCAATACAACAATAAAATATATTCAATAAATTCAAAAAAACAAATATAGACTTTAGGAATGAAATATGCTTACCTTAATAATGTGTTTATTTCAAGAATTTATCTACATTATAAAATACACCAAAACAAAAAACATAACAAAAATAACAATAGCTAAAACGAAAAAAATAAAAAAATAAAATCTTAAAGAAATGAAGAAGAGGAAGTACATACCTTTTAATTTGTTGAAGATTGAACTAAAGATTACAAGCCAAAAACACAAAAATCTTGAAGGAAATGAAAGGAAAAAACAAAACTTTGAAATGAAGCAAACGAAAAAATGAACTGAAAGGGCGGTCACTGGGATTTATAACGCAGTTTTACCGACGGCTTCACCGACTGCAATAAAAAATTAATATTATTTTAAATTATTCCGTCGGTGAAGCTTCGAAAATCCATCGTAAATTTTGAATTTCGCACCATCGTTTTTAATTACCCTCTATGTTTTCGCGTTCCGTCAGTGATTCCATCGGCAACCTGACACGGTCAGAGATGCATTTAATGCACCGCCCTTTGGAATTCACACAATCCATCGATGATTTTGTCGGTAATATTGACCACATACCGACGGATTGGGATCCGTCAGCACATTCATCAGTGATTGTGGCATTTACAGTAATTATTTTTCAACTTTCTGTGAAATGCCGACGGATTGTGCGCCGTCAAAAAAGTCGTCGGTGATTGTGGCATTTCCAGTAATTATTTTTCAACTCTCTATGAAATGCCGACAGACTGTGGGCTGTTGGAAAGGTTGTTGGTGATTGTGGCATTTCTAGTAATCATTTTTCAACTCTCTGTGAAATGCCGACGGACTGTGGGCCGTCGAAAAGGTCGTCGGTGATTGTGGCATTTCCAGTAATTATTTTTCAAATCCCTATGAAATGCCGACAGACCTTAGTCCGTCGGTATTGATGTCGGTGATAGTGCATTGTACAAGAAAGATTATATTTGTATTGCCTATTTATCTTACTGCAAACACTTAAATGATAAACTGTCCATCGCACAAAACAATAACAACAATGCTTAAACAGTACATAAACTTATAAAATAAATATTTCGTGTTACAAAATATATCATCCATAATATATATTACATGAAAAAAAAAAATTTACACAAGGCTTCATTCTGATAGTTAGTTAGAATTTTCTTCTTCTTCGTCGTCAATTGAATAGTCATCACCTTCATCGCAATCTTCAATATGGATATCATCATCTTCATTGATATTTGTTTGTCTGTTAGAGCTCAAAACAACATTCAACTCCTTTGCGTCAACATCAACAAGACTATCATCAAAAACACAAAAATTTGAATTTTCTTCCAAGTCAATCGAAGGAGTAACTCAATATGGTTCAACCAACTCACTAACTTGAAAGACTTCATCTTGCACACTTGTGTCTTCGTTCTCATCTTGGACAAGCTCAACACGACCCCTGGGTTTCGTTTTTAAAATGGACAACCAATTCACTCTTGATCGATCCTTTCTAAAGGAATGGGTGTATGTGTAATAAACTTGTTGACATTGCTTTGCGTAAACAAAGACATCGTTTACGTTGCGGAGTCTAGCTTTTGAGTTGATTTCGACCAGACCATAGTGCGGATCAACTCTGATTCCTCTGTTAGTCGTATCATACCAATAGCATTTGAATAAAAACACTTTATTCTGCTCGCTATGATACTGTAGTTCAACGACCTCTTCTAATCTACCATAGTAGTCAACTTCTAACTCACTACTAGTCGATCCCTTAACACAAGCACCGCTGTTGTATGTCTTTCTTCCATGCCCGTATTCTTCAATATGGAACACATATATCCATTGACAAAATACCCGTTGCAGCACTTAACTTTTCTTTCAGGGCCTAAGCTTAGTGAAGACAATGACTTAACAACACTCATTCCCATTTGATAAACCTTGTATGTAATGTACATCAATGAACAGTCTATATTTTTCTCGTAATGACATGCATACGGTAACTTTACAAGTGAGGATGAGTTTGTGATAGTGCTTACATGTGTTCTGAACCACGTGGTAAATTGTTCATCTTGTAATTGAAAGATCTGGGATTCGGTTAGCTGTGAGTTATTGGACAATAAATATTGTTGATGTTGCCTGCAAGTGATAATGACAGTATGATATTACAATATATAATCAACATTATATTATTGACAAAGTTTAATTAGTATTACACACACACACACACATATACACACACACACACACACACTTACTGAATAAAAGGTCTCAGTTCATCATAGTTAAATAGAACATAATTATGTGCTTGTTTGAACTCTATTTCCGACGAATATCTTCCTCTTACGACATTTTTAAGTGTGGGTCATCCAGGATTGGAGAATATTGACAAGTTCCCACTGGAAGGCACTTCACCGCCATCATCATGCCGTGGAACACGATTGATTCTCGTTCTCAGATTAGGTTCGAAATAGTACGAGATAAATATTGAGATCTCCTCAACAATATAGGCCTCACATATCGAAGCCTCAACATGCACCTTGTTCTTAACCTTTTTCTTGAGATTAAACAATTACCTGCATTGAATTAATCAAATATTTTCAATTAAGGAAAAAAAATACTTTTTATATATGAACTACATTGCAACTGTAATATCTAACCGTTCGAATGGGTACATCCATCTATACTGGACCGGTCCTCGAACGGTAGATGTATAGGAAGATGCTCCATTGAGTCAAAAAATGATTGAGGGAATATCATCTCAAGGTTGCATAGTGTCTCGATGATATTCGTTTCAAGCCTCTCAATATGATCAACATTCAACTTGCTGGAACATATATCTCTAAAGAAATGACTGATCTCCGTGAGTGCATCCCATATCCCCTTTGGCAACAAATCACGAAAAGTTAATGGGATGAGTGTTTGCATAAACACGTGGCAATCATGACTCTTCATTCCATACAATCTGTATTCCTCCGTATTAACCAGCCTTGATATGTTTGAGGCATGTCCATCTGGAAAACACAAACTCTTAAGCCATTTGTAGACTAGTAGTTGTGCGTTTTTCTCTAACACAAAGCTTCCTCTTGGTTTTGAGACCCGTGACTCATCACAAACCAACTCCATATTTTTATGGTTACAGAACAAAGCTACATCCAATCTAGCCTTGATGTTGTCCTTTTTCTTCCCCTTCACATCCATGACGGTGTTGAAAATGTTCTCAAACATGTTCTTTTCAATGTGCATGACGTCAAGGTTATGGCGGAGCAGATTGGTCTTTCAATAACGAAGCTCTCAAAAGATACTTCGCTTTACCCAATTATAGGTCAAACCAAAACCAGGAAACTTGTGCTTACCTGATTGAAGACCAAACACAATGTCACCGTACTATGATACAACATCATGCAATTCTTCACCAAAAAGACACGGGGATGCAACATCCTTTTCAACTCTGCCAACAAAGAAATCTTTTCTATTTTTTCTGTACTTGTGATTATGTGGCAAGAAATGATGGTGACAGTAAAAAAAAAAAGCTTTACCTTCGTTTGTTAGCGTGAATGCCTTGTTGTTTTCCATGCAGTATGGACATGCTAGTTTCTCATGCGTGCTCCAACCAGAAAGCATTCCATAAGCTGGAAATCATTGATAGTCCACATCAAAGCTGCCCTCATAAGGAAATTTTATTTCCTCGATATATTATAAGACAAAGCTCTAGAGGACCACAACTGCGCCACTCATTAATCAACGGTCGAAGACAAACATCTATATTCCAGTCAGAGCTGCTTGAACCGAGTATGATAGTAGATAAAAACATGAACTCCAGCCTCATACACATTCCTGGTGGCAAGTTATAAACCGTGAGTATGACCGACCAACAAGAATTAGGAGCAGCAAATGACCCGAATGGGTTGAATCCGTATGTACACAACCTAAGATGTACGTTCCTTGATTCAGCTGAAAAGTGAGGATGCATACTGTTAAAGTGTTTCCACGCTCCACCGTCAGAAGGATGCATCATCACTCCATCAACCGCATCATGTGATTGATGTCATGTCATATGCTCAGCAGTCCTTGGTGACATGAATAACCTCTGCAGTTTAGGTGTGATTGGGAAGTATCTAAGTTTTTTATATGTCACTAAAGTCTTTCCCCTACCAGTTCTGGGTTTGTAACGGGAATGCCCACATGTCATACACTCGGTCAGCTCAGCATTTTCAAGGTAGTATAACATGCAGAAGTTAGGGCACATGTTAATTTTTTGGTATCCTAAACCGAGGGGTTTCATCATGGACTTCGCAGCATAAAAGTTCTCTTTCAGTCTGTTCCCTTTAGGTAAAATGCTTCTCGCCCATTCAATAATTTTTTCATACCCGGCCTCACTCAACCCGTGATCTGACTTGATGGTGAACACCTGTGCTACGGTCGATAATTTACTGTGGTTCGTGCAGCCATCCCATAATGGTTCGTTAGAATCTTTCAACAAATCAAAAACCTAGTTGCATCTGCATTAGGTTCTTCTTCTACGATTGGACATTGACTGACATTACCTTAATTAATTCTCATTGCATCCATAACTATATTACTGTAAGGATTAGTGTTGTCATTTGTCGCTTCATGCACGTTGCTAGCACTAGAAGTTGACCCAACCACCCTTTCTCCCATTCTCTTCTTACTAACAAATACTTCTCTGTGTGCATACCAACACCGGTAATTTTCCATAAACCCTTTGTATAGAAGATGCATCATTACAACATCTGGATGCAGATACTTTTTATTTTGACACTTCCTGCATGGACACCTAATACCGCCTCCAGTAAAATTTCTAGGAATAGATGTTGCGAAATTAATAAAACCCTGAACCCCGTTACAATAATTCATCCTTCGTAATCCTCGGGGTGAATCTTGATACATCTATGAACGATCATCCATGACTTTTATCGAACCTCTATAAAATTATGATGACAACATGTATTAATTAACTATGTTCGGTAAATAAATTTGCAAAAATATTGGTTTACCTCAAGATTATTGAACAAACCAATTACAACTTCTCATAAATATTAAATATTCATTATCAATTATCAACGTCCATACAAATTAATACATATAGATTTACAGAAATTACAACTCCGCAATACCGTTGATAAAAATTAAAACGAACTCGTTCAACAAGCTATTAATTATTTCAAAACAACACATGTAATTTAGTAATTCAATAAAGTTTCAATAATTTACAAACAAATATAATTTTACACAATCTAAAACAAACCAGAACAAGTATAAAATTACACATTCATATACTACAAGTTTGTTTGAAAAATAACAATAAAACATGTACATATACTAACAAAATACATATAATAAAAATAATAATAAAATTGACATTTAAATGTTAAAATTTAAAAAGATAGAATTACTTACAAAAACTGATAAAATCCGTCGGTAAATCAGAACACGGATGCTGTGACCACAAAACTTCAAGAAATATGACTTGTTGTGCTGGGAAGAGGGAGATTTTTTTTTTGGGGGCTAGTTGTTTGCAGTAGGGGAGAGTTGGGATGAGGAAGAAGAAGGAGAAATAGGGGAGGAGAAGGCCGACAGAGTTGTCATATATTAACTTTTGCCGATGGCCTCACCAACGGAATTATTTTGTCTATGAGTCCGTCAGCCATTCTGACGGTAAAAGGCACGTCACTGTACGGAGATTCCGGTTTGAATCCCTCGGTGATTCCGTCGGCATTTCAAACGTTGAATCGGTCACGTCACCGTACGGAGCTGCCGTTTTAAATCCCTCGGTGATTCCGTCGGTAAAATCACACGCAAAAACCTCCACGTCAGCGAACCGTCTTTTTTTTTAATTTTGAATATTCCATCTGTCATTCCGTCGGTAAATACTGACCGAATGTGTCCATCGGTACGTACCAGCGGAATGACAGACGGGAAAAATTCCATCGGTAATTGTGACCTCAAATTACTGGCAGAAGTATTCCGTCAGTAAGGCTGTTGGTATTAAGCGAATTTCTGGTAGTGTCATTTTTAATATTTATTATTTAAATTTGGTTTTTTTATAGGTCCTTCTTTTGCAATTATATTTTTTTTCTAATCTTATGTTGTGGATGATAGGTTAGTACTCAAGTTTTTTTCCCTCAATATTTTTTTAAGACATTGATATTTTTTCAATTTTATCATTTGGCATTAAATTATTGGCCCTCACTTTTGTCATTTTTAGCTTTTTTTTTTGTTAGGTTATCTTCAGAGTTGATAAGTAAAGTTAACCCAGATTAAATCAGTTTTTTTATATGTTTTTTTTCATTGAACTTGGATCTTATTTTACAAGGCTTTTCATTTGATTTTTTTTATCTCAATCTCATATTGCGAGGCATGAGTTAGTCAAGTAACCTGAGTTGACTCAAGTTTTTTTTTTCGATATTATATTTTTTGAATATTATTTTTGTTTCATCTTTTGACATTTGGTTATTAGGTCTTGAGATTTGTAATTTTTTTTGCCTTTTTTTCTGCAGATTATTTCGATTTCATATCTTAAATTATATGTTAATAAAATTAACTCAGATTTACTTGAATTTTCATCGTTTGGGCTTCTGTTTTTTTATATTAGAAAAAAATTGACTAGCCATACACCACCTGTCTAGTATATATATTACTATACATGCATCTCCATTAACTTTTTTTTATCTTTCAAACCTTAAAATCTCATACTTCCGGTGCCTTTTTTTGGTTTCTCCGACTCCGTGAATCAAATACTACCTTATATTCTTAAATATGTGAGATACGGCCCCAGACATGAATTTTCGCCTGAATTTCAATTGAACTTGGAACTATTCTGTCAAATTTTTCTTTGGATGTTTATTGGGGTTTGAGTAACACCAACTGGGGAGCATATTCTTTCTCTTCCTCAAATTTCATCCATCCTATATATTGTGATCAGAATCTAAGATTTCTAAATTATAAATTTCTATCTAGTTTTGCTTATAATTCATAACTCAGGGATCTTTCTGTGGAACCAGTAGAATTTAGTTATCGAAAAAGAAATAATAATAGGGCCTGGGGCCAGCAAATCTAATAAATACAATATTACAACACTATCAACTAGGAATTGACATGATTGGAGAGCGAATGGGATTTTGAAGCTTCTGGAACGGGGTTAGATCAGATACTCCGGCAGCAATAATGCAAAAGCATAGGCCATGATGCTCAAATGAAACCAAGTGCGGTGGCTGGTGGGGGGCTATTTTAACTATAAAATAGATTGAAAATGATAGAATGTTTCCACACAGAAATCTATGGTTAAGCAAAGGTCCAAATCATCCACCTCTCTCGCCCTTTTTCTTCTTTTGGCATTTTTTGGGATTTGATTCTGAAATGTTTGGTTACAGCAAATTTTAAGAGGCGATGCCGTCCAAGCAATGTACTGGATAGAACATGTACAGTGATTGTGAGAGAAAAAAAATTCAAGTCATGTGGACATGGCTTGATTGACCTCACCCATATAGATATACTATGCTACTGCCAATATCTCAATGTATTTTTAGGTTTCAGAGAAGTCAAAGCAACGAAATCTCTATGCACACAAATTCTATTTTTATCGATGGCAGAATAATTAAGCACTATAAACCAATAAAGCATCCTAATATCTTCACCAACAATATTCATTTTTCTTTGCTCATCAGAGCGCTCTTCATCATTACTTGACTCACCAAGAAACATCTATAACTCCACACATTACGAGATATTTACAACATCATTTTTCATGCTTTACAAAGTAAATTAATGTGACCAAGATATATAAAATACATTTAGTCATTAGTCATTAGGTAAAACATTAAAGTTTGGCAAGTCCAAGCCATTCAAACTCATTCAAGATCTACGTACCCTAGCTAGCTCATTCAATCACAAACTCCCAACTATTTTCATTATATTTCTCTTTCTTATATATTATTGACTTAAATATTAAGGTTACATGTTCTTATATAATACTTGTTCTTTCATGAACCCAGAAACAAAGCTACATTGTAACCCACACACTTTGACTCAAGCGTAGCATGAAAAACTCAACTCAATCATGAAGTTTTTAAGACGACATCATGCAAAATTACCATTCTAGCCATAGTAGGCTCTCCTTTCTATCTTGTTGTATATGTGATGTGCATCCATGGCAGAGTGGAATACAAAGTTTTTGGTCATGATGTTGGAATCATCTCTTTGATGTCTAGTCCAAGTGTCATTCTCGCTTAAGAAAGAAGGGGGTTGGGACTTAAATGTCAGTCACTCAGTCCCATCTATACTTTTTCTGATTAGTCTTTCGATGATAAAATGAATGATTGATGGAAGAATCCCACTCCATGGCTCAGCTAGGAAAGGAGGGAGTTTAGATAATGGTGGGCAGAGGGCACGAATCATTTTTGTGTGTAATTCCATGTCATCTTTGTACAGAGATGTCACGTTCGATTTGTCAATGTCCTGGCAAAAACTATATAATAATATACTCAATGGAAAATGCGAATTCACGTGATAATTACTTAATTGCCAAAATCAGGCTCAGTAGACGACGGACAGTAGTTTGTTTTAGTTTAATATGTAATGTAAGTATAATATTATATTTATGTAAATATATATTTATTATTAATAAAAATTTAATTTATTTTTAATATTTATATAATATTATATTAATAAATCTATGAATTTAGAGTAAAAATAAAGTTTATGGGACAACAATATCTTGCAAAAAAAATAATTATAAAGTTATTATAATTATGAGATTACTATTACATCAAAGCATTGTTCCTAAAATATTTCTTGTTGATGCTCTCTTAAATACTAGATATTCATTAGAGTTGTAGAGACTAGTACATATTATATTCTTTCCTTTATGAAAGGAAGCAGTTATTCTCATAAGCTGGAGTATAAGGGATACCTGAAACTAATATGTAGGTGTTTGTCATAAAACGTGTATATCGAACTGACCCGCATGAGAATTTCATAGGAAAATATCACTCGTGTCTATGGAAAGACTCACATGACGGTTGTGTAAGTGATGCTTAAACGTGAAATCACTAAGTTATCTTATATAAAAAGTATTATGTTTTGATCATTTTACATGTTATCTTGGTAAATGTAACAAATGGGCAAACATTAGATATAATATAAAATATATGAAGATATTTGAGTGATCAAAATAGGATTCATCACCCTAGGTAAATTAGAGAAAATGTTCTACATGTTCTCAAATAGTATTGATTGTTAAATCTTTGTGCAATGTAGAATGAGATTTAAAAATAGTTTCAAATTTTACTCAAATGATCAATGACTATAATGTTGCGAACAAATATGATTTTATATGAGAGACACACTCAATGCTAAAATATTTAAATCAAAATATTATTGATGAAGGGATAATAATTATAATTAGAAATCGGTCACTGACAGGTTAAGTTAAATCTCTTATGACTTTCATAATATATAAGGGATCATGACACGTTACTAGACGATACACTTGATCTTCAAATATAAAATAATCTATTATTGAATTGATAACAAATTAAATTATTTGATTTATTTAAGTCTGTTTATTTAGAATTATAATTTATATTTGGGCCAATATATTAGGAACCTAATAGTTGACACACATTAAGAGTGACTTGATTGAAAATAATTTTAAAAATCAAGACACTAGAATATATTTAATTCAGGGATTATAATTATAGTCCTAGAATAATCAAGTAAAGACTTGATTGATTAAATTTCTAAAATTATCCTTAAATAATATATATATATATATATATATATATATATATATATATATATATATATATATATATATATATTATTTAAGGGGCAAATAGATTTTTTTTTGTTATTTATTGGGTTTTTAGGATTCTTTATAAATATAAAGCTATGCCTCTTATTTTTTAATAGGTTGTTTGTTACACAAAAAAATTATATAAGTTACAAAATAAAGAGCTAGCACTTTAGGCATAGCAATTCATCTTTCCTAAATAGGAATTTAGAAGATTTCTCACTAGTGGTTCATGTGGATTACCATTGGAGGCTGAACAACTGGACGGTTTGTAGTTTGCGATAACCCAGCCTTTAAATAATTATTCAAAACCGATAAGATCAAATTTTCAAGTAATAAATTTTTAGACAACTCTGACAACTCTAGATCTATCTAACAAAATCCTAAAGACTCTCAACTATTAGTTTAAATTCATTATTTCTGCTACGTATATGAATATCAAAAAAACAATAATTTATTCTAAGAGGTAATTATTAGGTCACTAATTTGAATCTGACAGGTCGGATTCTTTTTCACATTTTCTTTGTATCTTGAAAAATAAAAACTTTGAAACTAACTTCTTTCCATTTAAAGTGTTTTCATGACCAAATATATAAAAATAAATTGTTTTCAAATTCTTGGTGAAAGGGAAAGTCTCTAGCCTTTGTTTCAATCTATTAGGCCAAAACCTTGTAAAAAAATATTAATGTTTCTTACTTAGATTTAAAAACATAAATAGAGTGGCCTCTATTTCGAACTTTCAATAAATATGTTTTCTGTGGATTATCTCTCGAAGAAAGAATTCTATATTTTTAGTATTTTAGTTATAGGATTACAAAGTATCCATATATTGGAATTCAAATTTATTCTCCTTCTATACTTCACAAGCAGCAGCAACTTAGGTCTTCATAATTTGCTATCCTCGTGTTTTTAAGAATACCAAAAATTAACTAAGAGTGTTTGTTTAAAAAATGTTATTTTACATTTATTCCTAACTATATTTACGTGATTAAATATTTTTTTTGAGTAAATTTGAAAGATAATAAAGAATTCAAAGGAAAAATAAAATGAAAATATAATAACTACTAAGATATTGTTGTGTTTTCTAATCATTGATATATCTAATAGTTAAAATCGGTCCACCCTAGTAGAGTAGAATGTAACTTTAGGGTGTCAAGCTTAGTCATTCTAAAGTTAAAACATATAAAATAAAATAAAAATATCTTTTTATTTAATATTAAGAATACATCTTATAAGTTTATAATCTCGGATGTTAAAAGAAACAAAATAAATTTTTAATGTTTTCAAAATCAAGCAACAAAAAAAATCCACATAAATCTTAATGATTTCATGAACTTCATTTAAATTTCATGTTAATTCAAATAAATCAACATAAATCCAAACATAATCCATGAATCAAATTTAATTTTCAATTAGCAATCACAACCCTAAAAAAATAAACTCACAATGCAACGAAAATCATCAGATCAATCTCAAATCAAAAACACACATCAATTCAAAACAATAATGTCCAAATAGTTCAATAATCTATAACGGTCTAATAATCTAGGTCGCGAGTTTAATAATATAATCTTGAAATTAAGTCATGCCATTGATTTTTCAGTAATAGTAAAGTAATATATTAGCTATCTGTGCAAAAAAATAAACTAATTGAATTTTAATTCAACTTAAGGATATATAAGAAGTGATCCATATGATAGCAAGCAACATAGAGTTAATGGATAAAAACTACCCCAAATTTTAGGTCAACAAGAATGTAATCCCTAATGTTTTTTTTAATATAATTGAAGTCCCTAAACTTTTGTTTTTTTTGTGCAATGTCATCTTTTTGTCTATGTTACCGTCTATTATGTTATGTTTAACTAAATATATATCTTTATGATGTGACTCATGAATTAAAACTCAAATAAAAACAAATAAAAACTTAATTAAATTTAACAGGATGGAAGGATGTCATTGTAAATGAAAAAAAAGCTAGTAACTAAATCTCTATTGACCAAAAATTAGGGTAGTCTATGATCAATTAGCCAAAAATATTATGTGCGTGTGATATTTTAATTAGCTGGGCTGGTGGACAGTGATCCAGAAACCCCACTTCTCAAATGTCATTGAAGCCCATTTATGGTGGGCTATGATGAATTTTCTGTCCAAGTTTGTTGCTGCGATATTTTCTCTCTTGGAAGATTCGAAGGAGCTTGTAATCTTGACTGCATGATTGCTGAATTAGAGTTATTAGAGGTCGAATTTACTTTATAAATTCACAAGTTATACTCCTTGAATTGAGAGAAAAGAGCACGAAATCCCAACGTATTGAAGATCAGCTCCACAATACACAGAAGAATTATGCTAATGCTGCCTTGGAAGTTGGAACCATCTCCAACTCATCTTCGTATGTGGGTTGTGCCAATTATATAGTCAGAAGTCAACAGCCCAAATCGAACTTGCTACAGAAAAAGAATATCTGAATCACGTCTTAGTAATTATGTAGAAAAATATCTCGTTCTAATGGCCAGAATCTTTCGTCAGAGTAGTTGGAAGCAAGCCGTAGAAAGCAACAGAACAAAAACCAAGGATATGCTTCTCAGCAACTGCACGCCTCCGGTTCTTACCATGATTCGGTATACTTCTCCATCTAAAATCAAATCCATGGCTACTGACAGGACCACAGCAACTTCTCCGCGGAGAAGGCCCATGTCGGCCTTCGAAGCTCGAGTCTCTCTCGTCCTTGCCCTCGCTTCTCAGGCTTCTTATCAGTCTCAAAGACGTAAATGTTAATCATCTCTGCTATCATCATGATTCTGTTTTTCTTTTATTTGTTTGTTTGACTAACTCTTTTGTTTTTGTGGCAGTTTTATTCGATTTGGCTAATGAAACTACGACATACTTGTTTCCAAAGAGAAGTGGGAGCCGGGATTTGGAGGAAGCTTTGATGGCAGGTACGCACATTTCTTTTTCTTTTTTGTTTAAATTTTATTACTTCCGAAGTTGAACAATCGGGAAAATGGCTTGGCTCTTCTTGTTCGGATGTATTTAGTTCCAGACCTTGAAACGTTGAAGTACAAGGTATTGAGCAGGAAAGAAGGGTACGAGATTAGAGAACTTGAGGTGCTCATAACTCATAAATACTATTCTTTCAACCTAAATCTTGGTTGTATATGCATAATTGGATTTGTTATCGTTTAAAAACAAGCAGCCTTATTATGTTGCCGAGACGACGATGTCAGGGGAGACTGGATTTGATTTCTATGGTGCCTCTCGGTCTTTCAATGTTTTAGCAGAGTACTTGTTTGGGAAGGTAGGTAGGTAGGACGACGATCTATCCTGGGATGATCGGTTGGATTTTCTCTTCTTTTTTTCCTGAAATATAGTGTAATTTAACTACTCAGCACTCTTCGTTGGATTTAGAACACGATGAAGGAGAAAATGGAAATGACTACGCCTGTAATTACTCGCAAGACCCAGCCTGTGATGACCAAAGAGGTGGATTTTCTCTACTTTAATTACCTCAATTCCACCATCGCATGCTCATATATCACATCCACATGAATCTTTGACTCTTAATTCTGAGTTTGATTTCTTCCTTCACATCTGTTCTGGTTTTCAAATCAGGGGAAGTGGCAAATGTCCTTTGTCATGCCATCCAAGTACGGCGCTAATCTGCCTTTGCCCAAGGATCCAACTGTGAGGGTTGAAGAGGTTCCGGGGAGAGTTGTTGCCGTCGTTACTTTCTCAGGTTTTCCATTCCACCATATATAAACTGCATCGATTTTAATAATTTGGGACAATCCCGCCTACAAGGAGAAACCAGACCAGTTCGTGTTATTTGTCCGATCGATCTACATTGAATCATTATAAGCAGTTAGAATGTTGCTTAATTTGTTTTAATTAAGATCCCCTTTCATCAAAATACTTTTATAGAAATCACTTTCTTCTGTCTATTAATTATTGTTTGAAGCAGGTTTTGTTACCGATGAAGAAGTTAAACAACGGGAATTGAAGTTACGTAATGCTTTGAAAAGGGACCCAGAATTTAGAGTAAAAGACAGTGCTTCGGTGGAAGTTGCTCAGGTAAGGTATTCGGTATAATATTGGTGAACGGTGATTGTTAGAGGCTGGTTGCTTTTCTTCTTCTCTTTTGTGTTTATGTTTTTATGAAGAAGACAAGAAGATATGGAAACTTAATTGTTTTTATCTGTTGTTTTTAATTAATAAATAAAATCTGGCAACAAATTTTAAAACCTCAAAAGAAAATTAAAAACAAAAATAGTAAGGAACAGAAAACGAAAACATACCAAACCACCCTAAATTTGTTGATTTCTCGCTTCTTATACATTTCTAGCACAAATGAACTCCTCGTATTAATATAGATTTCATTGTTTTGGTTGCAGTACAATCCACCCTTTACTCTTCCGTTCACACGCCGCAACGAGATTGCGCTGGAAGTGGAAAGGAAGGAACAATAGCTGCTTCACGATGACTCATGATGCATACAAATTAATATATGAATGGTGGGGAAGAATTAAGGTCATGCATGTTGGTGTTCAATTGGCAACCGTGAAAATGAAGGAGAAGAGAGAATCACCTATATCACATATATAGAAAAACACTAGATATTGTTGTTAAAATCGTGGGATGATTAGTAAAATCATATAATTTTATAAGTTGATATATATTTAAAGTATAAATTCAGATTAAAACTTGTAAAGCAAATAAAATCGAACTTTACTCGTGTAAAATCGTTTAACTCAATCGAAATTGTGCAAAATTATGATTTTGTACTCGAGTTTACGAGGTTATAAGAAGTATAAATACCATTGTTGGCTCTTGAATTCTCCAACTCCCTCTCTAAAAACTCTACTTTTGCACTCTCACTGTGCTATAGAGCTCAAGAAATTACACTATATAAGAACCTCCGACAAGGCAAACCCAGAAGTTGCAACAGATGGTGGAACTTTGGAGGTATGGCATAAGGTTTCGTTATTGTTTTAAGAATACCAAGCAAGTTTGTTTGATTTGGGTAGAAGGATAGCAGCCAGAAAGTTAACCACGGGGTTACAAGAGCGAAGTAGCTGGTTCTAGCGCAGAAAAAAAATAATATAAAAAGAAACGTGACTTTTATCCATTTTTATAACGAAATATATTTTTGTTTTATATATATATATATATATATATATTTAATACTAACCTAACACAACTTAATATACATAAATAAGGATCCATATTGTACATGGAATGGATAGTGAAGAGATTTGATAAATCTAATTAATAGTTGACGAACTCAATTAATCAAATCTATTAAGTATAGGAACCATGTGTATAATTAACTCAATTTCATTGCAAAATAGAAAAATACTTTTGTTTTATGTTTTTTAATGAAGACGATATGTGAACATTTGGTCAAAATTTTCTTGGATTAGAAATTTAATAAAAAGAAATTAGAATTATTAATGAAGTCAAAAATATTTTTTGTTAAAAAAATTAAAAGAAAGATAAATAAATAAAATAAAATTAATTAGAGAGGGGTGCAATTGAATAACATTAAGCAAATGGTAGTGGGACTGAATCAAATAAAGAGATGAAAGATTGGGGTCTAAAATGGTAATTAAAAGAACTTAGGGCCATTATGCAAATAAAGAAATTACATAATATAAATACATGAATGGCTTCATGGCTGGCCAAGAGAGGGATTTGTTTGAGATTTTCTTGCATCTTTCACCTAGATTACACTTAATTAAACACTAAAAAGTAGAGAGTGGGGGATTAGAATAAGTTTTGAAGGGATTTGGACAAAGAATCAAGAAAAATCTTTGGGATTTTGGAAAGGGGGCTGGTGGGTACTTGAAGAAATACAGAGGAAGAAAAGAAAAGAAAAATTATCCTAGGACTTTTTATCTTCATTTTCCTTGTGAGCAAGTGGAAAAGTGCTTAAGTTTGTGAATTTCATGCATTCCTAGTAATGTATTGATGAGTTTTGCATGAAAGAATGTTAAGTGGAATTGTGTAGAATGATTTAATTCTTGAATTAGTGTTTATATGATAGATTAATGTTGATATGCATGAGAAATTATTTGGGAAATGAGTAATTGAAAGAAATTGTTGAAATAATATGCTAAATTCTAATTAGTAATATTTATATGGGATTGTCATGTTTATTTGATTTTGATATGAACAATTATGAAAGTGAACATGTTAATTGAAATAGGAATTTATGAGATAAAGACTAAGTAAATAAGATCTCGAATGGATGCCTTGAATTGGCTAGGTCCTATTCGGCCATAATAGGAGTTTGAAATTTAAAAAGAAATTATTTGAATTGATAAGAAAATTGTAAAGAAATATGTTGATTACATAATTTAAATGTGTAAAAATGAAGAATTGTTAAGATAACTTAACTTTGGGTGGTCTTCGACAAATTATACATATACCTTTTTAGTTTTTTTATTTGTTCAATGGTTGTTTAGAGTTTGATCATGCTTGGATTGTTCATCCCTCTACTTATGAAAAATAGAGGTGATATAACCTAGTTACATTTGCTTCATTTACTCATATAGGATTATTTATAAATTGTTTAATCCTTAAGAAGTTCCTATCTGGAATAACATAAAACTCCCTCTATAAAACTGGGTCACAAACCCTATTAATTAAAGCTTTATGAAGATCAGTTTTAATAAGCTTTCTACCTTTAACATCTCTTTATCAAACATGGTTACATAGGCCTTTGTGGTTTTAGAGAGCATCAGAAGCCACCTAAACTAGCGATTAGAGATTTTATAGTATTAGTAGAGTCATGATGGTTAAAAAAACATTAACTCTTTAAACCATATGAGTTTCTTGATTCTTGGCCATGATAAAATACCAAAAGTGTCTAAAGTTGAGTGAAAGAAACATGTTTTTTAACTAAAAAAGATTCTCATAAAAGATTCGGTTAATAAGGTTGCTAAAATATTTATTATAAATGGTTTTTCAAGGCTAGAAAACTTGAGATAGCTATAAAACTTATAAAACAAATCTTTTTATGGGTTTTAAAAACTCTCTAATATTTAAGTTAGTCTAGGTAGAAAGTGAAAGCCCCGTAAGACAATGAATATATGTTTATTTGGAGAGAGAATATTTAGGTTAAAATAAATCAGATAAAGTTTTTTCATAAATAAGATCCTCTCTTATCCTAATGTTCAAGATTGTTTATATAACTTTGAACCCATATGAGTGTGTCTATGTAGGGTTAGGGTTAGGATGGTTAATTTTTTTGAATTATTTAGGAACAAAGTTCGAGGGTGGCAATGGACCACTGCAAAAGTTATCTCCATTCCAAGTTTTATTGGTTATATACTATTGATTATAATAATTTGGTTAATCCTTAGTAAGAATAATTGACCATATTTCTCTTTCCACTTATATATAATTCTTCATAACTTGTTTGACCTTCAAAAGGTTCTAATCTAGTAGAACATATAACTCTTTTTATAAGGCTAACTATAGACCTTATTGATTAAAGCTTTTATGAGGACTGATTGTAATAAGCCTTCTACCTTCAACATCTTTTTATGGACCCTATTGATCAATTGTTTTATGGTGACTGGTTGTAATAAGCCTTTTACCTTTAACGTCGCTTCATCGAATCTTGTTAGATATGTCATTTTGCTTTAAGCGACTATACATCTTTTGTATATATATTTTTAGGTTTAGTTCATCCATTATAGGTATCTAAGTTGTGGTACTAGGTTCGAGTTGATCCCTTGAAGGTTGAATATAGAATTTTACATATGATGTTGTGCAGATAAAATCTGATGAGAGACGATGAGTATTTAGAACATAACATATTAGTGGAGAGGTCTTTAATTGATGGGGTTTGTACAACTTTACTTCAAGGGTTTAGACTTTTATGGATTTGACCTACACATAGTGCTTTTTTTGGTTAGGATTGTTTAACTAGGCCTTAAAGAAAAAGGTGGTGGTGATGGCTTCTTTTATGGTTGAAGTTGTATGTATGTTGACTTTTTATTAAGTTTTTTCTTGTCATGTTTTTAATATCTACTTGGAGAAACCCCTTGTAGTGGCAAGGAAAACTTTTATAGTAGCTAGGAGAGTAGTGGTGGTCCCTTCTTTCTACTATGTCATTCTATGTAACCCCTTTCTTAAAAGAGACTTTTCTTCAACTTTTCTTCACATGTTAAAAGGTAAAGGAGGTGGAGTGAATAGAGAAGCCACTGTTGTGGAGGTGGTAGGGTCTTCATATTCTCTTTAATGGCTACAAAGGTTTTTATGAGTATTTTAACTTAATGTGCTAATTTTCGGAGATCTTAAAACGTTGATGTAATGCTAGTGGTTAAAAGATCAATAACTCTCCAAACCTTGGGAGTTTTTTGATTGCTAACCATAAAAGAAATACCAAAAATATCTAAAATGAAGAGAAAAGAACTTGTTTTTTTCCTTAAAACCTCTACTATAAAAAGGTCTTCCAGGGCTAGAAAGTTGAGAATTCTAAGCTTAAAAAACTTTAACACCTGTAATATAAGTCTTTTTAGTTATGACTAAATTAGTTTAAGTAGGAAATAAAGTCTTGTAAGGTTGTGAGTACAAATGTTTAGTTGAAGAGAGAAATTAAGGTTAAAAGAAATAAGGTGATGCATTTAAAGGAAAAGGCCTAGAATGACGATTGATCATCGTAAAATCTATACTTTTCTAGGTTTTGTGAGTTATGTATTATTGATAATGATAATTGGATGAATTTTTAGGTGTTGGGTGTCTAAGTTGCCTCTTGACATGAATAATGTATACCAAAATATGTGTTTGCTCTATAGTGAATTCAGCAAATAAACACTAAATTTTTGACATAACTTATATGTTTGAGTGCATCTTCCATGGATCAACATTCATCAAATCCACATGAGACATTTTCCTTTAATTAAATTAAGTTATGAATAATACCAAAATTCTATTGAAAAAAGAAAGAAAAAAAGAGTAGCTCTTGATGATGCACCGAAACTCTGGTAAAGAAAAACAGTTGTTGCTCCATGGTCCCTCGATTTTTCCTTTCATACGTCACTTTAGCCAATACTTGGCTTAGAAGCCACGTGTATAGGAACTAACTACACTGTCTTGTCTCTCTCTGCTCTTTAATTTTTTCCTTCGTAATAAAAGGCAAGTGCAAAAAAAAAAAAAAAAAAAAAAAAGAGTTTAGTTAATTAACTAAAAAGAAGAAAGATAAAGACGTTTACTTTTTATTAATTAGTTTCCGAAAATCTGTAATAGAAGCCGTTTCTGCAATAAGTTTTTTTTTTTTTTTGCTTCTTTTATTTTATTTCCCTCGTTTAGCCTTTTTCCCTAATTATCCTCTACTGTCTCCAAAGTTCTCTTTCTTGACGTATCTCTCTGCCTCGCTGTGTCTCTATCGGATTGAGCACCGCCATCCGATAACCTGACCAGCATTTTACCGATCGGTTCAAATGATTCCTCATCTCGTTTCCCCTCCGGTCAAATATCTCAACGGTTTGGTTCTCAATCGGGTACACTTCATTTTAAATCCCTAGCTCAGATCCAATTAATTAATTAATATATTTTTATTATTTTCTTAACGATTTTGAATAACTGGATCAAACATTTATTCCCTGTATACTGATCCGTCAAAGCTCTCAACCACCTCCGCCTAAATTAATTAATCAATCGCCATCTTCTTAGGGTTAGGGTTTGTTGTAATTTGAATTGAGAAATGTTGAGGAAAATCATGAAAGGAGGGCATCGTAAGCCCTCCAAATCGGACGGTAATGATTTTGGCTTCGGGGCTCCCCGAAACTCCGGCTCTGGTCCTGTAAACAATGTGATTGTTAACCATTCGTCACGGGCTGCCCCTGGCCCACCAAGCCCACACGCTGGGTCGGCAATTGCTGCTCCTCCGCCAATGAACACAGTGGAGCCTCTCCCTTTGTTCCGGGATGTGCCGGTTTCGGAACGTCAGAACCTCTTCTTACGGAAACTCCAGGTATGCTGCTTCCAATTTGACTTTACTGATACCTTAAAATCGGTCCGAGAGAAGGAAATCAAGAGGCAAACTTTATTGGAACTTGTGGATTTTATTCAATCTGGCTCTGGAAAGATTACGGAGAATTGTCAAGAGGAAATGATAAAAATGGTTTCAGCGAATATATTCCGGTGCTTGCCTCCGGCTTCACATGAGAATACAGGGCAAGTATCCGCTGATCCTGAAGAGGAGGAGCCTTATTTGGAACCATCTTGGCCTCATTTGCAGCTTGTCTATGAGCTTCTCTTAAGATATGTTGTGTCAGTCGGATACAGATACCAAGGTTGCCAAGAGGTATATTGATCATTCGTTTGTGTTGAAATTGCTTGATTTGTTTGATTCTGAGGACCCAAGAGAGAGGGAGTATTTAAAAACTATTCTTCATAGGATTTATGGCAAGTTCATGGTGCATCGCCCATTTATTAGGAAGGCTATAAATAATATTTTCTATCGGTTTGTTTATGAGACTGAGAGGCACAGTGGGATTGGGGAATTGTTGGAGATTCTAGGGAGCATTATAAATGGGTTTGCACTGCCGATGAAGGAGGAACACAAGTTGTTCCTTGTAAGGGCGCTTATACCGTTGCATAAACCAAAGCCGATATCTGTGTACCACCAGCAGCTGTCTTATTGTATCACTCAATTTGTTGAAAAGGATTACAAGCTGGCTGATACGGTTATTAGGGGTTTGTTGAAGTATTGGCCAGTGACTAATTGTCAAAAGGAAGTTCTCTTTCTTGGAGAACTTGAAGAAGTGCTGGAGGCAACGCAATCTGCAGAGTTTCAGCGCTCTATGGTCCCTCTTTTCAGACAGATTGCTCGCTGCCTTACCAGCTCCCATTTTCAGGTTTGTGATTGTTTCAACTTGCTAAGCTCATAATCTTTATATGTCAGAAATTTGGATAAGTCAGTACCAAAGGTACCTTGGACATGTTTCCAGATGATAAATGTGCATTTGTCACTAAGAGAGCAACCCATTGGTTGTTTGAGACTGATGGTTGTTGATGATGTCTCATTTGCTTGTTCAGTGTGTACGAAGTACTCTTATTCTTATTCTTTATTTTTCCCTTTATTTCTGTCTGCATGTAGAATCCCTCTCCTTACTACATTTTCACTCTTGCACTACACATAAAATATTTTGTCTTGTCATTCATAACATTTGCTGGTATTTGGTGAATTGGTATTCTTCTCAGATTTACTGGTGATCCACTTTGTTGGCTACTCCCCTTCTCTGTAGGAACTTGATCACAGATTAGTTATTTCTTACTATACTTTTATCTCGACAGAGAGATGTTTAATGTTAGTAATGTTATTTACATTCCATTTGAAAGGAGAAATCAGAAGCTTTTACCATTTATTTTCCAAGGGAAACTTTCTGCTTCGTTTTATCTAATGGTTGTGATATTCTTTGGCTATGTTTGTTCTTCTTACTGCCCATGAATTAATTGTAACTATTCTAAATACCAGTTGCCTTTCATGATCACATGGAGACTAAAGACTGGATATATATATATTTTTTTTCGAATAGAAAGGTTTGTTGGTTAATGTGATTATTAAATGCACCCTTGGGTTGCTGTTGTTATTCTGTTTCTTCCGAACTTATTTGGCAGCTTCTGTCTCTCTGCTTATTCAAGATGACAATTTTGTTGATCATTTTAATCTTCCCTGACACTTTCAACTTATGCATGTTTCACAAAGTTCCATTGAGCAGAATGCAGCATGATTAATTTTGGAGTGGAATTTATGTTGTGAAATATAAGACTGAAGGCTAATTCTGTTGTAAGGTCATCAGTTGCAGCTTTTAAGTGTTTATTCATCCATCTCTGCACTGGACCTTTGGCGCGTTTCAGAAATCTGAGTTGCAAAATTCCTTATCATTTATTTTCTTTGCAGTGAGTGTTGCTCAATGCTTATGATAATTGTCCATTTTGTTTATTCTTGCTTACAAGATTTACACCTTCAATCTGCTAGTCATGATTAATGAAAGTGAAAACCAAAACACTTTTCTTTTTGAAGCTGCTATCTACCCACTATCAATTTTCCATTTCATTTTTTGATGAAAGCCTTTCTTTTTTACAAATTTTAAATCAATTCTAGTATTCCCCAAGAATTTGCTTCAAGTTATGAGTTATTGCTTCATCATAATTGTACTTTAATATCCTGTGTGTTCAAGATATATTTTCCTCAGGGATTAATTCTTTGTGAACTTGATCGATGGTAGTTGTTAATTTATAGCATATGGTGTTTCCTTTATGGAAGCATGGGGTTGCTTCTAAGTTCCTTAGATATACTGTTTCTTCTTCTGTCCGAAGCCACTTTTGTTTTTGTTGTGTTCCCTGTCAGAATTTGCTTTTAGCAAAAAAAAAAAAAATAGCTTGCCAAAATTTGTTATGCTTCATTTCCAAGTTACTGCACATTGGATCTGATATTCAAAGCAATGTTTTGCATGTTGCATATTAGAGATGAAATCATTCATGTGGACTCGTGAAGTTTCCAAATATTTAGAAGGGGATGACTTCATATGCTAAGGCTGAGCAGTAATGCATTCTTGTATGCAGCTGCTGGAAATGGTGTTGGTGGTTGAGAACCATTTAGTTAGCTTCCTTTTTCTTTCAAGTGCAAAATTAAAGTTTTTGATGTTATGGTGAATGCATGAGACTAAAACTTGACATTCATTTGGTCAAGGATCCTTTAATTTGTACTGAGATTGACCTTGTCGCTATAAGTTTTATTCTTTTCTATTTGGCTTGCCTTCTTTCGTTTTTCAGTTGGCCTTCAGGAATTGTTGAGAAGCCTTTCAGATAAAATTACTCCACACATATACTTGGCATGGTTTTGTAGTTGCATTTGAATAGCAATAGCTTATTTTATTGTAGAAGAAGTCTTTGCTTAGGCAAATTTCTGTTGGCAGGTTGCTGAACGAGCTCTGTTTTTGTGGAATAATGAGCACATTGTGAGTTTAATTGCCCAAAACCGAAGTGTTGTATTACCAATAATTTTTGAGGCGCTGGAAAAGAATATCCACGGTCACTGGAACCAGGCAGTTCATGGGCTGACTGTTAACGTTCGGAAAATGTTCTTGGAAATGGATACCGAGTTGTTTGAAGAGTGTCAGAGGCAGCATGCAGAGAAAAAATCCAGGGCCAGAGATGTGGAAGAGCAGCGAGAATTGAAATGGAAGAGACTGGCCGATGTGGCAGCACAGAGAGGTGGGGGTGAGGATATGATCACCACTGTTTAAATGATTTCTCAGGGTTAGAAGGTCATGGTCCATACGAAAAGTGGATGGATGGTAGACAAGGGAAGTGCTCGAGGATATCCCCGTTTTTGGGTGCAATTCTTTTTCCATTTTTTTTTCCATTTTATTTTTTTGATCTCAATCCAATCATTAAAGATGTCAGAAAAAGCAACCATAGTTGTAATTTAAAATCTATGGAATATGTTAGTAATATGCTGCACATGAAGAATGATTTGTGAGCATCTCTTTTGTTCTTTTTTCCCCCATTTTATGGGAGAATCTCTTTGCCACAAAAGGTAGTGAATCATTTTTTTTTCAGGTGATGGTCTCGTCGGTTGTTAGTATTTGATAAGAATTTTATTTGCTCAGGTGAACGCATGACTTTTTGATGATAAGAAGCAGGAACTACTGCACCAAATACTAATAATACATGCCAATGGTTATATTGCTTAGTGGCATTATGAAAAAACATCTTTCTTCCTTCCTTCAGTAGTTTTTGGTTTTACCGTTCTATTTCGTTGTCTTCAACCTGTGACGTTTAGTAACAGCAATTGTTTATTTATTTATTTATTTATTTTTCTTGGTAATTTGAAATGTAAAGGGCACATGACCTTAAAATCAACTATAATAATCTGATAGGCATGGTGAAATCACTATTCACCATATCTTTGTTTACCCGTGAATACCTATGGAGATTTATTTTTTTCCTGTCCTTGTATTTTTTTTTATTACATTCACCAATTAAAGCAAATTTATTGAGAAAGGGCATGATTAAAAGACAGACTCAAAGTGAAATAGGTGAAGAAAAGGGACGTTGCAAACTTAGGGCAAAAAGTTTACTTTGGTCCTCAAACTTTTCTAATTATAAACTTTTGGTACTCAATATTTATAAAATTCAAATTTGGTCCAAAATTTTATTTTTTTGGCCCCTAGTGCTAAAGAAGAGTAAAAGTGGTCAGATCTGATAGAATGGAGAAAGTCTTGAATAACACTGATTTCGACCATGAAAAAAGAAAAATGTTGATGTCAATGATTTTCATTTGATGAAGAAAATTTATCTTAAGTGTTCTTTACCCTTATCCTTGCATGAGATAGTAGATTTGAGCTCGAAAATTGTTTTGGTTTCGAGTTAATTTTGGATTTTCAGTTCTATTTTCGGGTTATTTTACGTCACTGATAGGTTTTTTCAAAATGTATAGGATGCTGTTTAGGTATTTTTGAGTCAAAATAAGATTGAAAATAGATTTTTTAGATGTAAAACACCTCTACCCTGACTTTCAAGCAATCATAGGGTGTCAGAGTTTAGGTAGAGCAAACGTCATATTGCTTGGTACTTTCTTTTTTAAAATATTTAGAGGTGGATGATAAATCATCTACCCTATAAAAAAAAAATTAAACAGTTCTAAGCAAGTGGGTTGCTTCAGGCCTGCATGTCTGAGCTTTTTTTTTAGGTTAGCATTTATGTTTGCATAAAAATACCCAAACTTTCACCCTCTTGAAAATATTTAAAGAAAGTTGCAAGACATGTTCTGGCTTGCAATCACATATAATTATATTTTTTTAAAAAAACATAATGCTTTTCAAACCTCATATTAAGATAACTTTTTTTTTTCAAAATGCAAATCAATCAATGTTTAAAATGTGATGACAATACATACAAAGTATGAGCTTATCACAAAACCATGACAATTACTATTGAAGGATTCTTGTCATAGCCAAAGAAGAAGAACGATACTTAGGGCAAACTCATAGATGGGGAACAATTCGACATTCTTCAAATAGTAAATGGTGCGAAGTTTCTCAAAACAATAAGAAGAGATGGTCAGTAAGAACAAATGATGTAAGTACTATATAGGCTCAAATAACATGGTTTTGTGAAGCTACCATAAAAATATAAGCTTCTAGTCATATACTATACCCAAGCAAACATTAGTATAATAGTGCGTTATCATGATGAATAACCATGATGAGAGTTGTCGGTTTCAATCATCAATAAAGAAGTTGGACATCGAAAGGAAGACCTATATTTTTAAATAAGCATTTAATTGGCTACCTTGATTTCCTTTGTATATAATCTTCACACTTTACTTGTAAATTTTGAGTATTAAATGACTCTTAGAAATATCTTCTAATTTTATTTTAAAGGACTCTCACAAATTTTTCTTTACTTTTGAGTCTTAGAAAACTCTTGTAATTTATTATGGGATTTAGAGTCTCAAAGAGCCAGCATAGGGGTTTTTCTTTACTTTTTGATTCTTAGAGGACTTTTACAAATTTGAAACAAACCCTATTATAAGGAGGCTTTTACGATTGAGTCTCAAAGGCCTCTCATAAATCGTTCATTACTTTTAAGCCTTAAAGGACTTTTGCAATTTGCTCAACAATTTGGAGTTTTAGAGGACCCTCACAATTTTTTTTTTCAATTTTGAATCTGAAAGGACTCTTATGAATTTGAGTCAAACCTACAATCATAAGACTCTTGCGATTAAGTCTCAGAGGGCTCTCGTTAATCTTTTTTTACTTTTAAGTTTAAGAGGAATCTTGTAATTTGTTCTTTAATTTAGAGTCTTAGAGGATCCTCACAAGTTCCTCTTCACTTTTGAATCTCATAGGACTTGCCATCATGAGGCTCTTGCGTTGAGTCTTAGAGAGCTTTTGTAAATCTTTCTTTATTTTTGAGTCTTAGAAGACTCTTAAAATTTGATTTGCGATTCAAAGTCTTAGAGGACCCTTGTAGGCTTTTCTTTACTTTTAGAGACTTAAAGAACTCTTACAAATTTGAGTTGAACCCTGTCATTAGTAGGCTCAAACGATTAAGTCTTGGAGAACTCTCTCAAATCTTTGTTTACTTTTTGAGTCTCAGAGAACCTTTGCAATTTGTTCTACAATTGAGATATTTAGAGGATCCTTACAAATCTTTTTTGGGATCGAGTCTAAGAGGATTCTCACAAATATTTTTTTACTTTTGAATCTTAGAGGACTCTTGCAATTTTTTTCTTAATTTTTTGGTATAAGATTACTTTTATAAATTTAAGTTTAAAGCATCACCATGAAAATTTTAATCCCTATATGATTTTTTAAAATTTTGATTCTTGAGGCTGGTCAGCTCTAGATTTGACCATTTTTCAAAATTTTCCCATTTACATACCTTCACTTTATAAGCTTACTACTTAGAGTCTATGAAAAAATATTTTTAGTAGACTTTGTATTGTAAGCATTGTAAATAGAGGAACCTAAATTTTGGCCCCTTTAAAAACAATATATAAAAGATATTTTATCTAAAAAAGTAAAATACATTTTAATTAAAAAATATTTCAAAAGAGAATTGAAAAAAAAAACTTAATTGAAAAAGAAAAGAATAAAAAAATGCAATTAGGGATTAAATTACGAAGATAAAGTGAGAAAATGGTTCAAATTGGGTAAAGAGTAACAAATTAGAAAGTTAGTGATTAAATTGGAAAATGATCCAATATTGAGAAACTATTTTAATGCAATTAGGGTTGAATTTGAGAAGAGATTGAGATAAAATGGTTGTCATTGGATAAATAATTTAAATAAAAAAGTTAAGGACTGTATTGGAAAAGGTGTCAATGTTGAGGAAACATTTTAATGCATTCAGGGATGTAATTAAAAGGAAATATTGAGAAAAATGTTGAAATTAGATGATGTAAAGCAATAAAAGGAGAACACATTCCATACTAGATGCCACATAAATAATAAGGTATGTAGTATTATTATTAATAGTGAGAGTTATGCTAATATTGCTAATATTATATTTGTTAGAAAATTAAATTTGAACACACGAAAGACCTTATAGACTTCAATGATTGAATGATTATGGAGAAGTAAGAGTTACTAAGTGAGTTTTGATTTCTTTTTCGATTGTAAAATATAAAGATTATATTTTGTGTGATGTTGTGCCTATACATGCTACTCATTTATTATTGGGAAGACCTTGACAATTTTATAGAAAAACCAACCATGATGAGCTTAAGAACATGTATTCTCTCAAAGAGGATGGTAAGAAATTCACACTTGTACCATTATCCTCTAGATAAGTGTGAGAAGACCAATTGAAATTGAAAGAAGAAAGCAAAGCCAAGAAAAAGATCAACCATGTGAGGATATAAAGAAGAGTGAAAATAAAATGATTCAAGAGAGAAGAAGGTTAGATTAGGCCAAAATAAGAATTAGTGGGGATTGGACCAAGATAAGAGAAAATAAAAGATAACAGAAAAAAGGAAAGGTGAGAAAAGAGGAGACTGTGGAAAAATTAAAGAAACATGTTTTATTTTATGCAAAATATAGTGAGATTAAGAATGCTTATTTTTCTAATATGTCTATGATTTTATTTATGTGAAAGAAGTCATATTTTAACTCTAATAACCATGGTCATTGTATTTCTAGTATTTGTGTTTCTTTATTATAGGATTTTAAGAACATCTTTTTTGATGAGATTCCTAGTGGATTGCCATCTATTATGAGAATTAAGCACTAAATTGATCTTGTAACAGAAACATCTAAATCTAATTAACCAACCTATAGAAGTAATCTCGAGAAGACAAAGAAACTTTAAAGGAAAGTGTAAGAATTGATGACAAAAATGTACATAAGAGAAAACATGAGTCCATGTATTTCCAGTGTTGTTAATACTGAAAAAAAAAGGATTTGAAGGATGTGTGTTGATTGTCGCGCTATCAACAATATTACAATAAAGTATATACACCTAATTTCTAAACTTAATGGTACGTTAGATAAATTACATGGGTTTTGTGTGTGTTTTAAGATTGATTTGAAAAGTGAATATCATCAAATATGAATAAAACAGGGAGATGAAAGGAAAATTGCCTTTAAAACTAAATTTGATTTCTATAAGTGGTTAGTTAAGCCTTTTGAACTTACTAATGCACTTAATACTTTCATGATAGTAATAAACCATGTTTTGTGTAATTTTATAGGTAAATTTGTTGTGGTTTATTTTGATGATATTTTATTATATAACAAGAATTTAGAGAAGTATGTTAAAAATTTAAGGAATGTATTGTTTATTTTGTGAAAATAATGTTTATATCCTAATATAAAAAAGTGACTTTTGCATGAAAAATATTTTATTTTTTGTTATATTGCTAGTGCAAAATGTATTGAGATGGATGAGAAATAAGGTTAAGGTTATCCAAGAATGACTTACATTTAAGTCAATCATTAAGGTAAGAAGTTTTCATGGTTTGATTAGTTTTTATAAAATATTTGTTAAGGATTTCAGTACTCTAGCTACACCTTTAACTAAGATAGTTAAGAAATTTATGGGTTTTAAATAGGGCAAAAAACAAGAGATCGCTTTTAATTTATTAAAGGAAAAATTAATTTTGGCTCTATTGTTATCATTGCCTACTTTTACAAAACCTTTTGAGATTGAATGTGATACCTCATGGATAGGTATTAAAGATTTTTTAATGTAGAAAAAAAAGGCTCATATCTTATTTTAGTGGAAAGTTCAATGATGCATCATTGAATGATCTTATTTATGATAATGAGATTTATGTTTTGGTAAGAACTTTGGAGACTCGACAACATTACTTATGATGTAAGGAATTTGTGATCTATATCAATCATGAGTCTTCAAAACAACTTAAAGGCTAAGGGAAGCTAAACCATTGACATGCTAGTTGGCTAGAGGTAGAGTTCATTGAAACATTTTCATATGTGATTAAATATAAGTAAGGTAAGGAAAATATAATGATTGATGCACTAGCACTATTGTGAAGGTATGCACTTCTTTTAGCTCTAAACACTAAATTATCATAAGGATGTTCATTTTGGCCAAGTATATATTGCATGTGAACATCCAACCTTTGATAAGTTTTATAGGGTTAATAAATATTTATTTAAAGAAAAGAGATTATGTGTAAGTTTTATAGGGTTAATAAATATTTATTTAAAGAAAAGAGATTATGTGTGTCTAATTGTTCAATGCTTGAATTGCTAGTTCATGAAGTTAATGAGAGTATATTAATGGAACACTTTAGGGTAGTTTAGACTTTAGATGTTTTGCATGAACACTTTTATTGATCTAAGATGAAAAAGAATGTGTAAAGAATTTGTGATAGATGCATATCATGTAGACAAGTTAAGTCTAAAGTTTTGCATCATGGTTTATGTAATCCTTTGTTAGTGTATAAAAAACCTTGAGTTGATATATCTATAGATTATGTACTAGGTTTCCTTAGGTAAAAAAAGAATAGAGATTCTATCTTTGTAGTTAAGGATAAATTTTCTAAGATGATATATTTCATATCTTTTTATAAAAACCAATGATGTAACAACATAGTGGATTTATTTTTTAGAAAGATAGTTGAGCTCTATTAGGTACTTAAGAGCAATGTGTCAACCATGATATTAAATTTCTTAGTTTTAAAGGTTTCGTGAGATAAATTAGGGATGAATTTTTTATTTTCTATTATTTTTCATCCATAAATAAATAGTCAAACTGAAGTAGTTAATAAGATTTTAACCACATTCTTAATAACTATCATTCAAAAGAATTGGACATCCTTTTCCTCATTGAAAATCAGGTTGATTAAATGAAACCCTAAATTGTGCATTATAATTGACTAATAGAAACAAAAAGAACAAATCAAACTGAAAATATGTCATTAAACACCAATAAACATGTAATTAAATAGAGAGAGCGAGGTGGGGTAGAAGTACTAGCAGAAATTGCATTTGAGGAATCTACTCCACTTCGAGTAAGAACGAGGAATAATGAAATTAGAGAAGAATTCATTAACGAGAGATGTCCAGTCCACTTCATATAATGCAAATATTAGATGTTCTACTGTAACGTTTCCTCCATCCATCTCCCTCATATTTTGATAATTATCAACAACATTAACTATAACAATACATGTGCGCGTTGATTATTTTTCATGTTTGATTTAGAGTTTTAAATTATTGAAAAAAAAAAGTGAAAAGATAGAAGGAATTTAGAAAAATTATGATATATTATATATGAGGTTAATTTTATCGTTTCATTAAATTTAAAAATTTTATTCAATCAATTATATAAAGTTTAATTTATAAAAAAAACAGAGTGAAAGTCAAAAAAATATGAAATAATAGAAGGCTAAATGTAATTTTTTCTATTATTGCTTTTTGGTCCTTGCTAGATCCATAATACGTTATACATTCCAAACTTCGAACAGCTGAATAAACCAATCCATGTCTGCACATTCAAGCGTACATACCATCTTCTACATGCATTTAAATATATCATACAATTAAGTTGCTCCACTTCAGAAAGCACGACAAGAGGCCATAGGGTACGGCCATTTAAGGGCTTTCCGGTGGTCCATTTTGATTATTTGTATAGCCACCGAATGATTGCCTCGGAATGCTATGATGATTATTTACATCAGGCTCACCACTGCTATCTGCCGAATTTTCCTTCTCTACGACCTTCTCGTTTTCCTTGCTTGATATCTGATCGCCCAACAGTTTGTTATCTTCAATAGCCAACATCTTTCTATTCGCGGCAGAAGTCATGTCAGCCATCACAAGTAGCAAGATGTACATCAAGAACTTGGACTTCATGGTGTTGAAGTTTCTTTATCACTACAGTTTTTAGCTTTTGCAACTGGTTTAATGGTTATGAAGAAGATACATTCATGGCTACTTATAGAAGTGGGTGGAGGATAGGGGAGAGTGGCTGTGGGTGGAAAGCTTAGAAAAATCTGATTGTGGGCTTTCCATTAAGGTCAGATCGTAAGTTAGTTAATCCAAACAATGAGCTAGGTAGTGCTATGATTAATTAGTGCTTCATATTGTGGTTTCTGCTAGTGATAATTTCACTAAGAGCAATACATATATAGTGGTTCACTTTCCTCGTGTCTCCAAATGGGAAAGATCCACCTTACCAACGAAGGGGCCACTTGAAAATCATTACCAGTAGATAAATATAGAAAGAAGCATTAATTTCATCAGAAGATGTTGGAAGAAAGGAGATTGGTAATATAATAATAGCGTAAGTTAAGCATATCAACTATATATGAAACAGGCCCGACATCAATTCTGTTCTTAAATCTCTCTTCAACAGTATTGTCAATTTTCCAGCAGAAGATCGGCATCACTTTGCTAAGATATCAAAATCTTAGGATTTGGGACACGAAGTTTGATATCCTGATTGAGTTAATAAGAGAGTTGCAAGAAATATTTTTGAGATGTTACATCATAACCTTTGGCAACAATATCCATTCCGGTGCATTTGCGTTGTGCAAATATTATTGCTGCAATGTTATTCTGTGACACAGAAGAGGAGGGGGAAAAAATGATAAACTATTTATATCCTCATCATAATCTAGTTTTAAAAATGTGTAAAAGGGGATTGCCGGTAAAATTAAGAGGTTGCTAGCCACAATGCTGATTCTTTTAGCTTCGGTGAACTACTGGGTTTGAAGACAGCAATAAATCTTGTGGTTCATAGGGGTATTGGTAGAATCTAGAAAATTTTTTGGCTCAATTTGTTGGTGAGCATGGGAGGTCAATGATCAATTTTACAATCCAAGCAAATTTCTAGCCCAGTATTTTTTCTTCCTTCTGTCTTTTTTTCCAAGTATATACTACTAGTACTAGATAGCACAGTTTGTTCAAAAACTCGTCCCTAAATTCAATGCTGTTTGGTATTACGGTGCCGCATTTGGACATTCATAACAGCTGTATCTAGGACTCATTTGACACCTGCAATCAAAATTATAACAGCTCACTCGTTTGTTTTATGCAATTTTAATTTGTTTTCACCTTTTCCTCTTTTGTTGGAAGGTCGATGGAATCTAGATCCTTCTAAAAATTAGAAAACGTGTTCGGTGAATTCCTTATAGCAATTTGATAGTAGCAAAAGCTTCAGGAGGATTAATTTTCTAGGTCTCACGAATCGTGTCGGGGAAAAAAAATGGAGGACCTTCCTTTGGATCAACACCCCCCCCCCCCCCCCCCCCCCCCTCTTTTCTAAAAAAAATAACAAAAAAACACGGTAATAATGAGCTCAACCAAATGCCAAGATTATCATACCCATATATATCTGAGTTTTGTCGAGTACTGAATCTAGACATATATAGTTCTGATAAGTTGACTCATCATCTCTAAACTAAGCCAAACGTTTGGTCTATATATATACGAGTCTAATAAACCGTTAAACCCACCATTACTAGACTCAGTGAAATAATGAGTCCAAATATATATGAGTCTAGCAAGCTGTCAGATACTGTCTCTGGGCTCAGCCAGACGATGAGCTCAAGCTCTTTTCAGCCCTGAAAAATCTTAGGCTCCACGGTTATTCTATTCAGTCAGAGTTATTTTACTCTGATAACTCAGAGATTTTTTACTTTATGACGAGTCAGAGATATTTAACTTACATTATAACCCCTTCTTTTCGAAAAAGAGAGAAGCCTCATGGGTTAAAAAAGGGACAAGAATATCTCATAAAGGCAGGTTTTGAATCTCCATTCTCTATGGTATATTTATTTTTAGAATCTTTCTCTAAAATATGATAGTTTTTTCTCTAAAAAAGATACTTACATAAGTATCGAAGAATCTTTAAATTTACCAAATAAGACCTTTTACAGGTATCATGCACTAGTCACCTTAATTAGGGAGAATGAATCAAATTATCAAAACAAAAAAATTAACTGATTATCCAAGAAATAAGCCTTACCCCTAAGCTACTTGGATTTATTGAGACAATATTAGTGGCGCCATCTATGAGAAACTGATAAAAAAAACCATTGATTGTTCTTTCAAGAGTTGGGTTATTGACATCCCTAACACCATCAAAGGTAGATCATCAAAGCACTATCAAAACGAGATGTATTAAGGACTTTGATACAGTTACTAGCACACTTGCTTTATCAGTGCGCTAACAATTCTTTATTACCTAGCAAAGTCCAGATAGTAATTTGATCGCTTTCATTCCTAGGAAGACTTTCTTCTACTTTCATATGGGCTTAGTAAGACAAGAAAATCTAGGTTATGCATATGTCGATTCCATAAGCACAGTTGGAGCGTCAAGATTTTAGAAAGCTTTTAATAGTACAAATAGAGTATCAATTCAAACTACATCATTAGAAAAGTCTATTCATCGACTACCTGGAAGACATCTACTAGAGAAACTCTATTATTTCCCCTTTTAGGCCTGAGACTATGATCTCATTAGAACCATCATAAAATTGATTGTACTTCAAGGGAAAATAGAGATGTACAATGGTCACCAACTAAGAATGTAAATTTCTTATATATGAATTAAATTGTTCAAAATAACAATGCTTTCTGTTATCCAAAATCTCCCCACTGCACAAGCCCCTTAACCTTTCATGGATGGGATTGTTTCACTCTCCCTAATGTGATTGCATATTTACTTTGGAAGAAATCAATGTCTCCCTAGTTCAACGACATAATTTACTTTGCAAGGGATTAGCAGGGTCTTCGTAATGTAATTGCACATCTCTTCAAGGATGAGATAGACACTACCTTAAAAATAGGGATGGATACGGTCTCTCCAAAGCACTAGCCCCCCAACCTTCTTAGGATGGGATGGATTCACTCTTCCTAGTACGATTGCACATTTACTTTTTAATAAATTAATGTCTCCTTAGTTCTATGACATAGTTTACCTTGGAAGCGATTCACATGGTCCTTCTAGTGCAATCACGCATCTCTTTAATGATGGGATAGACACTACATCATCAACGAGGACAAATACGGCCTTCTTAACCTTTCAAGGATAGGATTGATTCACTCTCCCTAGTACGATGACATATTTACTTTAGAACGAATCAATGTCTCCATAGTACTATGATATGATTTACCTTAGAATGGATTGACATGGTCTCCTTAGTATAATTGCACATTTCTCCAAGAATATGGTAGACACTGTCCTAGCAACAGGGATAGATATGGTCTCCTCAGGGCACCAGCCCCTCAACCTTCCAATGATGTGATGGATTCACTCTCCTAATGCTATTGTACATTTACTTTGGAAGAAATCAATGTCTTCTTAATGTTATGACATAATTTACTTTGGAAGGGATAAACATAGTCTTCTTAGAGCAATCACACATCTCTCCAAGAATGGAATAGACAATGTCTTAGCAACGAGGATGGATATGTTCTCCCTATGTCACCAACCCCTCAACCTTTCAAGCATGAGATGAATTCACTCTCTTTAGTTTGATTGCATATTTAATTTGGAAGGAATTAATTTGTTTCTAATGCTACAACATAATTTACCGTGGAAGGGGTTAATATGGTCTCCCTAGTGCAATCGCACATTTCTCCAAGTATAGGATAAACATTGCTTCAGCTACGGAGATATATACATTCTCCCTAGGGCATAAACCCCTTAACCTTCTAAGGATATAATGGATTCACTCTTCTTAGTGTGATTACACATATTACTTTGGAAGGAATTAATGTCTCCCTAGTTTTATGGCATAACCTTGGGAGGTATTGACATGGTCTACCTAATGCAATCACACATCTCTCCAAGGATAGTGTCGGGGGGGCGCGAGCGCCTCGACGTCGTCTGGCGACAGCGAAGGCTCTCTGTTGTGCCTTGGAAAAAGATACAATCTTTTAATGAAAACATGCTTGGAAAATTTTTAGGACTTGGCCGTATAAAAACAAAATATTTTTTTTTGTTTTTTTTGAAAAGGAAAATTGATTTAAAAGTTTTTGAAATTTTTTTGAAAATGTTTTGAATTTTGTTTTGAAATATTTTAGAGAAAACTGAGTATTTTAACACCGGATTTGTATTTTACAGTGTAAATATACAACCCGATATTATGCAAAATTGGTAGAAAAATATTTGAGAAAATCATAATTTTTTTTAAAGATTTTTGAAATTTTTTTAGAATTTTTTCCGTTTATATATATATATATATATATAATGTATTAATTAAATATTATTAAAACAAGTGGGCCGGGCCGGCCCAGATAACTGGGCCAGGCAAAAAACCCAGAAAGCAGTGGGCCGACATCGGCCCAAAAAGGTTGGGCTGATTTCGGCCCAAGAGGTCCTTTTCTTTCTTTTTTTGGGTCGGGCCGAACCCAAATGGTTCGGCCCAGGATCGCAGGGCTGCTTTCCCAACCCAGCAACCATGCTAATTAATCATGCTGCATGCAGAACGAGAATTCATTCTGCATGCAGCAACCTGGTTGGCAGCAACGGAGAGACGACGCTACCTGATGCCGATGGAGGCCTGGCTGGTCGAGACGGGGAGCGGCTGACGTGAGGACGGTGGCTGAGGCTGTGGTAGAGACGGTGGCTGGTGGTAGAGCAGGATGAAAGAAGGAGAAGAAAATCTGCAGCGAGAGAGGGACCGGCGGTCGTGGTGGCTGTTCTGCCACTGGTGAGGATTTGCGTTTGCAGGGAGGCTGCTCTGCCGTCTTTTGGTGGAGGAGGAAGGCTTCTGTGGGGTCTTCAGGGGCTGAAGAGACAGTGGAGAGAGAAGGAAGGGAGCAACGTTGGCTGGAAAAGAAAATAGAGGAGTAAGCTGATTTTTGGCGATTTTTGGACCATATTTTCTCCTCTCTCAGGCCATGAAATGCAGCTCTATTTATAGGAGGTGGAAGAGGGACACTTTGTCTTTAATTGTACCAAATCGTGGCCTTTGATTTGGTTGGTAAGCATCCCAATCGTTGGTTCAAAGTGTGCACCTCGAACTGCCAAATTTGTCAGTCCAAGGCTGCCCGAGGTGGCCACTTTAGGCCAGTCATCGAAGCAGTTTTAATGTTAAAAGGCTTGAACGGACGATACACGGTGATAGAGGGAGTTCAGGTGACTATTTTGGTGCATGTTGTCAATTTTGGTAGACGTATGAGGCATTAAATGCACCTTAAAAGTAGCTACCTGAGCTGTCATTTTCGGGCAAAAATCGGGGAAGACAATGAACATTGACCAGACGACGCGTTGTCTGGTCCCTTTTTTTTTTTTAAAGCAGAAATGGCGCCGTTTTGAGTTAAAATTAGGGATTTTGCTGAAGTTCAATGTAGTCCTTCACCTTTCAATTTATTTCAATAGAATCCTTATTGGACCCTAAACTTTCGATTTAATGCAATTTGGCCCTTTTCCGAAACTTCAATTTCAGCCTCGTATTTACGCGCCTTTTGTATTATGGTCCTTGGTCTCAGATTTATGCAATTTCACCCCTAATTGACCATTAAACTTTTGATTTTTTCAATTTGACCCCCGGAGATTGTCAATTAAGCCCCCCAATTTTGACGCCTTTTGCAGATTAATCCTTAGCTGCGAATTTTGTCAATTTAACCCTAATTGACCCCAAAACTTCAATTTTCTTGCAATTTGACCCCTAATTTCAATCAATTAACTTTGTAAAAATTAAATTTTGTCTTTTAAAATTCCAATCTTCTCAATTAAGCCCAAATTAGGCTCCCAAACTTAATTTTTCACCAATTAAGCCCCAATTAAAATTAATTTGACCCATTTAAAGTATAATTATGTCCTTACACTTAATTAAATCCTTAAATTGGACCCAAATTAATTCTTAAACATAATTAAAATTTAATTTGGCCCATGATTAAATCAAATTGGCCTAATAAAAAATTAATTATGTCATTGGACTTAATTTTTATGCAAATTCGTCTAATAATCATTTAATTTGACCTTGAATTTACATTTTTTTCTCCATTTTTTGGCATAATGGGGTACAATTAGGCCTTGAATTTCCTCCAAAAATTACAGCTTGATTTTTTGCCTATTTTTGCAGTCTTTCTTGATCTGCTTTCTCCATATTGTCAGCCTTTATTTTATTTTTTTATTTTTATTTTGAAAAAGAAATTGATTTTTTTTTTGGAATAAACCAGAATTGGGTTATGACATATAGGATGGACGTCACCATAACAACAAGAATGGACTCTGTTCACCCAGCACATTTACTCTCTCTAAAGACAGGACAAATAAGGCTTGTTAACAATCAACTACAAATACATCCAGGCTAATTAGAAGACACCTACAAGAGAGACCTCTTTTTAGTTCCAGGAAGGAGGCAAAACCCTTTTAAACCCTATTAAGAATAGACAACTCAAAGCTTAAAAATGAGAAATTTTCAACTAAGTATAAGCGTTAGTCCCAGAAATATTCAACTAGTATGGGCGTTGGACCCAAATAAAATCACTACACAAGGGCTCTATATTCATGCAAACTAGCATTGAGATGATTGAACTCTATAAAAGAGAATTTCTATTAAATAAAGTATATTACAACAGTCAACCCCACAGTATTGGACATAAAAAAAAAATATGTACACACACACACACACATAAAGAGGGGCTTAATAATATAGCCCAGACTCCTTAGCTAGATACTCCCCAAGCTAAGCAGCAACAACCCTGATTGGGAACAAGTCTGTAAAGTTAGGAACCGGATGAGATGAAAGGTTGCACTGAAATCCATTTATATTCTCCTTGAGAGATTGAAGAAATACAAATCGGACATAACAAGAAATATCTTGTCTCCCATCATCTCAATTAAAGCCACCAACATAGCCTCCGAACGCTAGGCTTCTTTCTTAGTAGTAACAGGCTCAACTCGCGCAACAACAAGCTTAACCTACAAATTAATTTAGTCCTCAACCTTTAATTCTATCATATTCAGCCAATTTCAAATTAAATTTCCAAGATTTCTTTCGCCTTGATAACATTCAAAATTGTCCTTCAATATTGGTATTTTTTACTCTTCAGACCATAGATTTTCAATTTGTGTAATTTTGATAAAATTGACCCCAAATTCTAATTTTTCTTTTCAATTAAACCCTTAATCTAATCAATTGGATCCCCAAAATTTAGCACCTATTCCATTTTGATCATTGGTCCTTTAATTATGTAAACTTTGGTCAAATTGACTCCAAATATAAATTGTTATCTTCAATTACACCTCTGATTGAATTAATTGGGTTCTTAAATATCAATGTCTTTCATTTTGGTCCATGGTCTTCTAATTCTTTCAATTTCGGTCAAATTAACTCCAAATATCAATTTTTCTCTTCAATTAAGTTCTTGAACGAATTAATTGGAATTCCAAACCTTTCCATCTCTTTCATTTTTGTCCTTGACTTGTAAGTTTAGCTAATTTTTCCCTTAATTCCAATTTTTCATCTCAGTTAGACCCCAATTAATTAATTGGACTCCTAAATTTTTCCATCTTTTTTTTATTTTGATGCATGATTTTTCAATTCTTCTAATTATGATCAATATTATCAACCTTTTCTTCTAATTTTATTCGTTTAAGCCCTAAATTACATGTCCAAGTGACTTTTTTTACCAGCTACAAATTAAATTCTTGCTTGAAATTTTATTTTTTTGAAATTGTTTTCTGAAAATGATTTTTTTCCTAGAAATGTATTATTTTGAACATGATTTTGAAGATATTGATTTCAAAACTTTTGGGGTGTTAAATATTGAGTTATGAAAAGTTACATCCTAAAAATCGTTAAGGTACGTAGAAGCAATGATAATTAGTCATGACCCATGTAGATTATGCCAACCTTTGGAATGGTAGGAAAGCATGAATATTTGAAGAGAGGAGAGCATTAATATTCGAATAGCAGCATCCCATAATACACACACACACACGGGCTGGTAAATGCATATAATGCAACGCTTTGTTACACTATTATAAGATCGTATTTTGAGATACCCATGTATATATGTAGTACAATCCTCACACACCAAAATATAATAAATTCATATGCATTATTTTTCATCATTAATAAATATCATTTTTACATATCTTGCATAATGATAAATGTTTTGTGTACATATTATGTCGGAGAGTTGCTATTGCGGTTCATGATGAACCGGTGATGTTAAACTTGCCATTGCCACTAATTAGCTTGCATCTTACCATTCTAGACTTGACTCGGTTGAAGAGGTTTCACATCTAGATAATGCAATAGCTAATGACCAGGTAGCTTTGCCAAGATGAGGATATACACGAATCCCATGACATGGTTTTGATAATGTAGGCTAGTCCCCGAATAGCATGCAATGAACTAATTAGATTAATGTAATCATTTATTATATTAAATTGTTATAATTACTTGTGTTTTTTGAATTATAAGTTTGGATTTTGATTTTGTAGGTATAATTGGATTAAGTTTACATGCACGAAAATGATTATAAACAAATAAATTATACTATAAATAACTATTGAAAATGCTTGTACGAAACCAGGTATGTGTACCGGTGTTTAAAACAGGTTACATGAAAGTAAGAAACCTAAAACGAGAAAAAATGCAACCAATCGATTTTCAAGTGGTTGCACTACTATCATAGGTGGAGGTAGCTGCAATGGTAGGTGAATGAGAAGGGGGCGATTTGGTGGTGGAACAGGGTGGCACTTAGGTGGGATCGAGAGGGAAGGAGATGAAGAGGTAAGGAGAAAAATGAAAAGGAAAATCATGCTGAAGAGACGGGGGGTCGTGGGTTGTTATGGTAAAGGAGATGGAGAAGGATAGAATTAAGAGGGGAAAGGAGGCTATAAACTTAGATTGACTGGTAGCGCCACCGAGAGTGGCTCAACCATTTAAAATTTTATTGGTTTCGCCACTTCCACTAACGTAACTATATAATGTCATTAGGAGTGATAATTCTGGGTAAACTTTCATTATTGCGACACTAATAATGGCTCAACAACTAAAAAAAAATGCTATTGGCCTACTTTTTTCCTGCTATTTTAATTTTTAAATTACTTTTAGCTGATGAGTTCCTTGATTAAATGTGTTTGAACTGAATTCAGATAGGGGCAGTTTCAAATGACAAGTTAAAGTGCTTCGAGAGGCTATCTATGATGAAAGTAGCCAGAATTAGTCAAATTAATCTAGTGGTGGATCACTATTTATGCTGTATATTTATGAATGTGATGCAGCTTTAAGGGTAACCACCCTTTGGCTATCAACTTACCTAGCAGTATGCAGAGAAAAATGCAAGACCATTGCAACCATTGAATCAAAGAGATATATCATAAGCCCAAATGATTAATTTATCATTTAGGATTGCCTGAAAAATGGCAGGTTAGCAAGTTCCCAAGATGACATGTTGCCATGGATGATGGTTCTTAGTAAGACACCGTTGTTTTCTCTTCTAGAGGCAAAACAAGATATACTTGTTAAGGCTATAAATTTTTTCATGAGGGCAAATATTTGGAAATATGTAAGAAATTGACAAGTATAAATGCTTTTAAGTTACGATTATGCCATTAAATAGTAAGGTTTATCTAATAAAATAACCACAAATTTAAATCTCTCCACTCGCATTCTATCTTTTAATTATAATATACCTTACATCTTGACCAAGTTTAAGTGTTATTTGATAACCTTTGCCTAAAATAACCTTTTTCCTAACCCAAAGACCATATGCTATTTAAATGATTGCTCGTTACACACTGCACCTCAACATCCCCATGTAATTGCATCCCTATGCTCTTATAGACCTTTATGTTATTTTTCCCGCTGAAGTCTAAACCACCTTCTTCAAATGGAAGGAGTCTTGCATGGCATGGAACGTCTAGCAAGTATACTCATAGACCAGATCAGCACATCAAAATCTAAGAATAAGTGCGAAAAAGTTATATTAATAAAAACGTTTTTTACAAAACAAGCCTAGTTAGTGTGTTGTAACGTACAACTAAAAATAAAATTTAAATTCTTAAAAATATATTTAGTAATATGAGTAAGGATTCTTTTCACAAGGCATATGTAGCTTAATTTTATGATAAGTAAATTATCATAACCCAATTTTTATCTTATTTTTAAAAACAATTAAAAAAAGGGTTAAATGTGAGCTTGCCAAGCCAACTACCACTTAGACATTTAAGGTTAAAGTGGCGTGAAGTAATTGGCTAATGACAAAAAACAATAACTGAGGAGACAAAAATAAATGGACAATACGTAAATGAAAATAAGAAATAGTGGAAGAAAATGAGGCAGAAAAACTAAAGAAAAAGGGAAGCTAATTAATTTCAACCTGCCTTCTGGTAATTGAAAAAATAGGAAAGTGGATGATGCTTCATCAGTAAAATAGTAAAAAATAGCATGAAAGGAGTGAAAGTAAACATGCAAAAGAAAGTGGGGTGGACTGGGATTTTTTAAAAAAGAAAAGGCAATTCCAAGCACAAAGTGGCCTTCCATATTTTCTCCATTTACCTGCATCCAATCTCCCATTCACAGAACAAAAACAGAGAGTTCTCTCTCATTTATTTCATTATTGTCTTCACACACGAAGAGGACAATCAATTCCTCCAGCCTTCTCATTTTTGGTCAAAGAATAAATGTCATTTCCTCCTCATCCCATACATATGGTTTCTCTCAATCTCAGTCCCACCATCAACACCACTGCACAAAGCCATCTTTTACACCAACACCTACCATCAACAGCCCCCTTCATCAATATTCCCAGCAGCTCTATTTCATCTCCTCATCAACAATAGTCGTTGATTACTCCTCCACCGACAACCCTCAAGCTCAGCAAAGTCTTTGATAGCCTTGTCACCCACCTTGATTAGTACTTAAAAGTGCATTTTTATCAAGGTTTTATATCATCATTTTGCACTTGAAGTATCAATAACTCCTTAACTAAAGCATGTTTTATAATAACATATCTAATTATATAAGATACCTTTAATTTATGGTAAATGTTCATCTTAAATGCAGGCCTATCACATAAATGAAAGAATTGATTGATGAGTTGAAGTACTGAAATTGAAAGGACAAAGAGTTGGCCAAACTTAGAAAAGAGATGCTGGTGCAGTCCAAATTGGAACACTGTTCGGTAATTGGGTCATATCTGGAGCTGTAGATCTTGGATTTAGGTCCATTTTATGTTGATGGAAAGATAAGACATAGGCCTACAACTTTCATGTGGAGCCCAAGATTTAACAAGGCCGTTTTCAAGTCCAAATTGTAGCAACAAAGAAGAAGTCTGAATCTGTCCTGCAGCCCAGACACTGTTCAGTGTTCAGCCCATATCTCGAGTTCTAGAAGTCCAAATGATCTAAAAATTTTACCCTGGAAATATGAGACAATGTCCTAGAACTTTCATGATTGAAGTCTGTTCAAATTATGACGTTATCAATGACGTTTTTGGCAGACAAGAAGATAAGAATTGTCACTAAGTCAAGATGTGGCCACCCACTCATCAATTAGTTAACAAATCAATAGTTCCAAATTTTGGCCTATAAAAGGAGGCATTTGCCATGTATTTAGGCATCTTGGTGTTCAGATCAAGATCATGCTCTTGCTTTCTCTCTTTGTGTTGCTTATGCTTTGCTTTCATTAATATCAAGTTTATGCCTTTCATTTCCTTTCCTTTACTTAGTTAACTTTTATCTTACTTATGTTCTTATCTTGTTTATTTATGTTTCTTTCTTTCATTATGTCTAGCTAAGTTAATTATGTCAAGGTGAAAATGTTACACTAATGGTGTAAGGATAAGGATAATATAAACTCAACATGGACTTTAATGTTGGTTACTAACATGCTTTATATTTGCTATCTTGTTCACTTTTAATACTTTGCTTGTTAAATGGTTAATCTAGATTTATGTTGTATAACACTTGGTACAACAAATACTTGGCACTTTCATAGCCCATACTGTATGGCATAACCGACACCTGAGCTATGAAAGGAACTTGATTTGTTGTTAACATAAGTTATAATCATAAATGCCTGACAATATTTATAAGTATTAGCATTATTCGAATAAGATAACTAATGTAATCATGTTAACAATTTATAATCCGATTGGAACCTCCTTTGTGTGTGGTTTCCAGTTGAATAATAAGAGTTTATACTATACTTGTTTGACGTACCATTAGTGGATCCTCTAACCTTGACATTTGTTGTTATCATTGTTTAATCCTTGCGTTAATCTTCCATCTCAAAAGTTCTCATCAACTTCTTCCTCTTCTTCTTCACTATTATTATTATCACTATTATTATTATTGTTGTTGTTGTTATTGTTGTTGTTATTGTTACTTTTGTATTTTGTTATCTATAATTTATACAATTAACCTCCCTGTGGTTCGACCCCGGTCTTGCCGGGTTATTTATTACTTCGACACTCCTGCACTTGGGAAAAAACATCAATCTTTTGGTCGTGTCACACCTCACCTTGGCTCTTCCTCGTTTTTTTTTATCTTCTCCCTCATGACTTCTCCTTTTCTCAGCCAAGACACATACCAGCAGCACCAGTCGTGACCTCAACTTCATCACACACCAACACTAGTCACGACTTCAGCTTCAAAAAAAAATTTCAAATAAATGATGGCTCTGAATATTTCAGCATGCTCTAAATTTAGGAAAAACGGTGATCTTTCGTAGGGTAGTGTTTAGTTTCTTTTTAAGCATGACTAATTTAATATTTGAATCTTGAAATTAGTGTTAATTTTAGAACTTTTAGTTCTCTTAAATTTTTAGGTGATGACTTTTAATCTCTTATAATTTTCCAAGACCATAATAATCCAATCTTCAAGCTGTTGAAATGTCCAACGAGTCACGATAAAATGACGACTAGGAACTAGAGTTGAGTTAATTGGTTGTATTTGCTTTTATTTTATTTTATTTTATTTTTTGTTTATGTTTTAAGTATTTGTTTTATTTGTATTATTTATTTTAAACAATTTAATTTTTCTATAATTATTTCAATTTGCCAATTGCATAATGCATGATATTTATCCGAGTTTTCATGTACTTAACTATGAACCCACAAAAGCTCTACACTCGAGTTTGTCCATTTTAAGACTAGAAAGGAAGATCCAGGTAGCGAGTATGATTTATTTCCATTTATACTCATTTGGATTTCTATTCATCGAAACTCACTATATGCAACAGGGCAACGGGCATTATGGAGTCTCTCATATTCTCTGATTGTATAAGATTAGGAAATTGATTATTCCACTGATAATTCGAGCAATATGAGGACTTGAGAAATATTATCAGGCAATCTAAGGACTTAATAAATCTTTCAAAAGAGAAAAGTAGAACCTAAATTTTTATGAGCTAGATCTTAGAAGACGTGTAAAGTGATGGGGAACACTACCTTTGAGGACATGAAGGTTAGATCAGAGTAAGGTCAACTATAGGAAAGAGATTGCTTGTCGATTGGGTTTGAATCCCATTTATTAGAACATATGGATTTAGATGAAAGACCTTTTGGTATGAGTAAATTGTTGGACTTTTAGTAAAAATTATCACCTCAAGACCATGACAATTTTGAAAAACAATATGATGACATAGCACAGCTGCTCAAAATTAGGATTCAACATTCATGCTTCCAGGGTTTAATAGGATTTTAGGATCCTGAATATCGATGTTTCACCTTTGACACGGTAGATGTGACTCCTACTCTTAAAGAATATGAGTCCTTTTGAGCTACCCAAAATCTAATTAAATATACTTATATACTCCTGTAGAGCAAGCTCCCTTTAAATTTTCTTGCTTAAACCACATAAATCATCAGTTAGTGGAACGTCAAATGACTTAAGCGAGGTAATAGCCAAGGATGGTTCTGGAATGTATTAAAGTTCACATTTAAAAAGAGGTTGCAAGAAGAAGATAATGAAGTCTGATTGAGAATTCTAGCTTTAGGAATATATAGGTTGGTTCTCTTCCCCTCAGTTGAAACATGATTGACTTTGAAGCTGTAAAAATATTCAAGAATGTAATTGCCCTCAAAATTAATCCAACTACAACAATATTGATTAAAACCCTATATTCTTTAAATCATTACATAACTATATTCTCTAAATCATTGTAGAAAAACTGGAAAGGATCATCTACGATGTTTGTAATTACTATTTTTTTAGCCAGTAAGCTATTTGGTTGAGGGAAAGATTTCAAAGATATTTGGTACTCCTTGGCATCTATATTCAAAGCTGGAAAAATTTTCTAAATGACCTTTGAATGAAATCGGAAGAACCTTTTAAGAGTGAATGTTCCAAAGCTTGAGTAAATCAGCATTCTATTGGATAACTCGGTACACATATTTTGATTTTTATTTGGCATATTATAGGATTATCTTTGGGTTCCACTGATAGAAGCAAGGTGTTGCATTAACTATTGTCCTAATATGGTCATGAGATAGTTAGAGTTTGAACAATTTATCATAAGAAATGCTGGGTTAGTACAATAATACGAAGAGTTTAGAACTTTCAAGAATCTATTAGAATCCGCAAAATATGCATGGAAACATCCAAATATGGTCATTCCTGCTAAAAGAGTATATGGGAAAACAATTTTAGGATATTCATTATGAAAAATGACTCGAGGAAAAGGCAACACGTGTCATTATCTGAGGGATCAAAAAAACCAATGGTGTAATCTATAGAAGATCTATAAGAAGAGATGCGAGCACAATTAGAGTCCAATAGCATGAACTTGAATTCTAAACTGGAGTTGAGGGCAAAGAAAAGGTAATTGGAACCCAATTTGGTTATCTAAGAAGAAACCTTGGCAAAGGTAGAAAAGGAAAGAGACAACTTGATAACTCAGCTACGACAACATCATGAATTCCAAGATCTATAAGAGAAGTTCGGATTGCTATCATTAGATAAGAAAAAGCAAGCCTTTAAGTTATCAAAGGCTCAAAAGAGGATAATATAATTGGAAGACACAAATGAATCACTTCGTAGAAAATATAGTCAACAAAAAAGAATAATCATTTTTCTAGATAAGAAAGTCAATTAGTTTGCTCTTGTTAAACAATCCTTGATATTGGCAAAAAAAAAGGCAAAAAAGGAGTTGGAGCAATAGGCATCTGAGACCATGTAATATCATCTACAAGCTGAGAAAGCCAAAGCCTATGCCATATGATTGAGAAACACTGCACAATATATGGCAAAAGGTGAGTTGGTTTCTCAAGATGTTTTCCTGCAATTCTTTAGTGAAGTTAGAGATGGACTCGACTAGATTGCATCATATCCTCATTTAAAGCTTTGGAAGGAGTAAAACCTTATCTTTTGAGAAAACTCATGATGTATTTAGCCTTGTCATTGTAATCAAATCCTTTGGATTATTAAAAAGACTATACTTTATTTTATGGATGACTCGGGTTCCTACAGGTTTGGAGTTCTCAGTGAGAACCTCCTAACAAAATTTGATGTAGTTTATCCTCATGGTTCTAATAAATAAATATAAACTTGAATAAAAAAACAACATGCATATTCAATCCGACATTTTGCATCTATTTGTGCATTCTATTCATTTGCATACATTCCAATTATACATGTGAAATATAGGTTCCCCTAAAAATTAACCCTTTAAAATCCACAATACTTGATTCCATGAAAGGTAAATAGAGAACAAGAAGAGAGCCTAGTTAGAAGCCTAACACCAAAGGGACATTGACAATCTTAAAAGAGATTTCACTATGCTTGGTAGCTTGCTCAAGCAAGCTTTACAATCCAATCCTCTAAAAGTTGCACAATCAACCTTAGGACCCTCAACACAGTCTATGGTTAATACCTAACAAGCACTCATACAAGCAGCTCCATTTGTTTTCATTCCACAAAACTTAGGGGCAAATGGCACAACACCTGAGTCTCGATTCACCACCCTTTTACCTTTAATGTGATTCGTTCCATTTGTACAAACACCAATCATTGAGGACTCGGTAACAAACAAGTTCTAAAAGGTAAAAAATAATGGAATATATAAATTCTGACAAGTTGACAACCATAGAAAAAAGGCTAAGGGCCATCAAAGGAATAAATTTTTATGACCAAGTAAAAGTTGTTGAAATGTGTTTAGTCCCAAACATTATGGTTCTTAAAAAATTCAAAGTGCTAGAATTTTCTAAATATATTGGTACTTAGTGTCTTATAACACACCTGAAAGTATATTGCAACAAAATGACACAGTTTGTGAATGATGAAAAGTTATTGATCTATTTTTTCTAAGAAAGTTTGGGTTAAGTTGCGTTGAGTTGGTACATCCAGCTAGACAACATCATAGTTAAAAGATGGAAGGACTTAGTAGAAACTTTTATTAGGCAATACAAATATGGATGTTGCACCTGATAGTTTAAACTTACAAGTTTTGGAAAAAATAAACTCTATTCGAGAATATGTCTGAAGGTGATGTGAGGTAGCTGCTCAAGTTAATCCTTCTTTGCTAGAGAAGAAGGTGGTTAATTTATTCTCAAATACTTTCAAAGCCCTATATTTTGAGCATTTGGTTGGGAGCATAGCATAACATTTCACCAATATAGTAATTGTTGTTGAAAGAATTGAGCAAGCCATTAAAGCTAGAAAGATAATTGGCCCATCTCAAAAGAGGGGTTTTAATGGAAGAAAGAAAAAGGTTGAAGTACATCATGTCGAAGGTGGAGGTTATAAAGAAAAAAAGAAAAATTACCACGATAATTACCACAACACCTATATTCTTCAAACATCTGCCCCTGTTACAGCCAACATGAATTTTACCTAACATTTCCCTAGGAACTAATCCAAAATCTAAAGCAACCCATTAAATAACCAAACCAATAATTATCCACGTAAAAAATTTCAAAGAACCCAAGAACAGTTACCAGCACCAGCAATACCTCTAAATGAAATGTACCAAAAGTTGTTGAGTATTTGTCAGATTGCTCTTATTCCAGTAGTTCCATTACAACCTCCATTTCCACAATGTTATAAGCCTAATCAAAATTATAAATGTCATACTGGTATTGCAAGCTATAATATTGACGGATGTTTAAAAGTTTGACATCTAGTTAAAAGCTTTAGTAACTTATGAAGGTTAGATGGGTAACTTTTGATGAAGCCATAAACGTGAACTCAAATTCACTTTGAGAAAGGAAAAAGAGATGAAAGAGCTTTAAATGCAACTATGGAAAATATCTATGAAATGATTATACAAACATATAGCCTTAGTAATCTAATCAAGACACAATGTTTGAGAGATTCGGGCAAGTTTTTAAATACCATTAGCAATTTGGTCATGGTATTGACCATTGTAAGGAGTTCTATGATGAGATGAAACGAATGATGATTCTATGTATGTTAAGGCTATAAAGTGCAAAGGAAGATAATGTAATTGGAATGATAACTTATCAAGATAAGAAGATTGAAGTTTATAGATATCAGCCAACAATAAAAAAAAACCATCAAAGATGATCTTGACCAAGCCGACTTGCATAAATAGTGGGGATTATAATACTTTACCCTATAATTACAAGCACTCGTTCCATATTGAAAGTCTTGCTCAAATGTTTTATACTGAGATAGGAGGATTGACTCGAAATGAAAAATGTTTTACTCCCAAAGAATTGGAGAGGCAAAGAAAAGCCAAAAGGAAAGATATAATTGAATTGGTAAAAAATGATGAGGTCAATAAGCAAGTGAGCGATGAAAAGGCAACAAAATTTTTTTAACTAATAAAGCATAGTGAGTATAATGTGGTCGATCAATTAAAAAAGACACATGCTTGAATCTCATTGTTATCATTGACCCTTAGCTTAGAGCTATACCGGAATGCCTTATAGAAAGTCTTTAATGAAACTTATGTCCCTTAGGATATTACACAAAACTCTATATAGCACCTGGTAGGCAGAATCCAATCTACTAACTATTTGTTCTTCAATGAGGAACCGATCATAATAAGTTGTTATACATCATGACTACTAGAGCTTATGATGGATCCCCAAGACAGATTATAGGGAACATTGAGATTGAACTAATCATCAACGTACAACCATTCTAAGTCATTTTCTAAGTAATTGATATCAATCCTTCTTACAACATATTGTTAGGGAGACCTTGGATCCATGCTGCTAGAGCTATGGCATCATCATTGCACTAAACGGTCAAGTTCATCATCAATGAAAGCTTGATCAATGTGAATGTTGAAAAAGCATTGTCACTGATAAAGAACATGACAATTATTTATATTTAGATCAAGGATAGCACTGATGGAAACCTCTATACATTTGAGGTTGTATATATTGAGTGGATACTGGATAATGCCAAGATAAGGAAGTTTGAAATTTCTGAAGCTGATAAGATGGTTGCAAAGTGCATCTTAAAGCATGGATTACCATTACCTTATGACCTAATGATTAGTACTTAAAAGTACATTTTCATTAAAGCTTTATATTATCATATTGCACTTAAAGAATCATTAAATTTCCTAACGTAAGTATGTTTTATAATAACAAGTCTGATAATATAAAATATCTTTAATTTATGGTAAATGCTCATTTTAAATGCAAGCATATCTCACAATTCAAAGGATTGATTGATGTGTTTAACTATTGAAATTGAAAAGACAAAGAAATGGCTAAGCTTAGAGAATAGATGCTAGTTCAATTCAAACTAAATACTATTTGATTATTGGGTCATAGCTGGAGCTGTTGACCTTGGATTTAGGTCTGGTTTATCTTGATGAAAAGCTAAGACATAGGCCTCAAACATTCAAGAGAGTTCAAGATTCAAAACTATCATTTTCAAGCTCAAATCTTAGCAACACATAAGAAGTTTGTATATGTCCTACAGCCCAGATACTGTTCAGTGTTCAGCCCAAATCTAGAGTTCTAAAAATCCAAATAAGTTCATTCATTTTTTGGTTGAAAGCTAAGATAAATACCTATGACTTTCATGAAGACTATATGTTCAAAATCTGACGTTAGCAATTACGTGTTTTCCAGACAACAAGTCAATAGCTAACCACCAAGTCAAAAGGTGGCCACTAACTCAATACTTAGACATCAAATCAATAGTCTTGAAAATAGCCTATAAAATGAGGTATTTTCCATACATTTAGACATCTTAGTTTTCAGATCAAGATCTTGCTCTTACTCTCTTTCTTTGTATTTTGTAATGTTCAAGTTTTATTTCATGTTATATTTTCATTAATCTCTTGTTTATCCTTTTCATCTCCTTTACTATACTTAGTTAATTTATATCATTATTATTGTCGCGGGGGGCGCGACGTCGTCTGGCGACGGCGGAGGCTCTCTGTCGTACCTCCTGATGTGAGGTGTTGTGTGTTGGGAAGAATTTTTGGATTTAATCATAAAATTATGATTAATGTTTAGGAGTCGCCACCTAGTATTATGGTCACTAGGAACCTATGGTCTACGAGAGTCTGGGTAAGGGACTGGTTGTGCAAGGGGAAGATGCATCACCCCAGTGCACCCTACCTAAGGTAAGCTGCATTGTTGTTTGATTTTTTTTTCTAAGTCGGGTTTCTATTCGTTGGTCTTTTCTAAGGCTCAAGGCAAATCTCTTTTCGTGAGAGAGTCTCTACCTTATCGGGTTAAATCCTAACCGTTCTAAAGTCTAAATTTTAGCATCGTATTTCTACACTTTGTATCTTTAATACCTGAGGGTGTACTTTATCGTGTAATTTTACACCTCACAAATATTAAAGTCTACATCTGGATCCTAAAAAAATGAAAAAATATTTTTAACATGTTGGCCAAATCCTAATGGATAATCATAAACTGGTTACGATATCCATTTTTGTATTTTTTTTAAACATGAAAAAGATGCAATTTTTGTTTTTTTTATGAAAAATATGCTTGGAAAAATTTTAGAATTTGGTCGTATGCAATAAAATATTTTTTTTCTTTTTGCAAATGTTTTGAATTTTATTTTTTTTGAAATATTTTTGACAAAACCAGATACTTTAATACCGGATTTGTATTTTACAGTGTAAATATACAACCCGATATTATGCAAAATGGATAGAAAAATATTTGAGAAAATCACGATTTTTTTTCTAATGATTTTTGAAAAATTTTGGATTTTTTTCTAAAAAGAAAACATTGGGGGCCGGGTCAGACCAGCCCAGCCATTTGGGCTGGGCCAAAACTGGCCCGGCCCAATCGCAAAGTTAATTATTCTATCGCTGCATGCAGAAATGAATTCTGCATGCAGCGGCCTCGACGAAGAAGAAGGAGGCGACGCAGGGAGGAGAACCACATGAGGTAGTGAGGGTCTGCGGTCATGCTGGGGATGTCTGTCCGGCGGATCAGGGGACTTCGGTTGAGGTGACGGTGGACGGTGGCCGGTGGCAGAGGAAGCAGAGAAGAAGAAGAAGAAGTTGCAGAGGAGAGAGAAACACTGGAAGGAGAAGAGGAAGAAGGTCACGGTGGCTGCTTGGTGGCCGGTTGGTGTTAGAAACGATGGCTGAGGCTGTGACAGAGATGGTGGCCAGCGGTTGGAGCTGGCTGCAGGTCACGGAGGGAAGAAGAAGAAAAAAAAAGATGCGGGAGGGGCTGCAGCGAGGAGGGAGAAACCGACGGTGGCTCTTAGTGGTCGGCTGGTGGTTGCGTTGGCTTCCTATGGTGGAGCTGATAGTGGGAAGACCGTTGATGAGGGTGTTGGTGGTTGAAGGCCACAGTGGAGAGAGAAAGAAAGAAGAAATGTGCAGAAACCGGGAGAAAAATGGTTTTTTGGCTGACTTTGGACCCGATTTTCTCCTCCTCTTGGCCATCAAATCCACCTCTATTTATAGGCGGTGGAAGAGGGCAATCTTGTCTACAATTGAGAAAAATTTCAGCCCTTAATTCAGATGGGAAGGATCCCAACCGTTAGCTCAAAGTAGGCATGGTGCACTGTTAAATTGTCAAATCTGCAGCTGCAGGCTGCCTGAGTTGGCCTCTTTGGGGTGATGTCACATCCGTTTATTTGTCAGTGAGCCGGTGAAGACCATACTCCGACGTAGAGGGATGTCTGTTGATCAGTTTCATGCAAGTTTTGGCAAATTTGGTGGACGTTAGGTGCATTAAATAAAGCTGCAAAGGAGGTGATCGGACCAGTTTTTTCGGAAAAATAAAGAAGATAATGAATAGTGACCAGACCACACGTCGTCTGCCCCCCCCCTTTTTATATATGCAAAACGGCGCCATTTTGGATTGAATTAGGGATTTTAACTGATATTCAATTTAGTCCTCCATCTTTCACTTTCTTTCAATTGCACCCCTAATTGACCCTAAACTTTTGATTTAATGCAATTAAGTCCCTAATGAACTTCAATTGGAACCTCGAAGTTACGCGCCTTTTACAATCTGGTCCTTGGTCTCGGATTTATGCAATTTAACCCTTAATTGGCCATTAAACTTTCAATTTTTTCAATTTAGTCCCCGGGTTTTGTCAATTGGGCCCCTATAGTTCGGCGCCTTTTGCAAATTAGTCCCTGGTCTTGGATTTCTTCAATTTAACCCTTAATTGACCCTAAAACTTCAATTTTCTTGCAATTTGGCTCCTAATTTCGATCAATTAACTTGGAAAAAAAATTAAATTTGGTCTCTTAAAACTCCAATCTCCTCAATTAAACTCAAATTAGGCTCTCAAACTTAAGTTTTCACCAATTAAGCCCCAAATAAAATTAATTTGACTCATTTAAAGTATAATTAAGTCCTTGCACTTAATTAAATCCTTCAATTGGACCCAAATTAATTCTTAATCATAATTAAAATTTAATTTGGCCCATGATTAAATCAAATTGGTCTATTAAAAATTTAATTATGTTATTGGACTTAATTTTTATGCAAATTTGTCCAATAATCATTTAATTTGACCTTGAATTTGCATTTTTCTCCATTCTTGGGCATAATGGGGTACAATTAGGCCTTGAATTTCCTCCAAAAATTACAGCTTGATTTCCAGGCCTACTTTCTCCACGTTGCCAGCCTTTATTTTATTTTTTTGATTTTTATTTTAAAATAAATAAATAGATAAATAAAAAAAATAAATTTTTGGGGAATAACCCAGAATTGGGTTATGACAATTATATTTTATTTTGTTTATTTATGTTTCTCTACTTTATTATGTTTAACTAAGTTTATTTTTTCAAGGTGAAAAGGTTACATTAATGGTGTAAGAACAAGTATAATATGAACTTAACATAGGCTTTAATGTTTACATTCAAGAAAGGTTGATATTAACATGTTTTATAATTGTTATCTCACTCACTCTTAATGTCTTACTTGTTAAATAGCTAATCTAGATTTGTGTTGTACAATCCTTGGTACAACAAATACTTGATTCTTTTATAGCTTACTGTATGGTTAACCGACACCAGTGCTATGAAAGAAACTTGATTTGTAGTTGATATAAGTTATCACCATGAATACTTGACAACATTTACAAGTATTGGCATTACTTAAATAAGATAATTAATATGGTCATGTTAACAATTTATAATGAGCCATTAATGATAAATCAACATATAATATTATAAAAATGACTCCACTTTCACTAACATTTTTATAAACACAAGGTTCATTCATATTTTTTATAAAATCAAATTGTTTGATTATCTCATCAAAATGGATATTTGGACTCCTTGAAGCTTGCTTAAGTCCATAAATGAATTTTTGTAACTTGCATATTTTATTAAGAAATTTCTTATATTCAAAACCTTCAAGTTGTTTCATATACACATCTTCATAAAAATTTCCATTTAGGAATGCAGTTTTGACATATATTTGTCAAATATCATAATCATGGTATGTAATTATAGCAAACAAAATCATTATGGATTTTAACATAGTTACCGGCGAAAAGGTTGAATCAAATTCAACCCCTTATATTTTTCTGTAACTTTTAGCAACTAATTTAGCTTTGTATATTTATAAATTTATATATATGCCAATCTTTCTCTTAAAGACCCACTTATATTGAATGGGTTTTATCCATTCAAATAGATCAACCAAGATCCATACATGGTAGGTATACATGTAATCTATTTTAGATCTCATGGTCTCAAGTCATTTCTCATAATTAATATTAGATATTACTTCCATGCAGTTGGTAGGCTTATTAAGTATAAATAGCTTGTATTCCCAGCTTCCACAATAAGTTCATATCTCATTAGTACATGACATGTCCTACTAGGTCTATGGAGTTCTTGTGCTTCAGGTTAAACATCTAATGTTATAACCTAAGGCTCAAGTTCCATTTCAATGCTAGTTTGTAATTCTGGAACTATTTTAAGTTCTAGTTTTCTCTCACTAATCCTTCCAAGAATAAATTCTTTATTTAAAAATATAACATATTTTTAGACAAACATATTTTCCTCAAAAAGATTATAGAAATAATATATAATAGTTTCTTTAGAATATCCTATAAACTTACATTTATATAACCTAGCTTCACATAAGTGTCACATCACTAACTCTTTAAATATGATAAATTTGGTCTCCTACCATTCTAAATCTCATATGGTGTCTTATCAATAGATTTTGATGGAACTCTATTTAAAAAAGAAGTAGTTTATAAAGCATATCATTAGAAAGAAGGTAGAAGGTTTGTATAGCTCATTAATACAGCATCATATCCAATAGGGTGCAATTTCTTCTTTCAAAAAATCCATTATATTGTAGTGTTTCAAGAGATGTCTATTATGAGAGAATCTCATTTTTTGTAGATAATATTGAAAATATTAGCTTATGTATTCATCACCTTGATCATATTAAAATATATTAATACTATTTCCAGTTTGTTTTTCAAGTTTACTTTTAAATTCTTTAAACTTTTCAAATGATTTAGATTTATATTTTATCAAATACACATAATCATATCTAGAATAATCATTAGTAAATATGATGAGATATGCATATCCATTTATGTCATGCATTGTAATTAGTCCATATATAAATTAGACCTAACAAGTTTTTAGACTTTTTTTTATCAAATGTAAGAAATTTTATAGATCAAAACGAAACTAAGCTAGAAGATCAGCGAATCAAAGATACAAGCATGTACAATCTAATGAGAAGGAACATAAGGGGAAAAGCTCCCAATATGAACATAGTGAACCAAAATAAACAATTTACAACCAAAGTAGCGGTCAAAGGGAAACTAGCATGATCAAAGATGAAGACCATAGCTGCCCAATACAAGCGAGTACAACAAATTAAAGCTCACAATAGACAAAAGTAAGAAAACCATCACATAAGTCATCCTGTGTCATAAGGCATATTAACCAACCAACAGTAGGCCAACCAACACAACATACAAGAGTCGGCTTTTGCTCTTTCTAGTAAAGGGTGTTTTGATAATTTTACCTAAAAAGCAAACTTCATAAGTTTCATATAATTCATAATCAAAAAGATTAAAATATCTTTTTTATGTAACTTAGTGATTAATGTTTCATCATATTGATTTAGCCTACAATGTCATAAATATGATGGATATTAATTATCCAATCTATTTTTCTTGTTGTTTATATTGAACATGGGCATTTCCAGATCAATGATAAACAAACCATTTGTATAAATAACATATCCATAATAAACATCATCATTATAAAAGGAACAATATTTGCACTCAATAATAAATTTAAGTCCATTCAAAGTTAAGTAAGAAATGATACAATGTTTTTAAAAAGTACTTAAACAAATAACAATATCAAGTTCTAGTATCAACTCACTTGGCATAGTTAAATAATAAGCTCCTACATCTAATGCAACAACCCTTGCTCCATCAGCAACTCGTAAGTCACTTTATCTATATTTAATCTTCTACTTTTCCTTAGTTCCTGAAATAGAATCCTTAATAAGCTTCTTAGGTATTATAGTTGAAAGATACTCCTTGCAATTCCTCCTCCAGTGACTTTTCTTGCCACAATGATGACAAATACCTTTATCTTCTTGATGCTCCTAGTAGGCTTCTATGCTTTGGTGGCAAAAACCATATTCTTCTTGTTCTTCTTCTTAGAATTTTTGAAAGATTGAAAAGGGAGAACAAACCAATTTTTCTTTTTAAGAGCCCTTTCACTAAGTTTAAGCATATTTAGCAACTTTAGCAATGTATTATCCAACTTATTCATGTGATAGTTCATAGTGAATTGCAAACAATTTGGGGTAAGATTGTAAAACCAATCAAACACTTAACTCATGATCCATGACAAATTTCAATTGACTTAATTTCTCAATATTGCCAATCATTTTTAAAATATAGTTGTTATAAAAGAACTCTTTGTCATCTAGTAGTAGAATAATTTCTTAGAAGTCTCATACATTTTTGTCATACTAGTCTCATCAAATAACTCTTTAAGATGCATAATTATTGTATAGGCATCTATATTCTCATGTTGTCTTTAAAGTTTAAATGACATGTTGGCCAACATCACACGTATAGCATGCCTATCATCATAATATGATGTTGATATTCATTCATAACTCACTCATCAACATCCTCATTAGGGGCAGGAGGAATCAGTTTTTCAAGAACATGGAATTTTCTTTTTTGCTTGAGAACAATTTTCACATTATGGTATCAATCTAAGAAGTTTGGTCTAGTCAATTTATTTGCATCAAGTATGCTATATAGAGATAGGTTGCTACTCATTTTTTATTTATCAACCTATTCATGTAAAGATAATGAGTATTAGTTTCATGCATACATATTTAAAATCAAACATAAATAAGGTCTTCAACTATAATTTGGTCTCCCACTATTTTTATATAAATTAATAGTCCTTTCTATTAATTTAGAAAATCTTGCTTAGATTCCTAGTGGGCTAGGGTCCTATTTAATTTATCCAACTTGAGAAACTCATCAAATCAAAAAAACAAATAAATTAGATAGATAACATAGCTTATCAATCACATCTTTATGTAACTCCTAGATCAGTTAGATAACAACTCTTTATCTAAATATATTATATATATTTCTCCTAACTACTGCTTCTAATCTTATATGATTGTAAGTGGCTCATCCAAATCATATAGGTTTAGTTAAGTAAGACTCAATTCTATAGTATTATACATATTTGAGTAAATGTAACATTGAGGACTCAACAATTTATCCTTAAATAGAACTCTAATTTTATGCATATAAAATTAGAAGGTAACAAATCATATTTTCAATAAATACTTAATATTTTAATGAGGGTTTTGTTATTATTTTTTTGGTCTCATTCCATGTCATGAACTATATAACATACATAATAATTATATAAAAACATACACCCCTAACATGTCATTCTAATTGGAATTAAGTGGTCAAAACCTAGATAGCTACTGTAAATCTTCATAAGTTCTTATGAGTGCCATGGTTTTAGCCTCACCACCATTCTTTCTCTATCTTGGATTATAAAATAATTTTTTTTTATTTAAACTCTTACATTTATAAATTACATAACATTTACATAATTGTATAAGAAACATTAAATTACATTTAAGGGGATCTTTAATATTGCAACCATTAAACCATAAAAAACACAATCACATTGGTTCTTCAATGTCCATAATCATTTATCATGCATAAAAACATATTGATATACATAATTAAAAACAATATTTTAATTCTTAAAAATATTAAATCAAACCAATTTGATAATTTCAAATTTATAAATTTATTTAATACATATTTTCTATGAAAAATTATTTTTTAAGATTTAATAAGAAAAATAATCATATTGAGATGTTTATTCACATTCTAAACTATTTTAGCATGAATTAAAAAAAAAATTGGCTTAAAACTCTATTTTTAGAAGAAAAAAAACATTTTATAAAATAATTTAATAAAAACTTTTAATTAAATCCTAATACTTCAAAAATTAAAATATTTTGAATTAAATTGTAATAGAATCCTAATCCAATTAGTAAAATTAATTTAATTTAGGGTTTTAATTTTAATATAAAATCAAAATTTTATATATTTAGGGCTAAAATCATAATTTTACCTAAAATAGCATATTGTAATAAGGTATAAGTTGTAGGGGCAAAATCATAATTCTTCCTAAAAACCCTGAAAATATGTTACAAGGGAATAATCATGATTTTCTCCTAATCTCATTCTCATCCTCTTGTTGGTAACGATGTGGCCATTGGCTACTACCTCACCAAACGCTGGTGAGCTAGCCTATGTGATAGGGTAGGCACACCACGAATTAGTTTCATCATTGGTGGAGGTGCAACCACCCCAAAAACCAATTGTTTTTTTTTTAAATCATGAGAAAAAAATAGTTTTTGCACATAAAATTAATTCATAATTAATGTCAATAACAATCAAAACATGCAATCAACAACTCTAATTGTCTAACAATAACTCTACTACCACTGTTGGATTTTTTAAAACATATAAACATAGCGGAAATGATAATTTACAGTTTTTTTAGAAGTCTCAAAATACCATTAGAGAATCTAGGTCATTTAGGGTTTAAGCAAAGATTACCTAAATATCATATCTTCTTTTTTAGGTGTGATCAACTTTTTTAATGTTGTTTTGTCTTAAACCACAAGTTATTCAAGTGTCTAGTCTTTAACAGTAATTTACACGAACTATTTGTGAGAAATTTCCAAAAACCCTTTTAGGAGAAAGGGATCACTATGTTGTTAGGTGCTAGTTCTCTTTTTGTGTTTTCAAATGTTTCTCTATCATATATTCTATAACTCGTGTAGTTTTTTTCTTTGTATAAAACATAAAACAAAGCATTGATAACCCTATAAGTGAAAAAAAATATATCAATTATTTCATGAACAATATCACATATATTATTTCATAATGATTTTATAAATTTATTCAATCAAGTCCCTGTTGGATTTTTCTAGGTTTAGAATTGTAATCACATATAGTAATTACATTATAATCCTTAATTTTTTAAAAAAACTTATTTACAATCAAGTCACTCTTGATTAATTATCCCAGTTTAATCTCTGATCAATGGTTCTTATATGTGTGACCTATTAGATTCCTAACGAGTCAAATATAAATCATAATTCTAAATTAAATAGGATTAAAAAAATTAAAAAATTAAAAAATAATTTATTATCAATTTAATAATTGATTGATTTATATTTGAAGATCAAGTGCATCAATTAACAATATTTCACTATCTCCAAAATATTAAAAAAGTCATGCATGATTTGACTAAACATTTCAATGGGAAATTTCTTAGTTTAATTATTATCTTTTCATTAAGATTAATCTGATTTAGACATTTAAAACTTTTTTCAAATCTTATTCCACCTTACACAAGAATTTCACGATCAATACTATTTTAGAACTTGTGGAATATTTTTTATATATATAATTCACCTAGGATGATGAATCATCTCTTGATCATTTAGATACCTTCATATAGTTCATGTTATATCAAATATTTATCTGTTTTTCACCATTAATTAGGACAATATGTAATCAAGATCAAAGCATAATATTCTCTATATAAGAAAACTTGGTAATATCAAATATAAGAATCACTTATACAATTCTCACGTGAGTTTTTCTATAGACACATGTGATTTCTTCATATGGCATCTTTATGCGTGTATTCCTCATATCTCAGCTTAAGAGAATAACTGCTTCTATTCATAAAGAAAAAACATAATATGTACTAGTTTAAACGACTCTAATTAATATTTAATCTTAATAGATCATTGATTAAGAACATTTAGAAATAATGTTTTGATGCATTTGGAATCTCATAATTATAACTTCTTTATAATTTCCATTACAAAACATTTTTGACCTAATGACTTTATGTTTACTCTACATTCATTAATCAAATATTAGATTCATTAATTAAACACAAATGGATATTAAAGATAAATACAGTCTTTATTAATAATAAATATATTTTTACGTGGAAAAAATCAATGTCATGTGTAACCAACCAATTAGCTACATGGCATATACACTAACAAACCTAATATGCAAAATATTTTTAAAATGTATCATGAATATTCAATGAAAATAAAATTTCTATTTTATTATTTTTTTCTTATGAATGTTTTGCATAATTTTCTCAAATTAATTATTAATTTTTCTTCAATTGTATACAAAATACTGAGAAATGATTTTTAATATTTTTAATTAAAACTTGTTTTTCATGATATTTTTTTTATTTAAAATGCAATGCTTCTAATTTAAAAGAAATATTATCATTAAAACAAGAAAAGCATGAATAAGGAAAAGGAAATTATTGATCTCGATAAAAAAATCACAACATGTGATGAAATATTAACATATGCACAATCAACTTGAGAGAAAAATGGAATTTTCCCGTCATACTACCATATTCGCTTGGCTTTTTTTTATAATTTCAAAAACATGAAACATAATTTTTATATTGAAAACAAATCATATGCTTGTTATTATTTTGTTTTTTCTTTAATTTATTTACTTTTTTTTTTTAGTTTTTAGGAAACTAGTTTTAGTTACCAAATTCATTTTAGAATTTATCATTTGCACATTATGAATATGGGATTCAACCTTAATCTTTAGAAGTGCATGAAACCATTGAAGGGTATATATAGTTGTCTCATGCAATGTTGTTAAAATCGCGTTTTGACTCGTAAAATCATATGATTTTACGAGTCAAAACATGCATTACGTGTTGAATCGCTTGAAAAAATCAAAAATGGGTAAAATCGAGTTGAAATCGGGTGAAATCGCAAAAATCGAACGAAATCGTGCAAAATCACGATTTCAGGACCGATTTTGCGATTTTGTCAAAATGAGGCGCTGAAACAAAATTTCCCCCCTCATGTCCAGCTGTCAGACGCCTATTGGATTTTTCTTGCATAGTCACGGACTCACGTGACTGTCTTCAGTCTTCACTTCAGGCGAAAATACTCACAATTCACAAATCAATCTTCACAAATCACAACGCACAAAATACTCTTTCCAACCGAACAAATCCCTAATCGGCAACCACAAAAGCGGCGACAACGATCTACATCCTCCACAAAAGCGGCCAGCGACAGTGCTCACGGTCCGGTGACTCCAGTCTTCACTCCTCTTTCCTCGGTGCTCATGGTCGCGACTTCCTGTTTTGTTTATCGTGATTTTAACCGCGACGAGTCAACAACAATCTCCTCAACAGCTCATGGCTTCGGGCTTCCTCTGCAGTCTTCATTAATAGCGGCACGCCGGCAACGATCTCATGTCTTTCCCATCTTCAACAACAGCAGGCGACATCGGGCGGTCGGGCCTCTTCACCAACAGCCGTTCAGCTCATCATCATCATCATCATCATCAACAGCAGCCGTTCAGCTCATCATCAACAGCAGTCGTTCAGCTCATCATCATCATCTTCAAGAGCAGCAGGCAACACCGTAAGTTCATTTTGCCTTCGTCATCATCACTGCAGTAGTTGATTTTGCCCCTGTAATAGATTTGTATTTTGCTCTGTTAAGTGTTAATTGTTAATTAGTCTGTTACCCTGTAATTCATTTTGTCCGGTCCTGTAATTTGTATATGTATAATGTTGAATTGAATGGAATTGATCGGGTGAGAAAATTGTTGAATTGAATGCCACAGTATATACTTTATATCTTGATTGAATTGGACTAAATATTACTCGGTGAAAATTGGATTGAAAACTGTTGAATTGGACTAAATTGAATGCCATTTCAGTATTATAAGACTGAATTAATTGGACTGAATTGAATTAAATTAATGGGGTGAAAATTGGACTGAAAAATATTGAATTGGCTTGAATTTAATGTCATTTCAGTATTATAGGACTGAATTAATTGGACTAAATTAATGAGGTGAAAATTGGACTAAAAAATGTTGAATTGGACTGAATTTAATGTCATTTCAGTATTATAGGACTGAATTAATGGGGTGAAAATTCCTTACGATTTTTTTTTAAGCATGAATTTTTTTTGATATATTTTAAAATTTCTTACGATTTTACGATCTGTTTTTACAATCCGAGTTTGTTTAGTACTTTCCGTGCCGTGTTAAAATCGCGATTTTAACAACCTTGGTCTCATGAATGCAACATTTTGTTTTAATAGGGAGCCTGTTCCCTTTGCCAGTTTATGTATGTCCTTTGTTTTGCTGGTCTCCAGCTTGTATTGCAAGCTTGTCTTGCTCCTTTTTGATCTATACAATACTTACATTTGATCAAAAAAAAAAAAAAACATTTTGTTTTAATAGTTATTCTAAACAATAATCCCATTTAAAATACAACTAGAATCTTATTAGAAAATATCGTTTGGGTATAAACATTTATATTTTATGAACTTGATCAACGAGTAGCTTGTTGCTAATGATCTTGTATTCAAAATACTTTAAAGCCAAAAAAATAATTAACATTTGACTTTTATCTTTTTTAGTGTGCCTCCGAGACTTCTCATATTTCTTTTGATGAATTCAATTTGAAAAAGTTATGACAAAGTTGACCATTCAGAGTATTAAGTATATTACTTCAACGAAGTAGTTCGATATTTTTTTCATATTAATACATCTTCTTTTGGTTCAAGCAATACTGATAAATCTAGATTAAAAAAAAATCATAAATCTATAAAAAAAAGTAAATAGAAACATCGTTGTGTCCATTCACCATGCTAAGTTCGTTCCATCGAAACAATTTAGTTGAATTGTGATATCCTAGTTGGTAATCTTGATAGCTGAAATTGAATTTGTCTCCATCAAATAAATACCTTCAATCTTTTATTTTTTTTTTATCAAAATATAAATATATATAACCGATCAAAAATATTTATCTTACAAAAATAAAATAAAATAATTAACTTTATTAGCAATTTTAGTTAAATATTATTTAGTATACTACTAACTTTTGCTAATAAAATTAAATTTCAAAAATAAAAATAAAATAATTAACTTTATTAGCAATTTTAGTCACTGATATTTAATATTATAAATATCAATATATATAGCTAACCCAATAAGAAACCTATTATGAAGCCTGCAATAAAGGATTGTAATAATTTATTACATTAAGAAACTCTGTTTGTATTCGATTCGAGATAAACTTTCTTCCTTCTATTCGATAAAAACTATTCTAACAATCCCTCATTGATTGTAATTAAATTCCAATGCCAATTTCATAATTTTTTGTTTGGCTAATCAATATTTTGAGATGAACTTTCTTTTTTTATTGAATTAAAAACAAACTATTCCAATATCATCAGACATAAACAACAGGCATCACCAGATTGTACAGACAGTTCGGGAAGCATGCATGGAAGTCGGATTCATGTAATGTAATTTTGTGGTCGAAAGTAATGACTGACTGCAGATTCGCAAATTGAGTGGCTTAGGCAAGCCGAGGACTCAACTTTCCAGCTAAGGAAGCGTACACTGTAAATTATTGGACTTATTTCCATTATGATCACTACCCCACGTTATACAACACCATGAAAGTCACTCTCCTTCTGATCCTCGGCAGATATTCACTCTTCTATCTATTTGTAAATAAAGAAAGCATTTATTCGGAACCGCCAGTGCTCCTCCATATGATGAAATCAATCGGTGGGTCCTAAAATCCACTTTAATATCCGCTTCAGAGACGGTGACGGTGACGGTGACACGGGACATGTTGCACAGCCCCATTGGATGATGATTCTCTCTACAGGATACTATGCCTTCACGTCAATGCTAGATTCCATCAAGATGAAGTTGCAAATTTGACTTTTTATCATATTACATAATTTAATGTATAATAATAAATCTTAATTAAAAACCAACCATAAACATGCATCACCAAGAGAAGAAATGACTACGACAGTACGTACGTAGGAAAGGAAGCGTTCGAAAACCGAAAGAATGTTGAGAAAGCAGTGGAGTATCTTCCCCTCAATTACAGCTTTCCTATTGGATGATGAATCCGAACAGTGGAAAAGACAGGACAAGGAGTTGGGTCCGGAGTGAAAAAGTACAATGGTCTGAAAATGGTCGGAGAGTTTCACGTGCTCAGCCGCTTCAGTCCCCCATCAAGAGGGCAAGGTTAAGCAAATCACCAGGTAAGCAAGGGCTGGAGTTCTGCTAGATGTAAACTGGGAACCCAGCTATGCTTTCGCCTCAAAATCTGGTGAATTATGGTGTTTTTTTTTTTTTTTTTTTGAACGAAGGGAGTTGAATTTGGGATCATCATAGCGTTCATGGGTTAACAGTGTAAGCCAATATATATAATTACAAGTTCAGGAAATGTATTAACTCAGGAAATAGCAAAGGGCCAGACCTATCTAGAAATGACTTGTCTTCTACTGAATAACTCTCAGGAATTAGTAACGGCCAAAAATAGGATCACGGATTTAACTACCTTCCTATCCGAATTAACAAAATAATGGAGTCCGAGTCACTAGAAATTGACATGTGAAGCTTCTCGACAGCCCATAGACTAAAACCAAATGTATGGATTTAGAAAAGGAAAAAAAAATGTTCCCCCTTTACGGAATAATCTCTCTCGTTAAAAAAGTGTTTTTTTTCGGTTTTTATTTTTTTTAGCTACTTGCTCCAGTACTTCTTCATTAATTAACGAAAGAGACCAAAAGCCGCATGTAATTTCTATTATAATCTTTTCACCATTATCCTTTTTCCTTAGGCTTCATGGACGGTTACCGAAAAGTTAAGTGTTTTTTCATTTAAAATTAAAAAAAATAGAAAAAAAAAAGCAACCGAAGCAGATCGAAATGAACAAAACAGGGAAATAAAACAAAGATAGAAAGATGATTGGGAATAAAAGCTTACAACCGAAGCAGATCGAATACACAAACCACACCGCGACATGGTGATGGGAACGATCACAAATGAAAAGGCACGACAAATAAATACCCGTAAAGAAATAGGTACAGAGAAGGAAAGAAAAGCCGTGGCAGTGCTTAGATCAAAACCATCTCATGCATGCACATTGCCGTCCCACTTGTTTAGTAGTCAGTAGTCGGCAACTGCTCGTGGGTGCCGAAGCCGATGAAGAACAGCTCGTAAATGAGCCCAGCAAGTCCACCACCAATCAGTGGTCCGGCCCAGTAGACCCAGTGATTGGTCCAGCTCCAGCTCACCAAAGCAGGGCCGAATGAAACAGCTGGGTTCATTGAGGCTCCATCAAAGGCACCTCCGACTAGAATGTTAGCACCCACAATGAAACCAATTGCAATCGGGGCGATGATTCCCAAATTGCCCTTCTTTGGATCAATTGCTGTGGCATAGACAGTGTATACAAGTCCAAAGGTCATCACGATCTCAAGAACGAAGGCGTTCCATACACCAACCCCAGTCGACAGAGCGAAAGCAGAGGTTTCCTGCGTTGTTCCATGTCAAAACCCAACATTTAGTTCCCACTGTTACTTTAACTACAATAACGAACTTAAAACTGATTTGTCGAAGAAAAAGAAATAGAAAATGGTACGTGCGTCTAAACTCACCAAGCCACCAGTGACGAATTTAAGAAGCAAGCAAGCGACAGTGGAGCCAAGGAGCTGAGCAATCCAGTAAAGGATGCCACGGAAGAGGGTGATGTTGCCACCAATGAAAGCACCGAAGGTAACAGCGGGGTTGACATGGCCACCGGAGATGTTGGCACCAACAGAAACAGCAACAAAAAGAGCGAAAGCATGGGCTATAGCTGCGGCTATGAGTCCAGCGGGTGTGTTGGAAGCTCCGTCGGTGAGTTTGCTGAAGGCCATGCCGGACCCTTCACCGGCAAAGACAAAAATAAGGGTGGAGATGAACTCAGCCAAGGCTGCCTTCAAGGCATCTGGCTGAGTTGTCTCACGGTAGTGGCCCACGGCAACGTTCCTGATCGGCATCTTTGCTGTCTGATCAAGATTGAAAGGTGGGAATCGCGCTCTCTGCGTGTTTACTCTGGCTGCGGAAGCTAGCTAGAGAATGGTCAGTGCAAGAACTGGTCACCACTTCGCAGCTTTGTGGCCATACTTATACTGAGAGCACTGCAATTGGTCAACCTGTATTATCCGGTCTCCGGTTGAGATTTGAAGGGTGAAAATGTGAATGGTGGACGGACAGCGTGTGAAATGATTTAATTTTTCCTCTTTGTTTTTTTCACCTGCAGGTGAACATGCGTCTTTGATATTTACAAATATTCAAAAAATAATCGTCTTGAAGCCTGCAGATGAAACATCACTGTATATAGGGACAACAAAGCGGAGGGTCAAGTTATTGACACGTGGTTGTTTCACTAAGAGACACGTAACGAGCGGCTGGGGTGGATTTTGTCTTCTCTGCCCAGTCTCTCGAAAAATCGAATATTTAATAATAATGATGTCTCCTAAAATAATAATTAGTTCTTTTCTTTCCTTTTTATAAAGGAGATAAATCATAAATGGAGGAAATTGAAATGTTAGCGCGACTGAAACTGAACTACACAACTATTGTGCTTTGCGTCAACAAGTACAGAATGACGTAATGTGTGTGTGTGTATAAAATTCTTTTTTAATTGTGTTCGTATCATCTAATTAATAAAATAGTATTTTTTTAATCTTTTATATATTTTTGAAAAAATAATTTCTTTATTTTTTATTTTTTATATATTTGTTTGAGAATACTTATTAATATATTCAATTAATATTTCATACATTCTTGAATATCTTCTTATTCACTAATGCATTTGATTAATTTCATACATATATATATCATTATTTTATTTTATATATCTTGAAGTTGTATTTTAAATACTTTATTTATTTTAAAAAATGTAAAAAAAAAATTATTAATTCCAAATAATTAATTTCTTTTATTTTATATTTTCATTAATATATATTTATTTTTACAAATATCACATTTTGAACTTTAAACTTTTTATAATTAAGATGTATGAATAGAATGCTTGGATAAGTTTTACCGTACAAGACACCATGTGCTTGTCTGAAGAGAAGCAGTGGGATATAAGTTTGGATAAGAGACACTAAAACGAAATATATATATATATATATATATTGAAAGGAAAAATTATTGTACACATAGACTTAGATTACTATTTATTGTGAAAGTGTAATTATTATTTTACTGTTCTAAAAAATATCAAATGTCTTGGTCTTGGTACTGGGGATATTTCAATATTTGTGCACAACTCATTGGTTATTAGAGGATTGATGGAGAATATGTGTTTTTTATAATTTTTTAAACACAATAAAATAATTTAAATATCCTCAAATTAAAATAAATAAATAAACTTATAGACAAGGGTATTTCTATCTTTTTACTTTTCAAAACACAGTTAAATAACAATTTTATCCTTAAAACCAAAAAAATTAAAACATGCCATCCACCACCTTTTGATCTTTTTACTATGATTTTTTTTGTTATTATCTATTTCATGGAGGGGAGTTTGGTTTTTTTACATAAATTAAATATTATTTCAATGGGAAAAGTTGTTGGCATGTAAGGGTCACATGTTGGCACATGAGAGGCGCTCATACATTTTAGGTAGCATGTGTAGTGCCTTCCAGTGGTCAAAAATACTCTTCTGTCATGTCGTTAGAAGTGTTACCATATTCTCTTTCTATTAGTATAATGCATGCCAGCGGTGGTAAAGCGATTTGTTGTTATTGAGGTTTTTTTTTCCTTATTTTCTCTCTCTTCCTCCAAAAATTACACTTGTTGCTTCATGTTGTTAGTTTGTTACTTCTTTTACTACCATTCATTAGGTAATTATTCTTTGTATTTTGCGATATCTTTGGAATACAGTTTTTTAGAATCTTTTATTTTCATCCACCTCTTCCTTGGCGCTACTTGCATACTCTAATGCTGATCATGGCAATGATCCCACATATCACAAGTTTGTTACTGGTTTCTGTATCTTTTTAGGTGATTCTTTTATTTTTTGGAAGAGCATAAAACAATTTATTATTTTTATCATGCTATGACATCTACTACCAAAGAAATTGTATGGTTACATTGGCTACTTGTAGATATGAGATTTTTCCTTTCTCATCCCACTCTCATGTATTGTGATAATCAAAGCTCTATTCAGATTGCTTATAACTCGGTTTTTCAAGAACGAACTAAGCACACTAAGATCGATTGTTATCTTACTCGTTATCATCTCAAGCATGACATCATTACTTTGCCTTTTATTTCTTTTTTTTTCATAGATTACAGATTTCTTTACCAAATCACATTCTATTTCCTATTTGTTTTTTTCTAGTTGGCAAACTCTCAATACTTGTAGCTGTCGCATCGTGAGTTTAAGGAGAGATGTTAAGAAATATAAGGTTATTTTGTTTTATTTATTAAGGGTGGAATAATATTTTTATTTTCTTTTCAGTTTATTCTATATATAATCTTTTTGTATTTAAGTTAAAACTATTCATTTATATTATTGAAAATACATCATACAGAATTAATTAAACCCTAGCTTCCTCCTCTTTTTATTTTTGTATTAAAGTTTGAGGAGATTGTTTGACAACGTGAGTAATATGTTATCTACATACCATAACTCTTTCTAAACATACTACTAAATATTATTTCATGAACAGATTTTATATTATCAATATTCTATCTAAAAAGTTATAAATCCTTCAAGTCAGGATGGTGATAGAGGTCTATGAAAAAGGAGGATGCTCCTGCCGCCTTCACAAACTCCTCCTGATCCTTATATTGCACTGCCGCCTTCACAAACACCTCCTGTTTTGGCCGGAGACTATTCTCCATTACAATTATAATACAAAATAGATTACATTTGTTATTTCAATGAAATATATATTAGTATTGTAAGAATTAATTCATAGTCCTTTTCATTAAAAACAAAAAGAAAATCAATTAAAAGAAATAGTTTATATCTACTTGTCTTGATCTTGTTCACGTTGTTTACATAAAAAGAAATCTCAAATGAGATTATGAGAATACTAGCAATGAAGGTCGTTCGATATTTTAATTCAAGAATGAGCTGTCTCTATCATTTTAAGATTTGCTATCATATTAATTATGTCGTCTGATTAGGGATTTTGTTTGCTACCTCAGATGAGCCTTCAAAATTAAGAAAGCCCTAAACAATAATTTAAGAGGGATTAGGGCAACTCTGGGAATTCAACGTGTTCGAAGTAATTCGGTAATTTCACTAATTATTGTGAGGTTTTGCAGTCACTTTCTCGGCTCCAATTGACCTATTATTTTTGTGTTTGCAAAATATTTAGGATAACTCACGAGGTTCTGTACGTTTGAGTTGTTAAAAGCCATTCCAATCCAATTCTTAGTTTCCACGTCATCAAAGGATATGCTTCAGTTCTTCTGGCCCTACTGCACTGTGCAAATCACGACAAAGGGTCCCATCAAATGCTGTCACTTTTTATTTTCAAAATAAAATAAGTTATTGTTTTTTAAAATATTTTTTATTTAAAAATATATTTTAAAATTCATTCTTAACATTATTCTATTAAAACAATTTAAAAATATTAAAAAATATAATTTAAAGTAAAGATAAAAATAAAAAATTTAAATTTTTTCAAAAAACCTTTTAAAACAAAAAAACAAACGAACTCTAAATAAAAACTAACTAGATCATTCATTTTAAAAAAAAATTAGGTATTGTTAACATATTTTTAGGAAGGGAAAAAAAAAACCTTGTATAGATTAATTTGATATAACTCGATTAACTTGACAAGTTGAAAAATAATTCTAGATAACAGGAAAAAAAATAATTTGACTAAAATAAAATGATGCTTTTTTAAAAGAAAATATTGAGATGACAGTCGACACTGGTCATCTCAAATTAACTTGTAAAATATAAGACTGTGATAACCTCATAGAAACCTAATGTTAAATAATAAAATTAAAAAAAAAACTCGAGTCAACTCAGGTTAACCTGTAAAAACTTAGATTATGAGATCAAGTTAACCCAATAGAAAACAAATTATGAAGCGCAATTCCCAATCAATCTAAAATTGAATAATAAAATTAAAAATAAAATCAATTAAAAAAAACAAAAAACTCGAGTTAACTCGATTTAATCGTTAAACTCTTGACTCGGGTTATGAGACAGGAATAACCTTATATAAGTAAATTGAAACAAATTATTAAGCTTAATTCTCAATCAACAAAAAAAAATCAATTACAAAAAGAAATAAAAAAAATTCAAGTAAATCAGGCTAACCTCAAAACTCGTGAATCAAAGACTATGAAAATATGATAACCTTATAAAAAATAAATCGAACTAAATCATGAAGTTTAATCCCTAATAATATAATGTTAAAAAAAAAAACAAAATATTATTTCAATGAACTGTATTTTGTGATTGATTAATAATAATAATTAAAAAAAAAAGAGAAAACAAATAACAGATATATTTTAGTATATCTGTTTCTAAATATGTTGTCTGTTTCGTGCTAGATGGTTTGTCACGGGGATATTCTTTGACCAAACTCTCACGGGATATATTTTAGTATATCATTCATCCTCCCTGTGGAGGTCGTTGATGGTATGCACTGCTAAGGCCTCGTTTGATCCGATCCAACAACATTAATCTTGAGACGAGGATATTCCATATTCCTCTCAGCACACTTCATTTTGATTCCTTTCCTTCTTCAAGTAACGTCATCCATTTGATTATATTATTATAATTTTATTAATTAATTGTTATATGTTTATTTCTATTGCTCTTATTTTATTTAAATATGGATAGTAGTACAACTCATACTCATGAAAAATACAGACAAGGTTTCTAGTTTTTTTTTTTTAATTTATTTTAAAATTCACAACCGAGAAGCACCGAAAGGGTATTATTTCCAAATACAAACCACATCGAGGACACGAACTGGGCACGTGGGATGGAAGGTGGGGGCACGAAAAAAGCATCGAGCATGTTACCTTGCCAGGCTGGAGGCAGTGATTGGTCACAGCATTATTATTCACAAACCAGTAGTTGACAACTGTAACCGATCCACTCTTAGTGGTGAGGGGACCAGGAGGACCCTTCGCACTATATGACTGGATAATTGTCATCTCCTTTGGGATCATCCGTGCTGTCCAGTCAACCAAACCAAACCAAACGGATCGAGAATACTTCATAATCTCATCCCTTTTTCTCTTTTTTTTGGCATTTTTTTGTATTTGGAAAAAAGAGTGACAGAGAGATACAGACCACTGCATCTATTACACAATAAAACTAAAACACTAGTACCACACCCTCATGGTTCATCGAGAACTTTAATAATTATTATTTTTGGTTAATAAACTTTTTTTTTTCAATTTTATTTTTTTACACATTTTTTATGACATTTTAAGTATTTATGATTTCTTATCTTTGCATGTACTTGGCAATTCAAGGTATTTGATCAAATTTCAAAATTGAATTAGAAATCAATTTAATGAAATTGGTAGGATAAAACACATTTAGAAGGAAAAAAAACTAAATTGAAAATAAAAAATTGCTAGGCTTTTCTCAAATTCACATGAAAAAAATACATTTTCAACAAAATAGTCATTGTTTTCTTATTTTTAGTCCTTTTAGTTTTTAAAATTGACAATTAGGTCCTATACTTCATTTGTTTTATGTTTCAGTCTTTTAAGTATTTATACTCATGAAAATAAAACCATAATACAAATGGTTTACACATGCACTCGATTTAAATAAAACTCAAAGTAATTAAAATAAAGTTTTAAAAGAATAAAGATAAATAAAACAATACTCTCAATTATTTTTTACTCTTTACCATATATGATAGTGAAAAACACCTAAGACAAATAATTGTTGAAGAATCCTTGCTAAACAAAAGTATGATGTTTTGTAACATAATAATTAATTTCTGACCAATTAATTGTTCTTGTTTGATATAGAATCTTTTTAAAATAAATAAGTGAAAGACTGTCACATAAATTCCCAATAGTATCAAGGACTCCATATAGTGAATGAAATCCATAACTTGTAAGGAAACAATGTCTTTTTTGTTTTCATACTTTGATGACAAATTATAGGCCCAACTTTAAACATGTCATCATCTCTCGTCCAGATAAATTAGCGAGCCTACCATATATCATTGAAAGGTAAAGATGTTTAGTTCCCAACTAAATGGCAATCGAATCCAAATTTGTCATGTATCTTTATATATCACCCAAAAAGTAGACAAATATTTAGATTAACATATTTGAACCTTTTTAACTTAAGCCTTTTAACCTAACCCATCAAACTTTTCTTGGATCCACTTTGTTTTAGATCTTAAAATAAACCCAAAGAACACTCTTAATGGATCATTTATTGTCATAACCAAGATCACATCAAATAGGGTCCACTTGACGATAAGAATGATATTGAGGTGTTTTTAATCTTTCAAGTTGTTTGGAAAAAGGATCAAGGTTTAGAATTTTTTTTGGATTAATTTAAATGACTTTATTATTATTTCTACAGTTCTTCTTAAGTGTTTTTAGGGAAAAAAAAGTTTCAAACTAGTTTTTATTTATTTATATTAGAAGACAAACCCTAAGATTCTATGCATTTAAAAATGAACAAAATCTTTACTAAGAGACAATATGTCATATGCTTTAATTTTTTTTTTTTTAAAAAAAGCTAGGCACGCGGACTTTATCTTGTAAATCCACACGCATCTAGCCTTATTTGTATTGGGTTAGGAACCTAGACTCTTTTTATAAAGGCCATTATTATGTTTTTTTTTTTTATTATAATTCATTATAATAAAATAATTATCATTATATTTAGGATATTATTACATTAATGCAATTCAATTGTGACCTTTTTTTTAATAAGATTATAGCATCTTTTTATAATATTAGCAAGTGCTCTTTTTATACACTTCTTTATAACTTTTTTTTCTTTCAATTTTAATTAAAATTTGTTATAATAAAATAATTAAAATTATATCTAGGATATTATTCCATTAAATACAATTCAATTTTATTTTCATTTTCAAATAAGATTATAGCATTAATTTACTAATATTAGCAGTCATTTTATTAATTATTATATATGAACATAGCATGTAAGATTTTTTCAAACTTTTGTGGTCATAAATATTGTATAAAAATAAAATTTATATTTTTTATGTCTTTATTAGAAATTTGTTCAATAATTCTCTCAGATTAAGTATTCTTTTCTTTTTTTTTCCTTTGATTGCATAAAAATAGCAAGACATGATTTCCAATGTGTTTTTTTTTATTGAAACTTCCTTTTCAAAGTTTTTTAATTGAAAACAATATTTATGACAAAAAAATATTTTGTTAAAAAAATAAATGCATTGGTAAGAAAATGTAGTTTAGATATATTGTTTTCCTGATTATTTTAAATTATTTCAATTTTTTTAAAAAAAAATCTTTTGATTGACTTTACTTTTAAAGATTCTACTACTAAAAAAATATTTCTACAAAAATATTGATGAATGAGGAAAGAATAATTTGTTTGATGAAATACCTTTTTTCTAAGGAATTTAGATCATAGCTTTTCATACAAATATCTATTTTAGTTTTTAAAATAAAATACTTATTAGTATTGAATGAGAATAAAATATAATTTATTTGATAAAAAAGAGATGCATGAATAAGATAATTAGGGGTTATGATTAAAAATAAATGCCTTTCATGTTTAGTTCAAATCATTATAATTTGCATGGATATTGTTTTTCAGATTGTTTTTACTTTTTATTTAGAGAACTATGTTGGTAATTAAAAAAAAGGACATTTTCCCTTTATATTTTTATTCATTGTTTTTTTTTGAATTTTTATTATTTATAATTAATTTAAAAAAGATTTCAAAACAATTCCCGTGGAAAAAGACTAATGGAACTAGAGAATTCTGTGTTTGTAATTACGGAAAAGGACAAAGAAAATATATTTGTCATTGATGTATATTTTGTACTTCAATGGGAATCAAGTCTAGGACCACACACGTGCGAAAACAAGTGATAGAAAGATCCCCGGCAAGGATGAGATGGTTAATTATTTCCATTTTCCTACTAATTTTTTAGTTTCTCATTTCTTTTTAAATTTAAGAGGACCGTTTGATGGTGAAGCCGATCAGGAGGTGGACAAGGAATAGGGGTGGTGTGTGCATGAGGAAAAGGATAAAGATGAGAATCCCCTTTACCTCAAGCTCATTCCTAAATTTTAATTACAAATAAATAAATAAATAAGGAAAAACTATAGTTATTAAACCCGGTCCGGCCTGGTAAGTCAACACAGTAGCTGGACCGATTCGGGTAAGGTGAAAGATCGACAAGAGCAAAAAAAGGTCAAACTTGATCGACCCGTTAGGTCAACCCATGACCCGAGCGACCCAGGCAAAACCCGTAGAGACCCTTTTTTTTTCAAATATGTTTTTTCTTTTAGTCAAATACCTTTTTTTCATATTTTTTAGCTGGTTATTAACCTTTTTCAAAATTCACTATATAAATACTAGAAGAATGTTTTATTTTTTCAATGTGGATTTGAAGTTCTTTAATATATATATTCTATCTTCACAAGAAAAAAAATTATTTTTTCAATGTGAGATTTGAAGCTCTTTAATATATATACTATATATTCACAAGAAAAAAGTTATGTTTTTTTAATGTGGGATAAAAAAAATTTGGTTTAAATACTTCAATTTAAAAGGATATTATAGTATCTTTTCAATATGGAATAAAAAATATTTTGAAATAATCTTTTAAAATTTATTATTTACAATATGTATAGTTTATATTCACATGGATTGTTTCTTAATTTTTTCATATGAAATATTAAAACTTCAATTTTTTTTTTAATTTTTCCTGATTAACCCGGATCAACCCGTGTAACCCGGAACTCGACCGGGTCAACTCCCAAATCAGGTTTAATAACTATGAGGAAAACACCCTATCTCTTCGTACAAAACACTAGATCATAGTAGTTTTTTTTTTTCTTGAAGCATTTTCTATTCTAGTAACTAGATATTTTGTTTTCAAAACCACAGGTCCCATCTTTTTGGTATGGATGCTTTGCCACTTTCTAAATTTTTTTCCAATTGTTTTTTGAATTTTGATTGAAATGCAATATTAAAAAATGTTTAACATGAAATTTAAATTATCTTTATTTTTTATGGTTCTTAAATAACATTATAGGTTTTTACTAAATAGATGATCTGAACTATGTTGTGGGCCAACTTAACTTTTTTTTTAATGTAAAAAGAAGATGTTCAAGTGACACTAAATTTTTAAAAGAAGCAAAAAAAATATAAGACCTAGGTTATTGACTTGGTTAGGTTTAATAATCTTGGGTAATTTTATAATATGATTAAAAAAGCATTAACAATAAATAAAGAGAACAAAAAAATAACAATAATTAACTATAAAAAACAACGAGCTTTCAATATTATACTCGGGAGGAGAAGAAAGAAAATTCCATTGGAGATTCATTGTCACTCTATCGTGGACACCGTCTCATTGCCAGAAAGAACATATTGAGACGATTATAATGCTACTGCGAAAGGCTGCATGACAACACTAAAAGAGGCCACACACGCCATTAGAGCAATGACCCAAAAATCAAACCAAATAAAACATCATGAAGTGAGTATCTCATACTTATATTTAATCAATTAATTTAATTTAATTTAAAAACAAATTTTCTCAAAAAAAGAGCTAAATTTAACAAAGTAAGATAAATAAAAAGACCCACAATAATCCAGATATTTTATAAAATTACTAAAAACAATCCTATAAAAAGCAAATAATAACAATAATAATGGAGCCCAATCTCCTATTAAGTAAATATTGAAGAACGAAACTGAAAAATCATGAGCTTAACAAAAATCAAGCAAACTTAGACGAATTTCCTAAACCTGGGTGAATCTCCCACACTCATAACTCATGAAATCCTAGACCCTGATTCAATTATTATTCTCATTTTCCAATTAATTTAATGTTGAAGAATGAAATCGAACTTTTTTTAGCAAATTAAGAAAATTATTAAAGTAAAAAAAAAAGCAATAAAAAAAATAAGGATGAAATCATTAAAAGAATCCAATTTTAAAAATTATCTCAAATATAATAAATAGAAATAAAAAGAATAAAGACTAAATTTGATACATGAACAAAATTGAAAAAACAAATATGGTTTTCTAAATGATTTGAAATATAACAAATAGTAATCAAAAGAACAAAAATCGAATTTGAAGGAAAAACAAATTGGAAAGCTATTTTGAAAATTTAGATGGTTAGATGTGAAAATTTAGAAGAAGAGTGAAAAGAAAAAAAGATTGTCGGTGCTAAACTAGAGGTCAGTAAACTACACACACCACCTAGAAAGGGAGGGATGCCGAGACGATTCTAACAATGTCAAGGGAAGGCCATCTTTGGCAGTCAGAATCCACCGCAAGTGTTGCATGAAATGGCGAAGTAGCGGAAGTACTATCGCGTGCAATGCATGCACCAACTAGTTTTTTTTTAATAATATTATATATATATATATATATTAAAATATCAAATTGCCTCTGACTCAACTTGATTATAACTAAAAAAACATATTGAAAATACAAAAAGCTCCTAGATGCTAGTTAAAGAAAAAAATAAGGGTAATTTAGTCATTTTACTATGCTTTTAAAAAATAAAAATTAAAAAAACCCTGAACACCAGTTTAATAAAATCTGATTTGAACGTCTTTGGACTCCAGTTTAATAAAATCTAATTTTAAGGATAATTTAAATATTTTATTGTGCTTTAAAAATATAAAAGAACCAAGTTATCCTCGATCAATCTAATAATGACTAATGGATTTTGCAAAAAGATCATAATACCACCAATAACCAGTCCAATAGTTTTTTTAGAAGGGTTAAACCATCATTACATTGTTTCAATTCATAGTGTAATGATTTTTTGTGTAAAGTGAAATTCTGATCCCTTTTAGTTTTTTTTTTTTTTTGAAATGGGAATGTTAATAAAAAAATTCAACCATTATGTACCTTTTCATAAACCAGGTTTTAACCCCTATCTTTATATATTTCAAAAATTAGAAAAAACATCCAAAAAATATGTCTTTTAGTAAATTTAGTTAATATTAATAATTTCATTATTTGTGTCATTTTTGTTTAATTTTTGTGAGTTAAAAAATTTAAATAAAATATACATATATAAACCAAAAAAATTAAAAAAATAAAATTAAAAAGACAAAAAATAAAATGTAGTTAGGGTCGAAATTAGAACAATAATTAAGTATCACAAGTAAAAATAGAGTTCTTGAATTTTTAGGTTATATTTGAGGGTTGAATTGAAGAGGAAATTGAAGAATTGACTTAAATTGGTTTAATGTGGTTAAGATTGAAAGGAATTGAAAGTTTAATGATGAGTTTGAAACAAATAACCAAGTAATAAATCAATTGAAGGCTTACTTGAGAAAGAAAATCAAAATTGGGAGTTAATTTGGTAAAATTGTATAATCTTAGGAACTCATAATGATTTTGCAATCAAGTGGTTAAATCTAAAGGTCTAAATTGATTTAATTAGAGAAGCAATCGGAAAGAAAACAAAATTGTTAAAACTACAAGAATTTGGAAAAACAAGAACTAAATTAAAAAAATAAAGAAGCTAAATTAGAAAGATTAATTTAGGGATTAAATTGAAAGAAAATTTAAGATTTATCCTTGTTTGAGTAAAATTGGAAAAATTAAAAGCCAAAGACTAATGAAAAGGAGAAAATATTCCAAGCACCAAATGAGTATTTATATAACTTCGTTTCAGTCTCATCAGTTTCATTCCAGTCAATTTAGTCCAATTAATTCTATTTCAGTCCAATTAAATTGGATTAATTCAAACTAGCCTATTTAATTTATATTTGTAGTCCAACTGTTTTCAATTGATTCAATTCAATCCCATTTTAGTCCAATAATTTTGTCAATTTAATTCAATTTAGTTTAAATAAATTGAACCAAACAATCCGAGCAATTAAAATCAAGATTTCAATCCATCAATTCGGCTCTTCAATCCCAAAATTCAAGCATGTCAGATCAAGTCCCAGAACTCTAGCAATCAAATATCCAAACTCTCCATATCGATCCAACAAGAATCACGCTCAATGATTGCAGCTGCAAAACGAAAAGGTTGCCATATAGAGCGAGGAGACCAGGCTATGATTCCAGGGCAACAAGACCGAAAACTGGGGACAAGCCTCTCATTCATGGGGGAGTCAGAAACCATCATCATCAACAATCAAAAGAACTTCATCCTCTATTCCTCATCAACGAACACTGGAAAATCTTCTTGTTTCTCCTCCACTTGTCCCTCAATATCTCTCTCGGTATAATCAACCCAAACCACCGTATACTACCCCAACCATACTCCTCTCCTCTGTCAAAACACAACCTCCAGCATTCCATGATCAAACGCTTTCATTGCCCCAATTGTGCCTCCTCTCAACAGTTTCTCATCCACCATAACCAAGCCTTTCAAACCGAACCACCAAAAACTGATAAACACCATACTAGTTGCTACTGCCCCTTGAATGAAACACCACTACTATCTAGAATATCAAGAGCAATTCTAGGAAAAGTCAGCCCCTAATTCATTCGGAAGGAAGAACAACACTGGAAAAGCCCATCCATGCAAATCCATTACTGTCCTCGTCAACCAATATACCTTCGACAGACCTCATCTCTAACAAAAAAATCACTCCAAAATCTACCACTGAAACCGTCATCGGTGAAACAGCCCACAACCCATCATCTTCCCTAAACCAAGCCATTCATCACCAGGATGATAAAATTAGATGTTGACTTAGCCATAGCATTGCAAATAAGTCTCCTGTCTATTAGGGAGAAGATCACATTTACTGTTACAAGACTTAGTCATTCACCACGATCTTAGGGCATGAACTTCGTGGGTTGTTATTTGATTTTATCCTGCATTGTAAGGCTATTTATAGCCACTGTTTCTATTAAATATATAGATCAATTACTCCCAGTGTTCTAAGTGCATCAATTTATATTTTCTCAAATATAACATTTGGTATTAGAGCACAAAAGAACTAAACATAACAACCTGCCAAACACTAAAATCATGTCATCGGAAAGTAGCTTTGTTCAGCCTGCCATCCCAAAGCTTGATGGTCACTATGATCACTGGAGTATGCTGATGGAGAATTTCTTACGCTCCAAAGAATACTGGAGCCTTGTGGAGATGGGGATCACTGCAGCAGCAGAAGGAGATGAACCAATAGAGGCGCAGAAGAAATTGCATGAAGAACAGAAATTGAAGGACCTGAAATGCAAGAATTACCTGTTTCAAGCTCTCGACCGATCGATCTTGGAAACCATACTGAAGAAGGACATAGCAAAGGACATCTGGGATTCTTTGAAACAGAAATACCAAGGAACTGCACGTGTGAAACGTGCTCAATTGCAGGCTTTGCGGAAGGAATTTGAGGTACTGCACATGAAATCTGGTGATTCAGTCAGTGATTATTTTGCAAAAACTCTCATTATTGGTAACAAAATGAGAATTCATGGGGAGCACATGAAAGATGTGGTGATTATTGAGAAAATCCTAAGGTCCATGACTCCGAAATATGACTATGTCGTATGTTTAATCGAGGAGTCCAATGACCTGGACAATCTGTCCATTGACGAACTACAGAGTAGCTTGCTGGTTCATGAACAACGAATCAGTCGTCATGTCATAATGGAAGAGCAAGCATTGCAGGTCAGTTATGGAGGTCAACAAGGAGGTCGTGATGGGGGACGCAACCCCTATCGTGGCAGAGGAAGAGGAAGAGGAGAAAGAGGCAGAGGCAGAGGCAGAGGCAGGTTTGTCTTTGACAAATCAACAATAGAATGCTACAATTGTGGTGACTTCGGACATTACCAATGGGAATGTTCCAAGACACCAGGTGATCAGAAGGCACACTATGTAGAGACAAGAGAAGAAATGTTGCTAATGGCACACATTTCTTCTCAGGATGATGCTGCGCAACACATATGGTTTCTTGATTCCGGGTGCAGTAACCATATGTGTGGCAGGAGGGATATATTTTTTGACTTTGACTGAAATTTCAAAGAATCAATGAAAATGGGGAACAATTCCAGTCTTAGTGTGCATGGCAGAGGATGTATTCGAATAGAAGTGAATGGAATTTACCATGTCATCACAGATGTCTTCTTTGTTCCAGAATTGAAGAACAGTCTTCTAAGCATTGGTCAATTAATGGAGAAGGGACTTGCTGTGACAATGCAGCAGGGCAAATGTAAGATCTTTCATCCTGTGAAAGGTCTAATTATTGAAACTGCGATGACCCACAATCGGCTGTTTACTGTTATTGGTCACTGCAAGTCCACACAAGATCAAGCTTATTTTTCAACCATCAACACTGATCAGGCCACTCTTTGGCACCACCGTTATGGACATCTCAGCTGGAATGGCATCAAAACATTACAACAGAAGAAGATGGTAAATGGGTTACCACCATTCAAAGCAACTCAACAAGTATGCACAGGATGCTTGATCGGCAGACAACACCGAGACCCATTTCCTCGGGAAAGCGTGTGGAGGGCCACTACAATTCTCCAATTGGTGCACACTGATCTCTGCGGTCCAATTAATCCCAGCTCAAACAGCAATAGAAGGTATATCATAACGTTTATTGACGATTATAGCAGGAAAATCTGGGTTTATTTTTTGGCAGACAAATCAGAAGCTTTTTCAGCCTTCAAGCAATTTAAGGCTCGGGTCGAAAAAGCCACTGGAACTTTCATTCAAAACCTCAGATCAGACCGAGGGGGTGAATTCACCTCAACCGAATTCACAGCCTTCTGCAATGATGATGGTCAAGCCGAACTGGAGGAGCTGGTGGAAGACCAAGCTGAACTGGGGGAAAATTCTGAAAATTCTGAGAATTTGATTTTATCTCGAGGAAGAAGCAGAAGATAGCCCCGATGGATGAGAGAATATGAAATGGGAAGTGATTTTGGTGATGCAGACGACGTGAATTTGAATGATGCAGATGACGTCGCAGACGACGTTCACTTGGGGAGAGCAGACGACGTGGCAGACGACGTTCATTTGGGGAGAGCAGGCGACGTGGCAGTCGATTTGCACTTTGGAAATCTGGCATTGTTCACCGACAATGACCCATCATCCTTTGATGATGCCATGAAAGATGACAAGTGGAGGGTGGCTATGAATGCTGAAATCTGTGCAATAGAGAGAAACCAGACGTGGGAATTAACTGATCTGCCACCGGGGGCTAAAACTGTAGGAGTCAAATGGATTTTTAAAACAAAATTCAATGAGCTCGGGGAGGTTGATAAATATAAAGCACGTCTAGTTGCTAAGGGGTATAGTCAACAATATGGGATTGACTACGCTGAAGTCTTTGCACTCGCACGGCTAGATACGATTCGCATGGTAATCTCTCTTGCAGCGCACAAAGGTTGGGACATTTTTCAGCTTGATGTCAAATCCGCTTTCCTGCATGGCGAAATTAATGAAGAGGTGTTTTTAGATCAACCTCCAGGCTATGAAAAAAAGGGGCATGAATCAAAAGTTTATCGTCTAAAGAAAGCATTGTATGGACTAAAACAAGCTCCCCGCGCTTGGTATAGTCGCATAGAGTCATACTTTGTGCAAGAAGGCTTCAACAAATGTCCACATGAACATACCTTGTTCATTAAAATTGGAGATGGAGGTAAAATTTTGATCAGTTGTCTTTATGTTGATGATCTCATATTTACTGGGAATGATGAAGGTATGTTCAATAAATTCAAGAAATCCATGATGACTGAATTCGACATGATTGATCTTGGAAAAATGAGATATTTTCTAGGCATCGAGGTATTGCAGAAGGATGATGGCATATTTATATGCCAACGCAAATATGCTCATGAAATTCTTGAGAGATTTCATATGGGTCAGTGCAACTCAGTGAAAAATCCAATTATTCCTGGATTTAAACTGACAAGAGATGAAGGAGGAGTTCAAGTCGATAGCACCCTTTACAAGCAAATGGTGGGGAGTCTTATGTACCTTACTGCCACACGTCCTGATTTGATGTTTGCTGTGAGTCTGATCAGCAGGTACATGGAGCACCCCACAGAATCTCATTTTATGGCGGCAAAAAGAATTCTACGGTATATAAAAGGCACAACCAGTTTTGGGATGTTCTATAAGAAGGGAGGAGTTGCTGAATTGTTCGGTTACACGGACAGTGATTACGCGGGAGATCAAAATGATAGAAAAAGTACTTCTGGTTATGTTTTTATGATGAACTCAACTGCAGTATCCTGGTCTTCAAAGAAACAACCAGTAGTTACCCTTTCTACTACAGAAGCTGAATTTATTGCTGCAGCATCTAGCGCTTGCCAAGTCATCTGGCTGAGGAGAATTCTAAAAAGTCTAAATTATACACAGTCCGGACCGACGGTTGTATATTGCGATAATATCTCGGCCATCAAACTTTCAAAAAATCCAGTTATGCATGGACGTAGCAAGCACATCGACATTCGTTTTCATTTTCTCCGTGATCTGGTCAAGGACGAAGTTATAGAACTAACATATTGTTCTACTTATGATCAAATTGCAGATATCATGACTAAGCCTTTGAAGATTGAAGTTTTTTTGAAATTACGAGACTTAATGGGTGTTTGTGAATACACTGAATAAACTGCTTGCACATGCAGTTTAAGGGAGGATGATAAAATTAGATGTTGACTTAGCCATAGCATTGCAAATAAGTCTCCTGTCTATTAGGGAGAAGATCACATTTACTGTTACAAGACTTAATCATTCACCACGATCTTAGGGCATGAACTTCGTGGGTTGTTATTTGATTTTATCCTGCATTGTAAGGCTATTTATAGCCACTGTTTCTATTGAATATATAGATCAATTACTCCCAGTGTTCTAAGTGCATCAATTTATATTTTCTCAAATATAACACAGGACCATCAACTACCGAAGATTGCCCTCTCTATAAAAAAAAAACTCAACCCATTAATTAATCATACCTCCAATCAGCAAACCTTACTGCCTTTCTCCTTCTTTTCAATAAAACAGACAACCCCCCCATGGTCGCTGCCATCACCACCAGCCTCCAGACCTTGCACCAGTCATCTCCACGACAACGATAAAAAACACATGCAGATTGGTTTTCTTCTCTCCACCAGTATTGACAACGGCACCCATCCCTGCTCTCTTCCTTACCATCGAATAAACACTCAGCCCCGGCCACACTGACCCATGATCTCCCTCACCCTCGACATCATACCAAAAAAAAACTCAAGCCACCATCCTTTGTAATCTCAATGAACATATTACTTGGTTTTGATAGAGTGTTTTTTGTTTGTTTGTAGGTTTTTTTTTTCTGTTTGAAATTGTAATTATAATTATTTTTTAAAATGTTTTTCACTCAGAAATATAAAAAAAAAACATGTAATAAATTACCAAAACTAAATACTAGTACCAAGATTCACTCGATAACAACCAAATTAATAAAGATTAAGGTAATACACATACACATGTATAAAAAAAAATAGTAAAAACAGTAACAAAAATAAACAACACACATTTATCCAAAAAAAAAAAAATAGTAACCAGAATTAACATATAAATAACAGTATAAAAAACCAAAGAGACACAAGTCATCTTACATCCCAACATCTTGTTTTTAAAGAACCCAAAAAAAACCATCAACTAAACACATCAACTATCAAAATGAAATTCAAAACAAAACACATTAACCCAAATTGCTATCATGAGAAATATAAACAATTAAACAAAACTTACATAAATAGAACTCTATCATAAAGTACTACAATAATATAATAAGAGTAATTGTGGTGAAAGAATACATTAAATTTCATAATTTTAAAAATTAAATGTTGGTGTATGACTTCTAATGATTCATCAAGTTGTACATTCTCTCAAACTTTAGCAAAGTTTATAGCTATTGATATTTACTAAATAATTATAATTAAAATAAAAATTCAGAAAAACCAATAGATTAGTTATTGTTAAATTTGTGTTTCAATATCTAATTAAACATATTTTAATTATATTGTCAATTAACTTTAGTTCAAGTTTAGTGATTGGAGTACTCAAAAGGGTATTCGTTAAAAAAAATTAAAGGATATTTATAATATTTACTTGAAATCAACTTTGTAGTACATTAGATCTGTCAGGTTATGTATTTATCTTCTAAAATCATTAAATGACAATTATATTATAAAAAAACTAAGTCATGAGGTGTTTTTACAATGCAATGTGCACTATATACCCTTTCAAAAATTATTATGGATTGAAATAGTCAGTTTTTTTTAAAATTTTAATTTGATTATCAAACTTTTTTCTTACACAATTGAACCCTTTTAAACCCAGATTAGTGCCAAATTGCTTCTTCTTCTTCTTCTTTTTTTTTGAAGAAATGGTTGAATTGAAAGAAAGAGAATCAAAGTTATTATGGATCAGAATAGTCAGTTTTTTTTTTTAATTTCAATTTGATTATCTAACTTTTTTCTTACACAATGAACCCTTTTGAGCCCAGATTAGTGCCAAATTGCTTCTTCTTCTTCTTCTTTTTTTTTTTTTGAAGAAATGGTTGAATTGAAAGAAAGAGGATCAAAGTTATTATGGATCGGAATAGTCAGTTTTTTTTATTTGAATTTGATTATCTAACTTTTTTCTTACACAATTGAACCATTTTGAGCCCAGATTAGTGCCAAATTGCTTCTTCTTCTTCTTCTTCTTCTTTTTTGAAGAAATGGTTGAATTGAAAGAAAGAGGATCAAAGTTATTATGGATCGGAATAGTCATTTTTTTTTTAATTTCAATTTGATTATCAAACTTTTTTCTTACACAATTGAACCCTTTTGAGCCCCGATTAGTGCCAAATTGCTTTTTCTTCTTTTTCTTCTTATTTTTTTGAAGAAAGGGTTGAATTGAAAGAAAGATGATCAAAGTTAAAAAAAAAAAAGGGAAAATAGATGGCGATTTTGAATATCATTTGGAAAGTTTAGTTTGGTCTCCCATCTTTTAGTTAATAGGTGATCAATCTCTTTAGTTTTCAGAAATTCCCTTATTTTTCAATCCTTTCTTTTGTGAGAGGAGAGAAAGGCTCGCTGGATTTTGATGTAAATAAAGAACATTGTCGTTTACACCTATTTTGACCACCTAAATGGTCAATTTTCATGTCAATGAGTTCCATTTGAAGAGGAGACACCTAGGTATCTTTTCTTATTTTCTTTGCATGAGGAGGTAGATCTGACCATGGAAATATTTTCATATTTGGGTTGATTTTGAGTTTTTGAGTTGTTTTTTAAGTTGTTTGAAGCCATAAATAAGTTTATCAAGGCGTTTACTATGTTTTCTATGTGTTTTAAATAAAAAAAAATAGGTTGAAAATCATTTTTTTAAGCAAAAAAAATCAAAGCCCTATTTTTCCAACGATCCTCTGTCGCTGAATTTTGCAAATAAAAGACAACACATCTTCTACTTATTTTTGTTGGAAAACAAGATGGATGCTAGGTCATCCTCCCTTTTAAGAAATAAAAAGAATAGAACCAAGCCTAGGTGCATAGGCTAAATTAGAAGGTCCACATGCCCAAGCTCTTTTTTTTAGAATGCTTATATGCACGCGCTCATTTCTATTTTTAATTTTGTTATTTTATATTTAGTTCCAAAATTGATTGAATAAAAAAATTATTAAAACTACTTGAGTTCATGATTTAGATCACAGATTTATGTTAGTCCACAACATCTAAGTCGATACAATATTTTATAATCTTGATATTGGTTTTTTTAAAAATATGTCTTCGTGATGTATTTTTTTAAAACCACTTGAATTGTTTTTTTAAGAATTTGGTTTATTTGAATTTGTCTTCATGATGTTTTTCTTTTTTTTTTTCCTGTGGGATTGCTTTTTCAGATTTTATTTTTACATAATTGTTACGGTGTAATTAAGTCATGAAACTCAAGTTAATCAAATATGTTTTCGTTTCATTTTTTTTTTGAAAAAGGGCAACACTAATTTTTTTAAGCATTTTATTTAATTTGAATTGCTCTTCATGATATATTTTGTTTTGGTTTTTGTTGGATTAATTGGTTTCAATTGTTTTAATATAGTTTTTTATCATCTTCATTTTTTATAAATCCAAGCCACATTATTATCGGTTATCCATTTTGTTAGGTTATATTATCGGTCCCCCCCTCTTTTCTCTCCCTCCTTGAAAATTGCACTGACCATTCAAATTTTCAGAGTTATCCTTTTAGTTGTTGATGTTTCAACTTTGCTGTTTATTCTTTTGATTTTTAATTTTTGTTCTTGGCCTATTTGTAGAATTTTTATTTGTTTTTAATTTCATTCAATCCCAATTTATTATGTATTATTTTTTCAGATATGGTCCTTATTCTTTTGATTTCTATTTTTTTTCTATTTTTTGTGATTTTTTTATATTTGTCTTCAATTTCATCTTTCAATTCAAATTTATAATATATTATTTTTCAATTTAGTCCTTATTCTTTTGATTTTTTCCAATTAAAATTTTTATAAAAGGACCGAGGAAAACAATAACAAACAATTTTTTATTAGAGAGTTAAATTGAAAAGAAAAATAACTCTAATGAAAAGAAAAAAAATTAAAAGAATGAGGACCAAATTGAAAACAATAACACACTATAAACTTGGATTAAAAGACGTACTTGAAAACTAATAAAACTTTTATAAAAGGACTAATGAAGAAAAAAAAAAATAAGGACCATATCTAAATATATATAAATTGGAATTGAAAGGCTAAATTGAAGAGAGATAAAACTTTTACAAAAGGCTCAAGAACAAAAATTAAAAATTAAAAGAAAAATGATCAACAGAGAAATGTCAAAATCTAAGAAGGCCAATTTGTGCAATTTAGGGGGGAGAGAGAAAAAAAAACAAGAAAAAAGAAATTAAAACGCCCATCAACGACAAACCACCCACTCGTGTCGCCGACATGCGTCGAATGTGTTGGCACTTCCAACGGCATGATAGAAGAGCAGGTTCCACCATAGGGAGGAACTGCACGTGCATGCCAATCAAACTGGGCGAGTGCCTCCCATGAGTTGCCAACTTTCTAAAATTTAATATTATTTTATTTGTGTTAAAAGACCACAATATCATCAACAAATCAGTAAATAACAAAAAAACCAACTTGAAAAGGCAAAAATAACCCTTGATCGAAGGTTTTTTTAAAAAAAACAATTTAAGGGCATTTAAATAATTTAATTGTGCATTCAAAATCAAAATACTGATACTATCCCTAGATGCCAAGCATTTATTTTTTTTATTCCTCTCTAAGGGAATTTTAACACCTTTACCTCCATCAACCTAGACAAATACTATTCAATTTAAAGGTAAAATAGTCAATTTATTATTATAATCTAAAGCAAAATTAATTAATCTTGTAGTACAGTAAAATATTGTTTAAAGTCCATCCATTTTTAGTTTATTATTAGCTATGTGATCGGTGCTCTACCGCGGGTCAAATATTTTTATTTTTTATAAAAAAATATTTATGTATATTTTTTCAACGCATTTTGATAGTTTAAAAAATATAACAAATAATAAAATATATTTTCATGACAACCGTAGTTAGCAAACCCGACCTGGGGGTTGACCCGACCAAGGGGTTGGGTCTTGGGTTACACGGGCTAACTCGGGTCAAACCAGAAAAATTAAAAGAAAAATACTTGAGATTTTAATATTTTATATAAAAAAATTAATCCATGTGGAAAGAGGTTATACATGTTTTAAACAATTAAATTTAAAAGATTACCCCAAAAAGTTTTTTATTTCATATTGGAAAGATACTATCTTATTCTTCTAAGTTGAAGTATTTAAAATAAAAAAGTTTTTTTTATCCCACATTGAAAAAACATAATTTTTTTTTTGAACATAGAGCATATATACTAAAGGGCTTCAAATCCCACATTGAAAAAATAAAACATTCTTTTATTATTTTTATACTGAACTTTGAAATGAGTTAAGAATCAATTGAAAAATATGAAAAAAAATATTTGTCTCTAGGTAGGAGAAAAATAAAATAAAAAGGGACTATACCGTGTTTTTGTCAGGTCACCTGAGTTCCAGGTCGACTCGGTGGGTCGACCGGTTTCCTCTAGCCCAATTGCAGGCCCGAATTTTGAATGAAACAAACCCAAAAAATGCTACCAGGTCCTGGTGGCAGCAGGGCCCACTGCTTCTGGGTCCTGGTGGTAGTAGGGCCTACCGCTGTTGGGCCCTGCTCGTAGCTCTGGCCCACCGTTGCTGGGTTCTGCTGACAACAATACCCATCAATAGTGGGGCCTCACAGCAGGGCCCACCATTGCGGGGTCCAGGTGGTAGCAGGACCCAACTTTAGTGGCTCCTTCTCGCTGCTCGAGGCCCACCGCTGCTGGGTCCTGGTGGCAGCAGGGCCCACCGTTTTGGGGCTTATTGGGTACCTAGACCCACCATCATTAGGTCTGACTGCGGATCTAGACCCAATAAATTTGGGCCTTGATAGAAGAACCCAATAGCTGGTTATCCATCTGGGCCTAACGTTGCTGGGCAGCAGGGCCCATCAATTTTGGGTCATGCTTGATAGAATAACCCACCAGGGTACCCTTCTCAGGCCAGAATTAGGTCATATTTGGCAGAAGGACCCAACAGCGTTGGGTCATGTTGGGTGTAGTGACCAACATTATTGGGTCACATTTGTCAGAAGGACCCAACAACGTTGGCCCAAAATAATATTATATTATAGTATTTATGAATTGTTTTTTAATGGATTTTATTGTTAAAAAATTATTTTATATAATACAAATATATAAAGCATATTATGTGAATAAAAAATATATCTATAGCTCCATCAACTTTAATATGACAATAATAGAATTATAATTTTCCTGAGTGCTTTTATTTTGAAATAAAATTCAAGAGGAAAAAAAATAAAAATCTTAATTTTAAGTAAAAAAATAATTTTTGAAAGGAAAAAACAAACATGCTTTAATAAAAAAATTCAACCCAATCTTAAATGAAAAAAAATTCTCATCTATTTATTTTCTCTTTACCGTATGAAAAAGAAAAAAAAAATCTTGTGTCCTACTGGGGATAGGACCCAATCCTAATGGGTTCAGCAGGACCCAACACCATTGGATCTTAGTGGCTGCAAGACTCAACGCTATTGGGTCCTGCTGCAACGACTCAGAAACCCTTCCTAACTTACAAACAGAAAATAAAATATTTTTTAAATATGCTACAGTGCAAACATTTTATATTTACAATGTCGTCCACATAATAATAAATTAGTATTTACAGTAAATGCATAAGGTTTTTTCCTCACGTTTTAATATATATATATATATATATATATATATATATATATATAAAAGTAACTTAAAGGAAAAGCAGAGCAACAATTAAAAGTCGTAAAAAGTAACTGTGCAAGTCCATAATTAATTATTTCTTAATTCATAATTACAGTAGAAGTGTTTCTGTTAATTTTATATATAAGCAGGCTTTTTTGGATTAAAAAAAAAAGATGTTTATGAGAGGCTGCCGATTCCAAAAAAAAAAAACCTTAAGCGCACTACTAAAATATGTCCCAGATATAAAGAAAAGCATAAGGCGTTGACACCCGCTCCAAAGCTATTTCCAGAAACATTAAAAAGGTAAAAGCTCTGTCATATATAATTGAAACTTTGAAAGTATCTCCCAAAGTTTCCTTTGATTTTGCATCGCTACTCTTCAACCTCTTTTGCCGACCTTCGCATTTAATTCTATATGCTCCATACGAAACATCCATCCTCTATATTTAAAGGGAGAAGGTTATAATTTCATAAATATAATTAATTAATTAATTTGTTCTCGTGAATTATCATGATAAACAAGCATCTGGAACCCTCGTGCAGCATTAAGATTTCAAAGGTCGAGCTTTAATGACCCTGATCAGACCTTTTCAATTCCATTTCTTTTTTCTTAAAAAAAAAAGAAAATAATAAATACGTCTCTGTTTATTTTATCTGTGCCTATGCCAACTATATATCTAGATATCAATTTCCCAAGGATGATGACGATTTTACCGAGAAGTGAATTTTGTATTCAATAATGTAAAGAAATATATATATGGCATAAAATACTGCAGCTCTATCAGTGCTGGCAGGCTTGTTCCTCTGTCATCTAGCTAGAGCCTGAATTAAATAATAAACATTAACAACTTATTTATACAATCTACAAGGTATATTTGAAGCCAAATAAGTGCAGTGGTTGCAGAAGAGTACATAATCTTTTTGAAGAAAACAAGAAGAGTATATATAAAAGGGGCAATTGGGAAGTAAAGAACAATATAATTAAGGGATCTGTTTATTTAAATCCACCAACAAATTAAATCCACAAAATTAAAATGATGCTTTACTTTGGAGAACTACGTACAGCTGATGCATGCTGGTGTTAGCCCTTACGTGCTTCTCACTACACCTTCCAACTAATTCCGGACGCTAAGAATCTCTTCCCACCATAAAATACTCTTTAATTACAAAACACTCTACCTTGTAGGAAGTGGAAACGTTGTTATGTGGCCACGGACCAAAACTATGCCTAGCTAGCGCTATGTACAATTAAAGAGCTAGCTAGTAGATGGTTAGGAATAAAGAAGTGGTAGAGAAAAAAGCTGGTGCTGACGGTGCTGTGTATTTGCACAGCTCTGAACATTTTTTCATGTAAAACACCGAGAATCATGTTCTTCATAGTGTTCACCAAAACTAAATACTACGTGCTAATTTAGACACCCATTTATAATCATTGGCAAGCTTTCATTGAGCTCTTTCAGAATAATTAACACATGGATTTAATGGAGAAAGTACTCAATATCTATTAATTGAGAAAGAAGAAGTGGCTATTCACATTGATATCATAGTGCAAATATTATGAGCAAACTAATTCAGATATTTGAGAAACCATTTTAATTCTCATTTACCGTAATGGACGCATATAATTTACCCATGAAGTCAAAAAAAAATAAAAAAACAATTCGGCTACTATAATGAGAGAGCTGTCACAATTTCCTGCTGACACCAAACCTTATGATTGGCAAAGCACAATCATAAAAATGATAAAAAAAAAACATCAAGTCATATTGGGCGGCGTGATTTTTGGGTAATTGTCCATCTAAGAAGTTATCACTGCTTACAATGTGAAGGTGAAGTAGATGTGGGTCAACTCCACATGAAGCCGCTCATAAAAGGCTATTATCCCATGGTTCATATACATACAATCTCCCATTTCTAGGGTTAACACTATCTCCACTTAATGGGGCTATTAATTATATGTATCTTATGGCTTACTCATAAGTTAATTAGTGGTTAATTATGAATTAATATAAAATTACAAATTAATTTAACTAGTACTGTTTTTTTGATTCAGCATATTGAAAGATTAATATACTACAAAAAAACTAGCGAAACATGATCAAGAAAAGCAAATCAAGAAGAAGAGAAAGGGATAGAAGCCGAAATTCTGTGGTTCCAGGCTTGCAAGACAATCCAATCACTTAGAAAAAGCAATGGGTTTGCTTCGAAGCCAACCGAATCTCATTGGTTCCATCACCTCCGCATACTTGCGTTCTTTAATTTATATTCTCTGTATGTGTGTGTATTTTTATTTTAAAAAATAAAATATGTCTATATATATATATATATATATATATATAACTAACTTCCAAGTTAGCAAAACTCAAGACTTGCAAGCAAGGAAAATTCACGGTGACTGTCCAAGGGTTACGGCTCTACTTAAACCCCCTCCCTCCCTTGACAACATTCACTTCCTAATTTCGTACCTTTTTGTTTCTTAAATACAAGATTAACTCCCACGTACTCTCCTACCTTTCTTTCCTCCTCACCACCGTCTCTCTATTCCTCTGTCTTCCTCTTGGTGAAATTAATATTAAGATCATCAAATTAATTCACGATGGGTTCTCAAGCAATGGTGTCTAAGGAACTATCACAAATCATCAAAGGCAAGCGTGCCAAGCGACAAAGGCCATCTTCGCCACTAACGTTAGCCATAACTTGTAGCTCATCTAGCGTCGGAGAAAACGGAGGTGAACGTGGTCAAAGAATCTACAACAACTCATCATCGTCTGATCCTAGCACCTCAGTTAAATTCACGGGAAGGACAGACGAGGAAGAAGACATGGCCAATTGTTTGATTCTTTTGGCTCAAGGCAATCGCCAAAACTGCAAATTATCTAAGCCCGTGACTACTGCAGCAACAACAATTACGTATACCAACAAGGACGCAGGTTTATATGCTTATGAGTGCAAGATCTGTAACAGGCGTTTCCCTTCATTTCAAGCGCTTGGTGGACATAGAGCGAGTCACAAGAAATCAAGACAGGGTAATATTAGTGAAGACAAGAAAGCGTTCGCAGTGACAGTACGGATGGGTGATCAAGAGGAAAATGGAAATGATAATAATATGAGCACCGCCCTTTCATTGCAAATAGTAAATGATGGGGTTCTATGCAGTAACAATGTTAAATCTAATAAGGTCCATGAGTGCTCCATATGCGGTGATGAGTTTTCGTCTGGTCAGGCTTTAGGTGGTCATATGAGACGGCACAGGGCGTTCGCTCCCACCACAACCACAACCACAACAACGTTAACATCTGTAAGTTTGGAAAGAAGGAAGCCTGATCATGAGTCCGAAGAATCCAAGAAACCAAGAGGTATCCTACTACTGGATCTTAATCTTCCGGCAGCAGAAGATGATCTCCGAGAATCAAAGTTTCACTTTGCCTCCAAGGAACAAGTTCTTGTCTTCACAGCTTCTTCCTTGGTTGATTGCCATTACTAATCACAATAAAAACAAGCTACTATTGTTTTATCGTTTGGGATTATTTTCACCCCAAATTTAATGGACGAACTTCTTAACTTCAGTTTTACTATTGTAATTCATATTGGTTCAATGTTTCATTCTTTGAAATGTTTTTCATTTTGATCGCAATTCTTGAATTAAGTTGGATTATCTGAGTCACTAATTTTGGCTGGCTTGTTCATGGTGGCATTCACTTCGCGAAAAAAGGGATTTTTTTCCTTGTTTGGCTTGAAAGGAAAATGTGGAAAATTGATGAAGAAAATTAAGCTTTGCATGAGTTTGCGGCCACCACTATCACAACCGAAAGTGGTGTATTAGGTTTGCAGGAAAGCTGAAGCTCGCGTATCTGCCTACCTGTTTCATTAATATGATTAATAATATTAAAAAATAATATAAGGATTGGCTTGATATAAACAGTTAATTTTACAATTTCAAAGATTAACACTCTTTATGATTATAAATAAATCAGGATAACCTAAAAAATAAAGTCAAAAGAAATTAAAGAAATTATAATTTTTAATTTTTAATCAATTATATATTGAAGTATGAAATTGAAAATAAAAGGAAACCTGAGTAAACTCAAGTTAACCCACCAAACTTTTAACTTGGATCATAAGAATAAGATAACCTCGTAGAAAGTAAACCAAAATAAATTATGAAGCTTAATTCTCAATTAACTCAAGTGTTGAAGAATAAAATTTAATTACAAAATACCCCGAGTCTACAAGGTTAACTCGCAAAACTCATGATTCAAACCATGAGACCGAGATAACATTATAGAACGCAAACTGAAATAAATTATAAAGCTTAATTTCTAATAAATCTAATATTAAAGGATAGAATTGAAAAAAAAATATTATTCATTGAAAAAAATAATTCAAAAAGCTCCGAGTCAATCAGTTTAACCTATAAAATTCATAATCTAAATTATAATACTGAGATAATTTTATTTAAAATTTAAAAAAATATTTTAATTAACAATACTATGAGAAGAGGATTAATAATGATAATAATAATATATATGGTTAACTATTAATTATTTGTTAGGAAGTGAAGTGAAGTGTATATGTTCTCAATTTGTCAGTACATTTACAATTGCACTGTATTGATTGGTTCACCGACATTTTAACACTTTTTACTTTTCCAGGTTTTTGCACTTTTTGATTGGTTCACCGCACTTTTACTACATGAACCAAAACTTTCTAACAACTACGACCGTCTTTACTTTAAAAATCCCTTATGGTATTCATGTGTACAAGGAAGTGTTTGGTAACGCTGTTTTGCATCATATTTTTTAAAATTTTAATTTTTTTAATAAGTAGTTTTTGATGTTTTTAAATTATTTAATATATTGATATTAAAAATAATTTTTAAAAAATAAAAAAACATTATTTTAATGAATTTCTAAACAAAAAGCACTTTAAATCTCCACTACTATCAAAATTTCAAACATATCTTTTATTTAATTAATTTTGTTATTTTAAATTAATAATTTTTTTAATATTTTAATATTAAAATTAAAATTTTTTAAAAACAATAACAATTACCACACCCAAAACACCATTTTACTCTCGGTATAATGGTGTCTTTTATTTATTTATTTTTTATAGTTTAATATAGGTATTCGGGTCAACTTTCATATACCTCAATTAATTTTATAAATTCTAAAGTTAACGACCAGATAAGACTTCAATAAATATTCTATGAGCAACCACACGTAATGGTGTCTTTAGATAATGCGCGGTGCCATAAAACGCTTAGAATATGTTGATAGCTGAATTTCCAAAGTGTAAAGGGCTCCACTTTTAGTAATTTGTGGCATATTCCATAAATTATTTTTCAAGAGTCAACCTTTTTTTTTTTTTGTACAATGCCCTTGACCGAGTCAACATGACATGGGCTGTCATAAAGGAGGATATAACGCCACCATTCATGATAAGACCGAAGAGGACAATGGAGCTTATACCTGGTGGCTGGTCTCCTTTCTTTTGTCTTCTGCTTCCACTTTCCAAGTAATTAATAAGTGGTGTGTACTCATTTATTCTCCGGGAGAAATTTTTATATGTATATTTAATAAAAACATTAACCATGAAATTTTTTTTTTCACTACAATGTAAATAATTTATATGTATATTTAATAAAATAAATAAAAAATTATATATGTTAATAAATGATAATAAATTATTAATTTCAATTAAAGATTAAGTTGGAAAGATAAAATAAACATGCATATTAAGATATATGATATCATGTCATGGATAGCTTTTTAAATATTTTTTTATTTAATTATACAATAATAAAACTCCATCTCTAGTAGTTTATGCCATGGGTTCTTAATTTGATAAACAAAAAACCAAAATAATTATAATAAATCTAGGTATTTTATTCCCATTCACATTAATAGGAAAATTATTTATCAATCAATAATATTATTATAAAATTTTTTAAAACATCTTAGAAACAATGACATTATTTTTTTTTTATTATGAGCACACCTTTTCTATTAAAAAGAGTAATAATTAAAATAAAGATTTTTAAAAAATTAAACTTATTTGAAATAATTAGAAAACATATATTTCTTAAATCTAAATTTAATTTTATTATTAATGTATCTCTTAATTATTTTAGTGAAAGCCCTGTTTTTTAAATTGTAATTACTTTTTTTAAAAATATATTTTATGATTGTTAAGGCAAGTTAATATATATATAAATAAATAAATAAATAATGTGTTCATATGTGATTGACGACTAAGAAAATAATAAATGTGATAAAATCATTTCAAAAATCTATTTACAAATATTTATTAAAACAATTATTATAATATGATAAAAAAAATATGAAAATTTTATTTCTTCACCAAACATAACATGATGATTTCTCATCATTGGATGTGTGTCTGGCTATATTAGGCTTCTAAAAAAATCTGGGTGTTCATAACGACAACACTAAGACATCCATCTTTAACTTAGCTTAAACCAAAGGAACCTCCCTAATTAAATTAATCTCATGTTAATAATACCGTAATCAAATTAATCTCTCTAATTAAGAAATTCCTCTTTCTTCTTTTTTTGGGTGTCGAAGTTTCCTTAAAAAATCAAACATTTCTTGCAATCCCCCTTGTTTCCTCGTATGGGTTTCTCTTATATTTCTCAAGATGGGTACAAGCTTACAAAGCCATGTAAATTAGAGCCAGGTTGGCTCTAGCCCTGGTGGTCGTAAAGGAGATTGAAGAGAGCATGCTCGCTCTATGCCGTTTCATACTATTCCTTAAATTCTCATTACATTATTGTTTTTCTTGTTTCTTTGTAATTTTTTGTTTTAAAATTTGCTCTTTGCTTAATGTTTAGTTTTTATTGAATATTTTTTTGCTAATGAATTAATAAATTAATAGTACTATTTCTATATATTGTTATATTTTTATTATGGATGTATAAGAGTGATCATTTTCGCTTCGGTTCGGTTTTTTTTTTAAAAAGAAACCAAACCGATTTCTTTTTTTAGAAAAACTAAAACCGGTTCATAGCGACCGGTTTCGGTTCAGTTTTGTAGGATAAAAACCGGTTCAAACTGGTTTTTCCTCGGTATGGCTGGGTTTTGGGTCGGTTTTTCGGTTTGGATTCGGTTCGGTTCCGTTTTTTCAGTTTCAGGCTTATAAAACCGAAACTGAACCGGTCAGTTTTTTCAAAATTTTAATCGGTTTTTTTCACGGTTTGGTTTTTTCAGTTATTTTTTTTCCGGTTTTCTCGGTTTAATCGGTTTTTCAATTTTTTTGCTTACCCATATGGATTTGTGAGCATGATTATTGGCCTGTTGATATTCATCCACCAAGAAGTTAGATGTCACCAAAAATGAATTTATTTTTTTTATTTTTTATGGAGCTTCATGAAGCTCCATAAGAAAATCCAGGTCTTTTAATTATGTAGGTAATGATTCAGCAAGTTGGGGATTTGTTCAGAGAGGGAATTAATCAAATATACATATGCAAGTTGAATTTTAATATAAAACCTTTAGATTCAATATGCTTTCTTAGTAACTACTGTTTTTTTTTTTTACGCAAATAAAAATTGAGTTTGAAAACTACCGCAAGATTAGAGCGTTGTGACAATTTTTAAAATCAATTTCGAGCTATAGTTTTTAAAATCATTTTTTATTTAATTTTATTATAATTAAAATAAATGTTTGTAAGATATAAGATTCAGCTTCTTAAAAACGAATATAATTTATTAGGTGAATTTTCATTTTCTTATTAATATAATTGTTTTTTTATAAAAACATGTCTTTTTTATCATTAGCATATTTTTTGAATAAAAACTAAAGTTCATTAAAATAAATATTCATAAAAATTTCAATAATTTTAATTAAAGAGAAAAAAAAATGCACTTCTTTAATCAAAACATGCTTTCCTTGTTCATCTATCTCTTCTTAAAATATCTCATAAGCTTTTTTTGGATTTGAAAAATAATACCTCGATTCTCCGATAACTAAAAAGTGTGTCATGTCTAGATGTAATTGAGGTTGGTGGTGGTGATGGAATTATAAGGTGAGTATGGTATTAGTATTACATATCTAATCTTTGATGTAGATAATGATTTAAGGGCGAATCCTTTTTAGAATAGAGAAAATGATGCGATCCTAACTTCAACATCAAAAAATCCATTAAAAGTTTCATTAGATTCGGTCACGAGACTTAGAACAAAAAGGTTTAAGGATTCAAGTAATGAACTTATTTAAGATACATTGGTTAATATGGACTTCAAGATGATATTAAAGAATAAGAACAAGTTTTGATTAATTTGATTCATGTTAATAAAGGTAAGGGTGATTAATTATATATAACTTTAATTTTAAGATAATGTTTTTGTTGAGTCAAGTTACAATTTTTTCTTCAAACCTCAAATTAGCAATCTAAGGAACAAGTCCACATGATCTTTGATATCAACTATAACCTTCTATGCAATTCCAACTTGTTCTAACTTTATTTTAGTTAGTTTAATTTCAGTATATTTACTGATTTTATATTGTTTTTTGAATTTCACATTTACTTCATGTTTCTCTAAGTTTTCTACCTTTTAAGTTGTTGATAAAAAAAAAAAAGACAATTATTGTGTCTTTGTATTTTTGGAAACAAACTCTATAGATAGAGTAATTGATTTGCCATTAAGAATACTGGTAATGGGAGCTATAACATAAGTAGAATGGCTGAACTGGTTTGTATTATTGAGTGAAGATGGAAGAGCAAATTGCTGCTTCTTCACTATCCTAACCCTCTTTTAACGCTTCTTGTTAATATCTCATGTACTTTCTTGAAACTTGACTGTGGAGAACCACACACAAGGGTGAGGTTAGGGATCATTTCATAGCGACCACCACAAGTAATTGAGTTCCGATCTTCTTCTATATGTTCTTAGGCCCATTAATTGCCCAATGAGAAGGTGGTTTCGGTGCCCATCGATTTCCCAGTCCCAGTGAGAAGGCCCACTTTTGTTGATCTCTTGGCCACTTACAAGTTACAACACAAATAAATTCAATGCCACCTTCTTCTGTTTTTTTAATTTAATTTAACTTTATTTATTGATTTGAAGCCCTTCTTCGTATATTAATCGTCTGCTTCCACCTTCCAGTGTATGTTTCACAGACGCGAGGGGCAGAGATAAACAATACCATAGACACGGAGGGTTTGCCATAACAAACAACAGAAAGAAGAAGAAATGGCAGTACACCGCGACAATCTACTGGAAGAAGAAGAGAACGAAGAAGACAATGCTCTCTTCGAGGGAGACGGCTTAGTTGACCAAGATTCCGATATTCCTCCTCACCTCCGTGACCTTGCCCGCGCTGCTCAGACCGGTGACGTCGACGCTCTTCGCTATGCTCTAGGTGAAATGAATATCCTTCTCTTCTTCTCTCTTTTCCTTTTCTTTTCTGTTATTTGCTTGAAATTCTAGTTCTTGGAATTTAGATGAACTGTTTTTTTTTCCCCCTCAAGAGTTTACTTGTTAATTGGGATTGGTGTGACAAAAGAAGCCATCTAGGCCGAGTTTTTGTTCTAATATTTGGATTAGTTATTGGTGAGTTTGGAAGATTTTGAGTAAGCTGAGCAGTAATAGCAATCTCTATTGAATGCCATTCAGCAATAGTGCTGTTGCTTATAAATTGAATAATTTTTTTTTTCCTTTGCGCGTCTATATTCCGACTTTTGATCTGCTGAAGACGCTGTATAATATAAATGATCTCCTTCGGTGGTCATGTTCTTGCAAAAAAAACAAAAAACTAGTCTGCTGCCTGCATTTAGGCTACCTTAACTTGTCTCTTTGAATTTCTGTTTCTGTATCTGATAGATAGATCTTTGGGTTCATTGTTTCGATAATAATGGAAATAACTTTATGAAAGAGTTCGATAATGGGTTCATTTGCTCGCCAATAGTGTTTATAATGCTAGAACTTGACAAAGCTAAACCCCAAAAGCGAAGCTGCATGATTGAATATTTGGAATATGGGATTCGTAAAGATTTGGAGTTTGAACTTGAGCATGATCAAACATCAAACATTTCATTCTTTGATTTTTCATGAGATTAAAGGAGTATATTGCTGGTGATGGAGATCTTTTCTTAGCTTCTCTATGCAGGATGTTTAAGTTTCTCCAAAATGTCTGATTGATGATGGTTTGTTACATAATTTAGAGGTTATAAAACAATATTGTAGAATGGCATTGACTTGTAAAATGATAAAAATCTTTTGGATTTCCAGCCAAGAGGCTGTCGGTTCAAGGCTTTGAGAGTAGCTATTTTAGACAAAATGTGAAAGGATAGCTTTTTCTCTTGTTGAAGTAGAAAGTAATGCAAGAGTGGGAATTACAAGTTTTGTCTAGAAATCTCTAGAATTAAGGAGGATGTTTGCAGAACCCATTCCACTATACAAGTTAGAAATCAGAACTTTGAAAGTACAAATGTTTTATTTAAAGTTTCCAACTTCCATTTCATTCGTTTTCATCATCGCGTGACAATGAAATGCCAACAGAGTCAAATAGGATCTTTCTCGCTCATGCTTTAGTTTCTGATTCAGATAACCTGAATGGCAGCATTGATGAACCAGTGGAAGATGGGGACACGGCTCTCCATTTGACATGCCTGTATGGCTATTGTCCCTGTGTCCAGGTTAGTTGACTCAATTTATTCTCCCTTGCTGCTTTTCAGTGGTGCTTTATAATGTTAAACAGTAGTACAAATGATTTACACTTTCCTTTGTAGCTACTCCTGGAAAGGGGAGCAAACTTGGAGGCCAAGGATGAAGAAGGGGCGATTCCTTTGCATGATGCCTGCGCAGGGGGTAAGAACAAGAAATAATTACCATCAACATGTTCCGGATTCTTTCACAATGAAATTATTTAAACTAATGCTGATTTTTCTTTTCTTTTTTCCACCTCACCTCCCTTGTTCTATGCTGCAGGATTTACTGAGATAGTCCAACTTCTGGTGAACAGTGCTAATAGTGCAGAGCGTGTGAAAAGGATGCTAGAGATAGTTGATGATGAGGGTGATACTGTAAGTTCCAATAATAAATTGAATGGTTTTTGTGTTTCGGTTGGAGGCCTTATTCTTAGAAAATAGGTTGCAAAAGAAATTATATCATTTCTGTTTCCTTTTCTTTTTAATCTCTTTGGGGATGCTGTGTTGGGCCAGCTGATGCATTGCTGGCTTTGCCTGGTCCTTCATCTAGTGGGAGCTGACGAGGGTTCCAAGAATGACTGTATAATTTGGACCTATAGCTGTTAGCTGTGTTGTAACCCCCCACCCCACCCCAACAACCATTGTCTACTTCCTCGTGATTACTGATATTAAAACCCTTTTGCAGCCTCTTCACCATGCAGCAAGAGGTGAACATGCTGATGTTATTAGATTGCTGCTGGCTTCTGGTGCCTCCGCTACAACAGCAAACTCTTATGGAAAGGTTAGTAACCATTGATTTCATTATGAAAATTATGTTTCTCATCTCTGTCTTGTACCTGTTACTAATTAATTGCTATGGCAGACTCCAAGCGAACTACCTGAACCAGATACTGAAGCGCACAGAATTTTGGAATCGGTCAGATGAGCTTCTTCATGACCATCTTCAGCTTCCTCGCCCAAACACAAGATTATACCTAATGGTTGTTGGATGAAACTTTCTTTCGTTGGCTTCTTTAGAGTCTAGCTACTTAATCTTGGAACAGCTTCTTGTTGGAGAACCCATTTCAGATTATAACATTACAAGGTTTCCATCTAAAGCATATAATGTATGCACTCCTAAGGCAAGTGATATAGCTTTAAGTTACCAGAAAGTGACAATACGTGTATTTTTGAACATTACATGCCTATCATGCAATGTTGTGTTTGGCGAGACACGAGGGAAAGGAATGGTTGAGGAAAAACTGGAAGTATCTATAGTACATGGAATATCATATCAATTCCTGCTGCTTTTATACTACATTAGTTACTGCAGTGACCCCAAAGTAACGAAGAGGATCAAGAAATCCCGATTATTAGCACTCCCATTCGATGTTTACATGGTTGGCTAAAGAATTATGTAATCGTACAATGAAGAGAATTAGCTTGGGAGAAAGGAAAAGTTCGTTTGAGAGAGAGAAAGGGAAGAAATTGATGAGCTATAATCTTGTAGCTGTTGTCTTGTATTTTTTTCAAATAATAACTTTGTACATGTGAACGTGAATACACACACACACACACACGACAACTAACTTTAATTGGCTTTCTCTAATGGATTCTAATATAATAGACACAAGACTAATAATGCAACACATAATTGGGCCGGTTTCTAAAATGATATTTGATCATATTGCTTCAATACTCCCTTGAAAAGTTGAATGGGTAAGGTATAATATTCAACTTGGATTGTAGAAAAATAAATTGAGATGATAAGAGGGATTTAGTGTGAACATCAATTTGACCATAAGAAACATAAAGAACATAGTCAATCTGCTTATTAGAAGCAATAAATTGAACCTGAATATAATTGCTAGAGATAATGTCACGAACTAAGTGAAAACCGATCTCCACATGTTATGTAAAATTGGATTGGCTATCAAATAAGTTCAGGAAATAAAGACTTTACCTATAGTAATTCCACAACACCATTAGCAATGGTTTTATACTCTGACTTTGTAGAAAATCGAGCAACAAAGCATTGTTTGCTATTTTTTCAAGAGCTAAAGTTTTGGTCAAAATAACATAACCATAGTAGACATTCAGTCATCAACACCATCATTCTATTTAGAATCGTTAAAGACATTAAGAGAGATCATTCTAATAAGTTAAGTGTAAACCAAAAGACAAGTACCAAGTAAATAGTATAAAATGTACTTACCTACCTACCAATTAATATCAATGAGAGAATGCATAAATTAACATACCTTATTAATTAAAAAACATATGTCAGATTGTATAAATGTAAAATATTAAAGAGCACCCATAATTGTTTGAATTGGGTAGGGTTTGAGTGGAGTAACTAATTGATTTGGATAAAGGAGAACCACTACAATAGTAGTAGCAATTGGTTTCCACTAATATTCTAGCTTTCTTTGTAATTTCAACAATGTACTATTATTGTGAAAGAAGCAAACAATTTGTAATGGAAGAAAACTCAATGCTAAGAAAATAGTTAAATAGGTTAAAGTCATGAATGACAAACTCAGTTTTCAAAAGAGTAATAAAATACTAAAGAAAGACAAGATTATCATTTGTAAGTAAAATTTCATCAACATAAACAAATAGAAATATGGTAGCCTCAACAAAATAAAGAATGAACAAGTATCAATTCTAAAGTTATGAAATTCCAAAGAAAGTGAAAATTGACTGGGCCAATCAAACCATGCATGAGGTGACTATTTTAGATCATAAAGAGAACATTTCAATTTGCAAACATGGTTTGGGAATTGAGGATTACAAAAGCTATGAGGTTAAGCCATAAACACATTTGTATCAAGAAATCCATTAAGGAAAACATTGTGTACATCAAGACGATGAGTTGACTATCTCTGAGTAACACTAATACAAAGCACTGTTTAAAAAGTTTAAGACTTTACCACTAAACTAAATATTTCCTAAAAATCAACCCCTTCTTATCAATGATAACCTTTAGCCACCAAACATGCTTTGTAAAGCTTAAAAGTCTCATTTGCATTGCTTTTAATCTTGTATACTTGTCTACAACCCACCATATTCATAATCAAATCATATGGGATCAAGTGTCATTAGAAGCAAATGCATAAATGTTAGCAATCATAATAGATTGTCACTTATGGTGATTGTCATAATCATTTGACCTCAATAAAAGATGATGATTCGAGGACAAAATTGGAGGATGCTAAAAGTTTTTTAGGGGATGAGCAGGACGAGGTTGTAAAATCATATGGTGTTGATTTTCAATGTTAAAAGAAGATTTAGAAGTAAAAATAGACGACATGGCAATAAAACTTACATTAGCAAGAAGATTCAAGCCAAGGGTGATAGGATTAGGGTGAAAAAGACATGAGTAAGTGAGTGACAACACAACGAGAGGGAGAAGAAGAGTAAGGAGATTTACAACATGCTGGTTTTTATTGCAGAATGGGTAGAAAAGAGACAAACTAATAAGCAATATTAGAAAAAAGCTTAAAAAGAGATAGGGTGACCCAATCAAAGAAGTAAAAATCCACTATGAAGAAGATTAAAAAAAAGAAAGAAACATTATTTGGACTAAAGGAATTGAAAAATAAAAAGAATGGCTCAAGAAAAGTATAATGACGAACAATGTAGATATAATGACAATGAATGTTCATACATTAATAATAAACATAGAGTGAACTAGGAAGACACAGTAAGGAACGAAAAGTCATTTTACTATGATCATATGAAAAAAATAGTGAAAACATAAGTATCCAAAAACTTTAAAGAAATTATATTCATAATGAAAGCAAAATAACAATTTAAACGAAAAGTTAAAACATAGAATTGGAGTTAGCATGCCATTAATAAGATATACAACAGTTTCAAAGTTATATGACCAAAATTTAAATGGCAAGGATGCTTAAGCAATAAGTGCAAGTCTTATTTTAATGATACGTTGATGACGGCATTCAATAATTCTATTTTACTCATGAGTGTGAGGGCAAGTGACATGATAAAGAATACTAGAATTATAGAGAAAACAAAGATATTCACCACCCTAATCAATTTATAAGCTTTTGATACAATTATCTCAGTAATTTTTTAAAACTAAATTAAAATTTCAAATTTTTTTAATTTAACATGTATAGTGTAAAACCAAAAGAATTTGGCAAAATAGTCCACAAAACAACAAAATAATGGTACCTTTCAACTAAGAAAATGGAGGAAGAACCCCAAACATTATTAAATATTAAATCTAAAGAAATAGTGCTCGCATGTTTTAAAGGAAGTACAACTGATCTGCTAGATTTACCCATAAGATAAGTAGTACAATTGAAATTGAAAGAAAATGATAACATAAGAAAATGTTTATTGGAAACTAAATGACATAATACACATTAGTGAAGATGACCAAGATGACAATGCCAGAGTTGGGTTTCCCAAAATATATAGATGCAGCGGAAATATTAAATTTAAAATTATTTAGGATTCCCAATGATTTCATTAGATAGATCTAAAGTTGTTTTAGAATTTTATGTGAAAATTACCTGAAGATCAAATATTATTTTTGGCTTTGAATATTTGCTTCCAATGATGGGTTACTGCAAACCACAAGTCGTCTAATTGTCCGACTTCTAACAGTAATCCACATAAACCAACCAGTGAGAAATCTCTTGAACCCTTTTTGGAGAGAGGAATTGTTGTATCTTAGTTCTTTTCTTTTGTGTTTTAAGTATCTCAATATTGTACTCTACTTAACTTTTTCACCATCCACTAAAAATAAGAGGCATAACTTTCTATTTATAGGAAAATCTAAAATTTCTATAAATAACAAAATATCAATTTGCCTCTTAAATAATTCATATTTATTATTTTAGGTTAATTTTAGAAATTTATTCAATTAAGTCCCTACTTGATTTTTCTAGGTTTAGAATTGTAATTCTCTATATAAATTACACTTTAGTCTTCAATTTCAAAATTTTATTTATAATCAAGTCATACTTGATTAATAAGCTCATTTTAATTTATAACTAATGGTTCTTATGTGTATGACTCATTGGGTTCCCTAATAAGTTAGCCCAAATATAAATCACAATCCTAAATAAAATAGAATTATTTAAATTAATTTATTATCAATTCAATAACTGATTGATTTATATCTGAAGATTAAGTACAATGTCATGATCCCTTAAATATTACGAAAGTTATAAGTGGTTTGAGACCTTTCAGTGACTAATTTCTTAGTGTAATTTTATTCATTTATCAACAATATTCCAATTTAAACATTATAACAAAGATTGTATCTACTATATCAAATCATATTTATTCACAACACTATAATTATTGATTCTTTAAATAAAATTTGAAACTTTTTACAAATCTCATTCCACCTTTCTTAAGAATTTACAATCAAATCGATATTATTTAAGAATAGATGCAACATTTTCTCTAATTTATCTAAGGTGATGAATCATCTCTTAATTACTTAAATACCTTCATATATTCATATTATACCCAATATATACTCGTCTTTGTTACACTTGATTAGGATAATGTGTGGCAAGATGAAAACATAACACTATAAGATAACTTAAAAATTCCAAGTTTAAGAATTACTTGCACAACTATTACGTGAGTCTTTCCATAGACACATGTGATCTCTTCATATGAAATTCTTATGCGAGTCAATTCAGTCAACATGTCATCTGGCAAACACCTACATATTAGTTCTAGGTATTCATCATACATCAACTTATGAGAACAACTGTTTCCTTTCACAAAGAAAATGACATCATATGTATTAGTCTTAATAGCTCTAATTAATATTAAATTTTAATAGAACATCGACTAGGAATATTTTAGGAGCATGCTTTAATACAATAACAATCTCATAATTATAACTTTATAATTTCCTTTGCAAAGCATTTTTATTCCAAAAACTTTATCTTTATTCTGGATTCATTAATCAAGTATTTGATGAATATTAAAATAAATAAACTTTTATTAATAAATTAAATATATATTCATGAACAAAGTTAATGTTATATATAACTAACTGATTGGCTATATACAATTGTTATTATTTATTCTCTTAAATAATAAATATACATAAATACAACGATGTAGACAACTAACATTAGCCAACTCTAATAGACTTTACATAATAGACCCTAATATAATAAATACAGTACTAATAATATAAGAGATAATTGGCTAGGTCTAAAATTATGTTTGATCATATTACTTATATTATGATCATTGTAACCACCTGAATACAAGGATACAAACTCACAATAACTGAATCAATAGAACATAGACTGTTCTTTTAGACATGAGTAAAGATTGGCCAATAAAAACAAAGGCAAACAAATTTACACAAGCTAAAATATGTTATTTCAGAGCCTGAATTTCCACAATGAAATGGTACAGTAGTGGCCAAGGCAACTCATTAAAAACTGGAACAGCACACAGACAAAGAAACAAGGAAAGCAATTACCATATACACGATCTGTCCATGATTTGTTAAGGTGGAAATTCAATGTACAGGCGCCATCAGAAGTGCTATTTGTGACTTCTATTGATGTGTAAGTCATGATTCTCATGTAGAGGCCACTTCTGTTACAGCCTTTAAGAGCAACAGCCACCATTAGAAGCTACATGGTGTTCTGGTTTCTGCTTTAAAATGTTTCTCTTCATGGCCGTAGATCCTTCTTCCAAAAGACTAGGGACCTCCATTATCTAAAACACAAAATCATTAAATTTCAGTTTCGAGAACAGAAAAGGTACATGAGAAGCTTCCCTTGGGATTGTTTTCCCAGGCATCCTGCCCATAGATAAAGTGGACCAATCCTTCTATACGAGAAATGGCAACAAGGAAATAATTTAATAAATGTTTTCATTAGGAGACATCAACCTATCTGACTAATATTTTACACTAATAAATGAAAATGGACATGTATACCAGACAGTCAAGCATGAATTTACGTTGCATGAAAGCTCCAATTGCAAACCAATATACTATATTAATTCTGCTTATTTTAACAAATCATTTACTCTTTTACGGTGGCAAAAATCTAAATTGTGATTATGGCATGGAATGATATTTGCCAGACAGAGCATGCAGTCTTCGATAGTACCTTCAATGCCAGCTCTTCAAAGCATTGCTCCACATTTTCTCTAGTTTTCGCACTGCATTCAAGAAACAGACAACCATGCTGTTTAGCAAGAGCCATCCCCTCATCTTTAGTTACATTCCTTCCAGACTCCTGAAATCATGGAAAAAATGAAACAATAATATCAAGAGAAATAAAAGGGAGTTGTAGGGCACTCATTATACTGCATTGGTCTACATTAAGCTTGCATCAAAGTTATATTATCACCTTCTGTTAACTAGTTTGTCCCTCTTGAGAAAATAAAAACAAAAAACTTACTTTATCAACTTTATTTCCAACGAGCATCTTGACACAGTCTTGATTTGTGGAGAAGAGCTCAACTTCTTTACCCCACACGTCTGATAAGTTTGTAAAGGTTTCTCTCCTTGTCACATCATAAACTGTAATCAGAGAAGATATCGGTTATTGATTGGGCAGTCAAAACAATGGGAGTTTGCTTCCAAAGATTATCTCAAAACAATAATCAGTTAACAAATTGGAAGAGCACTGGTGGGAGTTACAGTCACTTAGCATGTTTATGACAGAAACAATCAAATGAGTTTCAGCATGCTGAAATTCATATTAATTCGTCCAACCACAATGACGAGCAAGACCATAAAAGTAGATTCCCTAAATGAGCTAGATGGTATAACAGAAATTCTGGTAGGCTGGCATGACGCATGTGCAGAAGCTGGTTGTATGATCAATTCATGATACATTTGACAAAGCCATCAGTATGCTAATACGTTAAAGAGATTTAAAGGAAAAGATGAAAGCACCACATCCCCCCTCCTTTGTAGACTTGTTTGGGATGCGCTGGGTTAAAAATTTCCATCTATCTTACTTGTAAGCTGCATGAATTGCTTTAAATTTTAAGGCAATCTCCTAAAAAATTGAAATATGATATTCTATATTTAGCATGATATATGTACAGCAATATAAAAAATTTGAACAACATAGACATATAGATTTCATCTTAGAAATGAAGTTAACATGACAGCTAGATTCAAATATTGCTATCAGACTTTCATGCCCATAAAAGGAATTTGCACTTATGCCAATTGATGATTAAAGGAAAGTTGCAAGCAGCATCACAAAATCACATGATGGATAGTGTTTGTTTCATACCAAGAATGATCCCTTGGGCATTTCTGTAGTAAGAACTAGTCAGTGTTCGGAACCTCTCCTGTCCAGCTGCAAGAACCATAATGGTTTTATGAATCAAATTACACATACTGGAACATAAATGGCTGATATCATTAATGTTAACAGAAACATGGGTTAAAAACAAAATTCTATTTATTGAAGCCAGAAAGGCCACTCCATGTCTCAACAGAAAACAGTTTTTCTAAATTTTCTGTGTTATAATTGATATCCCACTGTTACATTGCTAGCAACTTACAAATTAGTGAGATCAATATTTAAGAATCCTTTGACATTGTTGGCTCCATCACTCAGCTCATAAGGTCAAAATATAGAGACAAAAAAGTTTTACAGAGACAACAGGAAACATATATAAACAGAAAGAAGAGAATACTGTGATTTCATTACTTACCAGTATCCCAAATTGTCAGCTTTAATCGCTTTCCTCCAACTGCTAGCTGCTTGATCTTAAAATCCACACCTTCATAAAAAAACAGAGACAGAATCTCAATGCATGTTCATCATAGAGAACTCAATTATTCAGTTGATCACTCAATTGAAGTTTTAGGCAGAAATCACGAGACTCCCTTTTCTATGTAATGATTAACATCTAATCACACATTGACTTGGTTAAGCATTGAAGGAGTCAACATAAAAATAAGGCCCCAGCTACTTGTAGTCGACAAAGACAGGTTTTAGTATATAACAGTCACCATCTAATAAATCATAAGAAATAAAGAGAACTTAATATCGCTAATTGAGAGCAATTAACAAAACGCAGAAACTCAAAGCTGGGTACCATGTTTCATAATCACTGAACAAGTTTCAACCCATGAAGATAGATCCAAAGGCATTACACACTGTTAGCTAGCTAAGAAAACCATGTAACAGTAAAGAGAAAGCAAAATAATGATAGAGAAGTTTTTAATTAATACCAATAGTTGGTGCAAGATCCTCAACAGAACTGGAAATGAAACTGACAAGAAGACTACTTTTGCCAACCCCAGAATCACCGATCAACAAGATCCTGAATGATAGATCATATGATCCTGAAGAGGATCCCATTCTTATTATTCCAATCCGAAAAACAAAGCCCTTTATTGTCTCTCTTTTTTTCTTTTCCTTTTTTAAGTATTAAGTATACTTTGTTTGAAAACAATTTTAAACTAAAAATTCCTTTCAGACAAAAAATATAGACTGTATCTGCGTTGTCTATAATGATGATCAAAACTGTTGTGCTTGTTTTTTCTCTCTTGAAAAGTACGGAGTAAAAAAGAAAGAAATGCCTGAGTTGAATTTATAGAAGAAATTGAGGAGAGAAAAGTAATGGCATCAATGTTGGTTATTTGAGAGAGAGAGAGGCTAGACAAAACGGCTGGCTCACTGGAGAGAAACAGAACACCTGACTGACACCAACGTTATTCTTTCTTTTTTTTTTAGCAAAATGCATCATTGACCATAGTCTTTTTCTAAGCCAATTTTTATAGTTATTTAAAGGTGATATAATTATAACTAGATATTTGATTGAGTTTCATCGCAAGTTAGATACTTGTTTTCAATATATATATATATATATATATATTTTGTAGTTAAAATTTTTTTTAATGAAAATTAAAAAGAAATAGGTGTAGATCAATATATTTAATCTTACAAGACGGGATATATTATCTAGTTGATTTGCTATATTTATTTATTAAAATAATTTTTTTATTCAATCCAATAATAATAAAATAGACACACATTAATTGATTGAATAAAATAATAAAAATAGTAGGCAAGCCTGCATATATTAAAAATATTATCGATAAATAATTTTGTTATCCTCTCCAAATCAAAGTTCATCTATACAAAAGAGAAAAAAAATATTATAGATGAATAAGAAAAACCTTTTTAAAAATTAAATACATAATTAAAAAATAATTGTCATTTAAAAGAGATTTCCTAAAAGAATAAAAAAAGAGAAGAAGTATTAATATATATACAAATAAAGTAAAATTTTGAAAAAAAAATAAAAAAAAAACATTAATTGAAAAAAATAGAAAACAAAACAAAAAAGGTCAAGCGTTGTTAGACCTTGATGAACCATGCTAGCCTATCTACCTCATTTCTTCAAGGCTCGCATCCGATACTTCCTAGAAGGCCCGAGTAACTGGGGTCAAATATTTTTTTAAAAAATCAGATGATGCGTCATTTAATGTTGTCAAATTCCAACCACTATGGTGGTTGAAAAATCAAGCTTTAAAAGTTTTTTATCCAAAACTTGTTTTCTACCTAGTGTTGACCCAAAATAGTAAGAAAACACTTTAGGAACCGTGATAAACCTATTAATTGCCTTAAAAAGTTAAAAAATCACCCCAAAACCCAAAAAAAAAAAATCAAACCAAGCTCATATATATTTTTTCAAGGACTTTCAGGGTAAAAAAAACTAATATAAACTTTCCTAATCAAATGAAACTGTTTGATTCAAATATCAACTGTTTTAGTGGTCTAAAACAGTATCAATGATATTTTTTTCTCTCTAATACTGGAATCCGGTGGTGTCTTTCTCTCATCTCTCTAAATAGGAATTGGAAAATAATAAAAATAAAGTATTTGTACCAAAATTGAACTTGAAAAATATTAAGATACCGAAATTGTATATTTTACGTTATTTTTTAAGTTCGGAGATCAAAGTGTATTTGTTGCTGAAACTTATGACACGTCATCCTAGTTTGACACATTTTTCATTCAAGTAGCTCTTCTTTCCACCCCAGTTTTTCCTGAGAAATCATAATTAATTGTTCTTTAATTAAGACTAAATAGCAAAAAAAAAAAAAATTGAGAACCAAAATGAATTTTTAATAAATGCACAGTGCATGACAGTGTTACTTGTATATATATGAACAGTAATTAACTCTATAGTAGAAAAACAACCCACGTGTTTTGAGCTATAGTGTAATATCCTTTTGGATTTCATAATTTAAAAATGTGTTGTCGTGTAACAATTCATCTTTTTTTGGTCAGTTAACCATTTACTCTAGTTAGTAGTTATATTAGTTGCTAAAACTATTATATAATTACAGCTCGAAGTGCATTGTTTTTTTTATATATATATAAATAAATTGATGTTAATTATTAAATAAAAAAGTAAGTGATTACGAATTATTAAATTAAATCATTTATTATGTTGTAAAAAATTATCTTACTTTTTTTATAATTTGATTAATTTCTCTAAAATTGTCATAGGTAGGCTAATGAAGTGCAACTTCAATAAATAAAAAATAAAAAAAAGGGGTAGCTTGTTACCTTAGGAAAGAAAAGAGAGGAAAATAAAGTATTTACTTCACAAAAAGAAAAACCATTTTTAATGATTACAAACTAATATATTCATGTATTTATTCCAATACATATCTTATATTATTTCAAAAAATTTAAAAATTATATTTATCATGACTTCAAATAATCATAGAAAGCATTAATTTTACAGTTTGTTTGGACCAATTCACTACTGTAATTGAATTTAATTACAATGTTTAATTTGAATTTAATTGATAAATAGGTTGAATTCACATATTTGAATAAGATAAAATTCAATTCATTTTTTTTTATATATTACTTTCATTAACTTATCTCATTTATTTAGAGATTTCTAAAAAAAAGATGGGTATTTTAAAAAGTTAATTTTATATTAAAATTTTTCTATTTAGAATTGTAAATAAAAAGAGTTGATCTTTAATTTATTTTTGTAGTATTTTTAGAGATTGAGTTTATTTAGAATTCAATTCTTAACAATAATTTTTTTTTCAAACATAAAATTTCATTAAAATCTAAGTTATAATCAGGTCGTTTTTGCGGACTAGGGACCAGGTTATAATCAGGTTTGCAAATTAGGGACCACGGAGTAATTTGCTCATTTTCTCAGTTATTGTCCCGAGATGCGATGCCGTTTTCGCGGAACACCGTGTTGTGTCTAAACTCGGTCGCACGTGGAGTTTGTCGCCCATCCAACGAGCGTGGTTACACGCTCCGACCGTCAGGTGACGGGGTCTTGTCATGGGTGATTAGGCAAAGTGTTAAGGTCACTTATGGGCTACACAACAAGGGTCCGTTCAAAGCTATATAGGGGAGCGTCCTCATAGCCATAAATAAATAAAATTCATTTCCATGCATCCCATTTGCTGAATTTATTTTAGGGATTAGTGGTCCCTTTTTTTGGACTCTTTTTTCAAAAGAAATATTTTTTTATTTTCCTTATTCAGGAAAATTAGTTTTGTTATTTTTTTCAAAGAAACGTGACAAGCTTAAATAATAATAATAATAATAATAATAATAGCACTCCATTAGACAATGTTTTTTAATTTTTATCATCATCATATTAAAAATATCGAAAAACATTTAAAAACATCAATTTGATATTTATTTAGATAAATAACATCTTAAAAACGAGTTGAACTATATTACCAAACAAAACTTAAGTACTAAAAGAGAGTAATAAGACTACATCATTAACCTGTGCAATTTTATAATTTGCGTAGAATCTTTAGATTTGTGGATTGCACTTTGTTGTGGGCCAGTTAATTTTTTTTTTGATGTAAAAGAAATGCTAAAAAAAAAGATTTGAATTGTTGAATCGATTAGTAATTTAAATAATATGAATTAAAAAAATACAATAACAATAAATAAAATGACAAAAAAATAGCAATGAAAAAAGTTTAAAAAAAAACCTAACATGAGCCCATCTAGAGCATAAAAAAACTCAATGTTATAGGGTGAAACTAAAAAAATAAAAAATAAAACTCAGTTAAACCGAGTTAACTCACAAACTCTATTATTATGGACATAAGATTGAGATAATATCATATAAAAAAAAGCAAAAAATAAAAAAAAAGGGATCATTTGAAAGGAAAGGGAAAAAAAGCATGAAGACTATTTTTCAATACATCAAATGTTGAATGATGAAATTAAAATAAATAAATTTTAAAAAATGATAAAAAAAACAGTTAATTTATTTCAAACTCGCAAACCATTAAATACTAGACCCAAGCTAGATTAAGAAACTCAATTCTCAACCAATTTAATATTGATTAGTCAAAATAAATCCAACATAGAACAACAAATTAAAAAGACTCGTGAAAATCCAGGTTATTTTGAAAATTAGTGAAAAATCCTAGAGAAAGCAAATAAATAAATATTCAAAAATTGATCTCAAATAAAATAAATAGCAATAAAAAAAGAACTAAATTCAAAAGAAAATAAAAATAAAGAGGGATGAAATAGAGAAAGACTTTTAACCTTACAATTGTTTTTTAAAAAAATCATTTCAAATATTGAATGATGACATAAAAAAATATCAATTTAAAGAATTATAAAAAACCAACAAAAAATGATAAATAAAAATCCCGAGATAACCAAGTCATTTGAAAGACCAATAAAAAATTCCACATAAAGCAAGCTAAAGAAAAAATAGAACACAATGTTTTATTGAATAAATATTGAAGGATGAAACAAGAAAAAAATTAGCTTGGAAAAAGAAAAATAAAAAATCAAGCAAATTAGGACAAACATCTTCAACCTAATCATCAAATCTTTAAAACTTGCAATCCATGAAACCCTGGATCTAGGTCCAATAATATTATTTTTACAAACCAATTTAAAAATATGAATTTTAAAAACTTGTCAAAGAAAAAAAATAACAATCAAAAGAATGAGGATCGAATTTAATAGAAAAAAAACAAATGAGGGTGGAATCGTAAAACAAAATCAATTTAAAAAATAATTTCGAACAAAACAAATAAAAATTAAAAGAATAGGGATCAAATTTGAAGATAAAAAAAATTAAGGGCTGAAATTTAAAAAGCATACCAATTTTATAAACTATTCAAGATGAAAAAAAATATATAATAAAATGAAAAGGAACCAAATATGAAGAATCAAAAAATTAAAGGGTTGTAATGGGTTTTTTAAGGGGTTGGTGTGAAAATCTAGGTGGAGAGAAAGAGAAGAAAGAGAGAAAAAAGGTTGTCGATGCCAAACAACTAGGAATCTTAGAACACGCACCACCTTAACACGTCAAAAGCACTGAGATCTTTTAAACACTGTCTTGAAAGATGGTGTTTGATTGCTAGACGACCCCACAAACATTGCTCAAACGATGAGGGGGTCGTCCACATGCTAATGTGTAAGTTGCACACGCCAACAAATTTTATTTAATAATATTTAATATATGTTAATTATCAAAATACTTATGAATAACCTTCAAATCTATAATAAAATCAATGACAAAAAAAAACATTATAAGAGTTATTTTGTTTTTTTATTTTAAAGCATCAAAGTATATACCTTAATTTATAAAAGATAATTATTTCATAGTAAAAAACAACTAAGTTTTTTTGAGTTAGGAACAATTTTATCCCATGGCTATTTCAATAAATAGTTAAATATATCTGGTGATATAGTAACTTCTCATTCTTTTTTATATATAATTTTTAATTTTTAATTTAATAAAGAAGCGCCTGCCCACAACTTTATTGATAGCATATCCTTTTCCCTTTTCTTTTGAACTAAAATTAACAATTGGAATTCGAGTTTTGTTTATGGGCTCAACCCAGAAAGTTTTCAATTGATTGCTTTACTGCTTGATGATGGCTTTGTGTTAGATACCAAAACCTTTGCGTCGGTTTTACCACACTTGATCGTCTTGCTTCCTTCACAGAACAAAGCTAGACGGAGGATGGAAAGAAGAACCCAAATGCTTTGGTCCCTTCGGTGGGCTGAGTTTGTTGGGCGTCTCTTTCTTCAAGAATCGAAGAAGGCAGCACCTCACCAACATGACGATAGCAACAGTTACCACAATCACACCTTTGAATTTTGTGTTCAGGAAATTATTCCTCAAAATCTCTGTAATTTCATTAGCTTTTGGCCTAAAATTGTGGACTCCATGTTTGCACGTTCAACATTGCTGTGTTCTTCAAGATTGCAGACCAAGTTTGGTGATTGGGATCCTTGGCCATGTGTGTGGAACCACTGCCCATTTTCTTTTTGTCTTTGCTTCTGCGAAGAATACGCTGGCCATGCTTATGAAATTAGTCATCAAATTATTTATATGCATGCATATAATTATTTATATGCTTCTGTGTACAGTAAGAGGAACCCGTCCCTCGGTATCCTCACCTGTGCGTTCTTGATAATGTGCTCCTTTGATTATAAGTATTCAAGATATCAAACCTATGAATAAATATTCTTTCAAATTAAACTAAATTAAGGAAAGTATTATTCAAATATATTTTATAGCAATATTATTTAAATTAAAGTATTATATGCTCCAATATATCAAATTAATATAATTTTATATTGTCTATTAATATATCCTAATATATTATTTCATATATAAATATATTTATAAATTATTATTTTCTATTATATTATATGTGTACGTGATGTTTTCCAATCTCTTAAACTAGAAAACATCTTCCTCCACCTCCAGTATATGCTTTCCTCTAATCAGAAAGTGTTCATTAACTAGTTTCCTCAATATAGTCAAACATGAGAAAATCAAGCAAGTAATTTCTAAGAAAAAAAATATTTTCTAGCAATCAAATAATATCTAAAAATAATACATAAAATAGTGGTATGTTTTTATAATTTAAAGTCAAACGAATATGTGGTCAAAATCAAATATTTGTTAAATTCCTAAAATGTGATATTTATTATCGAGCATATAAACAATCAGTGTTAAAAAAATTAAGTCTAAACTTGCATCAAAACAAGCCAATAATAGTGTGCAATGGTTAATTTATGCTAAGAACATGGTAACTATTTAGCAAAAGCCTTTGGAAGAAAGGGTAGGAAAGATGCCAAGTCAAATGCCAACTTCATCCACCTAGAAGGTGGTTTCAAAAAACAAAGGTATTGGCTATATATACAAGGAATCCAAATATGAGCTTGAAAAACAATATAAAATTGTCCAACATATTAGGCTAATAGCTAAGAAACTAGAGCAAAGAAAATAATTAGTATAATAATGACCTAAAACCATGCCACCCAAGCTATAAGATCACTTAGGAAGGCATTCATATTAAAAGGAAGTCATTCATATTAAAGAATTGGGGAACTTAGCTAAACTAAAGAAAAATTTCATGTTATCATATGGTAACAGTTAAACAAGGTAATAAAATTGAGGACAACAGTACTATCCAAATTATCCTTTTAGAGTCTAAATTTGCATAAAAAAAAGTTTATATAGACAAAGATGCACAACCTAATAAATAAGTTGACCTTATAAATGACAATGATGCCTTCTTAGAATAAGATATATTAGAAAAAGGAACAACCATCCTTTCTGAAAGAAGTGTACAATGTGAAAATGAAGAAGTCAATGAATTTGCAATTTTGATGTAATAAATAAATGACTAGGATGCAATAAAAGAAGTTGACATGGTGGAAATCCCTTCTATAGTAGAGATGAGTGATCATAATGATATTGTATCAAGAAAGTATTTTCACTCTAGTAACCAATTATTCTATCTTGATAGTGATTGTAAAGATAATGCAGATAAAAAAGTAGAAATTATAAAATCAACTAGTTAGAACATGTGATCAATTAGGGGTTAAGTCTAACATTTCTTAAGCTAACAATGGTCATAGGCAAGCATATTAAATCTTTGTATAAAACAACCAGTTTCAATAGCGTGTTAATATAAAGGGCAGGGTATTAGTCAATAATGGTGCAATGCTCAACATAATGCCTTTTTCATTAATCAAGAAGATTGGTTATAGAAAAGTTGATATGTTTCCTTCTAAAGTAGGAATGTCAGATTTTACAGGAGTTAGGGATACTACAAGAGTACAAAAAATGGATTTAATAGTTGTCTAGGACTTCTAGTATAGCTTTTTTCATGGTCAAAATAAAGACAAATTATAACACTTTACTTATGTGAGATTTGATACATGTTAACAAGTATGTCTCATCTTCACTACATCAAGTCTTAATATTTTTGCTACCTAATAGATCTATTAAAATTTTTAAGGTAATCATAAGCCATTGATGATGATTTTAGAAATGGTAGATGCATGGCTCTACAGGGTAGATGTTAGTGCAGTATAGCTCATGGGCATCAACCATATGAGTTGTTTATTGATTTTTTTGTAAGCAGAAAACATTTTGAATACGACCATTAACAATTGACTTTCTAGGTCAAGTGCTTTATAATTGGAAAACATTGGTCAAGAGTTTGAAAAATAGGATTAAATGAGTCACGATAACTTATTTACCCATATAAAGTCTTGCTGAAGGTTAACAACAACAATATCATATATAAGAACAAAATTTATTCATTAAAGTTTAGCAAAGATGATCAATCAATCATGTTTGATATAACAAGTCTTCCTTTAGTACCGTTAAATATAGATGATGAAAAAGCTAAAGTTTAGGATCTAGTAACATAAATCAACTTAGAAATTAAAGATGAGCGTAAACTAATTTATATAAGACTATTTTCTAGAAGAATATATTCAAAATCTGGTATCATTACTCATGCTTATAAAGACTATTTTGTTTGGAGTTATGATGAGAAACCTAGCCTAGACAATCTTAATGTATATATTTGGTAGCCAATCAATTGGTTATATGTGACACTAACTTTATTCATGTAAGAATATATTTATTATTAGTAAAGACATTATTTATCTTTAATATTCATTAATGTTTGATTAACGAGTCTATAATAAAGATAAAGTCATTGAGGCAAGTATTTTGCAAAGGTAATTATAAAGTGATTATAATTATGAGATTCTTTTTCATTAAAGCATTATTCCTAAATATTATTGATCAATGTTGTATTAAGACAAAACCTTTATTAGAGTTGTTGAGACTAGTATATATTATATTTTTTCTTTATGAAAGAAAACAATTGTTCTCATAAGCCAAGGTATGAGAGATACTCATAACTAATATGTAGGTGATTTCCTAATGACATGTACACTGACCCACATAAGGATTCTATATGAAGAGATCAAATATGTTTATAAAAAATCTCATGTGACAGTTGCGTAAATAATCTATAGATTTGAGATCATTAAATTATATTATATAGGGAATGTTATGTTTTAGTCTTGACTATATGTTGCCTTAATCAATGGTAATAAACGAGCAAATATTGGATATAACATGAATTATATAAAGGTATTTGAATGATTAAGAGAGAATTCATCATCTTAAATGAGTTATGAAAAGTGCTCCCCCTATTCCTAGATAATATTGATTGGGAAACTCTTGCAAAAGGTGGAATAAGATTTGAAAAAAAATTTAAATTTTATTCAATGAATAAATGACTGTGGTATTAAATATGATTTGACATATCATATATATTTCATCCTCGAGTGTCTAAATCATAACTTTTTTGATAAAAATAATAATAATTACACTAAGAAGTTAATCACTAAGGTGATGCGAAACTGGAGGGTAAGATCCCTAGAATCCATAATGAAGATAAAAAACAACGTAAGAAAACTAAAATTAGATTGATAGAAAACTTGACCCAATTATAAGAATGAAGATAGAAAACAACCTGAACAAATGAGTCAAAGTTATTGGATGAAAGACTTCAACCTATTGATTATAAAGAATCAATAATTGAAATTATAAGAATGAATTCCACAAAGGCAATTAATCTTTGATAAGTTCGATGAAGAACCAAGAATATAAGCAACCTTGCACTTAAACAATATTATTCTAAAATAAAACCAAGTCTAAAAAAACTAAATACAAGCTAAATAACCCTATTTGTAAAACATCATATACAAGACTTAAAAATAACATTAAATTTTTAAATAACATAGGAAAAATAATCCTAAACCAACATGAAAAACAATGAAATTCTTACACAATAGCATTAGGGCTTTATCACAAAGACTTTCTAATGTCCGATCACTACAAAATTTTAATCCTATTGGTAACAAGGCTTTTAGAATCTTCTAGTAAAATTTTAGCTTGATCTAATAGTCTAATTGAAAGTTATGCTTGTTAGCATAAAACTATGCATTAGAAAGAATATGCCCAAAACCACTTATTTTTGTCCAATTAACACGATCAAAGAGTTGATGTCTTATCCCAAGTGCAGGAGTGTCAAAGTAATAAATAACCCGACAAGACCGGGGTCGAACCATATGGAGGTGAACTATATAAATAATAATAATAATAATAAGAAGAACAACAACAACGATGATGATGGTGATGGTGATGATGAGTTAAAGAGGACTTTGAGATGTAAGATAAATATGAAGATTAAACAATGATAAAAACAAATGTCAAGGTTAGAGGAGCCACTAATAGTATTAGAGATAAGTAACGTATAAACTCTTTATAAATTATCAACATGATCATATTAATTATCTTATTTACGTAACACCATACTTATAAATTTTATCAGGTATTCATGATACTAACTTATGTTGACAACAAATCAAGTTCCTCTCATAACAACGATGTCGACCGAAGATAATGAAGGATCAAGTATTTGATGTACCAAGTGTTATACAATACAAATCTAGATTAACTATTTAACAAGCAAGGTATTAAGAATTAATAAGATAAAAATGATAAGACATGTTAATAGCAAGTTGTTTAGGATATAAGTATTAAAGTCCATATTGAGTTTATATTATACTTATACTAACACCATTAGTGAAACCATTTCACCTTGACATAATTAACTTAGCTAGATATTATGAAAAAGAAAAACATAAATAAAGAATATAAAAACATAAACATGATATAAGTTAACTAGGTATAGTAAAGAAAATGAAAAGCATGAACAAGAGATTAATGAAAGCAAATCTTAAGCATTACAAAAATATAAAGAGAGAGAGCAAGAACATGACCTTGATCTGAAAACCAAGATTCTTAAATGAATGGCAAATGCCTCCTTTTATAGGCTAAAATTCAGAACTATTCATTTGGTAATTTATTATTGATGTAGTGGCCAACTATTGATTTAGTGGACTTGGTGGACAGCAACACTCAAGCATTTTGGCTAGATGAAATGACATTGCTGCAATCAGAATTTGGCAAAGTGTCCCTCATGAAAGTTGTTGAAAATCATCTTATCTTTCCACCCACATAATTTCAGATCATTTGGATCACTAGAGTTTGAGATATGGCTAAAATACTGAGTAGTGTTGCTGGTGGATAGCCCTCAAGCTCTTGTTTGGATGAAATGTCATTGTTACCATCCGAATTTGAGCATGTCTTCTTCATGAAAGTTGTTGGAAATTGGCTTTTTCTTCCACCCACAAAATTTCACATCATTTTGCCTTCTAGAACTCCAGATATGAGTAACATTCTGAGCAGTATTTGGGCTAGATTGCAGGACATATTTTGACTTCTCTTTTGTGGCTAAATTTTGGATTTGAAAACGGCAGATTTGGGTCTTCCATTATTCATGAACATTATAGACCTATTTCTTAGCTTTCTATCCATATAAATCAATCTGAAATCCAAGATCTACAACTCCAGATATGACCCAATAACTAAACAGTGTTCCAATTTGAATTGAATCGGTATCTCCTTTCTAAGCTTAGCCTTTTCTTTGTCCTTTCACTTTCAATAGTTAATCACATCAATCAATCCTTTAAATTGTGAGATATGCCTGCATTTAAAATGAGCATTTATCATAAATTAAAGCTATCTTATATTATTAGACTTGTTATTATAAAACATGCTTTAGTTAAGGAGTTATTGATACTTCAAGTGCAAAATGATGATATAAAACCTTGATAAAAATGCACTTTTAAGTACTAATCACCAATCCACAAACTACTAGGCTTTCTAAACTCTTTCTCTTACGTGAATTATATTAATTAAAGTCTGATCATATCTTGAACTCATCTTGATGCATGACTTTGCCTAAATATTTTGTTATTTGAATGATCCTTCACAAAAAGTATCAAGATCTTTTAGATTAAAAGTGATGAATTATGTTGTCCTAGAAAACAGATTATATAAGAGATATAAAACTAGTGTTTAACTCAAATATTTTGGAACAAAAAAAATATTAATCATAAATGAAGTTCATAAAAGACCATGTCAATGTGGAATCAAGATGAGATGACTAATCATGAACTATAACTTTCATTAGTTAGACATAACTAAAGATTAAATTAGTTATGCAAAAAGATATCACTCATACCAATAGTTTGGCTCAATATATCATTTGTTATCAACTAATCTTAATATTATAGTTATATTAATGTAGGCTAAACAAAGGACATCATTGAAAAAAGTATTATTATATCTTAGTTGTAACATATTATCATAACCCAATTTTTTACCCCTTCTATTTTTGTGTGAAATGATAAAAATGAGGAATAAATTGAAATTTGGGCCAAGACAACATAATTTAGAAATTTCGGGACTTAATTGGACTTGGAATTATTTAATTAATGGAATCAGGGACCTAATTGATAAATGTCAGAAGTTCAGGGACCAAAGTGAAAAATAGTCATTTCCCAGGTTACCAACGACACCATTTGGAAGCACTGTTCATCAGCCCTTCCTTTTCACGCGGAGGCAGTCGATTCAACAGGGAAATCCACAGCAATTCAATCCGATCATGGACCACGCCTCTTGCCCACAATCCCGCTCGTGGATTGATTAACAGGGGAATTGGTTTTTGCAAGCTCTCTAGCTCTATAAAAGGTTGAGCAGAGTAGATTAGAGGCAAAGGAAGGAAGCAAAAAAAAAAAAAAAACAGAGGGCAAAACAGAGCAAAAAAAAGTGTAAATTCACAGAGAAGAAAAGGAGAGAAGGGAAAAAAAAACAAAACCGAGGAGACGAAGAAAAAAAATGCAGGAGACAAAGAGAACGAGAGCAAGAAAACAGAGAGAGGGAGGGCGACCGAGAACAAAAAATTAGGGGAGTGAGAACATGAAAAAGCTAGAGGAACAAACAAAATGGAGACGAAGGAGCAGGAGGGAATAACATTGGGAAACAAAACAAAGCATAGCAAAATAAAGAAAAGCAAAAGCAGAGGAAAGCCACCGAAACCAGAACCATTGTTGCTACTGTCTTCGGTATTTCCAGAACCAAGTAAGTAAGCTTCTCTTTCCCCGCTTTTCATTTTAATTCACTTCCTTTATCTGCTCATGCACGCGTGATTTGGTTCACGCGTGCTTCATGTTCCCCAGCTGGGTCATTGGCTTGGGCTAGTGACTGGGCCGGGCTGGCTGGGTCAGCCCAACTCATATAGGCTGAGCTGGGCCAAGCCCAAAAAAATAAAAAATATATGTATGCATGAATACAAATAACATAAATTTATTTTATTGGTTTATTCACTGACGCTAGAGTCGGGAATAAAAATACTAATTTAAATTTATTTTTATTTCATTATATTGTATTTTATTTCATTTAGCTAAAAAACAGAATAAAACTATGTGCATGCGTAAAAATAATTTATTTATTTGTTTATTCACTAACGCTAGAGTCAGGAATAAAAATATTGATCTAAATTTGTTTTATAGCTACGTAAATTTACCAACGTTAGAGTTGGAAGTATCCGTAGTTGAATATTCACTGGCACCAAAGTCAGGAATATGATAAGCAAATTATCATAGCATAAGCTAATAAACGTTTAGTAATTTAAGGCAAAACCAGCAATGCAGTCTGCCTCAGGTAGGACGTTTAAGGGGTGATAATATCTTCCCTTTTACGCAACCAGTCCCGAACCATAGAATCTCTGTTGACCAGTTAGGGTTCCTAGTAACCATAATACTAAGTGACGACTCCTTAAACAAGACCATTCCCCATCAAAGAACAAGATACCAGAAATCTGTTCTTTCCATGAAATATTATTTTTAAGGTCGCCGCGATGTCGGGTGCGACACTTATTACTTTATTAAGTAAGTCGCAACAATCCCTTTATTAATCAATCAATCAAGAAACTATGATCAAATTCACTAAAAAATAAATTATCCATAGATTTGGACTCTTGAAACAATTAGTATTGATTAAGAGACAATATTAACTAGGGAGGATATGAAAAATTTGCATATCACTATGAAATTAGAATAATTCATTCTACTTCTTATTATGCCTAGACCAATAAGTAAATATAGTCGACTAGTAAAACTCTAATCCTCAATATATAGAAATTAGTAAAAAAATAATCCTAAGACTTGAAATAATGTATTATCAAAAGTATTATAAGCATACAAGCCTTCATAAAAAATTATTTTAGAAACTTTATAGTTTAACTTATGGTTATGATGCTATGATGTAGAATTAAAGGATTTTAAAGTGGTAAAACTCCATGCATTAGATCACTTTGTTAGCTCACAAAATGGAGGGCTGAAAGGGTAAATAATAGACATGTTTGATAAAAAAAAGTTTATTTAAAGGTGATCTGAAGTGGAATACTATATTACTAATTAGAAAAGATCATACATAATTACAAAAATTCTTAGAGAAGGTGCATCTCATTTAGCAAACTAAGATGGAGAGTTGCATTTCTTTTATTGATCAATGGTTAAATATATTACTCGTATATAAGAAATACAATAATATCTAAGATTCCTAAGGAAACTAAGGGATTCTGGAGATCATAAGTGTGAAAATACTTTATCTCTATATTGTTCAAGGGCTTTATAATTAGGTTATTCTTGTCATATAATTAACTTTTTTTATTGTCAGTTCTCAATAACAAAAATCTAAGTTGATTATTAAGTACAAATAGTTAGATGGTTAGAGAATAAACGATTTTCAACAGTGTAAAAGAGAAAGAATAATTATTAACAAAAAGATAGCTATAAATCTAGATTTCATACATAAATAAATTTATATATATAGAAATAAGAAATTTAGTTATATACATGAAGTTGTCAAAATCTTGAAAAATAGAACAAATATTATTTAATATAATAAAAATTATCTATTACACCTTAAAAAGCCTACGACAGATTCCTTTTAAATCTAGCCGTAAGTCTTTTAAAGATGAAATTACATGTTGAAAGTTTTGTATAGCTTTCTTCCTTGATGCTTGTTATTGTCTTAAGTTAACCGTTGTAATATCCTTGGATGCTTGAAGGAATATGGACTTCTCCATATGACTTATGACTTTTATCTCTATTTTATTTGTAGAAGCTCTAGTATTTAAAGTTATTATAACAACTCTGCTTTTTCAAAGCCAAAAACGGTGGTGAAATTTATTTATTTTTTTGTCATCAGGTTATTGATGCTTTCACAATATCATTTTGTGAGTTTATAAATGTGTTCCATTCATTTGTAAGGCACAACCTACATAGGGTAATGTAAATCAACATCCTATAAATAATGACAGTACATATTCTTACAACGGTATTCAGGGGTTTATTGTAATATAATTTATTTCTTAGTGTAGTACAATACTTAAATGGTTTCACCATACAAAATCCTAAAAAAGGAATACCGTATACATGAATTCATAACATCATGTTTTCACGTCCATACATTCGCGTCAGTGTTTCATTACAACTATTGATACCAGTCATTCCAAAAGTGTCGAATGGTAACTATACAACTAGTACATCTATTCCTACAAAATACATAACGCCGATAACAAGCGAATATAGTTCTTTTTAAAAGGTGAGTCATGGAACAGATTTCCTTACGCTCCTTGTTGGTGTGAAGTCGCTGTTACAACACAAGGTAATTTCAAGTGTTATAAGTAATTTAAAAACATATAAATGGATAATTAAAGGAATATTAAGGTTACTTTTCATTTATGGCCCAAAGGAGTACAATTCTTTCATTTCTCCTTATTTACGTAATATCATCCTTAATAATTCATCTATTACCGAGGTTAATTACAATAATCAAACTTGGTCATCCATCTCGAATACCGTTAATTGAAACTATCCCTTGAATTCAAACCGGTCATCACTCCAAGATGCCATTAGCCGAAGCTAGTCAGCAAACGCAACCCGGTCATCCTTTTAGGATGCTATTAGCCGAAGCTAATCATCAAACGCAACTTGGTCATCATTCTAGGATGCCATTAGCCAAAGCTAATTAACAATCATAACCCGCCCATCCATCTCGGATGCTTTAGCCAAAGATAATCATCAACCAATCAAACATTTCATACGCGGTTTATGAAATCACTATAACGTGATAATATATCCTTTATAATGCACATTTCAAACAATTTATAACAATTTAGCATTCACTATAACATAATATTAGACCTTTTGTATACTCACACAAACGTTTCTTAATAGTTTAGCGTTCAGTATAAGACAACAATAGATCATTTGTAATACTCAAACAAGCATTCCGTAACAATTTAGCATTCTGCATAACCCAACATTAAATCCTTCGCAATACTCATACAAACATTCATAACAATTAACATTCAGTATTATACAATGATAGATCCTTCGTAATATTCATACAACTATTCGTGATAGTTAATGTTCAGTACAATACAACAATACATCCTTTGTAATACTCATACAACTATTTGTGATAATTTAGCATTTCATATAACACAACAATAGATCCTTCATAATAAATTCATTTCAGAAACTAATGTTATACTAGAAGAAGGTGGAAGTCACCTATCTGATCCTTTCGAGGGATGTCCTTATCCGGTCGCACCACCTAACATATCAATGGTCACAAATCAGTACATTAGCATTTCGGTAATCAAACAACTCACACCATACAAATTTCAAGAACACACGTCTTCACATTCTAGCATTTATATATTACAATCATACAATGCAATAATTTTAATCATTGAACCAGTTCTGATATGTAATTTGCTGCAAAACTTCATCAGTGAAACTGGTTCATTAGTGTTGAGGATTCGTTAGCAAACTGATTCGCTAGAATATAGAATCATCGGCGAAACTGGTTCGTTGGTGATGCAAACTCGTCAGCGAACTAATTCGCTAGAACATAGAATTTGACAGCAAAAACTGATTCGTTGCTGGCAACATAGTTTGACAATGAAAACTGGTTTGCTATTGACACCACAATTCAGCAACGAAATTGATTCGCTGCTACTCCATAAATTCAGCAGCGAAAACTAATTCGCTGTTGACACCACAATTCAGCAACGAAAACTGATTCACTGTTGACACCACAATTCGACAACGAAACTGATTCGTTGTGACTCCACAAATTCGGTAGCGAAAACTGATTCGTTGCTGACTCCACAAATTTGACAGCAAAATTGATTCATTGTTGACACCACAATTTAATGGCAAAATTGATTTGCTGGGGACAACATACTTGGCTTAAATCACCATCCCACATAGGGTATTACTGACTCAAAAATCATTGACAAAAACTGAGTCACTACCGATTAAGAAATCATCAGCGCAACACAATTTCTCGACTGACGTTGAAATTGTCGGCGTATATGGTTTACGACTGACGCAAAATTGTTATAAACACAAGCATAGGTTTTGTTTTGGTTCACATAATTAAGCAACTATAATAAGGTCATCATCTTTGCATTTTATCCCTTTAATCCATGTTTTGTCTAGCCTTTACTATGGCCGACCATCTCTCCAAGTTCTTTTTTTTTTGCATTCTATCAAAATTTTTCATTTCTTTTGCTGTAAGTTCAGAAATTAGGTTCTATACTCAGCCCTATTTTCGTTCCTTTTCCTAGTCAAATTTTCCTTAGCAACTACTAGAAAATCCTAGGTCATTTAGTTGGGGTTTTCATCTTCCTTGATGGTTTCAAAATCACAAGAACTTTGGAGAAGAGTTTTGGTTCATACCTCACAGTTCTCAACAGCTCTATAAAGAGGTTTGGTGGTATGTTCGTCTCTTTCAGTCTAGTTTCTTCCTTCTCTCACTTGTTGTCAAACCGGCCCTCTAGGCTCTTCTTTATCCATTGTTTTTGGTTTTTTTCTTCTTCATTTAGCTCACTTCTCACTCAAATCTCAAGGAAGATTGTATGCAGGCCGGTTGTGTTCAGTTTTTCTCTTTGAGAAGGAGGGGTTGTGCTGCAGCAATGGCTGTAGCTGGTTCTAGAAGAAGGTCTAGGCTTCTTCCTCTAAGTGTCGTCACTTCTCTTCCCTTTTAATCTCTTCTCACTCTACTCTCGAGAAAGATGGGCATGCAGCTGTTCAATTTAGTTTTCTCTTAGGAAGGAGAGGGGCGGTTCTAGAAGCCTGCAGCTGGACCTTGGGGAGAGGAAGAGTCACCTTCTCTCTCTCCCCCTTGTATTTATACCCCTTTTTAAATAAGGTGGGGTGTTTGGGTGATGGATAAGGTTGTTCTTATCCTTCTTTTAGGTTATTCTTGGGCTAGTTTTTGTTCCAATTCTCCCCTAGGATAGGTCGACCCAACACTAATTTTTGTTGGATTTTACAGTGTCGCTGCTGATTCAAAAATCAGCAGTAAAAACTGTGTTACTGTCGATTCAGAAATCGGCAAAGAAATTGTGTCACTCACTCCTGATTCAGAAATCGGTAGTGATAGTGGATTCATTTCTAGTTTTACTTTTTTTTTTTTGGGTGTTTACAATAGCCCTTAAATTTTTATTAGTCTTTATCTCAACTAAGTTGTTTCAACTTCATAAGATTTTATATTCTTTGAGAGTTTCTTTATATATAATAAGATGGGTTTATTAGTACATTCTTCCTCCCATAAATTTTTCTACAACATATTAAATCTTAGCTTCATTACTAATCAACAACTCTAGTGTAGATATTTCATGGACTTGAGAAAATTAGGCATTCTTGAATTTATTTCAAGCTCTCTCATGTATCTTGACTTATTGATATTTCAAATCTTTAGGATACAATTTTGTTTAAAATTTATTGTAGATGCTCTATAATGTTCTAGTCATTAAAGATGTTACTCTTTATTTTAGGAGCTATAAACCTCCTTAACAGTCCTTAGTAGATTTTTCTTCCACTGCCCATCTTTAGATTTTGCTTCTAGGATGGATGTCTCCCTTCTAGCTATAAAAGATAGAAGATCCATCAAGTCATCTAGAGTATTTGAAAAGAAGATGTTTTAATTCAAAATTACTTAAAACTAAATAAGAGTAAACTAGACTAATAATAGTAGATTATGTTTGACTTGGGAAAGGGGAATCCATAACAATTTTCTTAACACCCATAACTAAGACTTGTTTAAACATAGTAGAAGGACCAACATCTTCATAATAAATTGTTATTTCTTGATTAATAAGAGGTGAAACAACAACTAGTATAAGTTTTTCTTATAATATTAGGTTTCCTTCAAAGTCCACCTCATGCTAAGATAATAATAATATAGAGTTTCATGTATCAAAGGGACTTTATCAATACAAGAAACACCTTCTATAATTTCTATTTTAGAAGTCTTGTTGATGTTAGCTCATTGGACTTCTTCTTCATCAACCTTATTCTATCACTAATTAAAAAGGATTGTCCTTCTAAGATTGCATCCATGTTGGGATGTGGGTAATTAGTGGATAGTAGACACATCTCATAAGCTCTTCATGGATTGAAAGGAAAGCAATTAGAGGTTATAAAGATTTATTTAAAAATGATAAAAAAAGATCAAACTTTAACATATGGTAGAGTAAAAGAAGTAATTGTAAAGTAGTAGAAGTAACGATATGAATGGTAGCAAATGCAAGAGGTGGTATTTAAAATCAAGGAGGGAAAGTGATAAGTACAAGTATCAAAGAAGTAACATAAGCATAAGAATTTAATTTAAACAAGACACTTAACCTTGATATTTTTATCAATTAAAAAATAAAGAATCACTTGTATAAGAAGAAGAACCCAAACTGATGATCTATATCTATAGAGAAATTCCTCACTTTACAATATCTTAAGTCATGTTCTACCACCGTTGTCACATTCTCCATTTCTTTTAAATTCTAAAAAATCACTATATCTGGACCATCTTTATTCATGGTGTAATAAATTGAGAAATAGAAGTTGTAGGGCTCACAAGAACAATAATTGTTTCTTTAAACTAGATTTATTACTAGCCTAAAATGTAGATCCTTATAGTTTAAAATACTTCTCTAAACTATAATGTTATCTTCCCCTTTAACATCGATCTTTTGATGTTGAGGAATTAATAACCACCTAGTTCTTGTTCTCAATAATGTTATGTGATCCATGAATAAATCACTCCTACTTATTTATCACGGCTAGAAAGGTCTCTATATACCTTATAAAAAAAAGTCATGGAAAGGGGTCCTCATCAAACTTTCCCCTATATAAATTAATTATGGGTCTAAGGTTTATTGAATATTACTAAACTCTTGAAAATAGACAGTTGTTATACCTCAATGCACCATAAGATTCTATAAATATTACCCTTCATAACAAAAGGGTCATCCTCACTTTTGCTTGCATTCTTCTTATGGCCTATATATGTGGCTTGGTATAAAAATTTCTGAAGCAATTATTCAATCCTCAACTAACGGTATTGCCATCTTTAAATAAGTCTTGGTTGGCTTCTTAAACCTAAAACATATTAGATATCTATATATCTAGTACAATAAAAAGGCTATATATCTAGTACAATAAATAAGTCTTGCATTCTTCTTAAAATTTTCTTTTTTCTCCTAAATAGTATATTATATTTAGGAGTATCCATTAGAAGGTCTTCAAATTGACTTGTAACTACTTATATAGAGGCACAAATCTCCCCACATGTTAGGTATATACCTCTTATTAATACCAAATCGAATAAAAAAATGGTTTGCATCTCATATTTGAATAAGAATAAATTATTGGAGTTTGACCATAAGTGAGAAAGGGTAAGAAATTCTTTATTCATCTTGGTGAAAATCCTGGATAATTAGATTGCTTAGAAAACCTATAATATTTTTATTCTTTGTCAAAGTGTTATTGCATTCTATCCAGCCACTTGCCATAATCTAGAATGAAAATGTTATAACAAGTCAAATATATATTATTACCTCATATGTTAAGATTTACATGGTCATCATTGAGTGGAAGTCTCTCTCTTAACTTTTGACGCACGTGGTCGCATGATATTGGGGGGGGGTTGTTGGAGTCGTCACCTAGTTATTTGGTTCAGGGTCGTTAGGAAACTCGAGTATATTGGTCTTATTAGAGATTTTGAGGGTAAGAGACTGGTTGTGGCTAGGGAAGATATTAGCACCCCTAGCGCACCCTACTTAAGATAAGCTCATTTATGTGGTTTGATATGGTTTAAAGATTTTGATGATTTTCTGATCGATGATCTATCTGAGGCTTAGGATTGAGATTTATTCATGTGAATAAATTTGGTGTTAAGAATTTATCACTGGCTCGTGTACCCAAATAAATTCTTATGAAAAAAAAAGTTTTTTATAATTTGTATGTTACGATGAAAAATACTCCCAATTAAAATTAGTGTATATTTAGAATAATTATGAGAATTTTCCAATCAACTCATGATATTTCAAATATCAGCCTTACTTGTAGGTCCAACAAACTATACCAGAATATTAACCATTAATTCTCATGAATTAAAATTTGATTATTGAAATATTGGTCAAATTCTCATGGATTTAGTAAACTAATTATTAAATTCCAAAATACATGTAAGTATGTATTTTTGAATTTTCATATAAAAATACTAAATGATATGATTTTTTATATTTTTGAGAGACTTGACCATATGCAATTAAAACTTTCAATTCTTTTTGTCTTTTTAGTTTTATACATTAAAAAACATATAAGAAAATACAAACATAAACACCCATCTTTTTTTACTAATTAACCCACACATCTATACAAATTACAAATATTTACACAACATTGTAATTAACCACAAATCATAACAAAAAGACATAAAAAATCATCTAAATCCTAAAATGGACCTTTCAAAGGCTGAGGATAGCTTGGAGAGGTTGTTACACGGTACTGGAAATGGAGAAACAATACGACAGCGCGTGGGTTCCATGCGCCCCCACTACTGGAGGGGTGTGGGTTCACATGCCACTGCTTATGGAAGGCCCATACCTAATGGATTTAGAGTAGTGTTGCCTCTCTTTTTTTACTATACTAGCGGTGAAGTTCACCATCACCTGCAAAGATAGAAAAATCCATAAGCAAAGTTTTGGTTCTCTAGGCTTTTTCTTTTTTTCTTTCAGATCTGTTTCTTTCTCCTTCATTACTGGTTTTTTCATCTACTATTCTTTTCTATTGTAGACTGCTATGGGTCTATTATGGAGGTTGTCTAGTATTGTGGTGTTTGTTGTGGGTTGCAAAAGGATATATCATCGTTGTTGCTATTATGGATGGAGGAGGACAATCTGGTGATCAGCTACGACTGTAATATCATCTAATGTTACTAATCTTACTTGGTTATGGCCAACTAGAGAAGCTGAGGCAACATCATTTTAGATGTGGAGGAGTTGACATGTGTGGTTCTTGGTAGTAATTGAAAAAGAAAGAGAGAGGAAAACATCGTGGATGAAGGATGAAAAAAATAGGTGTCATTTTGAGGGAACCAGAGGAGAGGCTGAGGCCTATGGCAGGGTATGACAGCTGGGTTTGTTACTACTGCTCTTGTTGAAGCTGGGTTAGTGGTAACCGAGAGGGGAAACTAATGTTGGGGCTGCTGCTGGTGCTACTGACACTACTAGCAGCTTATAAGGAAAGGCTTTTGCTGGGGAAGCTATGGTTTTGGTGGTTTTTAGGAAAGGTCAAAGAGGTTGGTTCCACTAATGATTGGGTTTTCTTGTGATGGTGATTTGCTGGGTTTGTTGGTTCTGAGAAATAGATAGGTGTTGGCGAAGGACACGGTGGACGGTGATTGGTAAGCTGGCATGTAGTGGAGGAGGTAGTGGTCTGGGTTTTTTTTTTGGATTCTTGGTGGCTGAGCGTTGAGGAAGATGATGGAAGGTTTGATTGACTAGTGTGATTGGTTCCCTAGTAGTGATGATGGCTGGTTTAGGTTAATTAGGTCTAGGGTTTTTTGTATCGTGTCTTTTTTTTAGGAATATGTGTGAGCTAAGAGAGTGTGGAATATATGAATATTTTTTTGTTTTTCTTTTATTTTCTGGTCTCCCTCATAATTTCTCCCTAAATTTTTGCCCCTCTTCTTTTTGTTTGTGTAACCACCTATTTATAAGTGAAAATTTTCTTTGGCTTGAAGGCAAAACAAATCAAGATCAACCATTGGATTTCAAGAATAAATCACAACTATTCATTTGCTAACTTGGAGAGAAAACAAAGAAAAATGAACCCTTGAATTAAGAGAATTGATTGTAGACCATTTGATTAAAAAAAAATGGATTGCTTGGTGAGAGGGTTTTCAATTTTTAAATTGGTCCTTTCCTTCCACAATTACAATTACATCACTAAAAAAATTAAATGCATTTTTTTTTAATTTTAAATTCTTTAGAAAAGACGCCGCAATCGACACAAATACGTTAAAAACATATTTTAAGGTTTTTTTCAAAAAATTATTAAAAAATTAAGTCAAAATTTAGGTAGCAACAACTTCCAAGGTATATACTATCTCCTTCTTGTGGGATTTCTTCTTAGTATGGATAAAAATATTCTTCAGTCATATTTATTGGTGCATTAATGATAATGGACTAGTTTACATTGGGGATACAATCAATATAGTTTTGAAAATGGGTGACAATGGGAAGGTTTTTAATGAGCAGAGCTTGAGGATGTCATTTTTAATGTTTGAAGAGTAATAGAAGTTTAAGGTTCTTGATTCTTTTCTTTGTTTAGGAAATATTTAGTGTTTGTTGATAAGAATTGGGTATTTAAAAAAAAAAGAGTTAGGTATTAACTAAAGAATTGGTGAATTCATTATAACTTAAATGTTATAGTTCTTATAATCCTAAATGTTGCACCTAAAGCCAGAAAATATTTAATTTTAAAATTGTTTAATTAATACACATGTTAGAAAGTGAAATATGGTTGACATTTTAGAAGAATAATGCTTGATATTCATGTTGGTCGATTTGTTAATTGATTTAAACATAAAAAGATAAGTCAATATTCCTTTATTTATCTTAAATAAAGGAATATAAGGAGCATTATTTATACGAAAAATAGTTCATCCATCAATTGTATGATTAAGAATAATAGTTGTTCACTAATAATTTTGAAGCAAACCGTCTTTTATTCTAAACCTATTAGGGTTAAGTTTAGAACTCCACATTTTGTTTGACTAACGAGGCCACTATTTGCTTCTATTCAAGATTAAATTTCTAATTATAGTTTTTTATCATTGAAAAGAAAAGTGAAGAATAAATAATATATTTATTAAGAAATCAATGATTAATTAAAAGATTGATGATGCCCGATCATCAAGACTTTTTCACCTAATAAAAAAAATATAAATAAATATATCATGTCATAAAGAATAAATTTTAAGGAGATTGAGGCATGCTAAAGTGATATCATTAGAGAAGAAACACCCCTCTTGAACGAGAGGGGTTTTGAGACAACAATACACTTTTTTCTTCTAAGAAACATCAATAGTTGGATCTCTTATATAATAGTTAAGAGATCGCTAAACTAACAATTACCCAATGTTCATAGTTATCAAACTAGTTTTTTTTTTTTATCTCACTCTTCATAACGAGTAGTGTTTGTTAGTGAGTAGTAGAATTGTTCATAGTGATGGATTCAAAAAGCCCCAAGATCTTAATTAAGCTAATAGGTTTTATACTCTATATTTTGATAGAGTTTATAATTTATTATACAGGCAGAAAAAATAATAATTTATGTATTCAATTTTATAATATGTCAAATTAAATGAATGCTAGGTAGCATAGAACCATTCAATGTTGCACTCACTTTGTCAAACATTAACTTTTAGAAAACCACTAATTTTTTAGTGTTTTGAACTCTATTGTTTCTTTGAACATTCTTCAATTTTTTTATAAGCCATGCAACCTATTTGTGTAAGCTCTTGTTGTTTTGATTAATAAGAATCTATAATATCCTTTATGCATTTTTTTAACATGTTTTTCTCTAAAGTCCTAGTTCAAAAATATCTTAACAATTAAAAAATTGTGAAACTAAATAAGTAGGTAAACCCTAAAAATTAGGAATTGATTTTGATATGATGGATGCTCATGAATGTAGGGTAGATATTTATATGTCAAAAAAATCATGTAGCCTACACAAATATAAGGTGGATATGACTTATATTACCTTAAAATAGAAGTTTCAAATCAAGCGCAAGAACATGGACTAAATAGGGAACTACTTTAGTATGAGATTTTTTTTAAGTGTAAATAAATGTCTTGTCCACATGAAAGTTTTTTGCATTGTCATTAAACTTGGCCCAATAGGCCAACATTGAAAGCTCTCGACTTGATTTTCTGCTTAGCCTATGTTTTAAAGTGAATCATGTGGAGGTTATTTTGACATGACTGACTTAACTTAGTTGATTTAAAGACAACTTGGACAACCAATAAAAATATAGTTCGACCTTAAAAGAAGTTCAAGATAACATGTTTTTTTTAAAAAATTATTGAGACTATGATATATTGGATCGATTTGACTTTACATCTTATCCAATCAAACTTGCAATCCAAGTCATGGATTTCATTGGATTTAATAACTTTATTTTTTAAAACTATTTTTTTATTTAATTATATGATAAAAAAATTAGATTTTCATAAAATTAAGCACCAAACTCATGTCGAGACATTTGTTTGAGACCAAAATAACCCTATAAAAAGCAAATGAAAACCAATTATGAAGGCAAATTCCCAATCAAACAGTTAACCCACCAAACACGTGATCATGTCATAAACTCAATTCGGTTTAATAATTTTGTCTTTTTTAAACTAATTTTTTACTTAATTATATGAGAACAAAACTAAACATTCATAAAATTGAGCACTAATCACATATCGAGATATTTGCTTGGGATTAGATAACATCATAATAAGAAAACCAAAAGAAATTATGAAGACCAATTTAAAATTACAAAACATTGAAGGATAAAACTTGAAAAAGAGCCAAGAAAAAAAAATTAATCAAAGTTATAAAAAGGGAGTTGGTCTATTGTTCATATGAACAATGAAACACCATTAGCAAGTACCTGTTCTTTTGACTTTTTAGATAATAGACTAGATCATTGCCTGCATTACACTGCGGGCCAGATCATTTTTTTTAACATAAAAAAATTAGGTGTTGCTAACGTGTTTTCTAGTAGAAAAGAATTTAAACTATGTGGGATTGACCCAATGTGACATGATCAATTTGACGAGTCGAAAGATAACTCAGATTACCTTTAAAAAATATAGTTTGACTAAAAAGATTTTCAAGACAATATCTTTTATGTGTGTGTGTGTGTGTATATATATATTGAGAAATAAACATATTAAATCGATCCAATTAATTCAAGTTAACTTATCAAATCCGCGATCCAAATCATGGGACCAAGATAATCCCATAAAAAACAAATTGAAATAATTTATGAAACTCAATTCTCAATTAACCAAATGTTGAAAGATGAAATTAAAAAAAAATCTATTTTAAAAAAAGACCTATAAACAAATAACTCGAGTCAACCTAGGTTAACCTACCAAACCTACAACCTGACTCATGTGACTGTGATAACCCCATATGAAACAAATCAAAATAAATTATGAAGCTCAATTCCCAACAAAACTAATGTTGAAGGATGAAATTGAAAAAAATCAAATAAATAAAAGACATAAAAAGTACCTGAGTCAACTCGCCAAACCTGTGACCTAGGTAATGAAACCAAAATAACTTCATAGAAAACAAATCAAAAGAAGTTATGAAATCTAATTGAAAATCAATCACATGTAGAAGGATAAAATATAGAAATAAAATCAACTAAAAAAACCTAAGTTAATCCGCCAAACCAATGATCTGGATGATGAAACTGGTATAAGCAAACCAATTGAAGGATAAATTGAAAAAAAAAAACCTAAACCTTAAAATAACAAAAAAGAAAAGAAAAGAAAAGAAAAGACATTGTTCATTGTTTTTTTTACATGTATTCAGACATGCGCGCATGAGCTTGTCAATTAATAATTTAATGAGCTGTATTTAAACTAATATTATTATCATTAGTTATAGGAGTTACCGGTTTCATAACTTAATTCAAGTCTCACAAATCTCAAGGCCACTGTAGACTTACATGGCCGTTAACTTTAGAGCCCGTGGAATTAATCAAGGTGCGCATAAACTACCTGGACACTTACGTTAATAAAAAAAAATTCATACAACAAATATATATATATATATATATATATTATATTTTAAATATTAATTCATATTAATTAATATTTTGCAACATTTTTTTGCATTTAATGAGAAGTTAAGAACTTAATTTTGTATAGAAAATTGACCAAAAACAACTTTGATCATTAAAAAAAGTTTAGTTAGTTAATTGAATACCCTCATTATTATATAAAAAGATATGTTATAAAACCAGTTTGACATATAATTAGAATTAGAATTAAAATTAGTGGAAACGCTTTAAGAAAAATAAGGTATTAGACATCAAAGTGAAGGGTTTTTTATTTATTTATATATAGAAAATAATTATAATAATAATAATTATAATAAAAGGATTGATTTGTTTATTCCAAACTATATAATACGGGAATAAAAAAACAGAAGAGGGGGAAAGAAATAGCTGGTGTCATAAGTTCGGCTTGGGAGCGGGAGCAAAGGCGTCAAGAAGACCTCCATTATCTCACGCTCCGAGAAGTGAAGAGAGGAAGCAGAAATCAAAACAATCAATGGATAGAGAATGGGGTTCGAAGCCAGGCAGCGGAGGCGCCGCCTCCGCCCAGAACGAGGCAATCGACCGCCGCGAGCGTCTCCGCCGTCTTGCCCTGGAGACAATCGATCTGGCAAAAGATCCCTATTTCATGCGCAACCACCTCGGCAGGTATAGTAAAGTTTTGTAATTTTTTTTTTGTATTTTATTTTTAACATGATTGATTAATTGTTTGTTTGAGGTATTTGTAGTTATGAGTGTAAGCTGTGTCTGACTTTGCACAACAATGAAGGGAACTACTTGGCTCACACTCAAGGGAAGCGGCATCAGACCAATTTGGCTAAGAGAGCTGCTCGCGAGGCTAAGGATGCTCCTGCTCTTCCTCAGCCTAATAAGCGCAAAGTTAACATTCGCAAGACAGGTTTCTCCCTCTCTATCCCTTTTGACTCTCTCTTATATATATATAGGGTTTTCTAGGTTGTGCTGAGTTTTTTTTTTTAAATTTCCGTTTTAAAATGTAGTTGATAGAAACTAAGTTGACTGGTTTGGTGCTGAAAAATGGAATAGTATGTATCTGATTAATCTCCTTAATCTGATATTTTGAGTTCAAAGTCAAACATATTGCATGGACCATGTTGATTCTTATAAGATTAAGATCTAATGAAAAGGCTTTGGAAAATAAACAGTGGTAGCCTGTTGAGGCCAAAGGTTAAAAAAGATTGTGAATGAATAGAAAAAGTAAAAAGAGAAAGCAAATGGATCAAGTTCTTGAGATTGATTGTTTGTGGTTTTAGGTGACAAGTTAAAGGCTTCGATTTAGAACCAAAAGTGGTTTCTTAGGATTTGTTTCTGCTACACATATTGCATGGCTTGACTAGAAATATTCAATTTGGAACCTGGGTTTAGTTATACTTCAAACCTATGCGACAGTAATGCTGTTTGGTGGAAAGGAAAATATCCAGTGGTACTGTATCTTCATATATGGTTTAGCTCGCAGTTGTTATAGCTTTATTATGTCAAGGGTATTGTGGAAGTTGTTGTTTATGAGTGGTCTAGGGCTCAAACTTTCCATTCAACTTAAAACTGTCCATCCATGGTGTTTGGTTGCTGTCTCAGGCAGTGTTGTCAAAGGCGAAAGGCGCTAAAACGCGCCAAGCCTGGAAAATGCCCGAGGCGCTAGGCGCATGCCTAGACGCTCACCCGAATGAACCAAGGCGCTCAACCTATATGATTTTAAAATTACATGTAATATAATATTATATTATAATATATAAATCTAAAATATATACCAATTAAGATTAGATCATTTTGATTCAAAATATAAAATACCAAATATAAAGTTACATTTTTCACCCTTAAAACAAAATAAGATAATTTAAAGTAGCAAGTAGCCAAATAGATTAAAACGCAAACTTAAATATCATCATTATTGTTCATTAATCTTCAAAAACACCTTCATCCATGCTTTCCTGTCCTTCACTTAAGTCCTCTATATCCTCCATTATATGATTATAATCCAAATCTTCATCTTTAAACCATATTGCACTTGTTTAAAACTAGAACTTAATCCCTTTTTATGTGTAGTTCTAGCACTTGATGTTCCTATACTTCTCAACTTCATCTGTTGTCTAGTATCGGTTCTTGGTTCTCCAGCTCCAGTTGCCCTTGCCACATCACCCCAAGTTAAAGTGTCTCCATCAAACACCAATTCATCATCTACTACAATCTTATTCTCTATATTGGCACCCATCATCCCAACCAACCATTCATTGCAATCATCAATGTCTTGCAAGGAAATAGGATCAATAACATTCCTCAAATCATGACGAGCTTTAAGTGCCTAGTTGTATTTAACATACACTAAATCCTGTAATCTTTTGTGCTCTAGTCGATTCTTTTCTTTGTGTGAATCTGTAGAATTACAATGTACAATAGAGTAAAGATCAATTCATTTTTTTATGTTAAAAGAATAATAAGATAAAAAGTCAAAGTGCTTACATGTTCAAACACACTCCAATTACGTTCACAACCCACTACAAGTTAAGCTCAAGATTTTGATAGCTAATTTTGTAAATTTGTAGTGGAACTTCCAAACAAGCTCCACCATTCAGCTGTAAAAATTATGAACAAATAATTTAAATTTTTAAGGGTTGAATGTAATAAATGAATAACTTTAATTTTTTTAAGAAATTAATAAATATCACCTGGAGACTTTGTGTTTCTTGATTGAATTGCAAAAAAGTCTTTTAGCTTGCTTGTATACTAACAACTCACTCATGATTATATCTTGAACATCACTACTATAAACTAATTTTTCAATGCATTGATACAACCCATTGATCACTTCTCGATCAGTTTCAATAGATGAATCACTATATTATCAATATATTAATTTTAAAGATAATTTTTAGGAATGTAATTGTATTAAAATTTTGGTTTTTGTTTCATCAAATTAATATGGAAAAATTAGTTACTCAAAATAAACAATAAATTATTTTATATAATTTAATAATTTGTAATAATTAAAAAATGAATGAATTAAAGTAAATTAATATTTTAATAAATGGAATAAAATTAATCAAAGAGTGATTTATATAAAAAATAGTATAAGAAGAATTTTTTTTTACTAAATGAATGAGTTTTGAATATTATGAAAGAAAATGAATATCATTATTAAAAAAATTAATATAATAATTTGCATTTTGTTCTGTCTCGTCTCTTTAACTAAACATAACACTACAACATTCACTATTTCTTGCACATCATTACCAAACACAACTCCGTCTTCATCACCATCACCATCCCTGTCTCTTCTGTTTAAAGACAATAACCAAACACTATTTTATAGAACTTCCAACTTGAAAATAATGGGAAAGCCTTATTTGACAGATATGAATTTACTTTAAGACATTGGTTCAATGTTGCAATCTCTATTGTCGAGCACTAATCACAGTTTTTTCTTGGAGATTTGTGTGAATTTCTATCTGTTTATTACTTGTTGATGTGTGTTCCTCGTATCTGAACTTATTCTACAAAAAGATTAGTTGATTAAGACTGCATATTGGTTCTGAACTTCCTAACTGATAACTATGTATGTGTGACCTGGTTTAGAATGCAAGCTAGGAAATTTCTACCGTATAACCAATATATAGTGGAGATGAGCTTGTCTGTAGGTTGCTTAGTTGGGACATTGTATTTTTGGGCATGGTTGTTAGAATTATACAAATTCAAGTACGTGCAAACCGATGTGAATCATGCGGGGATCTTAGATGTTCATGAATTGTGTGATTCAATCATGATTTGATTTGATTCAATATGATTCATTGAATTTTATGAGTCAACTCAAATAGAAAATGAAAGTAAAATACATATTTGTAAAAGAGATGGCAAGAATAGGAAGGCTTAGTCTAGAAGTCATGAATGACACCAATGTATAAGCAATTGTCTTTGATAAATGTTTGTACTTGAAATGGAAATGAGCTATAAATTAATTTCACAAAGGAGGAAAAGGGTGAAAGAAAGCAAGAGTGCCAAAGTCAACAAGAATGACGAAGGTGATATTGAAGTTGGGAAAGATTGCTGCTTTTTTAAAAAAACTTGGAAATCTAGTAGTTTAAATAGTTAGAAGGTGGCTTTAAATGTAGTATAAGTTGAATTGTTAGAATGGTCATGTACCAATGAACAATATGTTGACTTTGGGTAGTTGGGGTTGTCTAATGACTAACAACTAATAAATGAAATGAATAGATGCACATTTTGTTTAATGACTAGCAACTAATAAATGGTTACTTGATCATAAAGTAAATAGTTTTTGTTTTTGGTTCATAAAGTAAAGAGTTTAAGTTTTCGGTCTTTGAACAGTCAAAATTGGCAGGCCTGGATATCGGGTGACAAAGCAATTCGATCCAGAGACAAAGCAGAGGTCCCTTCTCTTCCAGATTGAATATCCTGAGATAGAGGACAATACAAAGCCAAGACATCGATTTATGTCATCTTATGAACAGGAAATTTCCTTTTCTTTTTTCTCATGACTTTTTTTTTTTACATTTCTTTTCCGTTGATCTATTACCTTGTCAAATGTTTAGTGACCAAAAATTTATTTGGTTGAAATTACTTGTGAATTACAACTCAGCTTTTGCTTAAGAACTTGACTTTTGATTGTTGATTTTGACTGTAACTGAAATAATCAGACGAGAAACTGAAAGTGTTATCCATAACAATCAAAGAAAAACAAAGTGATAGAAACTCAAGAGTGTTATTTATAAAATTGTTGCCGAACATATTTGGCAACTTAAGCAGTTTGTCAAAAGCAAATGATATAAAATTAAGTCATTCATAACTCTTATGAACTCCGGCTAAAATTTCATCCCGTGTCTTTACTGACTTATGGTAAAAAATACTTAGTATTTTATGTTTTTTAATCTTTCATTGCTTTCAAGATGAATGGTTTTTTATCCTTCGACTAATCTTGGCCCCCTCTTCTTATTTTTGTCTCCTGGTGAATAAAAACTATGATCAGATCTTTCTAACTTAGTGTATATTGTCGTGGATGCAGAGAATCGAGGCCAATGATAAGAGATTTCAGTATCTTTTATTTTCAGCAGAACCTTATGAGATAATCGCTTTCAAGGTTTGCTGATAAATGGTTATTAAATGTTTCTTACTTGTAAGTTGATGTTTAGTTCTAGTAATATTTATCATTTGTGCTTGTTTATTTTACAATTTCAGGTTCCTAGCACAGAAATTGACAAATCTACTCCGAAGTTCTTCTCACATTGGGATCCAGACTCCAAGATGTTCACGGTTAGTATTTTGATTTTTGAACTGTTTCATATGTCTTTTGATTGTCATGCCTTCGGACCAGATGTATTAATGTTATTTTGAAGCATTGATATGTCTTTTCATTGCCATGCCTTTGAACCCCATATGTTAATGTTATATTGAAGTATTGAAGCAGTCTTTTGCGGATTTTCACTTTTGTCTTGTGTAACTTTGTCTGCACCAAAAACATGAAGAGACCTGGATCGTTTCTAGATTTCACTCCTTTGGGTGTGATTGCATTCAGGATTCCATTAGTGACTACATCTTCATAAACTGAGTGGACAAAGGTTACCTACAAGAGGATTTTAGTACCAACTTCGTGGCCCCTTTAGATTAAATTCTAATATGTTTTTAAAGATAAATTGATCATCTAAGTTATTTGTGAATATATCTGACTTGAATGTCTAATGCACAGTTGCAGTTATATTTTAAATTGAAGCCACCAGAGGCGAACAAACCTCAATCTGTTGCTGCAGCTAACAGCACTGTGCCTTCCCAACCACCACCGCCCCTGCCACCACAAGGACTTCCAGCAGGATCTAGACCCCCACCACCACCGATGCCTGCATCATTACCCCCTCCTCCACCTCCTGCCATGGCTAATGGCCCTAGGCCTATGCCTCCAGGTGGAGCTCCACCTGCCCCACCTCCACCTCCTGGTGGCAGTGGTGCGATGGTGAATTTCACACCTGGCACTCAGGCAGGCAGGCCCTCATCAATGCTGCCTCCCCATGGTTTTCTTGGGCAACAGATGCAGGGCCAGACAATACGTCCTCCTCTGCTACCTCCCAACATGGGACAGTAGGTTCTCTAGCTTTATGTTTTCGTTAGCACATTTATGTAGTCAAACAGTCCTTGGATTCAATTGATGGATGATTATTTGAAGATCTGAATGTATTATGTAATTCATGGCCTCAAAGCTCAGCAAGAATGTATTTATTGTGTCAACGGGGCAAATCTAAGAAAGACAAAAGCTGGATAATTTTATATTATTAAACATGGGATAAACCTTCGTAGTAGCTCCATTTGTTTATATCACAAATTAACTCCTAAAACAGAATCTACCTTTGTGTTTGCAAAATTTAGTCAATTGAACTCAGTTGTACTAAATTGCAAGATCAATACCAATTTAAATTTACGAAAATGTTTAATAAAAAAAAAACAATTGTTTGAAGAAAATCAAAATTTTTGAAAATCTTTCTTGTATAAAAATGATCAAAAAAAAAATTTGTTACAAAGATTTTATTAAGTAAAAAATATAAGACAATCACATTTTAGGAAATGCTTTTCTATGGAGCTTACATGTTTAATAATTTTCAAGTCATTAAAAATCTAAATTTTCTGAAAATAAGAAAAAAAAAATTTGCTAAATACTCGATCATTATTTGAGAATGTTTAAGAATGTTCGCCAAGAATTTTCAAATCTTTTTAACTTTTATTTCATAAATTTTAATTATTGAAAAATTTTGAAAAAAACAATTCTTATAATTTACTTCAAATTTTACAGATACAATAAAATCCTTAAAATATTGAGTTCTTTTTATGTAGTTTTTAAAATCTCTTCCTATTATTTTAAAAGGAATATTAAAAGGAATTTTAGAAGTTAAAATTAAAGAGTAATTAATATACATATTTAATGAGATGTTTACATTAAAAAAAAACATTCATATGTTGACTAAATACAAACAATTGTTTATTTTCATCTAAGGAAAGAAAAGCTAAAATTGATGTAAATAATAAGGCTATTGATGAAATTCAAAAATTCAAGAACATAAAATAAAAGGTTATTTGGTATTTGAAATAGTAGTTAATTAATATGTTAAAGTATTTGGATTTCTTTTCAACCTAATGAACTCCAAATTCACTAAGAAGATTTTCAATACCTGCAAAAAAAGAGTCCCAATTAGAGAAATTTAAAGATCCCTCTATTGTAAAGTCAATATATTTTAAAATATAAAGGTAATAGAGAATTGGAAAATATGAAGCTTTATTATGAAGCTTTTATGGTGTATTTATAGCTCATAAATTCAAATATTTTAACGTATTAAACAACTACTATCATAAATACCAAATAACCTTTTATTTTATGTTCTAGGATTTTTGAATTTCATCAGCTATAATAGACCATAAATAATGAGATTGATAAAGCTTAAGGAGTTTTAATTTATAAAAGGAACTAAGAAGCAGTCTGTCAGATAATCAGGAGTAATAATCAATCGAAGAGAAGGGATTGAGAGCATGAGTTTGAGTGCATGCAAATAACCATAAGGTACAATCCTATTCAAATAAGGAGATCATGAGTTCTTGATAGATTAAACTACCAAGTAGTTTAACTTAGTTAAGATTCTTGTTATTATCAACAAATGAGAAATTTAGTTTCTGTTATGGTTTATCATGTAATATCTTTATCTAATATTTAAATAAATAGGCCATACCAACTACCGTGAAGTATAACCATCTCGATATATGTTGTGTTTCTTGAAATATATAAATATAACAAACATAATAACCTTATATTTTTTTCATGAGTCACCAGAATCCCATTAGACAATTTAGGATCGTTTAGGATTTATGGGGAGATTATGTAAAAATCAGGTCTTTGTTTTTGGATTTGATCAACTTTTCAAGGTTGAGTTGTTGTAAACTATAAGTCATTCAATTGTTTGGCTTATAACAGTAATCCACACAAACCACAAGATCAAAATTTTCTAAACCTTTTTAGGAAAGAAGAATTGCTATGCTTTGAGTGTTAGTTCTTTTTTTTTTCTTTTTTCTTGCCTTTGTTTTTCTCTAATCATCAATCAGAAAATGTGAGGCATAGTATTTTATTTATAAAAAAACCTGATAAACCTATTAATGATAATATATCACTTTGCCTCTTGAAAAATATGACATATTATTTAAGAATAGTTCTAGAAATTTATGCAATCAAGTTCTTGCTCTATTTTTCTAGGTCTAAAATTGTAATTCTATATATTAATTATATTCTAGTCTTCAATTTCTAAAACTTATTTACAATCAAGTTCCACTTGATTAATCATCTTAATTTAATTTCTTACCAATAATTTTTAATGTATCTGACCTATTAGGTTCATAATATATTAACAAAAATATAAATCAAAATCTTGTAAAAAAATGATTAAATTAATTAAACAATTTAACTTACTATTAATTCAATAAATAGATTGATTTATATTGGAAGTATAACATCTAGCAAATTGTAACATCTCACAAAGTGTTGTAATCTATCAAATATTATGAAAGTTATTTGTGGTTTGATTGAACATTTTAGTAATTAATTTCTCAGTAGAATATATGAAAGAATTATCCTAATTCACTTAGTGTGATGAATCATTTTTTGATAATTCAAAAACCTTTATATAGTTCATGTTATATTTAATATCTACATAATTTTTACCATTGATCAAGGCAATGTGTAGTTATGATTAAAACATAACATTCCCTATATAAGATAACATAAGGATCTTAAATATGAGGATTACTTACAAAACTTTCATGTGAGTCTTTTCATAGACACGATTGATCTCTCCATATGAGATCATCATGAATGTTAGTTCAATGTAAATGTTATTTAAATAGTACTTATATATTAGTTCCAAGTATCACTCATACCTTAACTTATAATAATATATATTAGTTTTAACAACTTTAATTAATGTTTAATTTTAATAGAGCATTGACTGGAACATTTATGAACAATGTTTTGATGTAATAAATATCATCATAATTATGACAACTTTATAATTTCTTTTACAAAATATTTTTCCACCAAAAACTTTATCTTTACTTCTAACTCATTAATCAAATGTAAATGAATACTAAAGATAAAGAATGACTTCATTAATAAAATATATATTTTTACATGAACAAAGTCAATGCCACATATAATTAACTGATTGGTTACAAGAGACATATATATATATATATATATATATATATATATATATATATATATATATATATATATATATAACATATTCAATTCCTATAATTTATTTATCTTTTTTCTTCCTAAAGGGTTATACTTTTTCTTTTATTCATAACTTTCTCTTTATTATTTTCGTTATTTTCTGCATTTAGATTCCTATAATCCATGTCTCCCGAAACACATGTCTTTTTCTACACGGTGGTGCTACTTAGAACAAATAACCCTTTCTAAAGGTATGAGATCTTGAATCCCACTTCTCATTAAATAGAGCTAGTTGTAGCCTCGTCATAGATTCTATCTAATGTAAATTTAATTAGCAACATATAGATTTACATGCCAAGAGGGTTAAAATTCTACATCTATTATAAAATCCAACAATTATGTTAATTGTTGTTTTTTCAAATGTTATTGTTTCTACGAATTACTAGTTAGTACATGATAAGAATGCAAAATGTTATATTTTTATTCATTAGTGTTTAGTATTTTATATTTATTTGGTGTCTAAATGTACTCATTACTTTTATATTTCAATTTAAGATGCAAATGGAGGCGTTAAAGGCAAAACGAAGCTAATTAGACAATTTTGAAAATTTTGAACACAACTTTATAATCTAGGCATAACTCTCTCATCTGAGATCCGATTAAGATGATTTAATAAGCATTGGAGCTTTAAGAAACAATTCTACAACTTTCATGTTAGAGTTTTTAGAGATACTGACTGAATTGAGGTGGAAATGGAACATAAATTCATTATACCTGTACTGCCAACATGCTGGAACATCCTTTGGTATGTAAATCTATCATGATGTGATTTATTTTCAAAAGCTTCTAGATTTGGTGCATGAATTCTAGTTGAAGACATCATTTTCCTAGTTGTGTTAGGACTCTATTTTATTATTTAATAATTTCATTAACTATTCAGATTTGATGGTTATTATTGGAGGATAATATTAAAAGTATTTTAAAGAGATTCATAGGCTTCTAAAGATAAAAATTAACGTGTAAAAGAGGTGAGGGAGATCATATTAGACTTCTCTCATCTATTTTCCCTCTTCTCTATTTTCTTTTTCTCCTTTGAGTTTTCATCATGGTACTATGTAACTAAATTTTGATTTGGTTAAAAGAAAACAGAAGCCTCAAGATTGGAAGTTGCCATCAGTGAGCATCTTCAAAGAGAGCATGGGGAGATAGCCTTGAATATTGATCAGCAGGACACTATTGCAGTATTGAATGATTTTTCAAAGTTACAGCAGTCTTAAACACTCATTATATTGCATTACCAGTTTCTAATAAGATACTTGTATTCTCTATTTTATTGGCCCCCATTCTAGATTTGAAGCCTCTTTCTGGTCACCTTAAGTATTTTTTTCTTAGAGACAGAGGAATGTTACTAGTAATCATCTCTAATGGACTTATTGTACCGTAAGAAGAAAAATTTGTATAAGTCCTTATGAAGTATAAGACGACTATTTGTTGGATAATTACAAATATTAAAAGAATCATCGTGTCCATATGATGCACCGTATCTTACTTAAAGAGGGAAAAAAAATTCTTGTTAACCACAAATAAGATTGAACCCACTTATGATGGATATAGTGAAGAAAAAAAATCCTAAAAGTAGGAATGATTTATCCTATTTCAGATAGCAATTGGGTTAGCCCAGTCCCTGTGGTTCCTAAAAATACTAGAATAACTATTGTGAAAAATAAGAATGATGAGTTAGTTTCTATTTATGTTCTGAATAAGAGGTGGGTTTGTAAATATTATAGAAAACTAAATGTTGTAACCTGTAAGGACCACTTCCTTTTACCTTTTATTGATCAAATCTTGAAAGGTTGGCTGCTCATTCTTACTATTGTTTTCTTGATGATTATTTAGGCTATTTTTAGATTGTGATTGCTCTAAAGGATTAAGAAAAGATGACTTTTACATGTCCATTCAGGACTTTTGCATATCATCACATGCCTTTTGGCCTATGCAATGCCCCCAACCACTTTCTAAATGTGTATGGTTAGCATATTTTCAAATTATATTAGCATTTCATAGAAGTCTTTATGGATGATTTCACAATTTATGAAGACTGCTTTGATAATGTATAACCTTACACTTGTTATTTAAAGACGCATAAAAACTAACCTTGTGTTATGTCATTTTATGGTTGAAAAAGGTATAGTTCTGGGTCATCTGGTTTCATTTAGAGGAATTAAGGCAGATAAAGCTAAAATTGATATTATTCAATCTTTACTTTATCCCACTAGTATGCGGGAAGTTCATTTTTTTCTTGAACATGCAAGTTTTTATCGAGATTCATCAAGGACTTCTCCAAATAGCATTGCCCCTATGCAAATTGTTGTAAAAAGATGTGGCTTTTAAGTTTGATGAGGCATGTAGAAAGGTGTTTGATAAACTGAAAGAACTATTGACTTTTACCTTAATTATCCAGTCCCCCGACTAGAAAGTTCCTTTAGAGAAAATGTGTGACACAAATGATTATACAGTAAGCATTATTTTATGTCAAAGAATTGGAGAAAGCATCTCATGCCATTATTTATGCTTCAAGGACTTTGAATAATGCACAAAGAAATTACTCTACTAATGAAAAAAAAACTTTTAGCTATTGTTTTTTCTTTGGAAAAAATTCAATCTTATTTACTTGGTACTAAAGTCATTATTTACTCTGATAATGCAACTCTTCATTATTTGATAACAAATAAAGAGGAAAAACCAAGATTAATAAGATGTATACTTCTCTTGAGTGAATTTGATAAGGGATCAAAGAAAAAAAAAACATAAAATCACATTGCATATCATTTGAGTCATTTAGTTCATGTTGAGGATGACTTTTGTCTGCAAAAAAGTTTTCTATCAAGCAATTGTTCTCCGCAAGTGTGATATTACCTTGGTATTTGATTATTATAAATTATTTGGTTACAAATATGTTACCCCTAAGTATGTTTAAGACTCAAAGAGATAAGATTAAGAGTGATGCAAAATACAATGTGTAGGATGATCTATATTTATGAAAGCATTATGTAGATAAAATGATAAGAAAATGCAGTTCCAAAACTAAAAATATTTATATTCTAACCTTTTGTCATTCCTATGTGGTGGTCATCTTGGAGCTAAAAAGATGTTAATAAAAGTGTTAGATTGTGATTTTTACTGGCTATCTTTATTTCGCGATTCATATTTTTTTTTTGTAAGTTATGCTATTATTATCAAAAGACAGGTAATAAATCCAAGTGGAATGAGATATCGCAAACCCCCCAATATTATTTTTGTGAAATTTTTTATATCTAGGGAATCAATTTCATAGGACCGTTTCCTGTATCTCTTTGTCATGTTTATATTTTGCTGGTTATTGATTATGTCTCGAAATGGGTGGAAGCTAAAACCACTAGAACTGATGATTCTAAAGTTACAGATTTTATCAAGTCTAACATATTCTCCAGGTTTGGAATTCTAAGAGCTCTAATAAGTGATCAAGGCACTCACTTTTGCAATCAAACTATGAAGGCTTCATTTGATGGAATAATGGAGCAGTTCTGCAGGTTCATTCACAGCCAACGCCTATGAATTCTTGAGGTTTCGCAGCACTCCAGTGCGTTGGAGAAAAGTCGTCTGGGAGTCATGGTCCCTGCCTAGATACAACTTTATTCTGTGGTTGGCGGTTTTGGGTAGGCTTCGTACAAGAGATAGGCTTCATTTTCTCCAAACGGATTCCTCTTGTGTTTTCTGCCATGAAGATGATGAGACCTATAGTCACCTGTTCTTTGGTTGCCATTGGACTTCTACTCTCTGGCGTTGGGTTAAACAATGGCTGCATTTGACAAGGTGCATGTCTTCTTTAAGCAGTGCTCTTCGAGGCCTCTGTCGGGGAGGCAATAATATGATTGGCAGAATGAGGCGTGTTTCTCTTGGAATTCTTGTCTATATAATTTGGGAAGAGAGAAATAAACGGATCTTTGATAGCTCAAGCACTCCCATTGCTTCTCTTTTCCGCAAATTCCAGACCCTGTTTTTCACTGTTTTTCATTTCCACGAGCGTGATCATTTCTTGTAGTTTTGCCTCCTTGTGCTTTGGGTGTGCTGATTGGGTGTTTATCTTTATTTGTCTCTCACTGTTGTCCAGTGCTGCTTGCATTCTTGTTGATTTGTTTGGTAATGGTGGCTGTTTGCTCTCCTGTTGTCCCTCTCGATCGTGCCCCTCTTGAGATGGTTTTCCTATGTCTTCAATGATGCGGTCTTGTTGCTTGTGTTTCGCTTGCTGGAGCGTTTGGCCTTATCTATTTCTGCATGGTTTGCATGGATTAACATGTGATGTTACGTCCATTGTTGATGTGTTTGCTTGTGATTGGCTGGGTTCTTTTTCTTCTTCAATTGCTGCCATTTGTGGTCCTTATCCATGCGGGGGAATACTTTTGGTGGCTTATTTATTGCTGCATTTGTCAGGCGCCCTTGTTATTTGTGTGGACTCTCTGCATGGCTTCCTCTGGCACATATCGTCTTGTCTGTTCTTGAATTCGGCTTGTGGATTCTTGGCTCAGGTCTCTCCTGCTTTGTGTTTTATTAATCCTTTTGTCTTGTAGCTGAAGTTGTTTCATCCACGTCAGCTTCCTGTGTGCTCTTAGGCTGCTCATATCTTCAGTCTGAGCTTCCTATTCTTGTGTTTCTTGCTTTGTGTTAGGTTGGAACCTTGCAATTTTTGGTTCCTCTCATAACTATTGTCTGCTTTGCTGTATTGGACATTAAGAGAGCCTGTTCCCTTTCTGTCCGCTCTTATATTTGAATTTGCTGGCTCACTAGTAATGTATATTTTTTGATCTTTTAATACACTTACATTTTGATAAAAAAAAAAAAACTATGGAGGCTTTGCTGAAAAAGTACCACGTAACCCACAAGGTTTCAACTACTTATCATCCACAAACTAGTGGACAAATAGAAGTGTAAAATCAGGAGATCAAGTTTATAATTGAAAAACAATCCATCTTGAAGTTTGTGCTTTAATGATGCTTTGTGGGCATACAAGATTACATATAAAATGCCCATTGGTATGTCACCATATCGATTGGAGTTTGGGAAACCATGCCACCTTCTAGTTGAATTAGAACATAAGGCTTATTGGACTATCAAGAACTTCAAAATGATGATGACTGAAAGTAGAGAACATGAGAAGTTACAACTATAAGAATTGGAGGAAATTCATAATGATGCCTATGAGAGTACAAGAATTAACAAGGAAAAGACGAAGGCTTTTTATGACAAGATGATCTTTAGGAAGGAGTTTAAAATTGGTTAAAAAGTCCTTCTATACCACTCACAGCTTTGTTTGTTTCTAGGTAAGTTATGTTCTTGTTGGATTGGACCTTTTATAGTTACTAATATTTTTTCTCAATGTGTAGTTGAAATTCAAAGTATAGCAACTTCTAAAATCTTCAAGGTGAATAGCTATAGACTTAAGCCTTTCTATAAAGGATTCCAAGTATTGAATGCGGAAAAATTGGACTTTAAGGATCTAATTTATACCGATTAAAGAAAGAAGCATTGAGCGAGCCAATGACATTAAAAAAAAGTGTTGCTTGGGAGACAACCTTAAAGGAGTTTGTTTTCTTTTTCTTCATATTTTCACATTTATATTTTGGTTATTTTTTTCTTTTCTTTGCATTTCACCTTACTTAATGTAGGTTTTAAGTGTGAGGGAGGGGATTTAGGTTGTGTATTAATTTTGTTTTTATTGTTAAAAAAAGGGTTTTACTTTTTGTTCTTGTGGTTTTCGACGAGTTTTGGTTATGAATGACATAAGTAAGATTCAATTAAGCTTGAAAAAGTTTATAACAAGATTAAATAAGTAATGTTTTTGATTTAGAATTAATTAGTCTAGTTATTTTCCTTGAGGATGGTAGTTACTAAATTTGGTAGACAAAAACCAGTGATATTTAGAGCCTTTAGACAGGTATATCTATATCAGTCTCACTATTTTCTTTCATGTGAGATATTATTCTACTGATTTGTTTCTCTAAAACTTGCCTTAATTCTCTTCGAGATCACATTGACATATGCAAGCATGAACATGATCAAAACCCTCTTTGTTATAAGCTACATAAGCTGAATAGCTTACCTTGTAGTTAATTTTTCCTTTTGTTGAACTCCTTTGAGCATTGTTTTGTTTATTGTAAACCCATGTCACAAGATTTTAACCCGAAAAAAATACCTTTACCTAAGCCGTAAAGCTAGTGGAGCATTGTTCATTATTATGACATGTATGGGTTTGCAAGAAATAAGTATGGGCATGTCTAGATTAGTGGTATGTCTATGTCTATGAAACATGTTTTCATTTTTAATTCGTGAGTTATGTTGTTGATGTATTAAGTAAGAAGAAATAAAAAAAGAAAAAGAAAAAGAAAGAATTGAAAGAGAAAGTGATGGTGGAAATTGTTTTTAATGTTATAAACTGTCCATGTTCATAATTCCTCTTAAAAGTCCGAGAAAGGGGTTTGTTTATACATGATATACACAAAGGGGGAAGGAAACAAAAAGAGTTCCTTTTAATGATGTTTTTCAATATAGGTGCTTTACATGATTTAAATGCTTTAAAGTTAAATTGAAAAAAGCTGTTAAATGGAGTGATTGGTTCTACATGTCTTATATATTCAAGCTTAAGTTGATTTATTTTTGCTCTGCTAGTTTAAATGGCTTTTGACCTACATTCCCAAATGTTTCCCACCTTGATCCTAAGCCCCATTATAATCCTCGAGAAGTCCTTATGATTCGTGTTATGCATATGATCCCAACAGTGGAGAATAATAAGATATGTAAGCCTATAGTAGATCATTTCCGTTGGAATGGAATTGAGCGAGACATATACCTTTCAACTATATAAGAGTTGAGTGTTTTTTTTTTTATGTAAGGGTCTATTTGTTTAGTTTACTCCATCTTTGAATGAAACTACTTATTAATAATTGCAAGTTGGTTAAGAATATTTGTTCATGACATGTTATGATTTTTGAAGAGCTTGGTTGTTCTTTGTTGATGACATTGTAACCTTGATGTTTTTTTTTTTTGGAAGATGAATTTGAGTTTTTTTCCAAGGACGAGTAAAAGTTAAGTGAGGGAAATTTGATGAGACCTAAAAGAATAAAAAAAAATAAAAAAAATTCAAGAAACTAACAAAGAAAGGTAGAGAAATTAATAGAAAATGATAGAAAATTGACACTTATCAAATTTCTCCACACTTGCCTTTTATTAGTCCTCAAGCAAAACTAAGACAAAATAAAATACTAACCTTCCAACATTTATCTTAGGAAACAATAAGAGTATTGAAATATAAATCATTAGAATAAGTTCAATATCATTTAAAAGCTAAATCATATTTAAGTGTGTGTGTGGTATGATATAATCAATGTTAATGATGATTTATATTATGCATACTTTGAACAAGTGAAATTTCCATAAACCTTACAAATAGGATCAATCAATTTATTTAAGAAAGAGTCAAACAACATATGCTTTCACTTTGGTATAAGTCTCCACTACACTAAATGCACCACTCAAAATCAAAAGGTCTTTAATTTAGGTTGTAATGGGGATAAATGGTAACGACTAAAAGAATGAAGGGAAGGAAATAAAAAAAATTCTCAAGACTTATGAAACAAGAGACATGATGGAAAAATCGAGGAACACCCCCACAAAGCCCAAAACAACCATCTAAAAACATAGGTCAAGTATCATTATATTGAACCTTTTCTTATTATAGCCAAACTTGTAACATCGAAAGAAAATATTTTAAAATCAAGACACACACACATATTTTGTTCTCTTTTATTTCTTTCTTCCACACTTGTTTTTGGTAAAAAAAATTCAAGTTTTTGTTAAATACTCCTTATGCATGAAACCAGGCTCTTCAATCCAATTCATCTTTAGAACAAGGATGATGACATAACTATATTATGGCTGAAAAGGTAAAAAGATACAGTTAACAAAGAAAAATCTTAATAATAAAGATTCAAAATGGCTTACTAAATGGGAAGTTCTCATAAGAACATCAATAAAGACATTGACTTATTTGGAAATGGTGATAAATCCCAATACCTTTATCATCTTTCAAGTGGTGGTCGATTAACTTTTTGCTTTGAAAGACCCATGAGAGATTTTTAATATTTAAACTTACTTGTAGAATGCAAGTAATAACCAAAGTAAGGATATAAGAATTCTATCATCTAACATGCTTGTTTATGTATTGAGTAACATCTTATATATATAAAAAAAAATATTGAGTAACATGACTATTATGCATAGAGAATTATCTATAATTATTATAAAGATATATCAATCAAAGAATAATATCAAGATCTAAAATAATGTTCAATACTGAATCAAGACCAAACATTAAAGATCAATTCTCATCATAGATATTGGAAAGCATCCTAAAAATTATATATATAAAAACTAAATTAGCTAAACAAAACAAAATGAAACTCTAAATTCAAAATCCTCCCTCCCATGTTTAATCCCAATTTATCCTTAATGTAATATATATATATAATATATATAATATATATATATATAATATATATATATATATATATGAAATGAGAAGACTCTATATAGAAGAAAAGAGCAAAATAAAAATAAAAATGATAAACACTCAACAAATAATGAAACAATGAAAAAGAAGAGTAAAAATAAGTGAAAGAAAATTTTATTTGGTGAGCTCTCTAGAGGAAACTTTTTCCTCTATCTATCATGTTGCCTCCTAATTAGTGCTTAATTTAGTCTCCTTAGCCTATCATTAACTTATGCTTAACCATAAAGAGATGGTTTGTAAAGAGGTAACTCTCTCACATTTCATATCATGAAAGATTCATAATAGGGTTTTAGTTTATGTCCATTTACTTTGAATTCCTTGCCCATCTTCATAATTTGAATTTCTACTACACCATGATGAAAACAAATTAGTAATAATAAAAGGTCCAACCCAACAAGAATTAACTTATACGAAAATAATTTAAGGTATAAATTGAATAGAAAAACATTTTGCCCAACAATAATTTAAGCCTTAATTTTCTTCTTATAGATCATTAAACTCTAATGAGATTTGTTTTTTTAGTTAAAGTCTCATTTGTTTCACAACCTAAAATGACCTGTGTTCTAATTCCACCAAAAGATGACATGGCTTAAGTTGAAATGATGACATCCCAATTGATTTTTTAAATGTTATTATATACGTTTAAAGTGCATCATTAAAACACATACTCCAATCCTTTCTATTATACATAATATACTTGACCTCTCGGTTTGACACTTCAACTTCCCACTATATTATGGGTGATCTAGCATGAAGACTATATATGCAAGTTATATTTACCAATAAAAGCTTCAAATGATCAATTGTAAAAATTGCTCCCTTCATCCCTTATTATAGATCTTGGTTTTCTAATCCTTGCAACAATGTTAGTCTTCATAAATTCTTCAACCATTTTAGAATTATTAGATCAAGTGGATTTTGCTTCCACCCATTTTGACATATAAGTAATAGCAAAAAGAAACCCATTTTGCTTCCACCCATAAAACAAATACTCTATATGTCACTTTTAACAATTAATATGAGTATTTAAGGCATTTGATTTTGCGCGTATAAATTGTTTGTTCGTTGACAATTATCATATGACTTGTAGAAGAGGAATGTGGTTTTAAATATGGTAGACCGAAATAAACCCACTCTCTAGTACCTTAAGAGTCATTCTTTTTGCTCCAAAGTGTCCACCATATATATAAAAATGACAAAATGCTTCAACAAATAAGAATCCACACATATTGCTTCGCAATATTTTTTAATTTATCATTCTAAGAATGAGATAGATCATTTAGCATCTTCTTAGTGACTAAATATTTCATAATGAAATCTTAAAGGGAAATAGTTGCTCATTCTAAAAATTGTTCATACAATGAGAGAGCTTTTTAACCATGAATAAGGCAATTAAGATGGTCAACAACTATATCATCACTTTCTTTTTGGTATTTGATACCCAAATTAAATTCTTATAAGAGAAGTATCAATCGCTTAAGTCTCCATTTAACATCTCTTTCTTAGTGAGTAAATACCTAAAAGTTGCATGTTCTAAAAACATAGTTACTTCAGTACAAATTAGATAAGAACAAGTTCTCTAAAGAAAAAATAATTGCTACTAGCTCTTTTTCAATTATAAAGTGGTTAAGTTATTCATCATTTAATGTCTTTGCTATATAATAGATGGAAAAAGAAAGCTTGCCAACTCACTACCCAAAATTGCTCTTATAACTTAATCACTCGTATTGCACATTAATGAAAGAACCACTACTTCAAACTAAACAAGTTGTAACTTAGTGATAGGCTATAACATTTAAGCCTAAAAGATCAACTAACAATAACTGACATAAATAAATAACCCAAAGCACCATTCAAGTTATTAATAAAAGGAGTCCAAGATTAATAAGTGTTAGACAAGATTTGCCCATAATCCTAAACAAACTAATAACAATGATTGAAGATTTATCTCTATTAAAAAAAGAATCACATAACAACTGAAAACCTTCATATAAAGAGTGGAGAGAGTTCTTATCCAAACACCATTTTCATCATATGAGATAGTACTACAGCATGACTTACTAATGAGACACATTACTAAAGAAATCTTTAAAAAGATAGATAAGTCTATCATAAAGATAGTTAATAAGCTTGTGAAAAATAACCATATAGAAGTAGAAAAAAAAATATTAGACCTAATGCCAATGTAATATTAGAGGTCAAACAATAACAACACGATAAAGTTGTCAAACATGTTAGGCCAATATTTAATGAGCTTAAAGAAAAAAAAAAGTAGCAAAACACTAATCTAAGTCTTCATCAATCTTGTAATAGGAAAGAAACGTGGCATCATCTGGTTAGCAAAATAAAATAAAAAAATCCACGGGATTTTTCTAAATACCCGATCAAGATCTTCTAAGCAAAATATAAAAAGAAAAGAGAGTCGACACTACCTATGGTTAAAAAAGTACTATTAGCAAAGACTAAGGATGACAACAATATCCAAATCTCACATCAACAAGCTCTTATAGGATGTTAAGTGGCTTCAACATATGCCTTCATTTAAATAAAAATAACTCAATGAAAAGAATGGCATGATTATCAATGATGATGACTTTTTGGATGATGATTTATGAGAAAAAAGCACTAATATCCTTCCTAGTGATGGTACACATTATAATGAGAGAAAAGTTCTTGAATTTTAAATCTTTATATGACACCTAGATAAAGAAACATGTTAAAAAAGATAGATTATAAACTTCTGATGACATAGAAATGAACGACCATGAAGAAACCGTATCCATGATTTGGTATTCTTTCTTCCTATTTTTTTACGCTGAAGCTAGCCAACTGCCTTATATGGATAGTGACTATGAAGACATTGTAGAGAAAAAGGTAGAAATCATTATAATATAAGCCTGTGGTTGATATGCCCAAAATTAATAAGAGCTAAACAACATAAGCCTATGGTCAATTAATAACATGGTCTCCTATTTTTATCGCTTATTGTACTATTGGATCTCTCATAATTAGGCCTACAAGTAATTGTTTGGGTCAATTTTGATATTTTTTTTTCCTTTTTTATTAATGTTTTAATTTGGATTTTGTTTTAGTTTCCTTTATACTTTCAAACTTTTAATTGTTTTACTAGTAAAGGTAGGGTTTTCTGGTTTATTTAAATATCTTGTAAACCTCTTAAGGATGAGTTACTATACAATTATTTTTTTGAGAACAAAATACTATGAATTTAGGGTTCATATCTGTAATCTTTTTTCACTAATCAAATCTTTATGTGTTTTCTGTGTGTTGTTATTCTAGTTGCTTCCATCTGTATCATTTTTTCTTAAGTCTAATGGTAAATGATTTCTATACAAGCTTTTCCATTCTTAGATGTCTTGAAGCTTTAATTTTACTTGGAGGATTAGACCTCAAATCCCAAAAAGGTTGGCACTAATTGACTTTTAGTCTTACGTAAAAAAAATGATTAAATTTAGAGAGTTTTGTTAGAGAACAATATAAATCATATCTTGTGGCCTCACCTAATAACTTAAACTTTTAGTTTGAGATGCTTTTTTAGTGTGGTATTAAAACATTGATGATTGTTTTTTTGTTTTTTTTTTGCTTGCAAATTATAGACTAGCCCTATCCCTTAGTTGTTACCTTTAACAAAAGAACATAAATAATGTAATAATCCAATGTGCAACCCACAATCATATGTTAAAGTGTGTGTGAAAATGAAGGTTTAGAATATTTGTTAAATGAGTATATGAGCAGAACCAAGTGATAACAATGCGAGAGTTTGTAAACCTGAATATTTCAAGAAGTATTCTAATAGGCCTTGTTATGAATATTGCAAATAACCATTAGAAAATTTTACTAAGATGCGTCTCAAGAGTCATTCCCCTTTTACTCTGCCATCCTAGTAATAACAGTTTTGCCAAATGGTTTTTAAAACAAAAACAGTTAGTTGGTTAGTTTTTTTTTTTTTTTTTTTAACTCTACTACCCTCTCCCCCCAACCAAAACGAGACATTGTCCTCAATGTCCTAAGGTAGAAAGATAGAGTATAGAAGACATCACCTGAAACAACGAACACTGACAAACCTGAAACACACTTAAACAAATATAAGAAATAACAGAACAAAATACTATGCTAGAAAAAACCAAAAGACACAAGGATTCACAAACGAAGGCTCAAATCGTAGTTGTGATTGTGGCTCACATCTTCCTTTGGTTTTACGTCCAAGAACAGCTTAAACGCCCTCTATGGGTCGGGATAGGCTTCCCATCCAGTTTTCTTAAAAACTGGCAAACAGGGTCTTTTACAGTCAGATTCCCAAGACTAAGTCGATCACATGTTTTATGGAAATGGGGTCATAAGTCTTGAAATGCACAATGCACATCTCCACCAGGATATGTCTCCAAAGTCAATAGAAGATTATCTAAAGATTCCTTATGTTTTGAAATAAATCCTGACTTTTGACAATTTTCACAAGCTTTGCAGAATGCATGCGTGTCCTTGAACATGGTGGGCCAATAAAATCCATTTTGAAAGATTTTCGCAATGGTCTTTTTTGACGAGAAATGACTCCCACATGCTTCAGAATGACAAAATTTAATGACACTACTTACCTCATTGTCCGCAATGCATCTTTGAAATATTTGATCAGGACAATATTTGAATAAGTAAGGGTCATCCCAATAAAATTTCTTCACTTCGTTCAAAAACTTACCTTTGTCTTCGGTACTCCAATGAGTTGGCAAATCTCCTGAGGCAAGGAAATTGATATTTTTAGCAAACCAAGGCATTGATCTAAGAGAAAGTAAGGATTTGTCAGGAAAGTAATCATCGGTTGGTGTGATGTCAGATATCGAATCTGTTGTCACTCTTGACAAAAGATTCGCATCAACATTTTCGGTGTCTTTTTGATCCGTGATTTCTTCTTCTTGTAAATCATTATCATCTCCAGGTTGCTTGCAAATGTTGAAAATATTCATCTCCAATGTCATGTTTCCAAAAGATAGCTTCATCAGTCCATTCCTACAATTAATCAATGCATTAGAAGTTGCAAGAAATGGACGCCCTAAAATAACAGGAAATGAATTACATACTTCAACAGGTTGTGTGTCCAAGACAATAAAATCCACAGGATAAATGAATTTATCGACTTCTACTAACACATCTTCAACTATTCCTCTAGGCACTTTTACAGATCTATCGGCAAGTAAAAGAGTTACAGAAGTTGGTTTTAACTCACCTAGATTGAGACTTTGAAAAACTGAATATGGAAGTAAATTCACACTAGCTCCAAGATCAAGTAAGGCTCTTTCAATTTTATGTTCTCCAATAAAGCAAGAAATTGTAGGACAACCAGGGTCTTTATATTTCAATGCATTATTGTTCTGAAGAATGGCACTTACTTGTTCGGCTAAAAAGGCTTTCTTTTTCACATTCAGTTTTCTCTTCACAGTGCACAGATCTTTCAAAAATTTAGCATAAGAAGGAACCTGTTTAATAGCATCCAGCAAAGGTATATTGATCCTTACCTGTTTGAAGGTTTCAAAGATTTCAGAGTTGTGATTGACTTTCCTTTGTTTGGTCATGGCATGAGGAAATGGAAGTGCTGGCGGGAATCAGTCTTTTCTTCACAATGATCAGATTCAATCCTTCCTTACCCTCAGAGATTGACTCATCATCATTCTCACAAGGTTCAAGAATGGGTTTTTCAATAACCTTACCACTGCGAAGAGTGATGACTGATTTACGTGATCCATGTGTTGGCTTCCCGAACTACTTGCACTCGTGTTGTATTGCCCCTTTGGATTTTGTTGTGGTTGAGATGGAAACTTACCTTTCTCTTGGAAACTGAGAGCAGATGTCAACTTTGCAAGAGTATCTTTAAAATCTGTCATGCTTTGAGCAAGTTGAGTGTTAATTGCCTCTTGCTTTTCCATAAATGCATGCAATGTTTCCTCAAGATTTCTTCTAGGAGGGGGAGCATAAGGAGGTGCATATCCATGAGAATTTTGGAAATTATGGTGTGCTTGAAACGGTGGCTGTGAAGTTTGAGCATTATTGTTATCACTCTTCCAATTGAAATTTGGGTGATTTCTCCAACCAGGGTTGTATGTTTGCGAATATGGGTTATGGTTGGGCCTTTGAAAACTGTTTAATGCATGGGCTTGTTCATGGAGACATTCTTTAAAAGAAGGCAAGGTTGGACAGTCATTGGTTGAATGTTCGTTGGTTTCACAAATTTGACACGCAATGTCTTGAACAGATTTTAATTGACCACTCTTTTTAATTCTAGTGCCTCAACTTTTTAGCTAAAGATGCAAACTTGGCTTGGAGGTCATGATCTTCCCTAAGGTTGTACATACCCCCACTAGATGTATGAGGTTGGGTTTTACTTGGTGCCTCATAAGTACCTGTGGTGTCCCAATTTTGTGCATTTTCAGCTAGCAAATCTAAGTACTCCATTGCTTCATTAGGGTCTTTATCCTCAAAAGTTCCATTGCACATCAATTCAACCATTTGCCTATCTCTAGGTGTTAATCCTTCATAAAAATGTGAAACTAATCTCCATGTTTCAAAACCATGATGGGGCAAGTATTAAGCAAGTCTCGATACCTATCCCAACATTGATAAAATGTTTCTCCTGGTTTTTGAGAGAAAGTAATGATTTGTCTTTTGAAAGAGTTTGTTCTGTGGGATGGAAAAAACTTCTTTAAAAATTGTTGTTGCATTTCATCCCAAGCACGAATGGATCCAGGTCTCAAATTTTGTAGCCATGTTTTAGCTTTATCTTTTAATGAAAAAGGAAAAAGCTTCAATCTAATGGTGTTCATGCTACAATTTGAGTCATTATACGTGTTGCAAACCTCCTCAAATTCCCTTAAATGCAAGTATGGATTTTCTAAATCTAAGCCATGAAAAGATGGTAAAAGTTGAATAATGCCTGTCTTAAAATTAAAATGAGATGCATCAGGTGGAAAAACTATGCATGAGGGTGCACTTGTTCTTGTGGGATTCATGTGGTCTCTAAGTGTTCTAACCCGAATATTCTCATTTTTCATTATGAAGTGATTGGTTATCTTCTTCGGCCATATTTTCTGAAAATGATGAGGATACCCTACAAAGTCTACCACTTAATGTACGTGACCACACTCTCATGCACGTGTAAAAAGAATAAAAGAAGAAGAAAACAAAAAAAAAAAAAACAACAAAAAGAAACAAATTAATACAAGAAAAGAGAAAAAAATAATATAAATTTGTACAAGAATTTACCTCCCCGGCAACGGCGCCAAAAACTTGACACGACCAAAAGATTGATGTCTTTTCCCAAGTGCAGGAGTGTCGAAGTAATAAATAACCCGGCAAGACCGGGGTCGAACCACAGGGAGGTTATTGTATAAATTAAGCAACAATAATACTACAACAATAGTAACAATAATAATAATAATAATAATAATAATAATAATAATAATAGTGAAGAAGAAGAGGAAGAAGTTGATGAGAACTTTGAGATGAAAGATTAACGTAAGGATTAAACAATGATAACAACAAATGTCAAGGTTAGAGGATCCACTAATGGTATTTCAAACAAGTATAGTATAAACTCTTATTATTCAATTGGAAACCACACACAAGGAGGTTCCAATCAGATTATAAATTGTTAACATGATTACATTAGCTATCTTATTCGAATAATGCTAATACTTGTAAATGTTTTCAGGCATTCATGATTATAACTTATGTTAACAACAAATCAAGTTCCTTTCATAGCTCAGGTGTCGGTTATACCATACAGTATGGGCTATGAAAGTGCCAAGTATTTGTTGTACCAAGTGTTATACAACATAAATCTAGATTAACCATTTAACAAGCAAAGTATTAAAAGTGAACAAGATAACAAATATAAAGCATGTTAGTATCCAACATTAAAGTCCATGTTGAGTTTATATTATACTTATCCTTACACCATTAGTGTAACCTTTTCACCTTGACATAATTAACTTAGCTAGACATAATGAAAGAAAGAAACATAAATAAACAAGATAAGAAATGAAAAGCATAAGAAAGGAAAGGATATTAAGCAAAATAAGCAACAAAATAAAAGAGAGAAAGCAAGAGCATGATCTTGATCTGAACACCAAGATGCCTAAATACATGGCAAATGCCTCCTTTTATAGGCCAAAATTCGGAACTATTGATTAGTTGACTAATTGATGAGTGGGTGGCCACATCTTGACTTGGTGACAATTCTTATCTTTTGTCTGCCAAAAACGTCATTGATGACGTCATAATTTGAACAACTTAATTCATGAAAGTTCTAGGCAATTGTCTCATCTTTCCAGGGTAAAAATTTGAGATCATTTGGACTTCTAGAACTGAGATATGGGCTGAACACTGAACAGTGTCTGGGCTGCAGGACAGATTCGGACTTCTTCTTTGTTGCTACAATTTGGACTTGAAAAAGCCTTGTTAAATCTTGGGCTCCACATGAAAGTTGTAGGCCTATGTCTTATCTTTCCATCCATATAAAATGGACCTAAATCCAAGATCTACAGCTCCAGATATGACCCAATTACCGAACAGTGTTCCAGTTTGACTGCACCAGCATCTCTTTTCTAAGTTTGGCCATCTCTTTGTCCTTTCAATTTCAGTACTTCAACTCATCAATCAATTCTTTCATTTATGTGATAGGCCTGCATTTAAGATGAACATTTACCATAAATAAAGGTATCTTATATAATTAGATATGTTATTATAAAACATGCTTTAGTTAAGGAGTTATTGATACTTCAAGTGCAAAATGATGATATAAAACCTTGATAAAAATGCACTTTCAAGTACTAATCACCAAACAGTCAGGAATTCAAATTTCACCACCTTCATTCTAATTAATAAAAATTAAGCATAAAGTAATGTGAGTATGTGCAAATTTCAAGCCCAAAGAGCTTTCACTTGAGAGGGGTGTTAGAAAATAATATAAATCATATCTTAAAGCTTCATTTAATAACTTAAACTTTAGGCTGAGATGATTTTTTGATAGGATTTGCTTGCATTTACTAAATGGCATATGAAATGTTGCAATTCTTTTCTCTCTATATGTATGCATCTACATGGAGATTAACATTCGCCGATATCATAAATCACTATATCAATTTTTAACAGTGATCACCAATATACATCCACGTGGATGTTGGACTCAAACTACAAGGCTTGTTAATTGCTTTGTGCATTAAAGGGAGTGGTTTTTTGTTTTCTTCAAAAAGTTGATGGTAATAATTTTTCACTCTAAATTCTAGGTTGAGCTTGTTTGCAGGGTTGCTATCGCGCTATTGCAGACACATTATAATCAATTGGTTAGCACCGTAGCTGCGAGACTAGTGTTGATTGTTCTCATGAACATTCTTTATGCAAGAGTCAAGGTAAACGTACATTTCAGCTTTCAAATTTCTTATTAGGTCTATTTTCTTAGTAGTTCTTGGACTTCATTATGACATTCAGCTTGTATCATGCAATTATCTCAACCTCCATCTAGTTACGTTGAACATCCTATTCAATGTTGTTTTTGAAAAAATGATTTTTTTTTACTATTTACAACAATGTTTTCCCTTTCTTTTTTTTTTATTAGGAAAGAATGAGAAATATAAGGTCTAAAATTAACAATATCTCATTTAAGCTTGTCCAAGGAATGCAAAGATACTTTTGGTTCTAATGTTACTGCAACAAATCATCTCAAGGTGTGAAATCAGTTTTATCTTTTGACAATTATGATTATAATAGACTGAAGCAAACTTTTATACTTATTTATGGTGCCTAAAAATTGTGTTCTTGTCATTCCAATACATCAACAATTGATGGCTTTGAGATTAGATTCTTTCTTTAGAGATGTAGAAGCAAAGTTGATAGAAATCCGCTCACAACAGTTAAAACATATAGAAGCAAGGATCGATACTGTTAAGAAGTAACATTTAATTTTCAGTGTCATTAATAATTATCTTTAATGAGTTAAAGTCCGTTTGTTTTCTCTAGATCATGGAAGTTATTATGTTTCTAATTTTCATTAAATCAATCAATCAATCTGTTAATGTTTTATATAGAATCCTTCTCAATTTTGTATTGTAACAACAACAACAACAATAATAAAAAGTCTTATGGTATTGAGCTATAGCTTTACCATTTATTTCACATAAGCAAAAATTTCTTATTTTGTTTTATATTATTTATTTCCAATATATTTGGTATCGTAACTTGTTTCTTTAATGGCTTCTTCATCAAGTATCTCCACTTTTGTATATACAACAACTCAGATTCCTATTTTTTATGGAGAGCATTATGAATACTAGATTTCTCAAATGGAGACAATTTTAGGTGGATGAAGGATATGAAGAACCACCTCAAACAGGAATTGTTTCATCTTGTACAAAAGAAAATGAAAAAGAATACAAGTGGAATGTGCAAAGAAATGTGACAACCTTGAGAATAATTCAACAATGAGTGAGCAAATCAATTTATCCTAGAATCTTTTTTATTAACAAGGCAAGATATGTATGAGAGATTCTGAAGAATGAATTCTAGGGTTTTTAGAAAGATATCTTTATAAGACTGCATAATTTATCGACAGAGTTTGAAAATCTCACAATAAAGACAGTGAATCTGTCAAAGATTTTTCTTCAAGAGCTATTGAAGTTATCAACCAGATAAAAATTTATGGTGACGATGTTTCTAACAAGAATACCAGATGCAAAAATCCCTCACATTTAGAAAGCAATTGTTGGCACAAAGATAAGGGAGAAGGCAGTGGAGAGAAAAATGCAACTAATTTCTTAAAGAATGATGATCAACTAATTTATTCTTGTATGAATATAGAGCATAAGGGAGAAAAGGTATGCTACCTAGACAACGGTTGTAGTCACCATATCACTGGTGATTTAACAAGTTTTGTAAAGCTTGATAAAACTTATTCTTCCTTTATTAAACTTGGTTATAACAAGAAAGTTAAAATTAAAGGGAGAGGTGGCATTGCAATCTTCACTAATAGAGGTAATGAAAAACATATTTATGATGTTTTTTACTCTTCTAGCATTGGTCAAAATCTTTTAAGTGTAGGAAAAATGGTGAGAAAAGGCTATATATTGATTTTTGTTAAAGATAAATGTGAGATTTATGATAAGAAGACTAATCAAAGAATAATCGCTATCAAAATGATTTCAATCAACATGTTTCCTTTAAACATGAAATCACTTCATAATACTGCTCTTAGAAGTGAACATGCTGATGAATCTTATCTTTGGCATCTAAGATATAGGCATTTGAACTTTAATGGTCTACAGTTATTGAAGCAAAAGAACGTTGTTGTCGGTCTTCCTTTAGTACAGAACAAGATTGGAGTATATGAAGGTTGTGTGTATGGAAAAATGTATCATTTTCCATTTCCAAAAATAGCTTAGAAAGCAAATGCACCTCTAGAGTTAGTTTATGCAGATATTTATAGTCCAACTCGAACTCCATCCATGAGCAACAAAAGATACTTCTTACTCTTTGTTGATCATCATTCCAAAATGATATGGATTTGTTTTCTTGACAAGAAGTCAAATGTCTTCTCTATATTTCTGCAATTTAAAGCCTTTATAGAAAAACAAAGTGGCTATCAAATGAAATCTTTAAGAACTAATCATGAAAGAGAGTTCATATATAAACCTTTTCTTAATTATTGCAAATAAAATGGTAGCTTACAGTAAGGCACTCAACAAAATTATGTGGTAGAAAAGAAAAATCACATTAAAAAGAAAAAAAAAAACATGCTTAAGGGAAAAGGTCTTCCCAATAGATTCTAGACTGAAGTTGTCCATACTATGGCTTATATTCTAAATTGATCACCAATAAAAATAGTTCAAAATTAAACTCCATTTAAAGCATGGTATAACCGTAAACCAGAAGTCAGTCATTTAAAAGTTTTTGGTTATGTTATGCTCTTGTTCCTTCTTTAAATAGAGACAAATTTGATGAGAAAGGGGAGAAACACATCTTCATTGGGTATAATGTTGAGTCCAAAGGGTTTTGACTTTCAATCCTAAAAAGGATTAGCTATTACTTTCTAGAGATGCCATTTTTTATGAGTCAGCAACATGGAAATGGGAAGAAACTGTCAATCTAGTACCAACATCACTTAAGTTATTTTAAGCCTCAAATCAATATAATGTTTCTACTTCTATTTTTTAAAATAGAGTTAATTCAACCTTTCAAAATGAAGGAAGTACATCAAGTTCTAATAAAGAAAAAAAATATGGATTCACCTCTAAGAAGGCATCGATCATTAACTGGTATTTATACCTCTTGTCATGTTGCATTCTTTTCTAGTGAACCTCAGAATTTTGAAGAAACAATAAGAAAAGAAGAATGGAGAAAGGCTATGAATGATGAGATGACAAGTATTGAGAACAATCAGACATGGGAGTTAGTGGAACTTCCAAAAGAAAAGAAAGTAGTTGGATTAAATTGGGTTTACTAGACTAAACACAATGAAGATGGCAACATATAGAAGTATAAGGCAAGACTTATTGCAAAAGGCTATTCACAGCAGCTTGGAGTAGATTTCATAAAAACATTTGCACCGTTGCTAAAATGAAAACCATCAGAATTGTTCTTGCTTTGACAGTATAATTACAATTGCAGGTTTTTCAACTTGATGTTAAATCAGCTTCTCTTAATAGGGAATTGCAAGAAGAAGTTTATATAGAGTAGCCTCCAGGTTATGTGTTAAAAGGAAAAGAAGATAACATTTATAGACTTTACAAGGCTCTTTATAAATTAAAGCAGACACTATAAACAAAATTGATTCGTATTTTCACCTAAATAAATTTGAAAGATGTCAATCTGAACCATCACTTTATGTGAAGAGAAGAGGAGCAGCTTCTTTGATGGTCTGTTTTTATGTTTATGATCTGATATATATAAGTAGAAATGAAGATATAGTGAAAGAATTTAAGGAAATGATGAAAGAGAATGAGATGACAAACTTGGGGCTAATGAAAAATTCATTATGGCAAGTTGTAAACCAATAATAAATGAAAAGTTGCAGCAAAATGATGGTGCAGAATAGGTGGATTCAAAGATATTTCAAAGCCTTGTTGGTTCTTTAATTTATCTTATAAATACAAGACCTGATATGCTATTTTTAGTAAGTATAATATCCATATTCATGGAATAACTAAGCAAACTTCACTTTGTAGCAACAAAAAGAATTTTGTGATATCTTTAGGGGACTAAAGATCATGAAATTAAATACAAGAAATAAGAAAATAATATGTTGATTGGCTTTACAGACAATGATTGGGCTAGAAGCTATGATGATATAAAAAGTACATATGAATATGTATTTTATTTAGGGATAAATGTGATTTCTTGGTGTTCAAGGAAGCATAGTTCTGTTGCATTGTCTTCTGTTGAGGCTGAATATATTGCAACAAATGAAGCTGTGTGTAAGACAATATGGTTAAGGAGAATTCTCTCTCACAATATGCCAACTATAACAATGACTAAGAATCATGTCTTCCATGCAAGATCAAATCATATTGAATTAAGCATCATTTTATGCATGAAATGATTAATAAGAAGGAGATAAATCTGGACTTCATCAACACAAATGATCAGCGTACCGATGTTCTTATCAAAGTTCTGTTTGTTGAAATTTTTTAGCAATTCAAGAAGTTTTTGAAGATTACAAGTTAAGAGGGAGTGTTAAAACGTAATTTGTACTTTTCAATGTCATCAATAACTGTCTTTTAATGAGTCAAAGTCCTTTTGTTTTGTCTAGATCATAAAAGTTATTATGTTTCTTGTTTTCATAAAATTTGTCAATCTCTTAATGCTTTATATAAAATCCTTCTCAATTATGTATTATAATAAGAACAATAACAATAACAACAACAATAATAATAGAAGTCTTTTGGTATTAAGCTGCAGCTCTAACATTTATTTCATATAAACACAAATTCTTTTTTTTATGCTATTTGTTTCCAATATATATAAGAGATGAAAAATAGAGAAATAAAAATGAGAAAAATCAAGTGACTTGTATGATCAGACATGATTTTGTGCAAGACAATATCCTACTGTCCTAGAAATGGAATACTTACAAAACAACAAATGATTAATCAGTAAACATCACAAGTCAAATCCTTGAAAAAGATCATATCCATATTTTAAATTTGTTACTTGATAGTTAATCTTGGTTTTAAGCATAAGATGGTAGTAAATTCATTGCTAGTAAGGCAAAAAGGAAGGATGTTTCATGCCATTCAAAGGAAGCTGGTAGTTTTGGTGTCCTTATTTATCATGTACTTGTCTTCATTCAAATGAAGGTTTGATCTAATGGAAACTTGAGTTTCGAATAAGTTATGGGATGATCAAATAGTATTTATGCATCCACTTTTCCTTTTTTTTGAACAAAAATGTTGATTAAATTCATGTACATAATCGGCATGCTCACCCAATTAGAGTTTTGTAGTTATTTTGATATGGAGGGCATTGTAATTTGTGATTTAGAAACTGTCTAGATTTTCACAACGATGACTATAAAGTCATTCTCTGCATTATTTATCATCTTTGATGATGTTCCAATGGTATATAAATGATAGGTTATTTAGTACTTAGGATAATGGTTAATCAATAGATCCAGATAATTAGCTTTCTTGTTAGATCAGGGAACACCAAACTAATGGTAAAAGTTTAAGTACCTGCAAAAATAGTCTCAATCGAGAGGACTTAAAGATCCTCCAATAATGAAGCCATTATCTTTATGAGAAAGGCAAATAATGATTTAAAAGAGCCTTAAATTCAAGGAACAAAGATATTTGTTCTTGAGTTGTAAGATGGTTAATGCTCGAAAATATATGCAACTTTTTTTAAGTGATGAAAGTTCTTAACCTCTTATGTGAATGGTTTAGGGGGTATTCATACCATCTAAACTTTGTAATTTTCAGGGGAGAGAAAGAATAGAAAGTCCCTTTATTTTTGTGGCATTAATGATAAGCCAAAATCTTGTACATTTCATTAATGAGAAAAAAAATATCTTATACACATCATTAATAAGAAAGGACATGTTGTGGGCTCTTTAGGAGGTATTTTGAATATCTAGGGAAATAGGGAGATCATTAGCTTGGACATGAATGGATCGTGTAATTGTTCTAGATGGAGAGGCATGACGGTTTATCATGCCTATAATATTTTTAATCTAGGGGATCATCTAGGATTAAAATGCATAGTGTAGAACCCGATATTCTTTAAATCCAAATCTTTTGGATCTGACATATTTTGCCAGACCCATGTTTGCTTAAGGTTTGGTTGATTTCCAAACTCAAGTATTTTGGGTCAGACATGTTTGTTAGACCTCATGTTGCTTTGAGTTTGACTAATTGTCAAACCCAAGTGTCTTAGATCTAGCGTGTTCACCAAACCTATATAGCCTTGGGTTTGGCTGATTGTCAAACCCAAGTATTTAAGGTTTAATATGGTTGTTAGATCTCATATTGCTTTGGGTTTGGACTCAAATATTTTGAATCTGACACGTTCACCAAACCCATATTTCCTTGAGTTTTGGTTAATTGTCAAACCCAAGTGTTTTGGGTTTGGCAGTTCACCAGATCCATGTTGCTATGGGCTTGGTTGATTATCAAACCCGAGTGTTTTGGGTGTGATATACTCACAACATCTTATGGTACTTTAGGTTTAACTAAATGTAAAACACAAGTGTTTTGGGTCTGGAATGTTTGTCAAACTCATTCTATCTTGGGTTTGGCATATTATTCAAACTTATATTATTTTGAATTTGATTATCAATTAAATCCAAGTGTTTTAAATGAGGTACACTACCAAATCCATTTCATTTTAAAACCTTTTTTAATTTATAAAAAATTAGGTTAAAATTGTTGACTATTCAATCTTTAATTCTGAAACGTATATTCATTTAGACCCATGTTTTGGATTGAGATGGTGTCAGAAATGTGTTGAGCATGCTATTTCGTTTTGTTCTTTCATCAATCGCTCAGTTTATAATTCTGCTTCACTTTGGATGTCTCCCATCACGTATCTGCACTGAAAAGGAGAGGTTTACACATGACAGCATTGTATCAAGTCTAGCTTATGTTTGATCAAGAATCCAGAGGATGATGTAGTGATGATATTGGAAACATAAAGATTATTGTAATAAATGGAGAACTTGAAGAACAAAAAGAGAAGGGATGGGGAAATTTTGTGGATAACAAAGCTAATAAAAAAAAACTTTCATATTGTCTTGGAAACACAATTGATGCTGAATTCTATTGATTCTCTTCTGCAGTCAGTATCACTACAATGGCCGTAAATATAAATAAATCTAGCCTATATGCTGAATTCTATTTGATTCTGTTATTATAAAGCCAGATGTGTATATATGTCCATGGCCTGCAAACGTTACGTATTTAGCAACCAGGACACAAATAACTTCCCTTCCGAAATATTTTTTGCACTCTATTTGAAGTTCTTGCCCTCGTATGTCTGGCCAAATTGCCAGTTTTTAGGGGTAACATGCCATGAAGTCGAGTATCTCTTATCGCTTGCTCTAACACGGAAGGACAGTGATTCTCCATGCAAAATAGCACTGGTTTTCCAAGTTGCCCCCCAATCTCGTTCCATTTGCGTCCACTTGAGCTTGTCATCACCCTTCACTTGAACACTAACAACATCTCCAGCTCCCCCTACATTCCACACAATCACCTGATAGAACCAAGGATTCCCCAATATAGTGAATCTAATACCTCCTTGCTTTTTGCATGGAAGCCTGCAGGGAAAATGAACCCTTTTAATTAAGAAACTCAACCCAAGCATCCTAGTTGGCCAGCTAAATGGTATAATTTTGCTAAATGGGAAAAGATTGAAAAGTCATATATATGACCTGCGATATTGGATTGGAATAATGCCGGCCTTGTACCCAGCAAGCTGACTAAATACAGGCTTGGCTATATCGAAATGCTCACGTGGCACATTGCACCAGCCTCCATTGTCATTTGGGAGAGATGGATTTGGTGGGCAATGATCAGTTGCAGTGACAAAGAGAGATGGCTGCCCTAGCTTGCACCATTGAGGGCTATCAGCGCACTTGATTTCGAAACAAGCACCACAGGCCTGTCCATTTCTGAACAAAACACTGCTCAGTGCAACTGTATTCATGCCATAGCCTTCGCCTGCAACATCTTTGTAATTGCATGCTCCCCCTGAACAAAAATGTTTTTTTATAAGTTAGTCCAGGAACAATGAAAATAATCTAGTTGTAGTTACAATTAATGTCGTCAGATGCGTGAGGACATGATTTTTTTTTCCTTACAATCCAATTTTTTATGAAAATATAGAAAAATGTTCTCATCATACTGCTCGTGGCAGGCAGCCTCACAATATTGAATGAAATTTTCGCTTAAGAAAAGTCCATTTTTTTTCTTTTTTCATATTGGAGGTTGGATTTGGTCGTTTTGTAAGGTGAGCAAGATCATCGATCACTTGTAAAGTAGGGTAAAAATAAGGGAAAAGAAGGCATCAATACCAAATGTTCCTGAGCCGCCTTCATAGAAAGTTGCATGAGCTTTCTTCCATGGGCCTGGCCGGAACTTTGGTTTATGGCGTTTGGGAAGTTCAATGTGGTTGGCTTGTCGTCCAATTGCATGGTGAATGGCTTGTTTCCCTAAGAGGGAAGGTTTAGATTTTGCCTGGCAATCAGGCAATGCAATGGCTAAAAGCAGCAACGTTGCTAAGATAGATTTCAATGGCGATGCCATTATATATGCTGGCGAAAACAAACCACAAAAAAACAAGTTGGCACAGCCTTTGATATATAATTTCTATCTCTCGATATGTTAAAAATGTTATGCTAGATCCCTTATGGGGCAACAGGTATATAAAGTGCAAGATTTTGCAAGTTTGTTGTGCCTAAATATATATGTGGGTTAATTAGGAAATATTAGAGAGTACCTAAGTGAATGATGAGGCCGCTAGGAGAGGCACGACATTAGCTCTTTGCCTTCCGGTTTTTAGAAGCATGAAATGTTTTTCGTAACATTCCTGCTTTCATGCTTTGCCATTGTTGGGCGCTCTCTCTCTCAGCCTGATTCAGCCCATGTTTAGAGAGCAACACCGCAGAAAAAAAGTGGGATAACGACCAGCAAACCGATTCTCTTAACGTCTTTTTTCCTCTAGTAATGGCAACCACAATGTAAAACAGGAAAATTAATTGGTGTACTCTATACTCTGATCGATGATCTTCTGCTTCCTTTCAACTCCCTTTGTGCTCCCAAGCTTTCTTATATATTTTCAGATGTCGATATTTATAATTAATACATGCTCCCAAGCTTTCTTATATATTTTCAGATGTCGATATTTATAATTAATACATGCCAGCAATCGAAACAAACATGAAGAAGTATATATATATATGCCTCAAAAATCAAATATATATGCCAATGTAATCAAACTTATTAAACTCTATACGAAATTATTCAAACTTAAATACCAACAGGTTTAATACAACAAACAACATATTTTTTTTGTTTCTAGCTAATTTAAAATAGTAGCAAAAACGTGTTAAATAATGATCTCTCATACATGTGTGTGTGAAGAATACTGAGATGTGCATGCGATAAAGATATTGTGAATGACCTCTCCCGGGGAGGGAATGATGTATAATCAGCAAAACTAATAAACAAATGTTTGGGGAATGCTTTCTTCTATAAAATATTGCTTGCTAATGAATGTCTATGGAAGTTTGGGGAGCACTGAGCATTGGTAAAAACAGTATAGAAACTCAATTTCAATCGTCTCTGTTAATGTCCCATTAACATTTGTGCCAATTCCACACTATTTTCTCACCACTCCGCAAGGAATGACGTGCTGAGTAACGGTGTATCAGATGCTGCTTGTACGCTTTTATTTTTTTCTTAGTGTAATTTAATGTGAGTGTCCAGTTTAATTTGTACGGATTTCAATTAATCTCACGGGTCCTGAAGTTAACGACCATGTAAGCCTCCAGTAACCATCATATAAGCAACCATAAGGTTTAAACCCAAAACCATAAAAAACACAAATCTTTTCATTTAAAATTTTTACCATTTCAGTACCACCTATATGGTTGCTTGTACGCTTTCTTGTTCGTTCTGAGTAAGAAGAGGTCACTCTCTGCCCGGAAAGAATTAGGTCATGCACACCATGAGAACTTGGATTCATGCACGACAGTACATAAATTTAAGCAAATGTCCAACAACTCTTTTCTTTTACTGTACAGCGCAGCTTGGACGGTCCAGAGCATTACTGAGAACAACTTTCTGGGTCGGTAGGCATAAGCGGCCCGCGCATATCAGAGTTTTTAAATCCAGTCTGGAATTTGAGTTTTGATCGAATCACCGGGTTTTAACTAGATTTCTTGGATTAATTCTGATTTTAAAAAAAAAATCAAAACAACATTATTTTAGTTAAAAAAATAAAAATTAACGAATTGCAACCAGGTTTTTGACTTGGTCAACCCGCCAATTCACCTCAGATTTTGACTTTTTTTATTTTTTTAAATTCGACCCGGTTTTAGCCTTGGATTAGCCTGGTCTCGAATCGACCCACCGGACCGGTTTCAAACTATGACGCACATAGGCACACACGCATATATATTAAATTAACATTAACATTAAAATAAAAATAATAAAAGGAATGAGGAAAACAATAAAAATAAAAATGAGGGAATCAAAGTTGAATGCTCGGTAAAACGGCAGCAGTAAGATTTTTTATAATTTTTTTTTTATCCCTTTAGTTTAGTTCAAAACTTTATTTTGTACAAATTTTAATCCCTTAATTTGTGAGAAGGAAGAAAGAGAGCAGTGAGAAAAAAAAATAGAGGTAATTTAGTCGGATTGTGTTAATAAAAATAATCAAATTTGATATTAAATGTTTTTCTTGATATGAAAAGTGTTATTAAGATGTTTTTATACTTATATATAATTGAAAAAAGTAAAATATTTTTTTCAATTTAATTTTGTATTTTTAACCAATTTGGTGTTTTCTGAGTTAAGAAGTTTGTTATCGAAAGTAACATGAGGGCTCAAATTTTTGGGCACCTCTTTGATGCTGGTAACTCAGCATGCAGACAACGCACTTTTGTCGTTGTTGAGGATGCTTCATCTATAAAAGATTTAAAAAAATTATTATTTGTCCAATTTAAAAAAAAAAAAAAAACTTAGGCCTGCACACCTGGTTTTTAAATTATTTTCCAACAATTTCAATTTAATTTCTTAAGAATTAATCAAGTTAAAATATATTAAATTATTAAATTAATTAAGGATGTATTTTAAGTTTTATTTTATTAAATACCATTCAAATTTTACTTTATTTTCACATAAGTAAGCATTCTCTTTTAAAAGCCCATCATAACCATTTTTTTAAATTATATTTGATTGTTTTACTTCGGTCACTTTTTTTTTGTTATATAATTAAATAAAAAATAATTTTTATAAAAATAAAGTTATATTATTGTTTTTGTATTTTAGAAAAACAATGTTTTTTTAAGAAATTAAAGAGCTCCCTCCAACTCAGGATCGATTATCTTCGTATACATATCTGTTTCTCAACTCCATAACTTAGTCTGTGGTTAGCGTTAAGATTTTTTTTAGCATTTATTGTCTCATGTGATTGTGTTTCATGAAAAAAAATGGCCTCCTTGCAAGAAACGGCAGGCACTCTCGTGTTTTGGCTCCACTAATCTATTCTATTAAACATATGCATCTATTTTATTAAATGTTAATTAGTAATGTTTGGATAATCTTTTTTATGTTAAAAAAAAAAAACATTGTTCCTACCTGCAGCATAGTGTTTATCAATTATCTAGTAAATAGTCAAAATTTGATTTAAAAACAAATAAAAGAAAAATCAATAAACATTTTTTATTAAAAGAAAATAAAACATCAATGTTTTAAATTGATTAGGGTCAAACCGGGTTAGTTTGCTCAAATTATGACCTAAGTCTTATAGCTGACAAGTTTTAATAACTTAACTTTTTGGAATTTAATTTTTATTTAATTATAAGATAGTAAAAATTGACCTTCACGTGAAAGACAATAAACAAAATCATGGAGTAGAAATGTGTTTTTTTTTTTCAAAACATGTCTAATTCATGTAATTTGTTTTTATTTTTGTTTCGACAATAAAATGCTTTTTTTCTATAGTATCATATTTCATTGATAAAATCAAAAAAAAATATAATGATTTGAACTAAAAAGGAAAATGCATATAATTCTAGAAAAAAAAACTAATTTTTTTATTCAGGTAATTGTTTTAAGCAAAAATTGATTATGATCAAGAAAACATGTATCAATTAAAAATTTTAAAAATTATAAATCAATTATCTCTCTACAATTGTGTAAGCAAATACGAGAAAAACAAATTTGAAAAACTTATATAAAAATCTACAATTAATATTAATGAGAAAAGAGAAAATATATATTTTATTCTTATTTAATATTAATGAGAAAAATATTATAAAAATTCTACATATCATGTTAGTATATATTATCCAAGAAAAAACCAATTATTTTTTATCAGCAAAAAAATTTTTGAATGAAGGTTGCAACAATTAAAATAAAAGTTTGTTAGAATTTTCAATCATTTGAAATAAGAAAGAAAAATGCACTTGTTTAATCTAAACTACATTCTTTTATTGATACATCTTTTCATTGTTTTAGCATAATCATATTTTTTTTATTTGTATTCACTGTTTTTAAATAAAAATACATATGATAAAAGCATTTCAAGAATCTATCAAAACAATAAAAGAATATAAATTGTTTTCATTAAATATGCATGAGTAATTTTATTTTATTTTTGCATATTAGGTATATAATAATTACAAAATAAATTGTTAAAGTTGAATATTATTTAAGAACCATGACAAAATTAACTAATAATTTAAATATAATATTAAATATCTTATTTAAAGTGAATTTTTGTAAGAATCTAAAGAAGTTGAAAAACAAATAAAAGAGGTCGGCGCCTAGGCCAAAGAAAAGTGGCCCCTCGCTGGCTTTGTCTACTTTTTAAATGTTTAATGGCAGGCCATATATTGTCCTCCTTTTTAACTTTTCTAAGAGTAAAATAGAAGGTGCATCGTCTTAAGGCCTCCATTTCAACCATAGAAGTAGTATGCAACACCTTGTTTCTCCATTGAATATTTATAGGCTGGAATTTTGTCTTTATACAACACCTTGTTTCTTGAATCAGTTCCATCCAGGTTATTGGTGTGTTTCTCTTTGCCTTGGCTAGAACCACTAGAGACTTGAGAGAGTCTTTGCAAGGTGACATGACACTCATCATGCTCCTGATATTAATAATCCGATCCCCTTGGTTTTCAATGGTATAGTCTAGCTGTAGGTCTACTAATTGCTTATACTTCTGACTACTTTCTTGCTTGAGAGTGTCTATGAAATCCTCGAGACGTTTGAAATTAGCTGCCCTTGTATCTAGTGCCATGGTTAAAATTCATGGATAGTCTGCTCTAATACCACTTATTACGAGAGTGCGATCGTTATAGTGCCAATCTGGGCTTGATGCAGCAGTTGCTATGAAAGAATTAGCTGACGGGAGTGGGAAGAAGAGTAGTTACTCTCAAGGTCCAGCAATGGATGCGCATATAGTAGGTTGCTAGAAGGATAGAGAAAGTTGTTAAGCTCCCTGGATTCCAAGAGTGTCATTCTTTTTCATGCTGCCAGACAAAGTCTATTACACTTATATAGTCAAGCTACTCCTCTAAAATTACTCTCCAGAACATACAGGAACACAGAATAATTTGTCCTTGGTAAAACGGTGTGTAAAGCAAATTGAAAGGAAGCCTATTAGCTAATTGAAACGGTGCACTGAGGAATATAAAAGAAATAGCGCGTTGAATGTTGCAACTGTCATATTAATTTGAATTTAAAAGACTAACTTCTTCTTCTTCTTTTTCTGCTGGTAACATATTAACGAGAGTACGCATTTGAGCCTTACTTGCTTTTCTAAACAAGAGAACATCATCCGCGAAAAAAAATAGATGAGAAATTCATGGACCTCCCTTGGAAACATAAACTGGTTGCCAGGCTTTATCTGTCACTTTTTTTTTTTTTTTTTTTTTGTTAATTAAGCATGCTAGTTTATTCATGCACATCACAAGTAGATAAGGAGACAGGGGGTCTCCTCGATGCAAACCACGGCTTAAAAAAAAATACAGGTGTTTCCAAGCCATTCCAAAGAAGAGTAATAGTTGGAGACCGAAAATAAAACTTAATTAATCTAATAATATTTATCTTATTAGAAAATAATATAAATCATATTTTGAGATCTCATCTAAATAACTTAAGTTATTGGGTTGAGATGGTTTTTTGACATGGTATCAAAGCCTTGATGACCAAACGGTCACGAGTTCAAACCTCATCATCCCTATTTATTTGATAAAAATTAAGTACAAGGTAATGCGAATTTATGCAAGTTTCAAACTCAAATGGTTTTTACTTGAGAGGATGTGTTAGATAATAATATAAATCATATCTTGAAACCTTACCTAAATAACTTAATTAAACAACTGGATTGAAATGGTTATTTGACAACACCGAACTCTTCCAAAATTGATTGCAGGAAATCCTAATTTACCCTGTCATATGCCTTTTCAAGATCAATCTTCACAACCAAGCAACCATGCCTGCTTCTGGTCTTATGCATATAGGGCAACACTTCTTGAGCAACTAATTAAGACATTATTTGTTGTATTACATCCAGGAATGAAACTGCTTTGAAGTGGACCAATAAGATCATCTAGGTAAGGACGCAGCCTGTTGATCAACACCTTTATAATAAGCTTGTAATTAAATTACATTGCAAAGGCTTCTTGGATGAAATTGCTTAAAGTTTGTAGGCCTTTCTTCCTTAAGGATCAAGGCTACAAGTGTTTCTGTGATCCTACAGTTGAAATTGCCTTTCTAAAACGCCATGTGAACAAGCCTCCATACGTCATCTCCCACCACATCCCAATAAATCTTGAAGAAGGAATGTTGGAAGTCATCCATACCTAGAGATTTAAGAGAATCCATACTCAATAAAGCTACATAAACCTCATCCTTGGTCACTGGTTTCTGTAAATCAGCAACACCCCTCTGCGACAGCTTTGGAACATCCACTCCATCCATAGTAGAAATATCAACTGGATATGTGCAGCAAAACAGGTTTTTGTAAAAGTTAACAGCTTCCTTCTGCAGTTTTGCATCATCTGTACACAAATGTGGTTTCTTCTTCTTCTTATAATGTTCGTGAGAGAGTGAAAATACTTAGTATTTCTATAACCATTGCGCTCCCACTTATCCCTAGATTTTTGGAACCATAATAATTCTTCTGGCTACAGGATTTCATTATATTCTTTTCGTAAATCAAGATCTAGCCTGATGAGGTCATCATCTGTGTTCCTCACGTATATTACTAGCCCCATGAATATTCCAAGAGAGGATCGATATATATCCTTAAATAAATTCATCATAAGGTAAGTTAAAATAAGAACCAGCTCAGCCTCCTTCTCGATCACGGCACACCATCCATTTGCATTGGCAAAGTATCTCCCAGCTCACTCTGCCTTGCTGAGCCTTCAATTCTACGAGACATATCTCCCTTATCGCAAGTCTCTAATTGCAGGGGCGGAGCTAGGATTATTTGTTAGGGATGATAAAAAATAATATAACAAGATATAATATTTATTTTAATTTATTGTACATGAGTTGTAAAAAAAACCTGTATGATTTAGTTTTATTCAAATAACTTATTACAAACATATAATAACCTTTGTATAAGATAAAAGATTTGGAGCAATACCAAATTAAGTCAAAGCAATGAAGTTAATTTTATCTTCATGATGTATCCATCACTTTAATATTGTTGGTCTTTATACCTATCAAATATAAACATACAAAGTATATAAGAAACATTAGCTAAAGTGAAGCATTATTTATGTTTGATAAACTTTGAAATAAAGTAAAAAATAATAAAGAATTATTCTTACATATTTATTTTAATTGTACTCGTCGTTCTTTCATAGAATAGAAATCATCGATTATCATATCAATTGTGAATCTTTCAGCAATTTCTTTTTCTATATAGACAATCAAATAATTTGCAAGAAAATCATCCTCCATCCAATTACGAAGTCTTGTTTTAACAATCTTCATCGCTGAGAAAGCTCATTCAGTAGTTGCTGTCGAAACAGAAAGAGTCAAAATAAGCTGAATCAACCTGTCAACTAGTGGATAAATTGTTGATTTTTCTGTTTCAACCAATCCTTGACATAAATCAGCAATCGATGACATGCTCTTTAACTTTGGATGATTGGGTACATCAAGCTCATAATGCTGCAACTGAAGTCTCAAATGAATTTTTTCTTGGTCAGAAAAATCTTGAGGATAGAACTTGTCAACAAGTAATCATATATCTTCAACATTGAATAATTTATAGTTATTTCTAGGATCTAAAGTTGTGCTCAACTTAAGAAGCTTGATTGCCTGCTCATTAAATCTATTATTTAGCTCTTGTAATTGTTGATCAATGATAGCTATAAATATATCAACTCGGTAGTGATGTTCAACTATTACTAATTTTTGTTTAAAGCGAGATCGTCCCACACTAGAAAAACAAGCATCCATATCAGGAACTTCAATGTCTTGATGCTTACAAACTGATGTCACTTCTTCTAAAAGAGTTTTCCAACCATCATCTCTTAACTTCTGAATTAAAGTCTTTGTAGTAGTCACCAAATGCATAGCATTTAAAATATCTTGAGATTTTTGTTGCAGGGCTTGGCAAAGCACATCAGTAATTCCCATAACATCCTTTATTAAATGTAAGGTGAATACAAAATCAAATGACATTAGCAACTTAAATGAAAAGGCCGCATCACCACATTGAGAATAAGTAGATCCATCTAAAGCAATGTTTTCAAGAACTAAGCAAATTGCCCCATACATTTTTATCAAACTGCAAATTGATTTGAAGTGCGAACTTCATCTGCTATCTCCAAGTTGTTGCAAACCACCTACTTGATTAACTCCTTTACCCATTTCAATCCCACTAATATCAACTAAATATTCAATTGTAGCTGCTTGAAAAGCCCGTAATTCATCATTACACTTATAAGAAGCACTAACAATGTTAATAATAAAAATCAAATTCTGAAAGAAAGTGTGAACATCATATATTTCTCTAGCTGCAGCAATAAGAACCAATTGTAATTGATGAGCTAAGCAATGTATATAATATGCATAAGAGCAATCATTAATGAATAAAGCTTGCAAACCATTCCACTCTCCACGCATATTACTAGCACCATCATACCTTTGGCCCCTTATATTTTGAACATTAAGATTGTGATGAGATAAAACAAAGAAAATCTCTTTAAGAGTTGCAGCAGTTGTATCTTTGACATGAACTATATCCAAAAATCATTCTCGTATAAATCCATTTCTATCAACAAACCTAATAATAAGGGCCATTTGCTCTCTTCTAGATTCATCTCGAGCTTCATCAATAATTAAAGAAAATCTTGCATCACCAATCTCATGACGAATTGAAGATTGAACATTTCTAGCAAATACATGCAAAATTTATTTTTTAATTTGATGTGAGGTGTATTTAGCATTTTGTGGAGCATTACCCAAAACAAGAGTACCTACTTGTTCATTGTATGATGCTAGAAGTTCCATCATTTCAAGAACATTACCTCGGTTTTTTTATGATGGACGTTCATCATGCCCTCTAAAAGCACATGCTTGAAATGTGAGCCAACAAACAATATCTATTAAAGCTTCAATACGCAATCGATTATTCAGAATTTATTGAGTAGTTTGCCTCTTAACTACCTTCTCAATATGACATGACTAGTTTTTCAAATTTTTCAAGCACCTGGTAGCAAATCTATGAGCTGAATTTGGACCTTTTTCCATATAAGTAAAAAAAAAGCATCGTTCCCCATCATTAACTTTCTTCCAACAATTAAATCATTTAACAGTAAATATGTCTGATCCTAGCTTTCCAGATGGTTTACTTGGAAATAAATAGCAAGGGAAACAAAATGTAGGATTTTTCTATGAATATTCAAGCCACAGATAACTTTTGAACCAATGAGACTGAAATCGACGAGGATGTTTTTTACCAGTCAATGGATATTCAGACATCAAAGGTTGATATGGCCCCAAATTAATGTATGCCCTTCAAATTTCATCTTATTGATTAACCAGGTATTCCCAAATTTGAGGACGATTGCTTGGATCTCTAATTAAATGAGCAATGTCGATTCTAGTAAGAGACTAATTACCAATCAACGTAGATTCTTTGTAAACTGAAGCACATTAAGGTTGCTCAACCATAACTTCAACATTACACATTGAAGTTGGTTCACTAAGCTGTGAGTTATCAATATTTTTCCTTTTTTTTTCAAAAAAAGAACCAATTCTTCTTATTTTGTTCATGGTTCAACCTAAAATCAAAACATATATCATGAGAAAAAATTTATAATTTTGGTGGCTCTGCTAAAAATAAAACATAAAAAGAAATTCAAGCATACTCAAAACAAACCAATAAAATATATCTAATTAATTAGAAAAAAAATCATTAGAACAAGAATTCAAAAAACAATTGTTAGAACCAACAAATTTGAAAAGAAAAACAAATGTAAAAATTATAAAATTATAAAAAAAATCTCATCAAATTCTTAATAAACATATATATATATATATATATATATATATATATATATATATATATATATATATATATATATATTTGAGTTATCGATACCCAATTACCTTGTTTTGTTTAATGAAAGATAAATTAATCAATACTCTGTTTTACTCTTTCCGCAAAAAAATTATGTTTGTGATTTGTATCTTTATTCCTGTTTTTGTTTTTGACCGGCTGCATTGCAAGCATTTATATTAGGGTTGTAGCCCGTAGGGAAAGAAAAGGCAGCAAAACACATTGATAACTTTATTTTTTTTTCTTTCCACGTAGGTACCATTTAATCAAGGCAAAGTCTTTCCACGTAGGCACCTCTTTAAAAAATATTACAACACCTCACATTTAATTACAAAATAAAAAAAATGTCTTGTAGGGGCCCGGGCTCCCCCCTCATCCCCCTCATTCCGCCCCTGTCTAATTGATTGATGATATTTATAATTGATAGTTCTTGAAAACCCTTCGAAGAAAATAAAATAGATAAAACAATAAATCTAAATTACTAGTTTTTATATTTAAATATTATAGTATCGCAATTTCTTCTCCTATCAAAATTATTCTTTATTATAATACATGTGAATTAATTTTTTTAAAGTCCACTGGTTTTATATATATAAAACACAAATCTGGATAAAATCTTATTTTAATTAATAATAATTTTAATATGATAGAAGTAATTTAAAACTAACATGAATTATTGATCATGTTAAGATCAAAAAAAATTTTATTTAATATGTTAAGATTTATTATTATTATTATTTAGAATTTGGAGTTTTAAGTTTGAATTTAGAATTTGAGTTTTGAGTTTTATATTTTAGAAGTTTGGATTTTGAATTAGAGTTAATTCGATGTTATGATTAGAGTTAAGGTTTAAGGTTTGAATTAGGGTTTATGGGTTTGAGTTTTAAGTTAGGGTTAAGGTTGGGAGTTAGATAGGGTTAGGGATTAGTTAGGGTTTGTATTTAGAGTTAGTTTGGGGTTTGGTAGATGTCACAGTCTCTAAACTTGATATCTTTAAATATCATATTTTTTAATCATGATTTCTTTAAATATCATAATATCCAATCACGACATCTTTAAACATCTCATTTGAAAACTATGGCATGTATTAAATTGTTATGTTTTATCAAAAAAAAAATTCATGATAAAAAATTTTAAAGAGTGATAATAAGCAAAAGTATCTTAAAAGTATAAGTTTTTTTTCCCAAAACTAGTACAAAGAAAAAGAAATTTAAACTAGTTTAGCAAAGCTGGAAAAAAAAGTTTCCCAACAAGTTACGCGCAGGTGGTATTTGTACAAGTGACAGAAATATACAGTTTCAATAATGAACAAGATCTGGTTAGATTCAATATTTTAAAGAACTTGCATAGATGAAATTAAAGACATATTGAAATCAAAATTTATCTAGATTTTTCTGCAAAAAAACACTTGCTTGTACATAAAAAAAAAAAAGGATCATAGGATTTAAGGAAAACAGATTTGGTGGTGGTTTTTGTGTTTTGCAATCGTTTGTGGCTATAAAAAAAAAAGAGCAGAATAAAATCTGTAAATAAAGGTTCTTTAAGAAGGGAAGAGGTTGGTGAAGAGATTAAAAAATATAGATGATGAGAATAACCATTTCACTAGATTCTTAGGAGAGTAAGGAGGAGAAAATAAGACAAAGGGGTATTTTGGTTAACAAAGAATTAAAAGGTCTTCTGGCTTCAATCCCTTTTTTGCACATGAATCTTAAAGGTAGATAAAGCATGCTTTTGATAACCTCCGGTTGTAACACAATTTTGACATGGGTCCCACTTTTTAAAACCTGTTTTTTTAATGTTTACCAAACACTCATTGATTGTGGTCAAACCACACCACACTTTCTACTACAAAAACAAACACCCTTTAACTTGAGAGTGAGCAATTGAATTTAACACGGCAAGCCATCAACATAACAACTATTTCCTTCCATTAAAGTAGAACTCCTTAAAAACTAATAGTTACTCTCACTCTCTTATGGACATTTATTATGAGGTAATCCAAATTAGATAATTATTTTTTGTATAAGAAAATTGGATAGAAAACAATAGGTTTATGTTCTTACTAGATGACATAATGGAGAAAACAAATGAGGGTAAGAGAAAGGCGGCCACATCTGAAGAAACGGATCTATTAGCCCGGTCTAATAAGAAAATCAAGTTGGATAGAGGGGAGAAAAATACATCAGCAAGATCTATAGATTGGAGTGGTGTAGGGAATGTGACTAGAGGGGTGATTTAGTTACAAGGAATCGCTTATGGACACCGAATTTCTATACAAGAACCTTCTTGATAACCACCATAACGAGGAATACAACTATGGAGAAAGAAAAAAAACAGATTCAAGAGCCATGGAGATAAACCATAATCATTAAAGTTATGGGGAGAATAGTGGGTTACACGTACTTGTTGAGACATCTACAGTCCATGTGGAAATTACAAGGTGATTTGAGTATAGTGGGCTTAGGTATTGAATTTTTTAGGATAAATGTTTAACTATTTGAATTTTAAATTAGAGTTAATTTGGAGTTATGATTGGAGTTAGGGTTTAAGGTTTAAATTAGGGTTTACAGGTTTGAGTTTTAAGCTAGGGTTTAGGTTGGGAGTTAGATGGGGTTAGGGGTTAGTTAGGGTTTGCATTTAGAGTTAGTTTGGAGTTTGATAGATGTCAAAGTCTCTAAACTTGATTTTTTTAATGTTCGAACACGACATTTTTAAATATCTCATTTGAAAACTATGACATGTATTAAATTGTTATATTTTATCAAAATATTTTTTAATCAAATAAATTTTTTTTAAAAGAGTGATAATAAGCAAAATTGCCGAAAACGACATATCCATTGACCAAAACGTGAAATTGAGGGTCGTCGAAGTCGGGAAAGGAAGAGAAAAAGGGGTGAACATGAATGAAGCCTTACCATACGGGTTTTAATTGAGTGAGAGCGAGAGAGAAATAGAAGAGGAGACAGAGTCAAGCCGCAATCCAGAGGTGATTTTTTCGTTTGTCACTGCAGAAGTTCTTATCGCTTGCTCAACTACCCATATGCGCGTGTTCACTTGCACAGCTAATGTTGTTCTAGAATCTTCTAGTTTGTTAAATAAATATTTTTATTTCAGTTGTTCTAGTTTGAGAAGGGAAAAAAAAAACAAAATTATAGTAACTGAGGAGAAACAATCGCATCTGTTTTCGTGAATTCACTCTATAACAGGCTCCATTGAGCTGACAGTAAGCATGGAGCGTTCTCAACCAAAAATAAATAAATCAATAAATAAATATATCAGTCATTGAAGCTTGCTTTAATTAACATGGGGTAATAATTGTTTTTTAAAATATTTTTTACATGAAAATTATTTAAAATAATATATTTTTTATTTTTTAAAATTTATTTTAAATATTATCACACCAAAACAATATAAAAACATAAAAAAAAATTAATTTGAAAAAAAAAAGTCAGTGATGGGTCTTGCTTTTTTTTTTAAAATCTGTTTGATAATGTGAAATTCACTATTTTTTAAAATATTTTTTATTTGAAAATTATTTAAAATAAAATATTTTTTATTTTTAAAAATTTATTTTTTATATTAACGCATTAAAATAATATAGAAACATAAAAAAATTAATTTGAAAAAAAAAAATTAAATTTTTTTAAAAGTATTTTTAATCGTAAAAACTAACGGGGCTTAATATTTGTGATTGCGTGCCAATTTTTTTAGTATTGTGGTGCGGAGTGTTTTATAAAAGTGTTTTTTACTTGAAAATTTATTAAAATAGTTTTTTTTATTTTTATTTTTAATATTAACATATCAATATCATTAGAAAACACTAAAAAATATTAATTTGATATTTTTTTTAATGCCAAAGCACTTTTAAAAAGCATCCAAAAACACAAGTTATTGCTCTTTGAAACGGGTTCGAAATTACAAGGTTCCCTACCTTCACAAATAATTATGAAAATTGATTACCAAAATATTTGTTTTTGTGGTTCAATTTATTTTTAAAAGTTTTTTTCAATTATTTTAATGTGCTAGTATTGAAAACAAGAAAAAAAAAACTAAAAAAATCATTTTAATACATTTTCAATTGAAAAATATTATTATAGAAATATCATACACCGCGTTACTAAACAAATATAAAATCATATCATAATGGTACATTGATGAAATGAGATCCAAAATCCCACATTAGATAACGAGTATTTTATCTTTCAAAAATGAACACAACAAAATATATAACATTGCTGAGTTTAGAATCCAAGCCATACCAACAAAATCAAAATTACCCCTTATATGAATAAAAAGTTGTTATATAGTTATATCTTTAAAATTATTAAAAGGTTAGGAAAAAATTGAACTTATATCAAGAATTAAATGGCGAGCCCATTATAGAATTAAGCATCAAGCCGTTCATAATTTGAGCTTCAAATTTATACCCATCATGTCTTATTTATTTTACAAGAAAAGAAGGATATTTTTAAAATATTTTTTTTACTGATTAATTGATAAAATCAAATTTTATATTCACAAAGTCATTGAGAACAAGGAACATTTGAAAAAGTCGAATTTAAATGAAGATGGATAATTTTTAGGGAGTGTTTGTGTTTCTAAAAAATTCAATTTTTTTTAATTTTTTTGCTGAAAATTAATATTTTTTTATGTTTTCAATCATTTTAATATGCTGATCTCAAAAATAATTTTTAAAAAATAAAAAATATTATTTTGATGCATTTCAGAATGAAAAAAATACATTAAAAAATAACCACAACTACACTCTCAAACATTCCCTTAATTGTCATTAATTTAATTTCTTGTTAAAGATGTGTGCGAAATCAATCAATTGACTGTTCATTACAAAAAAAAAAATAAAGAAGAAAAGGAGCATATTTATATTAAAAAAAATTACTCAGATGATCATGTCATTTATTTGATTTTTATTATTTTAAGAATTATAAAAAAAAACATCATCGATGGAGGGAAGGAAAACTCATGGAAACAAGTGTCATTCCATGCTAAAAATATATAAAAGTAAAAGTAAAGAAATAGGGTATCGCGTGTGGCACGCTATCCAGGGCATTCATGAGTCAATCAAACCAAATTTTAAGTTTGAGAAAACGGGCGCCAACTCAGTAATTTGTCTTACTGGTGGAATCAAATGGAGTTGGTCAACGTCAACTCAGCGTTACATGCGATAAGGGTAGACCTGCCATGCCAGCACAAGCTAAAGCTCACATGATTTTTTACTAAATTTTTATTTTATTTAATTATTAATTTCTCTCTTAAATCTTGCAGTGGCCTTTCAACAGTAAGATTTTTTCTGATTTTTTTTATATATTTTATCTAATGCAAAGTTCTTGTGCGGCACTATAGCACTCAAATTCACGAGAAACTAAGTAAGAAGAGATTATAATTATTAAAGGTGGCGTTAAAAGTGAGTTTATATTCTCTGTAAACGCAGTTTTAGTGGAGGGAATAATTAACAATAAGGGCACAGCCCTCGAGTGAACAGGAAGTCAATTACTCTCAGGGATCGACAAACTATGGTGGTGAATTGAGATGGTCGGGACGATGATGATTCTGCTCGACCAACCTCTAACTTCCACTAGCAATCTTACCTAGAAGTACAAGTTTCAATCATTTGTCAATTTATACAACAAAAACCCTTTTTTTTAAACTGCTCCGTTAAAAAAAATGGCAAGAAAAAGAATATATAAACCCAATTAAAGAAAAATCTAGAGTAGTAGTTAGAAAAACAAGCCCATAATATTGGTTACTGGGGCGAGTAGGTTGGGTTAATTAACGACAGGCAACATGCATATATGTGATTGCACCGCTTCTCCTTGGCTTGAATTCAAAATCATGGTATGCATGCATTGACTCAATCAAAGGAAAATCCAAGGAGATGGGTTAAGGAAGTAAATTTAGAGGACATTATTCTCACAAATATATTATACATTTGCTATATAATATGAAATCAGAACTGGGCGTTGATGACTTATTCAAAGTCAAGCTCAAAATAATTAAGACTTGGCAACATGGGAGCGCAAATCATTCATATGACAATACTCCTTTTCTTTTCCCTTCACCACTTTGCACACATAGAACCATTTCCAGCTCTGCTGTAATGGCGCCCGCAGTCTCTAGCCAACTGCACTTCGTGTTGATCCCACTTATGGCACAAGGGCACATGATCCCTATGATAGACATGGCCAGGCTCATTTCAGAGCGAGGTGTGACTGTAAGCTTGGTCACCACGCCTCACAATGCATCAAGATTTGAGGCAATCATTGATAGAGCAAGAGAATCTGGGCTCCCTATTCGGCTTGTACAGATACGGTTTCCATGCGAGGAAGTTGGGCTCCCTATCGGCCTCGAGAATCTTGACACGTTACCCTCAAGAGACCTGCTGAAGAAATTCTATGTTGCAGTCGCTAGGCTGCAGCAGCCATTAGAACTCCTTCTTGAACATGCGAAGCCTCCTCCAAGCTGCATAATATCAGACAAGTGCTTATCCTGGACATCCAAAACCGCTCAACGTTTCAACATCCCCCGGATTGTTTTTCACGGGATGTGCTGCTTTTCTCTGTTGAGTTCTCATAATATCAGGCTGCACAAAGCTCACCTTTCAGTTACTTCAGATTCAGAACCTTTTGTTGTTCCAGGGATGCCACAAAGCTTTGAGGTAACAAAGGCTCAGCTACCGGGAGCATTTGTTAGCTTACCTGACTTGGACGACGTCCGCAACAAGATGCAAGAGGCTGAATCTACAGCTTATGGGGTTGTAGTTAATAGTTTTGACGAGTTGGAGCATGGTTGCGCTGAGGAGTACACGAAGGCTCTAAAGAAGAAGGTGTGGTGCATTGGACCAGTTTCTCTATGTAACAAGAATAACTTAGATAAGTTTGAGAGAGGCAACAAGGCTTCAATTGACGAGAAACAATGCTTGGAGTGGCTTGACTCTATGAAGCCAGGCTCGGTTATTTACGCTTGCCTCGGTAGCCTGTGTCGCCTAGTGCCATCGCAGTTAATAGAACTAGGTTTGGGTTTGGAAGCATCTAAACAACCATTTATCTGGGTTGTGAAAACTGGAGAGAAGGGTTCTGAATTAGAGGAATGGTTCGTGAAGGAGAAATTTGAAGAAAGGATCAAAGGAAGGGGGCTTTTGATAAAAGGCTGGGCTCCTCAAGTCCTTATTTTGTCCCATAGATCAATTGGAGGATTCTTAACTCATTGTGGTTGGAACTCTACAGTTGAAGGGATCTGCTCGGGGGTGCCAATGATAACATGGCCTCAATTTTCTGAGCAATTCCTTAATGAGAAGCTAATTGTTGAGATTTTAAGGATCGGCGTGCGAGTAGGCGTCGAGGTTCCAGTGAGATGGGGAGAAGAAGAGAAAGTTGGAGTGTTGGTGAAGAAAGATGAAGTCAAGAAGGCAGTAATTACGTTGATGGATGCAGGTGGAGAAGAAAGCAAGAAGAGGAGGAAGAGAGCAATTGAACTTGGAAAATCGGCAAATAAGGCTATGGAATTAGGTGGATCTTCCAACCTCAACTTGTCATTCTTAATCCAAGATATTACGAAGCAACAAACTCAAAATAAGGGTTAGATATGGTTGGAGATTGGACCTAAAGCTCTAGATCGCATTTTATATAAGTATTAAATATGAGTGGATTTTCTTGTCCTGTGATGCAGATGATTCTGATTATAAATTTATAATTATAATATATGTTCGTCGTCACGTTGCTAGGAGGAAATTTCTGGGTATTTGATGAGGTGTGTTAGGTTTTGACCATGCCATTAACCATGATTATAAAATTTCAAATTTTCTCTCCAGATGTCGATATATGGTCGTTTGATTCAAATAATAAATCTTAAATTCAACCTCATACTCGTGAAAAATGCATGCCCTCATCACGCAAACTTAAAAATTAAATTTGATTTTCTAGAATTCCAATCTTTTTAATTTAGCTACTCATTTAAAATAATTGTTCTGAAATTCATTTCACTTCTTTTCTTTATCTAAAAAAGAAAAATTAATAAACGCAAAATAAGATGAGAAATAATAACTAATGTAATTTAACCATTGATAACTACTACATCTTGTGTATTAATTTATTTAAAGATTACAAAATACTCTTATTTATTAAAGGTTTCCTACGAAAATAAATAAATTATGTTTATTTAATAATAACCTACCACGCCTTGTGAATTGCTCACAATAAATTGATTATAATAAACAAGTTCCATAATAAATTGATAATTATTTCATGGACAACATATTGGTTAGAAAACTCTTATTTTAGATTAAGAGTGAAAAATAGGTCAAAGTTTGCAAAATATTAATTGTTGATGAGTGCATAACAGAATAAGTTTAACACAAAATAATCAAAGCCAATTTGGATAAGTTCCATATCCAATCTATGGAAAAGCTTGAAACAAATATCACCTAGACAATCTATGAACTTGAGATAATATTCTCTCAATTCTTCTTCTACTTAATGGAGTATCTACCCATATATTTATCATTTGAGATAAACGTTGAAGGCCTTGTCCAATAGAGATACATGTATCCATTCGAGATATTAGTTACATATGCGTTCTAATTAAATTTTTAATGTATTGTTTTTTAAATTTAAAACATTCATTTAATTTCATACATATACTTGTTCAACCTAAACAAAAAATTTAAAAACAAAGTGCATGTTGAAGCTTTAATGTATAAGACTTATACTGTTGAAGAGATTTCAATATTTATTTCAAACTATTTTGAGCCTCAATTGAGAACAAAAATCAATTGTGTTCCAAGACATGATGACGGTGAATAAGTGTCTCAATTGAGAATTTATCAATATTTTCCTATCCTGGATGACATGTACGTACCAAAAAATACAGTGAGGGAAAAATACTTGACAAAATAGAATTCAGACTTAACATAATTATATGTTATCTAACAGCGATGAATTGATACCTTTTTTTATTCAGCAAGTACAATATTAACATGTTCTTTTTAAATATTTTTTCTCATACTCTTATAAATTGATAGATTGAAAAATTCATCATAGGCAACATCATTAATTTTTACTATCTCAAAATTCACATATGACTAAATCATAATTTTTTCAATTACAAGATGAACAATTTGCAATGTTGTTCAGAACACATGTAAGCACTACTTAATAATTCATATCTCTCATAATATTTAAATTCATTAAATCTTTCTCTTTAAATATTAATAGTTGTAATCAACTATTAGGTTTATCAATTAGGAGAGAATGTTATTGGTAGTTTGAATTTACTATGTTTGGGTCCTAAAAGAAAGGTCAAGTGTTCTTTCGAGTATTTTATCAGTGGATGTCTTTTATATTGAAGAGTATAGTCAGGGTAGAAAGATCTATAATAGTGAAGTTTGTGTTAAGGGATCAACTTCTAACGAGTTTGAAGTTGATTATTATGGGAAGTTATAAGAGGTTATTGAATTGTAGTATCATAACAAGCATAATAAAAGTAGGTCTTTTTATTCAAATGTTATTGGTATGATATCATCAATGAAGAAATCAAAGTAGGTTTTCATCATGGTATGGTCAAAATTAATATAAAAGCTAGATTTTGTAATGTTGATGATGTAAACCCAATCTAAAACTAGTAAATCAATGCAAACAAATGGTAAATTTCAATTGGAAAATCATAATTTAGATGTAAATTTGCTATAGATAGGGATGCAGTTTTTTTAGTAATTTAACTTAAATTTCAAATAAAATAAAGTAATAATCGATATGCAGAACATCAACCTAGTGATGAATTGTGTAAATTCCCCAATCGGGTAAAATAATTATCTAAGGGAAATTTTTTATAAATTAGGAAAAGAAAAATTGATACAATAATAATAATAGAGTGTAATTTTAAGAAAAATAATGCATAATTTTACGTGCAAAAAACATTGATCTTGGTATAAGCCTCATGTAAAATTGCGCAACTATGATAGAAAGTGGTGAAAACTTTGAGAAAAGTTTTGTGATGGTTATAGATAGGAGTCATCAATGAATTACTTTAAAAATAATAATGATGTAAGTAAATAAAATGGTACGCAAAATTCAGATTTTTAGCGTTAAATTATCTATAGTCATGTTTTATGGTATCAATCATATCTTTCAATCCGATCGTTGGATCGAGCTGAAATTATATAAGTAGTCTCCTAACATATTTTTCTATCTTGGGTTAAGATTTCAGAGCAATCAAAGTTAGGCTAAATCATATCAAGCTAAAAATTATGAGTAGTTAGATAAAAATACAAAAAAAAAGGACTTATTAATGACATTTTCATAATTTTGTCTAAATCTAACTCTTCCCTGCTGTTTTAGCAGACAACCCTTAAGAGAGCAGAGGAAACCTTATTTTGCTCATTTTCTTCTTCAAATTAGTGTTTAATCTTTCAAATTGTTAGGCTTATAAAGTGTGTAAGGGTGATTTTTATCTAAGAAGACCCATCCAAGATGGAAATCCTTGAGAAAAAACAAGTTAGAGAGGAAAAACCAGTAGAGAGGTAAAGCTTTGAGTTTGAAGAAGGAAGAGGAGAATTTCAGGAAAATTACCAAGAACTCTTTAAGTTGAGTTGTATTGCCTAAGATAAATCGCTAATCTTTTATAAATTTTACATTTTATTTTTGTGTTAGAAGAGGGAGAAGAAATCCTTAATTTTTTAATTTTCAGGGTTCATGAGAGATTCTTAGGTAAGATGAGAAACTATGTGATTATTACTTAAAAGGATTATAGAGTTACTTGGTGAATCATTGCTCTTAACATATCATTGACTTTTCTTGAAATCGTTATCTAAAGTCAAATCTTGAAAATCTTTGATTAAGAGAAAAAGATTTTTAAAAAAGGTTTTTTTGTTGAGCCTTTTAAGATCATTTATAAAATACACAAGATGTAACAAGAATGAATGACCAAACTTTATTGATTTAAAGAAGATGAGTACACTATTCATAATACTTCTTTACAGAATCAGAATTCACAGACTTAGGCAAGTCATCTCCATCCATTCTTATCAATAATAGAGCTCTCATAGAGAACATTTTCTTTACTACATATGGGCCTTCATAGTTGGGTGCCCACTTACTCTAATCTTCACCGGGTAGATGTAAGATTTTTCTCAGTACTAAATCTCCTTCCTGAAATATTTTGGGTCTGACCTTCTTATCATATGCTTTAGCCATTCTTTTTTTATACAACTAGTGATGATAGATTGTAGCTAACCTTTTTTCACTGATCATAGTTAACTGCTTGTATCCAATCAGCTTCCTTAAGTTCTAATTTCATTAGCTTCCTTTTTTATACATTTGATATTTATGGCCATAAAGATGTCAAATTAAATAAAGGAGCTAAAGGCGTATTTATCTTATCACTATACATTTGATATTTATGGTATTTTTTGACATATTCTATGCAATCCCTTTCTATGGCCATTCATAAATACCCTGAAGCCGTCATATGTCCACTAGCATGAGCTGCACAAATCTCTTCACGAGCTTCTTTGAGCACCTTTTTTGATTTTATCCCATCCAAATATCTCAACAATGTTCCATCAGATGATCTCTTGTATAACACTTCTACATCGAGGTAATATTCCATGGCTAACCTTCGTAGGGTTTTCATGTATGTATTGGATGCCCCCGAGGGATATTTATGGTGTTGGATAAACTGTTTGATATCATAATACCACGGATTCCCATCCATTTCTCCTTCGATTAAGCAGTAATGGGCTAGAGAATTCCTAACTTCAATACTTATAGTTTGCATCATGTTCTCATAATCGATTATGGTCATGGAAGCTAAAGTGGTCAGAACATCAACAAATTGGTTTTTTTCTCTTCCCATACAAATGAATTTTATCTCGTCAAATTATTTTACTAGTTTGGATATATATTTTTGATATGACCTTAGCTTCTTATCTTTTGTTTGTCATTCTCCTTTAACTTGGTAGATTATTAGCATTGAGTCTCTATAGATATTAAGTTTTTTTTTATCTTCAACTCTAATGCAACTTCCAATCCGATGATGCAAGCTTCATACTCAGCCATATTATTGGTGCATTCAAATTACAACTTGATCAAAATAGGGTGTTGCTTTCTGTTAGGAGAAATTATCACTGCTCCTACCCTATTGTCATGTACATTTACTACTTTGTCAAAATACATTGTTCACTAGTCTGGTTTTTTTCCTACTACCAGCCCATCTTTATCTGGGAATCAAAATGTAAAGGCTTATAATCTTCAATTGCATTGTTTGCTAAATGATCAGCAATAACACTTTCTTTCATGGCTTTTCTTTTCATGTACATTATGTCATGATTGACTAACAGCACCCACCATATTGCTATTTTGCTTGATAAATAAAGATTTTCAAAGATATATCTAATATTATCAAGTTTTGAAATAAGTTATGAATGTAATATATACTATCAAAATCATTTTGTAGCTCATACAAGTGCACAACAAAGCTTCTCTACCATTATATATATGGACTCGTAATTTGTGAACTTCTTACTTAGATAATAATTGCTCTCTCTTTTCTACCTGACTCATTATGTTGCCTGAGTACACATTCCATTGTTTTTTTTGTTGTTGTCATATATATAATCGATGGTCTGTTAGATACGAAAGGCACCAACAAAGATGGACATTGCAAATACTGCTTGATTTTATCAAAAGTTTCTTAGCATTCTTCATTCCATACCCCAGGATTTTCTTTCAAATGAGTTAGAAGATTGGCTCACAAGTTACTGTCATTTGAGATATAAACCGAGCAATGTAATTCAAACGACATAATAACCCCCTTACTTTTTTCTGTTTTAAGAACTGGCATGGCCTAGATTGCTTTCACTTTATTGGGGTCGACTTAAATCCTAACAGCTTTCCAGATTTTACCCCGAATTAGCATTTTACGAGGTTCAGTTTCAAGTTATACTTTCTCAACTTTTCAAACAACTTTCACAAATTCTAACAACGATTTTCTCCCTCTGTAGATTTAGCAATCATGTCATCCACATACACTTTAATTTTTGTATGCATTATATTGTGGAACAAAGTTACCATTGTCCTTTGATAAGTAGCCACAATATTTTTTAGTCTGAATGGCATTACCTTATAGCAAAAGGTTCTTCACGTAGTAACGAAGGTTGCCTTCTCTTTATCTTTGTTGGCCATTTTGATCTGATTATACCTCGAGAAACCAATCATGAAGGAGTATGTTGAGCTTCGTGCTACATTGTCAATAATAACATCAATGTGTATCAAAGGGAAGTTGTCTTTCGAGCTTGCTTTATTTAAATATCTATAGTCTATATATACCCTTATTTTGTCGCCTTTCTTAGAAACTACCACTATATTAGATACTTATTGGGGGTACCTAACCACCTTTAAAAACCAGCATCCCATTGCCTTTCTATCTCGATTTTCACCTTGAGCACCATATCCGGACGAGTTCTTCGTAGTTTATACTTCACATATATACTTCCTTCATTTAATGGCACCTTATGTACTACAATATTAGTATCTAAATCAAGCATATCACGTGTAGCAGTGAGATCAAGTTTTCCCTTTCACTAGCATTGATTATAGTCCTTATTTTCGATTATATTTTATCCTGCCTTGTACCAACATTAATTGTCTTTAACTCTTCTTTTCCTAGTTTCCAAGCTCATTCTGATTGTTTTAATAGCTTAGCGAATTCTTTTACATCATCATCTTCCCATTCATTTTCTTATATTGCAATTGTGTACTCATCAAAATTTGATCATTCATTCTCAGTGTAATATGCTTGTGATTTTATGGACGATCTGCTTTCAAATTTCCTGAAAGCAAAAGGTGTTTTAGTGTAAGTGTGTATTTTACAATGATAAAGAAATAGAGAAATTTGTGAAAAGGCATAATCTCATTGATAAAAGAAAGGCTCTACTACAATTAAAATCATATGTTGACATGTGAGTTAAGATTGCCAACTTGGTATGAAAGCAAAGACAAACGCATAAAAAAAAAACATATAAAGCACAAATAGCACACTAGAACAACATTGTCATTTACTTTTTGAAGACTATAGGAGCCTCTTGGGTCATTTAATTTTGGAACCTTTCACCACTTGCTAACTTTTGCTTGAAGGTCTTTGTAAACGTTCCTTCAACAGTGTAAACAATTAGTTGCGGTAGCAACTCTTCTCCTTCCATAGCTTTTCCTTTCTTATTGCAACTCTTGACCTTACTATGATTTTGTTTCAATATGTAGATGCTCATAGCAGCCAAGCCTTGGGTAAGGACACCCATCATATCTTCGGAGTACATTATAAGCAACTTTGGGCAATGATACATAGATCAGGGGGTAACAATTGTTCTACTTCTGGATCCCTTTCGTTTAGCCTAGCCAGCCTTTTTTTCTCGTTTGATATCAATAACTCTTTTAAAGTTTTTCTTTCGATGTTTAAAGTCAAGTCTGAATCTCTGATTTATAATTTTTATCCTTATCAGACTTATCCTTTCAAGATTCCCAAAGATAAGATTATATTAGAAATGAAGTCTATGTTTTAAGAAATGTTTGGTCGTCATTTTTACAGCTTTAAAAATCACTGGTTTTTTCAATACCATATTTTCTGGCACTCATTCTGCATTAACAATTTTAAAAGCATGAAAATTTCAATCTTTGCTCCTTTCGACTTCTATGTAGGGAACTCCCACATTTTGTATTATTACCAAGGTCTCTTCAACTTTAATTGTCACCAATGTTCCATTCACAATGTACTTCAAACACTAATGCAAGAATGATGCCTCGACGCCAACGAAGTGTATCCAAGGCCTTTCTAAAATTATGATGTATAACGGGTGGATGTCATCACTTATAAGGTTAATAAAAAAACCTATGGGCCAATGAAAAACTATATTTCAATGGCCCACAACACTTGCCTTGTAGAACCATCATAAGCCTTATCATCATGGTGCTTAGCAGCATATGCGTTGAATTAACTAGCATTTCATCCTTGCACCTTACAATGATATATAGATGTTTATTATGACTTGTTCCCCCAGCATCAAGCTCGTCTTCAATGAAATATAAGTAATTTGTCGCATGGATTCTTCCAATCAGATGCTCTATAGTGCTTTGGGTCATATCTTGGAGCACATGTGCCTTATTCAACACTTTTTACAGCGTATTGCAATGGGGTTCAGAACTTAAGATAAGAGACATCAGGGATAATCTAGTAGGGGTTTTCTTCAGTTGCTCTACCATACTATACTCACTATGCTTCATCAGTTTTAAAAATTCAATAGCTTTTTCCTCACTTATGGGTTTGTTTATTTCCATATCTTTGATGGCATCTACAACCTCTTTGTCATTGGCTTTTCATTGCCTTTCTAGTTCTTCAGACATAAAACACCTGCCACTTCGAGTTAATCCATCAATCTCGGTCTAGAATTCAGGAGCAGGTCCTTCAACATTGAGAGAATATATGTAATTATGATCCAATGCATTATAGTTCCCACTATAAGTAACGACAAGCCTTGTTAAGACAAGCTTTGGTAGACCTCTTTTGGTATGTTGAAGCCTACATATCTTTGTTTTCTTCTCTTGGAAACTTATCATGCCTACAACATCATCCTTTTCCTCTTTCTCCATTTATAACAGACCACAAGTCATCATTTGCATCCCTTTTTAGTGAAATTCTCCACATTCATCAATGTTATGTCTCATTGCTTCGTAGAACCTAAAAAAATTATCACTCGTCCTTGAACTTGATTCATTTTTTATTGGTATACATCTGACTTGCATCAACATGTCATACAACTTATCCACGGTTACCTTTAAAACCTTCTCTTTCTTTCTCCAAACTCGACAATATTTACTCCCTCATTACTGGAAGCATGATTAAGAAGAGGGTTGTAATTGATGTTGGGGGCATCTTCAAAGGTTATCCACCCTGCTTTGATCAACTGAAAGAGCTTCCTCTTGAATGCTGAGCAAGTATCAATACTTTGGCTAGGGTTTTTAGTATGGTACTCACATGTTAGATCTGGTTTGTACCAATTGAAGAAGGGAGGCTTTAATGGTGGAAATGGAAGAAAAGCTAAATGACCTATGCTTAACAGTTTTGCATACATTTCCTCTAAGTGCATAAATACAGGCAGAAGTTGTTCTTCGTTTCTTTGGTAGGTTTTTCTTGGATTGTTTTCGGGTTGGTTTTCTAGCGGGTTGATAGGCTAATTTACTGGAAAAGATTTAGCAAATTTAATATTGCATATTTAGGAAGACGGGGTTTGGTAGCTTTGGTTTTGTTAGCTTTGGGTTTGATAATTCTTTTTTACTTTTATACCCTCCTTCCACATTGCTCACCCCAGCATTCTTTCTCCTTTTAGTAAACCCCTTCTTCTTAGCACGTTCCAATATTCTTTCAACTCTTATCCCTTTTTCTATCCTCTCAGCATTAACAATAGCATCATAAAAATATTGGGCGGAGCTACCCATTAGATGCTCATAATATGAGGACTTGAAAGTATTGGCGAATAAAGTTACCATTTTTTTCTCCAACAAAGATAGTTGTACATACATTACCTTATTTTTTCCACCTATGAGTGTACTCCCTTACGATTTCTTTTTTGCTCTTCTTCATCACCATCAAGCTCGTTCAGTTTAGAGTGATGTCAATATTAAACTTGTATTGTTTCAAGAAAGCATCGGTAAGATCAGTTCATTTCTTGACCGTCATGTTATCCAAGGTATTGGAAGAAATGGATAAGCAAATTTTCATCGTGTATGACTTCTTCCATTTTGTTGTGATAAGACCTTAAGTATTTAGGGCCTGCAGTCCCATATACTTTAAAAATTTTGGCACCCTAGACTTCTTAGGTTGCCCATTACATCTGACATAAGCATATCTCAACTACTCTAACTAGGTCATAAATGTCAAATCCCTCAAGAACCCTTAATCTTTACTCTCAGGGACAATGTTCTTCAGATGAACATGAACCAGGGTTGCCTAAAAAACCCAACATTCATTGTCAAGCCTAAAAAATACATTCTAGGCTTCCAAACTAAGCTCTCTTAGCCCCAACAAGTTACATTATCATAAACAAACATGTTTGAATAAAAACACTAACAAATAACCTTAAATGATTAAGAACATGTATAAGATTTCAACTTCCAAAACTGCAGCCTTATTATCAACCAACAAAAACATCAAAACTCAATCCAAAACTGACTTTTTAAACACTTGAGACCCAAACTAAACTAAGAATTAAGAACATGCATTAGCAACCTAGAAAAAGTTATCAAACAACTATTATTATCTTTAACAGATTCCAAAACTAATATACTTCATCAAAACCAAACACATAAATACCATTTAAACATCCCAACAACATTAACAACAACTTCAAAACAAGATTAATCAATCAAAATAACATTTTCATTCATCAATCCATGTAAAATGCTAAAACACAAAAATAATGCCAAAAAAGATTCAAAAACGACATTAAACATTGAAAAAACATGAATAGCCAGGCCATATGGATTTCACCATTGAGTTTTCATATAGTTATATCTTCTCTAAGCTTGTTGGTTATAGGCTGCTACTTCTCTTAACCTTTCCTTCCTTATTTTCCTTTTCTATTCTTTCCAAAGCTTGTTAGACCTTTTATGTTAGGTCTTTGAACCTTCACACTAGGGTTTTTTTGTATAGACTATATGCTCATGTTTTTCATGAATAAAAGGGGAAAAAACATCATGCAAGGCTATATATATTAGAAATATTATTTGAAAATAATTTTTTTATTTTAAAAAAATAAAGTTCATCCATATAAAAGATAAAAAGAATCATAGATAAATCATAAAAACTCTTCAAATTTAAATGTATAACTAAAAAATAATTTTCATTTAAAACATGCTCTCCAAACAAAATGAAAGAGAGAAGGGGTACTAATTTAAATATAAATTAAACAATTTTAGAGAAAAAATCATAAAAAATTATTAATTTAAAAAAAAATTAGAAAAAAAGCAAAGGCCAGGCAATGCTGAGCCTGGCAAGCCAGGTGGCAGGCTCGCATGGTTAGGCCCTTAATTTTATTTTACTTTTGCAATTAGGGCAAACAACATGTTGTCAACCCCAAAAAGTTTTTTAAAAAAAATCAGACGACGTGTCGCTTGCTGAGATAGATAACACGTTATCTGATTTGCCCAAATTCCGGTCACTACAATGGCTGAAAAACTGAGGTTTAAGTTTTTTTACCCTGAAATCCATTTTCAACCTATTGTTTACCTAAAACACTTATAAAATATCGTAGGAATCGAGATATGACCTCAGAAAATTAAAAAAACCGCCCCAAAAACTAAAATCAACTCGAATTCAAAAATCAACCCAAGCTCCAATTTGTTTTTTTCATAAACTTTAAAGGTAAAAAGACACCTACTATGAACTCTACTCATCAAATACAATCATTTGACACAAATATCATCCGCTTTGGTGGCTTAAATTGGTGTCAACGACACTTTTATTTCTCTATCGCTGAAATCTGACGACCTCTCTCTCTCTCTCTCTCTCTTCTCTCTCAACTAGAGATTAAAAAATAATAAAAATAAACTTTTATACAAAAATTAAACTAGAAAAATATCGAGGTACTGAAATTATATAATCTACATGATTTTTAAAGTTCAAGGACCAAAATGCATCTTTTGCGAGACTTATGACATGCCACCCATGTTTAATGCCCTTTTCATTTCGGTCTCTCTTTTTTCAATCCTATTTTTTCATAATAAATCAAAATCAATTGGTCTCTAATTAGGACTAAATCATTGAAAAAACGTTCGGGGATTAAATTTAAAAAACACAAAATTTTACACAGCCCTTCCATAATAATGTGTGAGAGGATGAGCAGTGGAGCCTTGCACAGTGAAAAACCCATATCTTTTAGAGTAATACTTAATTCGGTAACAAAGAAAAAACTATTTTTCTTTTCTATTTTTAGAGTTTTTATTTTCCTTCTAGTTTTTCATTTGCAATAAAAAAATGAAAAAATTGTGTTCATTTATTAAAAAAGAAAGATGAATTTCTCCAAATAATAATAATAATAGAGATATGCCAAGATTATAACTATTTTTTTATATAAAAAATCAAAACTATAATTTATAATAAATATTTTAATATTTTGTATTTGTGATAATCTAATTATAATACTAATATTATTCCATTAAAATTATAAATTATCATAAAAAGCTATATTTGAAACTCAATTTTTTTTTCTTTATATTAAGTTTATAATAAAAATTAAATTTATGTTACTAATTAAATATGAAAATATAACAAAAATAATTTTAATCTTTTACATTGCTAAAAAACACTTATATATGTATATAAATTATACTGTTCATATTATTTTATTTAAAAAATATTTAAAATCTTGTATTGAAAAACTATGAAGAACCTCTGTAATGCATTTTTAAAATTTAGTATAAATTTGAAAATTTGAAAATCTGGAAAACTAGTTTTCTAATTTCCTTGGTGGATATATATTGCTTTTAAACATAAAAATAAATAGGTTATAAATATCGTGCGGAGAAATGAGGATTAATCATATAATTAGTGTTTGTACTCTTAATTAATATTGCCCTTTACTATTTTTTATATGGTTGGTTTCTTTACTCAATAAATCGTTTTAATTTGGTCCCTCCATTAAATTGTTGTCCAATTCTTTGTGAATTCCTGAGACATTTTATCTGGCGCATCAGATTCCGTTTCAAGAATTGATAGTAGTAAGTTGAACGGAAGGATTATAATAAGAAACGTGTTGGAGTAGAGGGGCAATATGAGTAATATCAAAGACTATAGGGACCAGATATGCGGTTTCCCATAAAACAGGAATAAATAAATAAAAAAAGGAAAGATAGGGTTGTTATAGCAGCTCCAACCGAGCAGCTAAATGAGAAGCCAAACATCCTTTGCCTTTTATTTCTTCACTGTTTGCATTCCAACGGGGGAGCTAAACAAATAGCCAAAATGGCTATTTGTTTTCTTAACAGCTATTTCTACATTTAACTGTAAAAATAGCAAAAATGATAGCTGTTGGCCAACGGCTATTTTTATAGCCGTTGGCCAACAGCTTTTTTTTTTTAATATAGAAGAAATTTTCTATAAATACATGAAGAAAAAACTTGTAGTTTTAAATTTTTGTATTGTGCCTCACCCTTCTCTTAAATTTTAAAAAACAAGAATCAATTATTCTCCGGTTAATTATTAACATCGGTTGTGTTAATTAGTTGAAATTAAAAGGTATGCTTGTTTAAAAGCTTTTTCTATTTTCTTTTTTATATCTCTTGATTTTTTAGACCTTTTGTTGTTAATTTAATATTTGTGATGAGTTTTATTTCTTTATTATTTTATGTTTTTAATATGGGTTAAGGAAGACAATTTTTATTTATGTTGTTATCTTTGATAAAATTGAGAGGAATTAATAATGGTAGTTGATATTGATAAAAAGATAGAGTTACATATTTAAAATTTATTTTTGATTGTCTGTTTAAATTTGAGGTCAATTATATTTTATCTTCTTGAAAATGTAATTAAACTAGTATATCGATTCTTTTTTAGTCCCAAAAAATGATCAAATTGTTATGTTAGAACAAGTAGCAAGCAATGCTTATTATTAATTCGCATGTATAAAAACTACAAAATTGCTAGACATTGTGAGCTTATTTTACACTCTCTTATAAGGTTTTAACTTGAGTTTTTTTTTTTTAATGTAGATGGATTCAAATTTTCCAAGCTCTTTTACCAACTTTCTTATGAGTGAGTCAGAAGATATTCTCTCTCAACCAAGTGATTCTAATAAATTAATTGATGACTTAACATGCTCGAATTTAAATGTCCATTCGGCAAAAAAATCATAAAGAAGTAAAAATTTCTCACAAGAGGAGGATTGTTTACTTGTCTCTGCATGGCTAAATACAAGCAAGGATCCAATTACAGGAGTTGAACAACAAACAAAACAGTTCTGGGCTCGCGTACATGCTTACGTTGTAGAGAATGGAGGAAACTTGAATAATCGTTCACAAATAAGCATCTCAAGTAGATGGCAAGAAATAAATAGAGAAGTCGGTAAATTTGTTGGATTTGTTACTCAAATTGAAAATCGTCAGCAAAGTGGAATGACCGAAAAATCAAGGGTAATGTTAATATTCATTTCTATGTTAAATTGTTTAACATATATTTTAACATTATGTAATTTATTTATTTATTTACCAGATTAATGATGCTCGGCAAATGTATGCTTTTTGCGTTGGCAAACGATTTCAACTAGAACATTGTTGGGTTATCTTAAGAAAAGAACCCAAATGGCAATTTGAGCGTGCAAGTCAACATCAAAGATCAAACAAGAACAAAAAGGTCATGTCAATGCAAGTCCGGCTTCATCAACTCCATGTACCCCTGATGCTGTTAGTTTAGGAGAAGATAGTGAACCATTGATTTATCAAGATAGACCAATCGGTCAGAAGGCTGAAAAGGAACGACTTAAACGTAGACAAGGAAAAGATAAAGTTGGGGATGTAACTGTAACGAATCTCTTAACAATTCAGGGATACTCTAGTTGAAATTGAGGATCAGAAGAAACAAGACAAGAAAATTATGTTAGAGAAACAAGCTATGATGATTCAACAAAGTCAAGAGAAACAAGAATTGGACAGGATTGAGAAAGAAGAACAAATTATGAAAATGAATATTTCTAATTTGGATCCAATTTCTACAACGTATTTTCAAAATAGAAAGTTAGAAATTATGCAAAAAAGGGGTTTTGATTTTTAATTAACTTTGATTGATTTATTGTAATGTAATGTATTTTTAATTAAATATGTAGAAAATTCTTGGTTATTTTAAATACATTGTTATGAAATTGATATCAATTCAAATACTTTTTTAAAGTTCCTCTAACACTTAACAATAACAAGTAGGATTAATTAACTTAAAAGATAACAAACATAATGAAAAAAAAACATAAAAAACTTGAAAATTATGATAACATAAGAAGTTCAAATCTAAAAATTCTACTCGTTGCCATATTGTTCCCACAAATGTTCAATCAAATCTTCTTGTAGTTGAGAGCTAGTTGCTCTATCCCTAATTCGATTATGAGTTTGAAGAAAATCATGTAGTTCTGGTATTTCACCATTATAATTATATTATATATAAAATATCTAAATTAGTTATATAATTATATTAAAATTAATTTAACATGAAATATATTAAAATATAAATGGCTTTTCTAAATAGTTTTTTAGTATTAAAATATACATAATTCAAAAAACTATATTTATACTATTTAAAAATTTATTTTCTTCATTTGACTCTTCAATTGGGAAGTATAAAAATCAAGCGGGGGGTTGTAATAGTAATAAAACAGGAATAAATACTGTAGTTGCATTTTAATTCTTTACTGACAGGTCCTGACATAGGCTACTGTCTCCTCCGTTCTTTAGTCGGTCACTCCTCCATTCATCGCCTCCCCTCCCCCCCCCCCCCCCTGCGCTTTCCTCTCTCTCTTAGAAAATCGACAAATTCGAAATCAAACCCTCAATAAAACCCTACCCCTAACCAAAATTCAAAAATCCTAATTTCTCACATCTCTCCATTTTCAATTCCTCTCTTCCACCCCCCGAAACCCTAGAATAAAATATATAATTCCAGATTTCATGTTTTATTTTGTTCTTCTAATCCTCTGTTTTGATTTTCGCGATTGGCAGGAATGAAGAGAGAGCTAGGTTTTGTGAGTTCACTCGGTCGGACGACCCAGTCGAGTTCCTCCTGTGTTCAACTATCTGACGATGATCTCAATAAGAGGTTCAAAGTTACTAAGGTAAATGGTTTCATTGTCTATACTCGAGGAAGGAAGACTAGAAACAACAACAACAACAACAACAACAATCATGATTGTGATAAATTAATTGCGGCGGAGGATGATGATAGACATATTAAGAGAATTAAGAGCTTAGAGGAATCGAAAATTGATGTAGCAAATGCAATAAATGCTTCGATTAATGATGATAATTTTAAATGCCGTCAAGTTAATAACAAGACTGTAATTGGAGAGCATATCAATTGCAATAATGTCGAAAAGGGGATTTTTAAAGATGAGAGTAAGGGATCTCTGGCGATCAAAGGGGCAAACGAGATGGCCGTAGTTGTTTTTGGTGAGAATGGTGAGCCTAACAGTAATAATAGGCCGAAGAGGGTTACCAAGTCAAAATTGAAGATTAAGTTGCAAGCAGTTGAGGTTACTGTTGAAGGACCAGAAGCTATTGAAGGTGAAGCCCTTTCTAGAGTGGATGTGGAGATGATAGCTGAAGGGAGTGCCTTGACGCCTCCAAAGAAGAATTTAGAGTTGAAAATGTCCAAAAAGATTGCATTGGATAATGTACCAATGACAGTTAAAGAACTGTTTGAGACTGGTTTGCTTGAGGGGGTACCTGTTGTTTACATGGGTGGCAAGAAGGTATAATTGCTTTGACACCCTATTCCCAAGTGTTTACATCCTTTTTTTTTAATGCAGAGTGATGGTTTATGATTTTTTCTTTTTTGTTTTTCTGTGCTTTAGTTTCAGGCGTTCGGTCTTCGGGGCACAATCAAAGATGTTGGGATTTTGTGTTCATGTGCTTTCTGCAATGGACGTAGAGTGAGTATTCGTGTTGCTCTTATGTGGTTTGATATCCAGATTGGTTTGATATATTGAATGATCCTTCCATGTTTTTGCTTATTTCTTTTGTCGCATTGTCACTAATGTAGGTTATTCCACCATCCCAATTTGAGATTCATGCTATCAAACAATATAGACGTGCGGCACAATACATATGTTTTGAGAATGGGAAGAGCCTGCTTGATGTATTGAATGCATGCAGGGCTGCTCCTTTGGACTCTTTGGAAACAACTATTCAAAGTGCCATTAGTGGTTTGCCAGTGGAAAGAACTTTCACCTGTAAAAGATGCAAAGGTGAGCTATTTGCTTTTCTTTCATTTCATTAAAATTCTTATCAAAAGGATATCCAAAGCTTCTTGATGTTGAATCCTTTGGTTGTTGAATGATGTAGGTATCTTTCCTTCTATTTGTGTTGGCAAAATTGGGCCTTTATGCAACTTATGTGCAGAGTCAAAGGAATCTCATCCCACCCTAACTATTGGATCTAGTATAATATCTAGGTATGTGTTCTTTTTTAATGGTTATCAGTTGCAGCTATTAATTCCTGCACTTTCTGATTTCTAATTCATGCATTTTGGTGAACTAAGTTTGCAAATTTTATTTTAATCTGTTGAAATTTGATTGTTTAAGTTCATGAAAGTAATGTAATTCGTGGGCTTTGGTGAGCTAGGTTTACTGATTTTCTTTATTCCCCCCCCCCTAAAACTGGTAGTTTAGGCTCAATATGATGATGTTCTGATTTATTGTTTATTGTAATGTTTTGTATTTTGCTTACTACAATAAGGAAAGTAGGATAATTTATTCTTGGCATTCATAAAAAGCTTTAGTGGTCCATGCTTCATGGTATGTTTGAATCACCTTAGAGAAAAAAATTAATAGATGTCTTTTTTAGAATATATGATGCATCATCTAACATAATTTTCTCCAGTTGGTCTTATTATCCTAAGTTAGATGGTTTCATGCCTACTTTTAAAAAAGTGTCAAAACCTGCCATCCTTGATCTTAATTAGTTGGATAATAAATCTGAAGACCATAACATCTGGCCAGTTTTTATTAATGCTGGCACACTGTTCCTTTAGGCTCACATTTCTGTTAATAGATGTCTTTTTTAAAATATATGATGCATCATCTAACATAATTTTCTCCATTTGGTCATATTATCCCAAGTTAGATGGTTTCATGCCTACTTTTAAAAAGGTGTCAAAACCTGCCATCCTTGATCTTAATTAGTTGGATAATAAATCTGAAGACCATGACATCTGGCCAGTTTTTATTAATGCTGGCACACTGTTCCTTTAGGCTCTCATTTCTGTTTGTTTTTCCTTTGTTATCTCTTATTAAGTTCTTTCGGGAATGTGTGGGTCTCTGGCGTGCTTCTTGCAAACTTGTGTTTTGCCTTCGTATCTTTTGGTTATGTTAATTGCAGAGAAGAGTGATCTTTTGATTCCTGATTTTGGGTGTGTGGGTATGCAAACATTCCCACAATAACATCTGGCCAGTTTTTATTAATGCCCACTCTTCCTTTAGGCTCTCATTTCTGTTTGTTTTTCCTTTGTTATCTCTTATTAAGTTCTTTTGGGAATGTGTGGGTCTCTGGCGTGCTTCTTGCGAAATTGTGTTTTGCCTTCATATCTTTTGGTTATGTTAATTGCAGAGAAGAGTGATCTTTTGATTCCTGATTTTGGGTGCGTGGGTATGCAAACATTCCCTTCAGAAATTTTGCAGATGCTTTCATCAGTGGAAATTTGTCTGTTTTATGATGGGGATAAGTAAATAAACTCTGTTTCAGATGATCCTTGTATTTATATGGTTAGAATCAGGATGCTAGAGCAGGCAATTTGACAATACTTGAAGTTATGGCTTTAAACATCAAAGGTCACTATTACACAAATGATTTTGATATTATGTTATGTTAAACATGCAACAGATTTCGGAAGTCAAATATGTAATGGATGTTAGGATCATTATTATGCTTTAAATGGCTCACTTGTACAAACAGCCACTTCCTTGCATAATACAATTTCAGACTTAAGCTTTGACTGTCATGTAATGCCTGCACATGTAAACGTGACTGTGATCTCAATCTAAAACAGATTTCTTATTGCCTGTATTGCTCGATGCAATTGAAATGCTTTATGTGAAGTTTGGCATATCACTCATATTGCAAATTTAAGCCATGCTCATAGCTTTGTGGTGGTTAATCTTTTGATTAGTGTGCATCATCTACCCTGTTCATGTCTATGGTTGGGCTTCTATTACAAGCAGTGTTGTCAAAAGGTGCTTAGGTGCTTGCTTAAGCGCTACAGGCAAGGTGAGGCCACATCGCCTTTATTAGCCTCAGGCGATGAATTTTAATGAAGCGCTGCCTAGGCGAGCGCCTAGCACCTCGTGCATTTTACAGGTTTGGTCTTTGACAACACTGTTATTACTTTAAATTTTCTTATTTTGTTTTAACGGTGAAAAATATAATTTTATATGACTACGTTACGGTATTTTATATTTTCTAATGATCTAATCTTAATTGGGAAGATATATATTTTAGATTTATATAATATAATATAATATAATATTATACATATATATTTTTTGTTAATTTATAGCATTCTCCTTGGTTTATTCGAGTGTGCACCTAACCCCTCGGGCATTTTACAGGCTTGGCGCCTTTTAGCGCCTTTTGCCTTTGACAACATTGGTTACAAGGTAGCCTTCCCTCACCTTCAAAATCCTTGGTGTAGGATCCATTTTCAAGACTTTCGGATGATGCCATGATACCTTCCCAGCATACTGACGAGACCTAATTTTCGTGCTTATTATTGAAAAATATTTGTGAATGTTTTAATGTTTTACACCAATCCTGTGTTTTATCTTTTCTATTAACACAAACAGTGCATCTTTTGGTCAGACTTGAGCTACTATTGAAGGGAGTATAGCTTTTTCTAGAGAACATTATAATGTGCTGAAGCTGTATTTTTGCACATGGGGTGATTGCTGGTGAAATATGCTCACTGGCTGCTTGCCTTACAATTGGTTTTAGATGGCTGATTGCTTTTGGTTGGCTTTTTCTTCAGCTTACCATCATAACTGATGTTCAAGTTGACATGCTATTTAGATGTCTTTTCCAGTGGATAAATTAATATATAAATTAGCTTTGCTTGTTTCATAATATTTCAAGTGCATTGATATACCATGAATGTCCAGTTGTAATAATCATGAGCTCAGCTTGGCTAATTGTGTTTGAAAAGGACTCAACAAAACATATTAGGAGAAGATTCTAAAAGAATCCACATGTCATGCCATGCATGCATGAAAAGTCTTGCACCAATTCTTTGTTTTATCTTTTTTATTAATACAAGTGGTGCTTCTTTTTGTCAGGCTTGATCTACTATCATAGGGAATTTAGCTTTTTCTAGAGAACATTAAAACGGGCTGAAGTTGTATTTTTGCACATTGGGTAATTGGTGGTGAAATATGATTACCAGCTGCTTTCCTTGCAAATGATTTTAGATGGCTGATTGCTTCTGGTTGGCTTTTTCTTCAGCTTACCATCGTAACTGATGTTCAAGTTGACATGCTAATTAGATGCTTTTCCAGTGGATAAATTAATACATAAATTAACTTTGCTTGTTTCATAATATTTCAAGTGCATTGATATACCATGAATGTCCAAGTGTAATAATCGTGAGCTAAGCTTTGCTAATTGTGTTCAAATAGGACTCAACAAAACATATTAGGAGAAGATTCTAAAAGAATCCACATGTCATGTCATGCATGCATGGAAAGTTTTACATCAATTCTGTGTTTTATCTTTTCTATTAATACAAGGGGTGCATCTTTTTGTCAGACTTGATCTACTATTGTAGGGAATTTAGCTTTTTCTAGAGAACATTAAAACGGGCTGAAGTTGTATTTTTACACATGGGGTAATTGGTGGTGAAATATGTTTACCAGCTGCTCTTTGCAAATGATTTTAGATGGCTGATTGCTTTTGGTTGGCTTTTTCTTCATCTTACTATCATAACTGATGTTCAAGTTGACATGCTAGTTAGATGTCTTTTCCAGTGGGTAAATTAATATATAAATTAGCTTTGCTTGTTTCATAATATTTCAAGTGCATTGATATACCATGAATGTCCAGGTGTAATAATCATGAGCTAAGCTTGGCTAATTGTGTTCAAATAGGACTCAGCAAAACATATTAGGAGAAGATTCTAAAAGAATCCACTTGTCATGCCATGCATGCATGAAAAGCATTTATTATACATCTCGTCTGACAAGTGCCATTAATACAGTAAATGGCTTCAGCTTTTTCTATTTTTCTATTTTTCTATTTTTAAATTTTATGTCTCTTTGTGTATTATCAAATAAGGTTTGGTTTTTAGATGGTTATTTTGCATTTAGTACAATCTGTGTTATTTCAGCTCACCAGAACAAGTTTTGGCCTTGGAGTACTTCAAACCTGCTTCATTGTCTACTTTCTCACAAGATAATACTCTACGGAAGAAAAAAAGAAAGTCAGTATCCTTTTTTTTGTCGTGTTTATTGTTTGCAGTGTAGCATATTAATGCTAATGTTTAACTTCTTGCTTTGAACTGCTAAGCAACTTTTTAGTTATTGTTTTCAAAGCATGTGGAAACATGCTGATGTATTTTAATTGTCATCTTGTTCTGATGTTGTACTGTGTTCCTTGTTCTGCTCTAGCTACTCTTTCCCTTGTGTATAAGATTCGTATCTTTGTGATTTCAGGTCTTCAAAAACAGATTTGAACAAAAGTGCTCCAGTGCGTGTGTCCTCAAGAATTCAATCCAAGATTACATTAAAGTCAGTATCCTATTTTATGTTGCTGTTGTGTTGCTTATTATGATATTGTGTTCTGGCTTAGGGTTTAATTTTCCTCTTTGGGCAAGTTCATAATCTTTATGGTTACATCAAAAAGCCACCTGTCCCACAACATTTTAGGTTGTACTCTTAAGTGGCATTTCAGTTTATGCTTTAGTTGGCAGTTTGCCATGTGCCTTTTTTGTACATTAAAGTCAGTATCCTTTTTTGTACACATATTTAATCTGCATTAATTCAGACCAGAAGAACCAGATTTGATTGCAAAACCATCCAAAGTTGCTTCAGTACATCTCTCTCCACGAAAAAGGAAGTATAAGAAGATCTCACCAAGGTCTGTTTCATTTTTAACTTGTTGATATTCTGTTTGGTCTAGTCATGCTTTCACCTCTTTCTGGCTAGTAAATAGTTTTGGTTATTAAATTGCATGAAACATAGAAGCGTAGTTGTGATATGATATGGTCTTCATTAAAAATTATGCTTGCTCATTTCCTTTTTGTCCCTTTTCAGGATATCAAAGTCAGTTTTATTGTCCAAGTCCTTCAAAAATACAACACCGGGCATCTCTTCACAGAAGACATATCAGTGGAAAATAACAACAAAGTTGGTTTCTTCTTTCTTTTCCCCTCTTATTCTCTCCTTTCCTTCTTTGCTTTTGGCTTGAATGTTTCTTCTCATAGTTTTGAAACCCGACCCGGTCTAGTGATCGGGTCACGGGTCAGATGGGTTGACCCGGGTCAACCCGTTTCAACCCAAAAAAGAAAAAAAAAACCTATATAAAACATTTAATTAATTACAAACCCTTGCACAACCTCAATTATATATACTGGTAAAGCAGCAGCGAGGCAGAAGGTCGCAACAGTACCCCCCTCTATCATGCATGTTGCCGTTGGACTCCAAGGCTTGGAGGCTATCTACTCTGAAAGATTTCACATACATGTCTTCTTTCAAATTTGAGGATTTCTAGCTAGCATCTTCAGTTGAATGTTTCAAATTAATTAAGTAGGATAAAAAAAATAAAATATTTACTACTATATATAGTAGTAAATATATATATAAATATATATTACAGGGGCTAGTACCAAGTTGTGTATCTTAAAAGGGATAACTTGATAAGGAGCAGAGAGACGAAGAATTCAAGAGAGAGAGGAGCTTTCAAAGATTCCATTAATAGACTAAAAATAAGTGAATTAGCTAAATTATGATACCTAACTGTCTAACTGTGGTATCTGCATCAGCAATGATGACCTGGGCAATTGCAGTAATTCTGCATCAGTGCATTGTTCATCTCGTTGTTTTGGTCTTTTAGCCAAAACAACGTCGTGTGACCTTTATACATATATAAAAAAAAAAGAAAGCCAGGTCACAGCCGGGTTTACCCGAGTCGACCCGCCGGGTCGACCGGGTTTCACCGGGCCAACTCCCAGGTGGGTTTTTGCTTAGACCCGGACCGGTTCCATGCCCGGGTCGGCTGGGTCCCGGGTCGACCCGCCGGGCCGGTCCGGGTTTCAAAACTATGTTTCTTCTCATAGCAGTGTTTTATGTCTTCTGTTATTGCTACTAATCGGGCCCTTGGTATCTTATTTTCTCAAGAGATCAGCGGTTGCATAGATTGGTTTTTGAGGAAGGTGGATTGCCTGATGGAACTGAACTAGCATACTATGCTCGTGGGCAGGTGAGTAGTATCACATATTCTTATCCTTTTACTTTCTTATTGTTTATAGTAAATAATATAAATTCTTCTGCACAGAAATTGCTTGGCGGGTATAAAAGGGGCTTTGGAATACTTTGTCATTGCTGCAATTGTGAGGTAGTTCTTATTGGGTAAACTTCTTGACTCCTTTATCATCTGTCAGACATATTGTCAAGGACCTATGGTTTATGACTAATGTGCAGGTCAGCCCCTCAACGTTCGAAGCTCATGCAGGATGGGCTACTCGCAAAAAACCGTAAGTCTTCTTTTTTATTAGATGTGACTTGCCTTTATATTTTGAGCTATTTTTCTCCTCACAAAATTTCATGATTTCTTGTTTTTACCCCACAGCTATGCATGTATTTACACATCTAATGGCGTATCGCTCCATGACTTGGCAATTTCTCTCTCAAAAAGTCGGAAGTATTCTTCTCAGGATAATGATGACCTCTGCATCATTTGTGCAGATGGCGGGGATCTTCTGCTTTGTGATGGATGCCCAAGGGCCTTCCATAAAGGTGAATGTAAATTCTAAAGGTTATAAGAAAAGTAAACTTTTAAATTGCTGATTAACTAATCAAATTGTTACCTACAAGAAACTTAAAAGCTGCTTCTGGACACAGCCCTCTCCTATCTCTGGTTTGGTTGAATTTTTGATCTTCTGCATTAGTTTTCTTTTGACAGGTCGATTAATGCCATGCTAACAGTGCCTTGTGAATTAATTTTGAATCATATAAGTATTTTAATTAGTACATTCGCGTATGATTTTAATGTTTTATAGAAAATTAGCTTAATTAATATTAATAGTTATTATTAATTAAGATTATTAGTTCATTTCCTATTTTTGATAAGATTCTTTGAGCACTTTCTTGCCTTCCAATATAAAGCACAGTTATGCATTCCTTTATTGAAGGTCATTTTATCATGAATAAAAATTGAGAATTCAAGTTTCACTTTGAATGGAATCTCCTCTTGTTTCTTTGCACTTATGGATTCAAGAAAAAATGAACATAGATGAATGATATTTGAGAATTTGCTATTCTACAAAATTGTTTGCTCTTGTGGACCTTAAGAACCCCAATTTCTTTGTGGATTCAAAGAAGCCCCTTGTGGATTCAAAGGCTGTCCAATTGATTCTAGGTTTTTCTGTCCTTATTGTAGCTCCAACATGAGAAATTTCTGTATATTTTAATTTTCTTGACCTATGAAATGCTTGCTTGTATTCACTATATAGTTAAGGCACAAAAATTAACAGTGTTATGAGTCCCTCATTTCTTGAGAATGATGGTCCATTTTAAGTCCTGTAAATTGAAGTTTAATTTTCAAATTCTGATGTCCTTTGTTATTAACCTATTAATCTTCTTTGATGAGTCACTGTTTGGACTTTGGGCAGCTGAGAACTGAGATGACAACTTGCTAGGCATACTTGTACCAAGCTTTGTAGCATTTTCAGTTGTACACCTTCCATGAATTGTTGTGTGCTGTGTCAAAGTGTTTTTAATACCATTACTGGGGTTGAAAACATATATTTCCCAGCAATTACTTGTTCCTTTTTTTGAACTTGGTTAAAAGAAAGATCTTCCATGACTTGTATGTTGTTGTGAGAAATTAGCTGCTCCAATTAGTATGCCTAGTTTCATTGCATTATATATTGTTCTTTAAGCATGAAATGTGAGCCATTACTATCACTACTCAGCATTTGTGTTTATGCTTTGTGAAATTGACAAATTATCGATATATTTATGATCAATTCATCTTAATCTCATAAGACTATGTAAGTTGCCTCTAGATGATTTCCTGACTGCACAATTTTATTGCCTTTGTAGGATGTGCTTCTCTATCAACTGTTCCCATTGGCGATTGGTATTGCCAACATTGCCAGAATACGTTCCAAAGGGAAAAGTTTGTTGAGCATAATGCAAATGCTTTCGCAGCTGGAAGGGTTTCAGAAATTGATTCTATAGAACAGATAACTAAGAGATGCTTTCGTATTGTCAAAAATGTAGAAGCTGAACTTACAGGATGCGCATTATGCAGGTCATAGCTACACTGATAAACTGGAATAGTTGAGCTTATTTACTTTGTTACAACTCATGACCCACGTCACACATTTTGTAATGAAAAGTTGTCGCTATAAATATGGTTTTTGGTCTTTTAATCCCTTTGGACTTAGTTGTAGCTTGATATATCTTTAGTATTTGTTTTATGCAGAGGTTATGATTTTATGAGATCTGGATTTGGTCCACGCACAATTATACTTTGTGATCAGGTAATTTTCAAAGTTGTTCATGTCTTCTTTTTTGTTGCAATTGAAATTGAATGATTTAGATGGGGAAGTTCTTTTGTGTCAATAGTGCATGCATCTGTATAATTAACTTGATGTTCACTTTTTGATTAGGTGCTTTCCTCTTTTTCATGTCATCTTATTCTTCTGTTTCCTCTGTGGACATGGAGTTACATTTTTAATTCATTGTTGCTTGAATTTGCTTAGAGGATTGGTACGCTTATTATATATTTATGATCTGTGCCAGTGTGAGAAAGAATTTCATGTTGGCTGTTTAAGAAGTCATAAGATGGCAAATCTGAAGGTTAGTTCGTACAGGATCTTATTTTCCTTCTAAGATGGATATCATTTGCATAAACTCATTTTCATCTGTGGCAAACATTCTAGTCTATTTGTGGATAAACATGTTGATGCTACTTGTTTGGCAGGAACTGCCAAAAGGGAACTGGTTTTGTTGCATGGATTGCAGTAGGATCCATTCTACTTTGCAGAAGTTGCTCATTCGTGGGGCTGAAAACCTCCCAGACTCTCTTTTGAATGATATAAAGAAGAAGCATGAGGAAAAAGGTTTAAACATCAGTAACAGTATTGATGTGAGATGGACACTTCTTAGTGGAAAAATTGCTTCTCCAGAAAATAAGCTTTTACTCTCACGGGCTCTTTCTATTTTTCAAGTAAGTGCTGTCCATGTATTATGGAATATTTCTTTGGCCATTGATGCCTGAATATAGTAATCAGTGGTGCTGCTGCTCTAAATTAATAGCTGTTGACAGGATTCTGGATTTTTGTTGTTATTAGGTTTTATTGTTTTACCAATTTGAGGACTTCAAATCTAATAAATGAAAATCATTTGTTTCTGTCTTAGTTTCAATCTTTAAAGAAGAGTACTGGAATATCATTATGGAATTTATTTTTCTGTCCTTTTTGGAAATAGTTTTCTTGCTATGCAAGAATAGCACGTTGGCTGTGATGTGCAAGGTGCTTTTCACCTCAATGCTCAGTCAAATGCTGTTTAACAAGGAAAAAAAAGTGCTTTTACGAATGATGCTCTTTCACACGAAGTGTTGATGCTTTTAGTCAGGTATCATGATCCACTGGCAGATTTTTTTTCTTAATTAAAACTGCCTTTTAAAGAATTCCCGTGCATTGATGTTCTAATATTTAAAGAATTCCTATGTGCCACCCTCACTCCCTTTTTCCTTCATCTGGGCATCAAACCTTACCAGTCCTTGACATATGAGAAATATCCCGTGGGGAATCGGAAATGCCTGGGGAAGAACCCTAAACTCAGTCCTCTCCGTCTGCTTCCCGCTCTTTCTTTTGTTCTCATTCAAAATCCTTAATTGAAGGAATTTAAAGCAAGCAAGAGTATCATTAAGAACATAACCTGCATTGATCTTTAGTGGTCAACATGCTTATTATCATTTCTTTGATTTTTTGATCCAACCATCTATCTATTTTTTTTTATAATCATCATTCTGATTGTCAATAAGTTTCAAAAGAGGATTTAAGTGCTCGTGTTGAAAAATTATGGAGCTTTTGAAAATACAGTGCAGAAACTTGTCAATCCCTCACTGACTGCTGCAACCCAACTTGATAAACAATGCATGCCTCTGACTGCTCATTAGGAGGATGCTGTTATCACTTTTTAAATCCCTACATGTGCATGCTTGCAGTGATATGTGAAATTTGATGATTTGTTTTCAAAGTCCTCTTTTGTTGATGGTGTTATGCAAGCATTATTTTTTTTTCCTATAACTGTGACAATGTTAATGTTAAATTTAATCATTTACTTCACAATCTTACCTATCTATATCATAATGCAGTTCTATTGTGTTCCTTTTATGTGCTTCTGTATTTTGTGTAATGCTTCATCTGCAAATAAAAGTAACCAAGATATGCTAAGCTGACGTTTTTGTCCTTTATTTTCCAGGAATGTTTTGATCCTATAGTTGATTCAACAATTGGACGTGATCTTATTCCTTTGATGGTTTATGGGTAAGCATTCATATTTTTTCTCCCATTATATACAGCATAGCATTTCATTGCCAGATTCTGCAGCCATTAACATTAACTATTTTTCAGTAAGAACTCAAAGGGCCAAGATTATGGGGGAATGTACTGTGCAGTGTTAATAGTCAAGTAAGATATAGTTTTGTATCTCCAAGCTGGTTATATCTGGAGCTTTAGGAATGTTTATGAATTCTAAATCTCTAATTTTGCAGCTCATGTATCGTATCAGCGGGTATACTAAGAGTTTTTGGGGAAGAAGTTGCAGAACTTCCCTTGGTTGCAACAAGGAATGGTGACCATGGCAAGGTGAGGATAATCAGCTGGGCTTGATATTTAGTTATTTCTCTGGCATTTGTTTGCACTCTTAAGCTTTTTCTGTGAGCTTGAATTTAATTTTTCCAGGAGGGAGTTGTGTATTTTGAGGCCTCTCCAATCCCCAATAATTTTTAGAATACGAAATTATTATATATTATACTTTTCAGCTATTGTGATATAGTTGTGAATCTTGATTTGCTTACTTTCTCAGGGATACTTTCAATTACTGTTCTCCTGCATAGAGAAGTTGTTGGGGTTTTTAAATGTGCAGAATCTTGTGCTTCCAGCCGCTGAAGAGGCCGAAACAATATGGATTGAAAAATTTGGTTTTCAGAAGATAAAACCTGAGCAGGTATGAAAGTTTCTTAATGAAAGGCGCAAATTAAATATAGTTGTGAATCTATTGTTTACCTGTCTGAAATTGATTTTTACTTTGCAGCTTAGCAAATATAGAAAAAACTGCTGCCAGATGGTGCGATTTGAAGGGACATCTATGCTACAGAAAGCGGTTCCCACCTGTAAAATTGTTAATCAAAGTATCGAGTCCATAGGATTATGTAGAAAGGAGTAATGGGGAGCCTTTTTATATATATATATATATAATATTTTTTTTATTTTAATTTTTAGTGAGAGGGAGAAGACGGCTGATCTTTTAGTTTCTACAGTTTTGATCTTATTTTTTCATATTGATGTATAGGCTAGATATTGAAGGAGGTATATACATGTCTAGTCCTCGACGGAAGCTATTTGGGCTTACCGCTTTCTCATTTATTTCAATTGAGTGGGTAATTTTACTTTTGATTCTGAAGCTGAAATTCAATGTACTTTTGTGCCAGTGAGAGGAAGGCATGATTATATAGGTATCTCGTTTTTCCATTTTGTTTTTGAGAAAATAACAGATAATGATACAACCAAGAGAAAGTCCGTTCCAGAATTAATCGAAGAGTAATTTCGCATTAACTAAATCAAAGGCAGGGTATGGTGCCTGTTTCACGAGGATGGTCTCCAAGCTCGATGCGAACAGACGTGTACAAAGCCTTCCGTTTACGGTCTGCTCGCTGCAAGCAGACGTGTACATGGCATTTCTTTCATGTTTTAGCAATAAACTGCAATGTCTGTCATCGTCACCTATGTAGCACCTTCTGCTTTCAACCATAAAAAGGGGAAACGCGTGCAAGACAACTACATGCTCTTTTCCATCCTTACCACAAGCTCTCTGTCTGTTGTCTTAGCTTATAGACCTTCCTAACTTCAAATCTCTTTTTTCCTTCCTTTTCAGAATCTACAATCATCACCACATGCACGAAGTGATCTTAATGCCCATACATTTCTTACTTGCCACGCTATGGATCTTGAGTTCCAAACCACATTGGAAATCTATGCAAAAGGTACTAAACGAGGCATGTGTGCCTTAAGATATCAACCAGAAGACCATGGAGCACCTAGTAAGGAGAATTCACGCTTCAGATTATTTGTACTTTACCAAAGATGAATTGGATTCTAATGGTACTGGGCATAACAAACCACAATACATTACAATGCAATGCAAAAAATCCTGACAGGGAAGGTATTGATTGACAATGACGAGAGCATATGATGGCTCGCTGAGGTAGATAATTGGGATCCTGGAAGTAGAGTTGTATGTAGGATCACAAGTATTCTTGGTGACATTCCAGGTAATAGATATCCATTCTTCCTATAGTCTATTGTTAGGAAGACCATAGATCCATGCGACTGGAGTGGTAACCTTTTCTTTACATCAATGCTTGAAATATATCATGAATGAGATGCTAGTAACTGTCAAGGCTGAAGAGACAATTTTCATAATAAGGAATGTGGCTATAACATTTATTGAGGTTGAAAATTTCAAAGTTGAGAATATTCACTCCTTTAAAATCATGAATGCTGAGTGGGTTCCTAAGAACATGATATTGAGAAGGTTGAAGATTTCAAAAGTAGTAAGGATGGCTGCAAATTGCTTCTTGAAACATGAGATTCCTTTTTAGTATGATCCTAATACTAGGATGCTAGACCAAATCAATGTGACAAAATTAAAATATGTTGAGCAAAGATTTTGACTTGGATATAAGCCCAAGAAAGATGACTATAATCGGGTCATTAGGATCAAAAGGGGAGCGAGAATGGCAAAGATTGAAGGGCGAGAGCCAGAAGAGGAAGAACTTATTATCCTGCCACTCCAAACAACCTTCCTAAGACTTGCTCAGGTGATTAGATCTGACAATGAAATGTTGAAGATAACAGACCTCTACATCGGTGTTTTGGAATGTGAAGAGGTTGAAGATAATAGACCTCTACATTAGTGTTTTGGAATGTGAAGACAAAGCATATTGAGCAGGTAAAAGTCAAAGTGGAGGATGAGATGCTATCGTAAATGTCTGTGCACACCGTCGATGAAATCCCTGCAAAATCCTTTGTGAAGAAGCTGGCTAACAGTGAAGTGTACTAGAATTGGAAAATAGAGTTTGTTCCTATTGTGTTAAAAAAATTAATTGTCAAGGAGAGCATCGACATACACTCTTTGTTTTCAGAAAAGAAAAGAGTAAGCTCCACTATAACATGTATTCATACTACATGTGCTAACGACCATTACAGGAATAAAGAATGGATCTCTACTTCTTTATTATGTGAGTCCTGAAGATTTATTAAGATCTCAAAATCTTACCCTTTGTGACTTTTGACTGTATCAAGAGGTGATGTATAAATGATCGTTACTTTAAGAGTATATTCTATGGTCATGGAATGATTTGACTTAGTGAATACTCTTAGGAAAACGAGTTAATTCAGATCTGATTGATATGAGTGGAAAAGATAAAGTAATTTTAGTTCTACATCTATTACTTGTATTCATTAGCTGAGATCATATCACTTGAATAAATTTGATATGATTTAGAATACTTGTAATTGTAAGGATGGATTGAGTATGAAATTCTTAAGGGATTGAATTATATTCAGTCATGCGTAACTAAAAATACTTGGGGTATATTAGTATAATTTAAGGAATAATTAATTATGAGGTTAATGTCTCCTATATGGCCTGTATTAGGTTTATATATTGTAGCTCCTTTCATTATATGCTTCAGATCGCACGGTCTATTCGTCAAGTATGAAATTCTTGTGCAAGTTTAAAATATAATGTATTAGATAGATTCAGTCCTTTATGGGCGAGTGACATATGTTGGTTATTGGGTTAAGCTTGGTCCTCCTATGAGGGATGGGTCTAGTCCAAGTATTTGGAGGAGTTACTAAAGGAAGTAATTGCTTTCTCTACTTATAAAGATAGGGACGTAACCCATATGAAAATTAAAGTTTTTATTGTTGAAAGAAAATAGTTCTCTTTCTCTTCTCCCATCTTGGATTCTCTACATTAACTTGACAAGATTTACAAAGACGTTCGTACTATGGAATATTACTTTGGTTCTAGTAATTGAAGTAGCACTGAAGTAATTGATTCAGGGATAAGAGAGTGAATTCTCACGTCATAAGTAAGTTTCCTTACAATTATATGCTTCAGAGTGCACTTTCTAGCCCTTGTAAACCAGACAATACATTTTCTAGCCCTATCTCTTTTCTTTTGAGTGTGCCTTTGAGAACTCGTCTTCTAGGTAGTATGTTTTCTAACATTATCTCCTTTCGAGTTAACATTCGAGCCCTTATACTTAGATAATGCATTTTCTAACCCTATCTCTTTTTTAGCACACCTTTGAGCCCTCATACCTTAAATAGTTTGCTTTTTAACCCTATCTTTTTTTTCCCTCGAGTGCACTTTTGAGCCCCCATCACTCAGATAGTGTGTTTTCTAACCCTATCTTTTTTTAGCGCGTCTTTGAGCCCTCATATATCAGATAATGTGCTTTCTAACCCCATCTTTATTTCTCTCGAGTGAACTTTTAAGCTCGCATCACTTAGATAATGCGTTTTCTAGCGTCGTCTCTTCTCTTTATGAATGCGTCTTTAAGCTCTCATCTCCTAGATAGTGCGCTTTCTAGCCCCATCTTTTCCCTTGAGTACACCTTTGAGACCTCATCACTCAAATAATATGATTTCTAGCCCTGTCTCTTCTTTTTTCGAGGGCGTCTTTGAGCCCTCATCTCTTAGATGGTATGCCTTCAAGCCTTATCTTCTTCCTTTCGAGTGCCTTTGAGCCCTCATCTCTCAGATAATGTGTATTCATGCCATATCTTCTTCTTTTCGAGTGCACCTTTGAGCCCTTACCTCTTGGATAGTGCGCCTTCAAGCCTTATCTTTTTCCTTTTGAATGCGCCTTTGAGCCTTTGTCTCTTAGATGGTGCGCCTTCAGGCCATATTTTTTTTCCTTTCGAGTGCACCTTTGAGCCTTTATCACTCAGATAATGTGCTTTTTAGCCCTATCTCTTCCCTTGAGTGTGCCTTTGAGCCATTATCACTCAGATAGTGTACTTTCTAGCCCTATCTATTTCCTTTTAAGTATGCCTTTGAGCCCTCATCTTTCAGGTAGTGTATTTTCTAACCCTATCTCCTTTCAAGAGTGCATTGAGCCCTCATCACTCAAGATAGTGCGCATTCTAGCCCTATCTCTTTTCTTTTCGAGTGCACTTTCTAGCCCTCGTATATCGAATAATGCACTTTCTAGCCTTATCCATTGAGCGCGCCTTTGAGCCCTTAAACATAAGATAGTACGCTTTCTAGTCTTATCTCTTTTCTTTCGAGTGCGCTTTCTAACCCTCGTATACCAGACGATGCGTTTTCTAGCCTTATCTCTTTTCTTTCGAGTGCACCTTCAATCCCTCATCACTTAAGATAGTACGTTGATGCAACCCTATTATTTGATAGTTTCACCCACATTTATGTTTTGCCTATGTTTTATATATAAAATGCCTTGATATTCTTTATTTTATGTTTTGAAGGCACTTTTGGATGAAAGATGCAAAAAGAAGTAAATTGGAGGTAATTGGCAGATTTGACCGTTAGTCAATGTTTTGTGCAGAGCGTCTAGAGCTAGCTCTAGAGATCGAAATGAAGTGATTCCAGTGGCATTAAAAAGCTAACATCCATACCTTTCTGGACATATAAGGCAAGAAAATAAAATAAGGAAGAGCATGGAAATTGTAGCCTTCAAAGTCAAATCTTGCAATCTGTTAGTGTTGAGCTTCGGCCATTCCGACTTGAATATCTGGAGCTACAGAAGTCCAATTGATGCAAACTCAATTTTTTTTGGATTCATGACTAAAATACCTATCAACGCTCCAAATTGAAGCAAAAAATGATGTCATATGAGGGAGATATGAGTTTTCAAAGATGACAATCGAATTCTACCAGCAAACAGGTTTCGTGAAGAAACGAGTCCAAATTACATTCCAAAGCATCTAAACCGATATCCAAGTTTTTATTTCAGCAATTTAGCTCCTCTAAGTCAAAGCTTGAAGATTTCATGCAAGGCTATTTCTCTTTTTTTAGGAAAATAGTTATTGAAGTACTTAATTGTAAACTGTCTACTTAAGGGAGGATTATTTTGTAAAATAGAGACTAGGGTTTCCTAGGATATAAAAAGAATGAGAGAAGAGAAGGGGGGCAGCCAGCCAAGAGGAGAAAAACGCCCCCTCCTCTAAGAAACCCGAAATCATGCATTCCTCCTTCCTTTTGATTAGTTGTTCAACAAACATGCAAGGTTTAACTCTTTTTCTTGGTTGCAAGGACACAGAAACCTTCGGATTTCAAGAACTGTGAGATTTATTTTACCTTTTCTTTTCAGTTTATATGATGAATATGTTTGTTCTCCTATGCTTATTTTTCTTATGATTGTTTATTTTAATTGCTAGAGCGGACTCTAAGTTATTATTTTAGACAATCTATGGCTAAGTTTGATATCAAAACCGGAGTTGTGGTATACGAACTTGTGAAGCAACTGAGTTTAATAATTGTGACGGATCTACGTTATTAATCTTAGGGAGAACATTTAATCAAATCAAACATAGACAGCGGGCAATTATGTTTTCTTGATTAATCAACTTATCTAGTTCTTAAGGCTTCTATTGAATTAAATTACTAGTGCGGACACTGTGGTTGTTTGATGGTTAGGGTTAGTTATACGGCGGTTTCGTTAATTAACCAATGTTAAGAAGAGATAAATATTCAGAATATAAATTGATGTTTCGTTTCCATGATCAGTTCTGATTTCTGTAGGTGGATGTGTGCTTGCAACCAAGGTTTGTTCTCTTCATAATTTTCTGATTTTATTAAATTTTGTTTGATAGTTTTCTGTTTTCTTTTACTTTAGCCTAGATAACATCCAACTCCCCCCTCCCCAAATTGCATATTATTTAGCATAAAAATTTGACTTGAATCTTCCTTATGGGATCGACCTCATGCTTGCTCTATACTATCTTGTGTATTGTGTTTTAAGTTAGGGTAATTAATTTGTGCGACCGCGACATCGCAACATACGCATTGTAGCACCATCTCTTTTCTTTTTTAGTGCACTTTCTAGCCTCATCTCTTTTCTTTTTTAGTGCACTTTCTAGCCCTTGTATATCAGATAGTGAGCTTTCCAACCTTATCTATTGCGCCTTTGAGCCCTCAATCATCAGATAGTATGCTTTCTAGCCCTATCTCTTTTCTTTCGAGAGCATTTTCTAGCCATTGTATACTAAATATTGTGCTTTCTAGCCCTATCTTTTTCCTTTCAAGTATGCCTTTGAGCCCTCATCACTCAAAATAGTGCACATTCTAGCCCTATCTCTTTTGTTTTTAGTGTCTTTGAGCCCTCATCACCTAAGTAGTGCGCTTTTTAGCCCTATTTATTTTCTTTTAGAGTGTGTCTTCAAAGTCTCATCACCCAAGTTATACGTTTTCTAGCCCTACCCTTATCACTTACTAAGCGCTTCGAGCCCTTATTTCTAAAGGGCTTTGATCAATCATTTCTTGTATGCCTTTGATCAATCATTTCTTGATCTGGTAAGTCCACTATCTCTCATTCCTTTTTTCTTATTTATAAAATTGCTATCTAAAGTCTCGTATGTGACTTTCTGTCGTAATCATTGTAAAGAGAGGAAAACTGTCATAATCTATTTTTGGGTTATTCTCCAAAATTTATCCTATTTCCTTATAAAAATAAAAAACCAAAAGCAATAATAACAATAAGACTGTTGGGCCATTAGTCGGCCCAACCTAGTTTGGGCGGGTTGGGCCTAGATTTCGGGCCAGGTCTAGACCACTCATTTAAAAAATAATATATATAATAAAAAAATAAAAAAGCTAATTTTTCAAAAGACCATTTTGAAATTATCTATGGGTCCATCACACATTTTTCTTATAATTTTGTCTAATATCAGAATGTAGACTTACACTATAAGATACGAACCCGATATCAATATATCTTATTTTTCCCCATGTAAAATTCAAAATTTCAAAAATAAAATTTATTTTTTTTAATAAAAAAGATGTTTTGTTTTCACTCATACAACCAAATTCTAAAATTTTCATGCATATTTTCTAAAAAAAAAATTGTATTTTTATTATGTTTCAAAATACAAAATGGATATTATAACCAGTTTATGATTATTCATTAGGATTTGATCAAAATTTAAAAAAAAACCCATAAAAATTAATTCGTTTAATTAATATACGGGGTATGAACTTCACAACATAATACATACTTACGTTATTAATTTAAATGAATTGATAGCAATAAATGTTAGAAATTAGTTGTATCTAGTGAATAATTGTGATGCTAAAATTAGAGTCTTAAAATAGTTAGGATTTAACCCGATAAGATAAAGACTTTTTCATGAAGGAAGATGTGCCTTGAACTTTAGATGAGACCATAGAAACATGACTTAGAATAATAATCAGACAACAATGCAGTTAACCTTAGGTAGGGTTTACTAGGGGTGACGCGTCTTCCCTTTGCATAACTAGTTCCCTAACCTAGACTCTCACAGATCATTAGGTTTTTAAGCGACCATAATACTAGGTCGACTCTTGAACTTCATAATCATAATTTTATGATTAAACCCAAGACCCCATTTAACATTCTTAGAAGGTAGCTCTGTTATTTGATGTTGTGCACATCACGATAGTATGTATGGCAAAGTAACACTCATTGCTTTGTTAATGCCACAATCTACACATGGTCAGGAAAGAAATCAAATGATATTTCAGGATGAGACTTCAGAGTGTCAACTGAAACAAAAGAAACATGATATTCATTTCTAATCATGTTTTGTATAAAGAACCCGAAGATAATGTTGGTTCTTTGACTGTGTAGCTTTGTAAAAGTGGATTCGTAAGTGAACATGTTGCAAACCTTGGAAAGAAGCTTACATTTCCTCAGTCTTCATTTGTAACAACCTGACTTTTCAAGCCCAAAACAACGGTAAATTTTTCTTTTTATATGTACTTGACACACATCGTGTCAGTAATCGGGGAACGTGTTCCCTCACATCATCAAGATACAATCCATACACCAACAACAATCAACATTTCATTTAAAAGTGAATCTTACATAAACACATATTATTATGTTTGCATGATTAGAAGTTCACGTTAAAAATATACATAAATAGATATGAGTTTGCATTCCTATCCTACTAATAGTCATCATGAATTTAAACAAACAAGATCTAATAATAGTTATACATTCAGTACATTGATTCATACAAAATACATCGTGATTTAGAATGTAACTATATGATTTCATACAAAAGTAGGTTCCCGTGTATTGGGTTTCCTAGGCACCTCGTTGGTGTGACGTCCTTGCTGCAGTACAAAACATTTATAAGAATGCGATTACGTAATAATAATAATAATAATAATAATAATAAGCAGTTTGACAGTTTAATGAAGCATTAGCATTATCCCATATTTGAAGCGTGATATTTGTAGTTCCTTTATGTACTTGGTATGAATGACTTGTAGTACATATAAATGCACCAATTCTTGTAATCAGCCATAATCTTAAATCTGTCTATCCTTTTAATGCATCATTTGCTGAGGTTAACCATTCACTCGTCCCGGCCATCCACTTCAGATGCCATCAGCCGAAGCTAATGAACCGTTTGTCCCGGTCATCCATTTAGATGCCATTGGCCGAAGCTAATCAACCATTTGTCTCGGTCATCCATTCAGATGCCATTAGCCGAAGTTAATCAATCATTTGTCAACATTTACTCATTTGACAATATGATATTTGTACTAACACAATATGGTAACTTTCATGATAAAGTATTTCATAATTCAACGTTATGAAAGAGGAAGGTGAAAGTCACTTACTTGCTCCACCTGCGGGTTGTCCTTGTCCTGATGATGGTCCGATCTCAGTCGCAATAACTAAGACATCAATGGTTACAAATCAGTACATTTGTATCTTTGAATCACATTCATCACCATACTTATTTCAAGAGTCCATAAGTTCACATTCAAGTATTCCACATTTTACACCATCATATGATGAAATTGTTACAAGTATTTGAGTCATTTCTACCCAGGAGACCTATTGTAGAAATCAGCAGCGAAAACTGATTCACTGCAGGCCGTACAATTCGGTAGGCAAAACTCGTTTGCTGCAAGTTGCACAATTCGACAGCGAAAACTATTTTGCTACAGGCGCCACCATTTCATAAGCGAATGCTACTTTGCTGCAGCTAACGCGCTTTCAACAGTGAATGTTAATTTGCTGCAGATAACTCAATTTCAGTAGCGAATCCCAATTTTGCAGCAGACTACCCAACTTCGGCAGCGAATGCTGATTCGCTGCAGACCATACAACTTCAGTAGTGAACGCTGATTCACTACAGAACACACAATTTGGCAGCGAATCACAATTTTGCTGGAGACAATACAACTGTGGCAGCGAATCACAATCTTGCCGCAACACACATAATTTGTTGTAGACAACAAAATTTCGATGCAGATAATACAACTTCAGCAGCGAATCACTAATTCACTGCAGAACACACAATTCAGCAGCGAATGCTAATTCATTGCAGACAACTCAGTTTTGGCAACGAATCACAAATTCGTTGCAGACAACTTAACTTCAGCAGCGAATCACAAATTCACTGCAAATAACTCAGTTTCAGCAGCGAATCACAATTTCACTGCAGACAATACAACTTCGGCAGCGAATCACAAATTCGCCACACAACACACAATTCAGCAGCGAATGCTAATTCGCTGCAGGCAACACAGTTTTGAGAGCGAATCACAATTTCGCTGTAGACAATACAATTTCAGCAGCAAATGAAAAATTAGCTGCAGAACACACAATTCGACAGCGAATGCTAATTCACTACAGACAACTCAGTTTCGACAGTGAATAAAAATTTCGCTGCAGACAATACAACTTCGACAACGAATCATAAATTCGCTGGAGAACACACAATTAGGCAGCGAATGCTAATTCGATGCAAACAACTCAGTTTCAGCAGCGAGAAACAAATTCGCTGCAGACAACTCAACTTCGACAGCGAATCACAAATTCACCGCAGACAACTCAGTTTCTACAGCGAATCATAAATTCACTACAGAATACACAATTCATCAACGAATGCTAATTCACTACAAACAACTCAATTTTCGATAGCGAATCATAAATTCATTGCAAACAACTCAGTTTCAATATGGAATTACAATTTCACTGTAGACAATACAACTTCGGCAGCGAATCATAAATTCACTACAGAACACACAATTTGATAGCTAACCCTAATTCACTGTAGACAACTCAGTTTCGGTAGCGAATCACAATTTTGTTGTAGATAGCATAACTTTGGTAGGGAATTACAAAGTCGCTCTAGAGCACATCATTCGGCAGCGAATGCTCATTTGCTGTAGACAACTCAGTTTCGGCAGCGAATCACAATTTCACTGTAGACAATAAAACTTCAGCAGCGAATCATAAATTCGCTACAGAACATACAATTCAACAGCGAATCACAAATTCACTGCAAACAACTCAGTTTCGACAGCGAATCACAATTTCGCTGTAGACAATACAACTTTGACAACGAATAACAAATTCACCGCATAACACACAATTTTGCAGCGAATGCTAATTTACGTCAGACAACTCAGTTTCGAGAGTGAATCACAAATTCGTTGCAGACAACTCAATTTCGACAGTGAATCACAATTTCGCTACAGATAATACAACTTTGACAGCGAATCACAAATTCGTTGCTGAACACACAATTTAGCAGCGAAGGCTAATTCACTGCAAACAACTTAGTTTCTGCATCAAATCACATTTTCATTGTAGACAGCACAACTTTGGCAGCGAATCACAAATTTGCTACAGAGCACACAATTCGGCAGTGAATGCTAAGTCGCTGCAGAGAACTCAGTTTCGGCAACAAATCACAAATTTGCTGCAGAGCACACAATTCAGGAGCGAATGCTAATTCGTTGCAGAGAACTCAGTTTTGACAGCGTATCACAATTTCACTATAGACAATACAACTTCGGCAGCGAATCATAAATTCGTTGCAGAACACACAATTCAACAACTAATGCTAATTCACTACAGACAACTCAGTTTCGGCAATGAATTACAATTTTGTTGTAGATATCACAAATTCGCTACAAAGCACACAATTCGGCAGCGAATGCTAATTCGCTGCTGACAACTCAGTTTTGGTAGTGAACCACAATTTTGCTGCAGAGAACTCAGTTTTAGCAACGAATCACAATTCACTGTAGAATGCACAACTTCGGTAGTGAATCATAATTTCACTGCAGACAATACAACTTCGGCAACGAATCACAAATTCGCTATAGAACACAAAATTTGACAGCGAATGCTAATTCGCTGCGGACAACTCAGTTTCGGCAGCGAATCATAATTTCACTGCAGACAATACAACTTCGGCTGCGAATCACAATTTCGCTGCAGAACACACAATTCAGTATCGAATGCTAATTCGCTGCAGACTACTCAATTTCGATAGCGAATCACAATTTCGCTGCAGATAATACAACTTCGGCAGCAAATTATAATTTCACTGCAGAACACACAATTTGTCATTAGGTCCCAGCGAGGTCACTTGATTTCAGCATGAACACACACATACACATGTAATAATCAATCCTAACATATAAACTGTCACTAAATTCCAGTAAAATACACACATGCAATAATCAATTCCAGCACATAATCTTTCATCAAATTCTAGGAGAACACACATATTGAAACCATCAATTCCAACATATAATCTGTCATCAAATCGCAGTAGAACAGACACATGGATGTTGTCAAACTCTATAGCTAAGGCGACCCTCTACCATGATTTGTTCTTTCCATTTTATTCATTTTTATTTATTAGATGTTCTGGAAATTGGCCTCATTTCATTTCTGTTTCCTTGTCCTTTTAGTTAATTTCAGTTTGCTTCACAACTAGCATAGGTCTTAGGTCAATCGCTGTAGACAACACAACTTTGGCAGGGAATCACAAATTTGCTATAGAGCACACAATTCGAGAGCGAATGCTAATTCGCTGCAGACAACTCAGTTTTGACAGCAAATCACAATTTCGATATAGACAATATAACTTTGGTAGCGAATCATAAATTCGCTGTAGAACACACAATTCAATAGCTAATGCTAATTCACTGCAGACAACTCAGTTTCGGCAGTGAATTACAATTTCATTGTAGAGAATACAACTTCGACAGCGAATCACAATTCGCTGCAGAACGCACACCTTCGGTAGCGAATCACAAATTCGCTGTAGACAACTCAGTTTCGGCAGCGAATCACAATTTAATCTTAGGCCAACCCTCTACCATGATTTGTTCTTTCCATTTTATTCATTTTTATTTATTAGATTGTTTGGAAATTGGCCACATTTCATTTCTATTTCCTTGTCGTCTTAGTTAATTTCAGTTTGCTTCACATCTAGCTTAGGTCTTAGGTCAATTTTCTTAGGGTCTTCTTCTTCATTTTCGGTTCTGGGTCTTAAGAACAAGAGGAAGGGAGTTTCATGACCCATACCTTTCGAATCTAAGTAAGTTTGGGGAAGGTTTGACAATATTCTTTCTCTTCTCCTGCTGGTTCTCCTCCTCCTTCTTCATCTCATGTTTTTTAGCCCTTTTTCCCTTCCCTCTAGGCAGCTATCCAATCTTCTTCAGAAGGCACTATATGTTGGTTTGGTTTAGGTTTTCGTTGGGAAGGAGGAAGAGAAGAGCAACATGCAGCTAGACATACAACTCCTGCAGATAACTTTTGGAAGAGGAAGGGTCACCTTCTCTCTCCTCCTTGTATTTATACTCCCCATTAAATGAGGTGGGGGTGTTTGGGGTTGGTTTAGATGTGCTCTTATCCTTGTTTTGGCCTCTCCAAAATCGGGTTTACCCCTCCTTCTCAGCTCCTTAAGATAGTCTGATTTGTTTCCCTAACTTTTAATAAAACTGTGTCGCTGTCGATTTCTGAATTGACAGCGACAGTGGAGCTATTTTTTTTTCTGTACACACCATTGATGAATGCATTAAAACTTCATAGATGACATCCAGACATAGGTCATGAACTGAGTTCATGGTAAAACAAAGGTTCTTGTTACCGGCTTAAAGAAAACCATAACAATGCTTCTGGACTGGAAGTCAAACAAATCCTCTTTAACACTATCAGATGTTGACAACTCTTGACTCTTTAAGGGAAAACTAGATTTGGAGGACCTATTATTTAAATACTGATACAACCATATTATTCGATAATTTTACCCATATTTACCTAGTATTTTGTTTATGTTTTATATATAAAATGCCTTGATAATCTTTGTTTTATGTTTTTAAGGCACTTTTGGATGTGAGATTCAAAAAGGAGTAAATTGGAGATAAAATTCAGACCATGTTCCAACCTGTGCCAAATATTGCCAGATTTAACATCTAATTGATGTTTTATGCAGAACTTGAGTTGTAGAGGTCAAAATGAAGTGATTCTAGTAGAATTAGAAAGAAGACATCCATACCTTTTATACATATATGGCAAGCAAAATAAAAAAGAAATAGGATGGAAATCGCGACCTTTAAAGACAAGTTTTGCATTCTGCCAACTATGACCTTTGACCATTCCGACTTGAATAGCTTGAGTTAGAGAAGTCCATTTGATGCAAACTCTATTATTTTGGATTCTTGACTCAAGAACCTATCAACCTGCCAAATGTTAGTAGAAAAATAAATCATATGAGAGAGATATAATTTTTCTAAGACAACCTATAAATTCGGCCAGCAGACAGGTTTTGTAAAGAAGCAAGTCATACTTACTTAAATGTAAATTGTCTACTTTGGAAAGGACTAATTTTTTTTTGGGAGGATACAAATGGAGGGATATAAGGATTAGGGTTTCCTATAAAATAAAAAGAAAGAAAAAAAGAAAGAGAGGATGCAACTAAAAAGAAGAGGAAAACTCCACCTTTTTCCTCTATACCCGAAATTATGTTCTCATCTATTTTATTCATTAGTTTTTTGATATACATGCAAGGCTAAATTATTTTTCTTCGTTGAAAGGATAATGAAACCTTCAGATTTCAAAAACTATGAGATCTATTCTATCTTTTCTTTTTAGTTAATATGATGAATATGAATGTTTTTCTATGCTTATTTCCTATTATTGTTTAGTATTATTGTTAGAGCAAACTCTAAATTATTATTCTAAACCAATCTACTGCTAGGTTTGCTATTAAAACTAGAGTTGTGATATTTAAACTTGTGAAGCAACTATGTTTAATAATTATGGTGGATCTATGTTGTTAATTTTAGGGAAAATATTCAATTAAATCGAACATAGATTACATACAGTTATGTTATCTAGATTTATCAATCTATTTAGTTCTTAAGGTTTCTATTGAATTAAATTACTAGTGTGGACACTATGGTTGTTTAATAGTTAGGGTTAGTTATATTGTAGATTGATTAACTGACTAATGGTAAGGAAAGATAGATATTTAGAATATAAATTGACATATCGTTTCAATGATCAATTTTGATTTCTGTAGGTGGACGTTTCCTTGAGACCAAGGTTTTTCTCTTGATAAGTTTCAGATTTATTTAATTTAGCTTGATTATTTTATTTTGTTTACCACAGTATAGCTTAGATAACCTCAAAACCCCCCAACTTTGAATCATCTAGCATAAAGACCTAAACTAGATCTTCCTCGTGGGATCGACCTTTTGCTTGCTCTAGACTATCTTGTTTGTTAAGCTAGGGTAATTAATTTGTGTGACCACGACATCACAATAAATACCTGCCATACAGATTCCATAATTCATAAATGTAGATGCATATGGATGTATATGCATAATGATATATGTTGGATATGGATTAGCTACACCCTGGGCTGATATATGGTCATCATTTCTTTATAAATAGATAGGGTTCTAATCCTTTCATAGTTATCAAGACCATTTAATTTAGGCCATGCTTAATAAAAAAAATACACTTATCATAAAGAGATATTGCTCATAAGGTTAGGTCTAAGCCCTTTCTATTAATACTTGATGAAAACTTTTACACTTGAAATCTAGTCTACTTATCATCATTGTTTATAGGGAGAAAGGCATAATCTTTATTTTCTATGTCCCTAAGAAAAGAATCAGTCTCAGCCATGCTTTGTTGAAATCGATGGACATCCCTTCCAATTTTTTAGACATGGATTCTCCAGGCATAGACAGAAGCGCGGTCAATCTGCTCATCCATATTTCTCATCTTTTCTAAGAGGAACATGTTCCTATTCAATTGATTGTTGTTGGTGTTAATCATATGGTTGTGATGCTCGAGTAGTTTTCTTGTCTTGGCTTTTTTTTCATCGAGCTTCTTCTCTAGCAAGTTAAACTCATTTCGTATTTTATCCAAATTAATTTTGAAGACCCCAACAACCTTTCCTTTGGCTTTTGCTTCATCCAGGTCACTTTCCAACATCACATGCTTCTTGTATAGCCTTTCATAGTGCTCAATCCGACTATCTAATTTAACTTGGGTTTTTGAAGATATATCAGCCCTTTATTGGCAATCATTGAATTTATTTTTCAAAGCCTCTAGTTCAATACTAGTTTGCATCCAATGTGTTTCCAATTCTTCTCGCTCTTCTTAGTTTTCTTTTTAGCTGCCTTTTCTCCTTCTAGTTGCTTCACAAAGTGTATGATTTTATTATCCTTTTCCTCCATTTGTTGCTTTGGAAATTTTCTCAATTTCTCTTCAGTGAGGATTTGTTCCTCGAGGGATATCTTAAGGGCTTTAATGGATCAGAGGATATCTTGAGGGCTTTACTGGTGCCTAACTCTATTTGGAGTCTTTCTAATTGTTTTCTCAACTCTTCCTCATTGTTAATCCTTTTTTTCTTTTAGTTGGTTCAAAACTTACGAAGTCTCGGCTTTATATCCAAAAGTCATGGGGATGGTGACTAGTGATAGATTTCTCTACCTTGGATACTTTTCACTAGTAATTGGATCTCTCAAACCATGTGATTCTTTCTTAACCAATATTAGAAGCTTCCAGTCTTGCTTGATATTCTTCACAACTTCCAAAGCATATTGATCCTTGAATAACCCTAAGAACTGAGATAACCCGGCCATTGCGGATGTGGAGCTGACATATCTAGTCAGTCTCATCAGAGGCACCCATAGTCTTTGCCCACAACTCATCAAGTAATTTGTTGCTCTCATCTATGGGGCTTTCCACTTCACTTCTCTCTCCATTCCTCTTCTTTAACTATCTTTAATGGTCTTTGACTATATCACTAGAAGTTGTTAAATATCGGCCTCTCAGTTTATATATAGCTAATCAACCATATGTACAATAATTGTTCATAACATCTCATTGATCTTTTGTCAACCCTCCTACAATGGTTGAGTGTTAAGATAATTTCTGATAGTATCGTTATAATGGGATTTATCTGTGTTTTCATAGGGTGTCCATTCCAAAGCAATATTCACAAATGAACTAGTGATGTATAAAGACATTTATCCATATCCAACATACATGCATGAGCAGGATAAAACATACTAAAACATTAAAAAAAAACCAAATGCAAAAATTTAAACGCATCAATTCAAATATACCATATAAAACACACAAAGCCTAGTTCAATGCTGTCAAAAACAGAAAATTCCTAATGGAGTCGTCATTATGTTGCACATGGGTGCGTGTATAACGAGGCATCGGGATTGAGGATTAGCCACCTAGTTGTTTGGTATAGGGTCACTAGAAGACCTGGATGTACTGGTTTTATCAGAAATTTCAACGGTAAGGGACTGGTTGTGGCTAGGAAATGTATTAGCACTCCTAGTGCACCTTACCTGAGGTAAACTGCATTGTGTGGTCTAGATATTAAAGTTTTGATGGGTTCCTAATTGATGATCTATCTATGGCTTAGAATAAAGATTTACTCTCATGAATAAATCTGACATTTCTTATGGGAAGGGTCTATGTAGGTGCTCTAACAAGGTTCACCTATTCTGGAAGACGAAAGAGTTTTCTACAACACATCTATTATGGTAAAAAAATATTTCCAATTAAAATTAATGAATACCCAAAATAATTCTAAGAGTTTTCTAGTCAATTTCTAATATTTAAATATCAGCCTACTTATAGGTCCAATATTTATTGATCATTAATTTTTAGTAATTAAAATTTTTAGGGTTACTGAAATATTGGCCAAATCCTTAAAGAAATTTATAAACTTTTTGTAAATTCCACAGAAAATACAAAAAAATATAAAGATTTTCTAAAACAATGCTAAAAGCATTTTTTTCTCCTTTTAAAATAAAATGCAAGTTTTGTAAGGATTAAGCCATATGCAACAAGCATAAATCCTTTTTTTTGTCAAATGCAATTAAAACATTGGATTAATTAATTTTTTTATTTTTCCATTTTTTCTTAACAATTATTTAACAAAAAATAAAATAAAATAAAATGCAAACACATACCCTTTTTTCACTAATTACTCACACACCAAAAAATTACTCATGTTTACAAACCATAAAGAATTCAAATTATAACGATAATTTAAAAACAAACACTAAAATTTTAAAAATTAGCAAAATGGCCTCCCAATATTGAAAGAAAAATAGAGATATTGCTGAAAACTCGGGAAGCACACTGGAAGATTCTGGGACAGTCTGAACAGTGACGACGCGTGGGTCTCATGCACCACTGCCACTGGTGGCGCATGCAAGTGATGCTCCGACATCTTGGGAGGCGCATGATGGTATGGATCGAGCAACTCTTCCTCTTCTCTTCACTCCTCCATCGATGGTGTAACAAAAAGGAACATGTAAAAGCAAGAAACAAACACAACAAACTTCATTTCATTTTCTTTCTTTTCCATTTTTAGATCTGCTTATCTCTCACTAATTTTTCTTTAAATGGTCATTGCTGTTGCTACTAAAGGTGGAGCAACGTGTGGGGGGAGGGTTAGTTCAATGGTTGTTGATGAGTGAGTGGTTCACAACTAGAAAAAGAGAAGGAGTTATTGGTAGTGGCATTCACAACAACAATGTTGCTAGATCTGGCATTGTCAAATCTATTGTTGGCAGAGGTTGCTGTGGTGTGGAGGAGCTGATGCTTGCAGGTGGAGGAATGTAGGGTTGGTGAGGTTATATTTATTGGTGGTTGCTGCTAATGGCCAAGAGTAAGGGAGAAAAGGATAGGTAGCAAGTGGGGTTAGGAAAATTTTAGGGAAGATGATGGAAATGGTTGTTGGTTGCTGTTGATAAAAAAAAAGGCATGTGTTGATGAGGCTTCCAGTTAGGAAGAGGTTAATGAAGGGACAATATGGGTGTTTTTCGGGACTATAAGGAAGAAGGAAATGGGTTTTTGAGGATTGGTTTTTTATTTAGGTTTTGTGGGAAGCTTCGATTGAAGATGGGTGGCTAGAGGAGAGTGAATTATTTTTCCATTATTTGGATTGGGGAAGAGGGGGCTGTTTTAGGAAATGTTTTTGGTCTTTGGGGCTAGCAGATCAATGTTTTTGTAAATATGGGGTCTAGGTTTTTTTGTGTTATGTGGGTGTGTGAACTAGAGAGAGTTTTTTTTTTTTGTAATGGCCTTCCTTAAGTCCCTTCTCTTTTGTGAGTGTATAACCAACTTTTGATGTGTAAAATATTTTGTCTTCTTCCCCTCAATTGCTTGATCTCCAAGCAATCTAAATTTTCTTTGGTCTCTCATTTTCTTCCTTTTCACTTTTAGTCCCTTTGCCCATTTATTATATTTTGATTTTTATAATTTTTTTGTATTTTGATTTTCTTTAAAAAGTTAACTCAAAAAGCATGCTAACAACTGAACACATTTGAAAGTAGATTTTTTTTTTAACTTTAAACTCTTTGGAAACGACACTGAAAATGATGTAAATACATCAACGCAATTTTTTAGGTTTTTGTTGTTTTTTTTTTTTGAAAAATTGCAAAAATAAAAGATAAAAAATTGGGTAGCAACACATATTACACATAGTATGCAACATCATTAATAATTTTATAAAACAAAAAACACAAGGGTTTCATCATCTATTAATCCCGACAAAGCTGCAAGAATCCTGAATTTACTTCATACCATAAAATAATTAATTACTATGACATAAGGTTTTCCAATTAATAAATAAATAATTTATTTATTTATTGAGTACACTAAGGTGTACACATCTATAAGGAATTTAATTAAAAATTAATCTAATACCTCTTTATCTTTCTACACGTCTTTTATTACAATCCCTTGAACATCCAAGAGATTTGTCCCATAACTCGGACTCGGTAATTGACCCTCATTTAGGGTAACATCCTCATTGCCTATAAACAGGGCATTAATCTTATTCAGGATATCCAATTTCAGATCCAAAAACAGGGCACTAGTCCTTAAATTAGGGAATTAGTCATTTAGCCCATAACAAGGCACTAGCTCTTAAACCAAAGAACTAGTCATTCAGCCCAGAACACGACAACAATCTCGTATCAGATAATAATCTAATTGAATAATAAAGAATCTAACTATGATGTTTTAATAATTCTAAATAGAACATAATTAATTACCAAGAACTTACCTAACGTCTAAACTTTATGTGTGAGATCTTGTCTCGATACCTCCTTAGCAATATCTCCTGCAAATTTTAATAGCTCAATGTTAAACATTTCAAATTCTCTTCTAGCACAAAAATCAAGAGAATCTTTCATAATAGTTTTCTTCTTCAACTTATTTGATATAATTCCTATTATCATAAATTATATAACATATAAATGGACATGAAGTCTATTCCACCTTGCAAACACAACTACAAGCATAATTACCACTAAAACTCAATTTAAGGTCAATAATATTTCAAAGGCATTATATCCCTAAAACATCAAAAATTCATTTTCATCACATAAACATAGAACCATTCATCAAAATTGTAATCCATATGTTTAGTTATCATAATTTCAATATAATTTACAAGAATAACACAAACACATTAAACCTCTCTTTTTTTGTTTCTCAATTATCGGCCATTAGGCTTGCTACCCGTCCAATTTATTTGTTATTTCAACATGATTTCACTCTCACAACAACCTACAAGGATCCTAGAAACCCAAATTCTAAGAAATTCACTTTTCTTCTAATTTCATCTTAAGAACCCTAATTCAATTTTGATCAATTTTTGCTCAAAATCACGAAACTCTTGTTCAAATTGATACAAGGGGGTTCCAAACACCCTACCTAGTTATAAAGTGTGTTTTGAAAGTCTACCCGTCAAGATTTTCCCAAAGCTTCTCTCTCTTTTCCTCTTTTTTTCTTCACTTTCTCTCTATTTCAATATTTTCTCTATTTGATCTTTCTAAATTTCTAGTGTAGATGTGGTTTTTTTTCTTTTGAGTGCATTTTCTATCCTTCACAATATTGGATGGTGCATTTTCTATCCCTATCCATTTTCTTTTTAGTGCACTTTCTAGCCTTCAACCATTAGATAATGTCCTTTATAACCATATCTCTTTTCTTTCGACTGCATTTTCTAGCCCTTACATACTAGATAATATGCTTTCTAACCCTATCCGTTTTCTTTTGAGTGCGCTTTTTAGCCCTTACACACCTGATAGTATGCTTTCTAGCCCTATATATTTACCTTTTGATGAGCTTTCTAGCCCTCGTGTACTAAATAGTATGTTTTTTAGTCTATCTCTTTTCTCCTGAGTGCGTTTTCAAACCCTCACTTCTGACACTTTTAGGCGTATTGACCAATTCTTGATGTAGTAACTTCACAATCTCTTATCTTTTCTTCTTTAAAAGTTTATTATCTAAAGTCCCTTACAAGACTTTCTATTGTAAGCATTGTAAAGAGGGGGCAACTGTCATAACCTAATTTTTGGTTTCCTCTTAATTACCTTTTTCTTTTAAAATTCAAAACAAAAATAAAATTAGCAACTTGGTAAGAGCAAGCTGAGAAGGTTTTCAAATGCATGGAGGAACCAAACTAAGATTTTAGGACAAAAATCAGGAACCCAATTATACCCAAGTTTGAAATACAATGCAAATACAAGGTCAAATTAAATGATTATTTGATGAATTTGCATATAAATTAAGTATTAGGACTTAATTAGACTTTTCATAAGCCAATTTGATTTAATTATAGGTCAAATTAAAGGTTTAATTAAATTTAAGATTAGAGGATGAAAAAAGAAAAAAATTATGACCTAATTTAGGTGAAAAACCCAAAAACCAGCATCGTTTCATTTAAATAAAATTATATGTTTTAATGTTGTTTTAACCAAAACGACGTGTTTTGGATCAAAACAACATCGTTTTGGTCATTAAAAGTATATAAAAAAATTAATAATAGTGTTAGACAACATGTCACCGCTACAATAAATGTGTAAATCCTTTTATCTGCCCATCTTTGACAGTCTACTTTTATAGTATTAGGTTGTTGGTTTGTGACCAACAATTAAGATGATTCCTAAGCAAATCAATGGCACAAGCCATGCCCATGAAACACCCTATGTCCTTCTTTGATCCTTTATAAATAGAAATGAATTTCATGCAAATACGAGAGAAAAAAAGTAGCAAAAGAGGCCCTCTACACCAACCTAAAAAAGAAAAAACAGCATTATCCAACTCAAACCCCTTTTGACATAGTACACCACTCCCTTTAAAACCACCTTCATCACCATTATCGTCACCCTCCCTTAGCCACGCCAGTAACAACTCCTCAACCACATCAGCTTCTTAAACCGTGACCAGTAGACTTTTTAACAAATCCACCACCATCAGGGACTTGTTTCATCAATAGCTTCTTTCTCAATTTCTTTTTTGTTCTAACTATTCTCCTTAGAATTGTGGCTTGCACAAGTTACCATTTCAACAACAACAACAACCTTGGTAGAACATGAATGAATAATTCATGTTTTTGCAAAACACATGCAACAAGGGCACTGGGTTGGGCTAGTGACCCAGTTGTATGGGCTAGACCAAGCCCAACCCATTTATATAAAAAAAGAATGATGAGCTTGTTGGGTTGTTTGTCGGCCCTATAAAACATGTTTGGTTGGGCCTGAGCCCAACTTGTATACATGAGTTTGGGCCTCAGGCCTAATAGGCCTAGTCCATGTCACTGGCACAAGTTCAACCTAGATTTAAGGGTGTGTTTGGCACAACTCATTTTTCCTTAACAAATAATGTTTTGTTTGGGTCCTTAGGATGTATTTGCCAAACACACACTTTAAGAATTTTTAATGCCTTTGACTTTAGGCTAAGGGCATGTTTGATAAAAACACCTTAAGTCATTTCCCTTTAGCTTTAATTTATCTTTATTTGTGTGCATAACCAAATAGACCTTTGGAAAATTTCAAAAAAAATTGAGAAAATTCAGGGACTATTTTGGAATTATTTGTGGGTCCCTCGTGTATTTTTCTAATGGTTTTGCATAACATAAAGATACAGATTTACACTGTAAGATACAAATCCAATATTAAAAATACATGATTTTTCTCAAAAAATTCAAAAGACAATTCCCTTATTTCAGAAAACTCAAAAATATGTTTTTTTCTTCAAGAGTTTCATTTAATATGGTTGTAGAATTACACTGTAAGATATAATAGACTCAGTGTTAAAAATACCTGATTTTTCTCCAAAATTTGAAAAAAATCCAAAAAATTCCCTTATTTCAAAAACACAAAAAAAAAAGTTTTTGTTTTCATATATACGGCCAAATCCTAAAGTTTGTTTATGCATATCTTCTAAAAGGACAAAAACACATTTTTATCATGTTCTAAATACAAAATGAATATTGTAACCAGTTTATAATTATCCATTAGGGTCGCCCAAAATGACAAAAATCCCTCAACAATTATTTTGTTTAGTATTCGAATTGTTAGGATTTAATTATACACTTTAATATTTAGGAGTATAAAATTACATTGTAAAGTATACCCTCAAGTGTTAATGATACAGAATAGAAAATAAATACGATGCTAAAAATTGAGCCTTAGAATGCTTATGATTTAACCTGATAAAGTAGATACTTCCTTATAAAGGAAGATTTATCTTAAACCTTAGATAAGACCAACGAATAGAAACATAGTTTAGAATAATAATCAATCAACATGGTAGCTTACTTAGGTATGGTACACTAGAGGTGATGCATTTTCTCCTTGCACTACTAGTCCCCTTACCTAAACTCTCGTGGACCATAGGTTTCCTACTGACTATAATATTAGATGGTGACTCCCTCAAATCATAACTTTATAATTAAACCCAAACACCCCTTAATTCCAGGAGGCAGATCCATCATTCAATGTTTTGCATGTCACGAAAACTATATAGGTTATGTTTATTGTGTTCTCCATTTCCATCTAAATGACCTTGGTATTAGAATTAAATAGATTTAAAAGCATATAGAAAGAAGTTTCTTTAGGAGCTGTCATGGCTTAATGGCTAATACTTTTTGTATATGGTTGTGACCACCTTAAATGTTATATGGCCCATGCAAGGGATTCGTTGATGGTTGTGTTTGAAATACATATACACCCACATGTTCATCCATGGTTGGTGATGGCATTGTTAGAAGTGGAAACATGAACAACTATATAGGAATGTTAGGGTCGTTTCCAAATATAGTTTTATGTTACTAGGTGAGTTAGAAAATAAAGATCCTTCTCCTATGATGTCTAACACTCAGATGACCTACAAGAATCTATGGTGATGAAGGAATATTTAATTCTTCATGCCTAAGAAACTAACCCCTTTGTATTACTTGCATTGACTATTCATCAAAGTGTAACAATAACAAGTTTATATGTATTCTTCCTATAATAATATAAACTACTTTTTTGATAAATACATGAAACCGAACCTATAATATTAACTACTAGTACACATTGATGATTTTTATTATGCATGGGACTAGGCACTTTGGTTGATCACATAAACATTTTCTTTGTGATCAATCACTTAATCTTAGTTGATCACATGGTTTCTCTTCACGTGGTTAATCATTGTCTTGTTTTTGGTTGATCATACTATTTATAATCGATTTTACAAAGAATAATTATTGTTTTTATTTGACGAACTTATAAATATTTATTTTTGATATAAATAATAATAACAAATCAAAATTTAAAAAGTGTCAAATTCGTAAATCATGACACATTCCCATTAACAGTAATAGATAAGAACTTTCATAAACCCATCATCCATCGAACTTTATGAGAAATTAGATGATCGTTCGAGATATATCATATAAGAACTGCTTTACATGTGCTGCTGTGCTTAAGGTGTCCCTTGTCAGGGAATATATTCATATGAGGTTGGAAATATAAAGAAAGCTGGTGTTTCTTTATGTAAGCAAGTGGCCCACTCAAAAGTATTTTTTAATTAAAAATATATTAAAATAATATTATTATTTTTTTACATTAAAATGATTCAAAAATACATGAAAAAAAAAACAATTTAAAAATGTTTTGAAAAGAAAATTCTAACTAAATAACAAATACTCAATATACAACTACTCCTCGTTTGTATGACTGAGGGTAAATTAGCTAGGACCCGAAAGGTGCCTTGTGAGGAATGCCTTTTCTTCTCCTTGCACTAGAAGGAGGTGGAGGAGGCGTGGACGGGTATATGTCTTACTGTGAGCCTTCATGCAACTCTTCTTCCCCTCTCGAAATGCCTTCTCTCCTTTCCATTAATGCCTCATTCTTCACCTCTATGGTAAAGCTTGCCATGCATTTAGGCATCTTGGTTTTTAAATCAAGATCATGTTCTTGCTCTCTCTTTATATTTTTGTAATGCTTAATTTTTGTTTATATTAATCTCTTGTTTATGCTTTTCATTTCATTTCTTTTACTTAGTTAACTTATATCTTATTTATGTTCTTATCTTGTTTAAGTTTATTATGTCAAGGTGAAAAGGTTACACTAATGGTGTAAGAATTAGTATAGTGTAAACTCAACATGGACTTTAATGTTTGATACTAACATGTTTTGTATTTGTTATCTTATTCACTCTTAATACTTTGCTTGTTAAATGGTTAATCTAGATTTATATTATATAACTCTTGGAACAATAAATACTTGGCACTTTCATAGCTCAACCGTGTGGTATAACCGACACATGTGCTATGAAAAGAACTTGATTTGTTGTTAACATAAGTTATAATCATAAATACCTGACAATATTTACAAGTATTAACATTATTTGAATAAGATAACTAATGTAATCATGTTAACAATTTATAATCCGATTGGAACCTTCTTTGTGTGTGGTTTCCAGTTGAGTAATAAAAAGAGTTTATACTATACTTATTTGAAATATCATTAGTGGATCCTCTAACCTTGACAATTATTTTATCCTTGTTTAATCCTTATATCAATATCACATCTCAAAGCTCTCTTCTACTTTTTTTCTATTACTACCTATTTCTTTATTTGTAATTTATACAGTTAACCTTTCTATGGTTCGACCCCGGTCCTGCTAGGTTATTTATTACTTCGACACTCCTACACTTGGGAGAAGACATTAACTCTTTAATCGTGTCAACTCTCATATTAGAATTAAGTAGATTTAAAAGCTTATAGAAAGATGTTTTTTTAGGAGCTGTCATGACTTACTAGCTAGAACTTATATGGTTGTGACCACCTTAAACATTATATGGCCCATGGAAGGGATTCGTTGATGGTTGTGTTTGAAATACATATACACCTATATGTTCATCCATGGTTGGTAATGGCATTGTTAGAAGATATGGAAACATGAACAACTATATAGTAATGTTAGGGTTGTGTCCAAATATAGTTCTATGGTGTAGGAATGAGTTAGAAAATGAAGATCCTTCTCCTATCATGTCTAACACTGAGATGACCTATAAGAATCTATGGTGATGAAGGAATATTTAATTCTTCATGCCTAAGAAACTAACCTCACTGTATTACTTGCGTTGACTATTTATCAAAGTGTAACAATAACAAGTTTACATGTATTCTTGCTTGACAACATATATGCTAGTTAATGGAAAAAATATTGAATCTTGTCCCATTAGGCAGGTCTATTTATTTCATCAATTCAGATATTTATAGATCAATTAAGCAACATGTGCTTTATTTCTGCCTTCCAATGAAGAGAAACTACAATTGGTAATTTAATATTGAGTTGAGGGAGGTAGTAGCATTACAAAATCAAACGGAGTGCTAGGATACCAAGACCTCAAACCTTTAAAAAAATTATTTGTTTTGTTTATCACCACACCTGAAAGAAGATAGTGTTTAAGAAAAATAGAGAAATAAAATGTAATGGAAATTAAAGAAAGAAATTAAGAAAATAGATAAAGCAAGTAAATAATGAAAAGGAAGATAATTGAATTGAATAAATTGCCTCCGTGGAGCTAGTCATTATTTACAATGTTGTATGACTCTATTTATATTGTTACAAGTTATTAGAACCCTATGTAATTTCTTAAACCTAATCCTATATGAATTGTCCATATCATATAAGTAGTTTACTTGTTGAATCATAATACAAGCCATACTCTAATTAAACCATTACTCCTTTTTTATATATATAAATACATGAAACCTGACTTATAATATTAACTAATAGTGCATGTTGGTCGATCATATAAACATTTTCTTTATAATCAATTGCTTAATCTAGGTCGATTACGCGTGGTTTCCCTTCATTTGGTCAATCATTATCTCTTTTTTTTTATAACCCGAGGTGTCTAGGTCAGCTTACGCATACCACGACTAATCTCCAGGCCCACTGAACACCCTGCAAGCCCAGTAGACAGGTAAGGCACTGCGGGGGTGACAGACATGCATAGAGAGGATCGAACCGGGTGCAGAGGAAGGGAACAAGGCCCTTCCCCCGCTAGGCCATGACCTCAAGTGCATCATTGTCTTGTTTTTCTTATCTTTAGTTGATCATAATACTATTCATGATTGATTTTAACTTATATATTTTTTGTATTACTGTTTTTATTTGACCTACAAATCAAAATTTAAAAAGTGCCAAATTCGCAAAACATGACACATTCCCATTAACAGTAATAGATAAGAACTTTCATAAACCCATCATCCATTGAACTTTATGACAGATTACAAGATCGTTCGAGATATCATATAAGAACTGCTTTACATGTGTTGTTGTGCTTAAGGTGTCCCTTGTCAGGGAATATATTCATACAAGGCTGGAAATAGAAAGAAAACCGGTGTTTCTTTACGTCAGAGAAGAAAAAAAATTATAATTTTTTTAAAAATATTTTTGAAACACAGAAATAAATGGGAAATTTATTAGCTCGTTTGTTTCTATAAGACCGGAATCAACAAAGACTTGCTTAATTATTTGGAGCCTGTTTGAGAGTGTGGTTGTGATTGTTTTTTAAAATGTTTTTTACTCATAAATATATTAAAATAATATTTTTTTATTTTTAAAAAATTATTTTTAATATCAGCGTATTAAAATGATTGAAAAATACTAAAAAATTATAAATTTGAAGCAAATAAAAAATTTTAATTTTTTTTAAAATATTTTTAAAACACAAAAACAAATAAATTTTAATAATGATGTATACTTGCAGCTACAAATAACAAATGTGCATTATTGCTTCTTCACAAGATAATTTTGTTGCATTGAACCCAGACCTATAAGGGAAACTTACTAGCCCTTTTGTTTTTTGGACACCCCAACCAAAACAGGGTACCCTACAATTCTTTAGATAGGAAAATGACACCCTAGGAAAAAGTAGGTTGCGCAGGAAATAATGAATTTAATTTATTTTTTTCAATTAAAATATATTAAAATAATATTATTTTTTTTTAACATCAACCTGATTAAAATCATTTCAAAACACTTAAAAAAAAGCAATTTAAAAATGTTTTGAAAAGAAAGTTGTAACCAAATAACAAATACTAAATATACAACTACTCCTCGTTTGTATGACTGTGAGGGTAAATTAGCTAGGATCCAAAAGGTGCCCTGTGAGGAATGCCTTTTCTTCTCCTTGCCCTAGAAGGAGGTGGAGGAGGCGTGGGCGGGTATATGTCTTGCTGTGAACCTTCACGCAACTCTTCTTCCCCTCTCGAAATGCCTTTTCTCCTTTCCATTAATGCCTCATTCTTCGCCTCTATGGTAAAGCTTGCTTCACCATTTCGTTTTACTCCTACAAGCTATGTTTTTAAAGAAAATGTCAAACAAACCAACAGATCCTATATAATTAACAAAACCATCCATAATCAGTATCATGTTTTTATATTTATTGTCATTAATTAACTATAGGGATATTTTTCTTTATCATGACGAAAATGGTGACAATGCTGACAAATTACAACCATCTGATGAACTGTGAGAAAGTGAAATATATATATTTATGAACTAACCTTGCATCCTAATGAACAAAAGCGAAATGGGTCCAAAAGGCTTCTTCCACAAATTACACAAATATGAGCAACTCCTTTTCCATATTTTGGCTGTGGCCTCTCATTGAGAAACAAGACTCTAGCACTGTTTATCACATAGGTTTGAACTCCACTTATGTCCAATACCTTTTGAATCTCTGCAACCCTCACTACATCGTGATATGAAGATCTCCTTATCTACCAATTGCCAAAGAAGAAAAAATCATTACAAAAAATGATAAACCTAGCTTAGAGAGACAGACAGACAGACAGACAGACAGAGCCTCATTCTTGTCCCAGAACTAGATATAATGAAAATGTGAACAAAATGACCTGAATCACTTGATGATCCTTGTGTCTAGAAGAACGGCAATAGAAGCAAAATGCACCACCTTCACAGTCTAAGCAATACATATTGCATTCATTCCTTGCTGCATCCCCATGTGTCCGGCACACGGTGAAAAAAGATGTGCTTAGCAATGACTCTAACCATGGTGGTACCAACATTGTATTCTATGAAACGAAATTCCCCAGCCCAAAAGAAATAAAAAAAATTAGCACATATAACCCAAAAAAGAAAGAAAGAACGAAAGAGAGAAAAGGTAAAGAGAATCGTGAGAGGGAGAGTAAATGATCAACAGTACCATTTTCAAAGCTGAATTTGCCTCATTAATGAGATTCTCAAAGAAAAAAGGTGATTGTATTGTCTAGGTAGATGATAACGGAGAGGACTAATCAGCTTAACGATAAAAAATGTAGAAGAAGTAGAGAGAGGAGGAGAACCTAAACAAAATGACCCGCAGCTTACAAAACGACGCCTGGACTAACAGATGGGGCAATGTTGGAAATTGAACGCCTGAGATCAGTTGTGGTGGCTAAAGATTGTCTACAGCCTTTAGATCAAATAGACAAGGATGGGTGGGTTTGGCGCTTTCGCTACTTTGGATCTTCTTTGCGTCTCTACGTGGTCGGCCACTTGGCTACGCATGGACTGTGATTAGCCTCTTCACACCCAAAGATGTCCCTCCTATTTTCTGCCACGTGTTCCCATCTTACTGTCCTGGCTGTTGTTGAGGTATACAGGGAAATTAAAATAACAATCACATTATAATTTAGAATTCATGTTCCTTCTTCGTTAATTGAATCGTTATACTGTGTGTGTGTGTGTGTGTGTGTGTGTGTGTGTATATATATATATATATATATATATATATATCCCACAAAACAAATTGAAAATCCTTAAAAACATTGCTTAAGTGAAAGTTTAGGAATTGGAAATCATGATGATCATGGTAAATTGGCACTGATAGCTGCTAATGAGTACTTACTTCAAAAAAAAAAAATTTGTTTAGAAACTGAAGATCATGATGATCATGCAAAAGCACGTGACAATGTAATTTAAATTTTATTGATCTAAAGATTGTGAATTTGTATTGTACCTACTCCGAATATAAAAGCTTCATGTTGTCTAAATGACTGATTTATTTTTTTTTTAAAAAAAGGACTATTACAAAGCACGGATTATCTATTCCCTTTTTTTAGAACGAAAAGTGTGTGTATATATATTGTAAGTCAATTATAAACTATCTTTAGCTTAAACTAGTTGTTTGACCGCGCTTCGCTGTAACTTGAATAATTTTTTTAAAATAATAAAAACATATTGAAGCTTTTCAAATGTGTTGTTTTTTTAAAAGTTAAAATAATAATAATAATAATAATAATAATCAATATTTCCTTCTAAATATGTACCAAATATATCTATCTTTTCCTGCTTTATTAATATACACCCAAATGTGCATTAACCTCTGTTGATACGGTTAAGACGAAATGCATAGTTAAAATACCTTAGTCAAAAGAAAAGAATACAGAGAACCGTCTTCAAAAAGAAAAGAAGAGCATTAATAACCTCAAGTGTATATGATGAATTTCCCTTTTCTTCTTATTCCTTCTGTTTTATAAATGAAGGATGAAGAGAGGGTATTCTATACAACTTGGAAGTATCTTCTCTGCCTCATTCTCTTATGTTTTTATCAGCTTTTTTACCTCTAGTTTTGCTTTGTTTTTTGCTTCCTTTTCTTCTTTTTCAGGGCTTAGGTTTTATAACTTTTTATTGAGTTATTAACTCGAATTATTTATTTGGTTGGTAGAGTTTGAAAGGAATTGAAACCGTTGTCGAAATCTTGTGAGACTATTTGCAAGAAAATTATTTATACCAAGTGATAAGTATTTTAGTCTTGAAAGCAAACCGTGTTTTAGTTTAATATTTTATCTCTTAATTAGTATAATATTTTTTTTTTGTATGTATTATATGCATGCAAGAATCTTATTTGATTCAATTACAATTATGAATATTTTAATATATATTAAGTATGTATGCTAGGAATTTGTTTTAATTCAATTGCAAGTTTAAATATTTATTTTTTGTTTATAAACATGCATGCAATTTAATTTAATTATTATACTTTTAGTCAGTATCATATATTTTAGTTTAACAAACTAGCTTTTTAACTTATGCAACACTGTGGGTTCGATCAAATCCCTATTAAACCTAAACAAAATTTTTCAAGCTTCACTGAATTATTTGGCACTGTTATTAAACTCAACCAATGGGTCGACCTTAAATTCTCCCAACCTAACTCTCTACTTAACCCTAATTTAAAACTAACTCCATGAAAGTTGCCTTAACATGATCCCATTGACTTGATGGGTCCAAAACAACCCAGCTAACTGATAATAAGCGTTGTTTGGCTTTAAAATATTTTTAAGATGACATCTTTTTTTTCTTCTTAATATTGAGACAATGATATATTAGATCGATTCAGGCTTTGCGGCTTAACTCACCAAACTCGTGATCTGGAGTATGGACTCCGTAGGGTTTAACAACTTTGTTTTTTAAAACTATTTTCTACTTAATGATATGATAAAAAAAATAGACATTTACAAAATTGATTACCAATAAAATGTCAAAGCATTTATTCAAGATTATGATAACTTCATATAAAATAAATCAAAATAAAATTATGAAGATCAAATCAGAATCAACTAAATGTTGAATGATAGAATTGATTAAAAAAAACAAAAAGAATTATATCGAAAGAAAAAAAAAAGGAATATGGAACTTAAAAAAAACCTATTTGACACTGTTATTAAACCAGACCCAACGAGCAACCTTGAAACCTCCCGACCTGATTCCCTGTCTAGCCCGAGTTTAAAATTAACTCGCATGAGAGTTGACTTTACATGATTTAATTGACTTTACAGGTCTAAAAAAACCTGGACAACCAATATAAGTATGATTTTGCTTTAAAAAAATCTTGCCTTTTTTGTACTATTGAGATTACAACATACTGGATCAAAAAAGGCTTTGCGACATAACTTGCAAAACCTGTGACTTTGATTATAGACTCCACCAGGTTTATAAAATTGTTTTAATAAAAAATATTTTTTTATTTAATGATATAATAACCAATTAGAAGTTTGTAAACATTAAGTATCAACCAAAAGCTAGGATGTTTGTTTGAAACTATGATAATCTTATAGAAAGAAAAGAAAAATAAATTATGATGACCAACTTAAAATCAATAAAATGTAAAATGATGAAAATGAAAGAAAACAAATTAAAAGGTAGAATTAAAAAAAGGAAAAAATCTTGAAAAAAAATTATGGTGCTTCAATGTTCATATGAACACTAAAGCACTATAATGTGAATAACAAAAATAAACACTTGTAAAAATCTAGTACTACCTAAATATTGAGATGTTTATTTGAGAATATGATAACCTCATAAAAAAATAAAAAAAAATCTGAAAATCAAGTAAAAATTAATAAAATGTTAAATGATGAAATTAAAAGGAAGAAAAATTGAAATGTAAAAAAAAAGGGGACGATAGATTTTTTTTTAAAATAAGATGCTTCACTATTGATATAAACAGTAAAACAGTATAATATTTTCTAATTCTTTTAATAGATATAGTAATTATATTTAAACCAAACAATTACAATCTATAAAATATCCTAAAGGTAGCTTGACCCATGAGGGATTCTTTATGTATAGTTTAGGAAGCATCAAGCAATTTCGTTTTGGTTTGAAAAACAAAACTAGTTGTTTATTGAGTATAATATAACTATATAACATTCAAGGAAAACAAAAAAGAAAAAAAATATGCATCTCTTACTTAAAAAAGAGAGTAACATATCAATATAGGGTTGTTGGCACTTTATTATGCTGGGTAGTTTCCAGTATGTCATACAATATACAATATATGAGTACAGCCCTGGAATAGATTCACAAACATAATTAATAATAAAATAAGACCACATATAAATGTAATAATGTTGATTAGTGGTGGTATAACCATACCAAACAAGAAGTATAAATCATCCACATATATATATATATATATATATATATATATATATATATATATATATATATATATGCGCACGCACGAACATATGAATCAATTAGATCATACTTGGAAAACTTTCCAATCTCACAACCTAGGCTTTTCAAAGACATCCTAATTTGACATAGATAATAAATGATATAATCATAATATTCTATATTTTTCTGATCTTATTTTTAGTCTTTTATGCATGTTTTATGTCTTAAAATAACTTACTTACTTTGTTTTGTGCTTAAGAGTGCTATATACAATGTGTATAAATAAGTTAAATGAAGCATTTTTAACACAATTTCAAGTAAGGAACTATAAAGAGCATATTGAGACGAATCATTGGAGCTAAGAAGTGAAAATCTTAATTGCATTAGAAATCCAACTTGAACAAGGAATCCTAGTAGGATTAGGATTGGTCAAACTAGACCTTTATATACTCTTTGGATCATATTTGTAACTACAAGTAGAAGTTTTCAACACTATAGTTAGGATGAGCACGGGACATTTCGAGATTTTTATCCATATATATATATATATATATAGGTCTAGTAACTTATTGAGATGAAAGAGAACAACATTTTTTAAGTCATGCTTGAAATCTGCCCAACAAACTAGCATGAATCTAGCTCATCTTTTCAATAATGACATGGCAAATCATTAATGACATGGCAAGGGTCCCAAATGACTAGAAAACCTTTTTAGAAGTTCAAAGTCAATGTAGAAGTTATTAGAGTCATATTAGTGTAAGAAAATCTTAAAGTAAGGTGATTATGAATTAGTTAATAATTAGAAAACTTCTCTTCTTAATTCAATATAACCAACCCTGACCCTAAAAGAGAAAGGGAATTACATTCAGAGAATATGAGAAGAGAAGGAGAGATTTTGTTGTTTTTATAATTATTATCTTTTTTCTTTTCTGAATTTGCAACCAGCTTAGTTTTCAATTTCAAAAGGTTTGTACTCTTAGATCTTAAATTATCATTAGGATTTGCTCTTAAAATTATTCTATATCTAAATACATGAATATCCTATGTTTTTCACTGATTAAACTTGATTATTGATGACTAAAACTTGTAATGATGTGTAGCATATATTTTCTGGTTTTATATATGTTGTTATTGATTGGTTTATGTTGAATGCATGACTGATTAATTTAAGTAGAAGAGATATCTAATTTTCAAACCCATGTTTGAGTATTTGTTACTTGGAAAACATAAGTCTTGATCAAATTAATTTCCTATACATGTTACTTTGATCTTAAAGCTATCACATAATTAAATCTTGCACATTTAATGAAGATTATTATTATGTGATTAAGGTATAATCTTAAAGCTATCGTGACATCAAGACTATAAGCAGTCAAACCCTCACCTAACACCTATAAAGAGACACGAACGAGAAGTATAAAAGACATCATAAAACTTGGTTAATTCTTTGATAAGTTATAGTAGTTTAATGAAGAACCAAAAAGTATGAGAAAAATATCTCACGCACAATAATAATTACTGAAATCAAAGTTTGTAAAAAAAAACTCAAATACAAGCTAAATAATCCTATTTATAATAGGTAAAAACATCTTAAACTATATTGGAAAAATAATAAAAGAATTCTAAATAAAGAAAAAAAAATCTTAAATCAACTAAAACACTAATTAATACGATTATAATACAATATCATCTAGATCTTATCACAAGGCCTTTTTTATGTCTGCTTGCCTTGAGATTTTAACATAATATAGAAAAAGATCTCTAAAAACTTCTAGTAAATTTTAAACCCAATCCAATAGTTAGAAAAAAAATTATGTTTAGTAGAGTAAAACTATATATTATAAAAAATAAGTCTCTAATTTTCGATCTCTTATACATAAATTAAATTAACTAAGTTCTAATCATCATTGGTTGAAGATATAGTCTTCTTGAAATTCTTCTTAGCCCAACTAATACTCTAAAAAAGCCCATCAAATGCATATTTAAGCTTTTCTTCTCTTGATTTTGTTTGGCCAAACCACGAGTAACAAGACTAGTTCTTGTTATTTTAACTAAATGATTCCTCGTAAAACAAAAATAACTTTAATTAAATGATCAAATTATATTTAAATATATTCCAATATGGCTAAAAATACCTAAACATGGATAAAAAAATAAATAAATAAAAGGTCAAATTACAACAATGACCCTAAAGTATCATCAAAATTATAGTCAACACCCAAAAATTTGTGTATTTCTTAGAAACCCCCTTTGTATTTAAGAAAAATACTACAAACCCCCTACTTTATACCAAAAATTCCATTACTTACCAAAATTTCTCAAAATTAATATTTTCCATCTATCAAAAAATAATGATAATCCTTTTTAAATATTTTCCTATAACTTTACAAGGTTGTTCTCAATTTAACTATATTTTTTAAAGAAAAATAATTATGGGTATTTTGAATATAAAAGAAGAATTATATCAAAATTTCATACTTTTGGACGGTAAATATAATTAATTTATAAAATCGTAAAAAGTATATAATTTACTATTAAACAAAAAAACAAAAGGGAAAAGCATTGGTACTCTCATGAGGATTTTATCCCCCCAACGTAATGTTAAATCAATTCTGTCCTTTAGAATTCTTTTGAAGATGTTAATTTAAATTCTAAATAGTATGCAATTACTGAAAAAAAAACCCTTTGATTTGCTGCGGTAATTTCCCTTATAGAACGTTATCCTAAAAATACCCTAAGCAAATTCGGGGCAACATCTTCATGGCAAAAAAGGAGAGAGAGAGGGAGCAAAAGGAGTCAAAGACAGTGTGTAGTGGAACTCCGTCTCAATCTCAAAAACTGAAAGCTTACGAAAAGACAACTAACTCAGTGTCTTTATCAGAGACAGGTTTATCTAAAGCCAAATGCGTGGTAGCAACCCGTGCATACACAGTTCTTTTAACTGCACTTTCATGGGCAGGAGCGCATTTCATGAACTTGCGCAAGAAGAAGAAGCTGAAAATGGATTTTGTCTTAATTTTCTTGTTCATGACATGTTGTTTTCTATCAATTGAATTTTGTACTTAGATTTTGGTATGCATGGAAATTTCTTAGTTTGGGATTCAAGTTTTGAATGTTGAATACATGTGATAGATTTTGATTGGATTTGCATTTGTTAGTATTTGGAGAAATAAGCTTGATAGAATCTGTCAGGTTTCCATATCACATAGCACATATATTTATTATTATGAAATTTATTTGCTTCCTAGTTTATCATACCAAGGTTTATTTGCTTCGTGTTAGTTTAGTTTATATGCTATATTGTCAGTTTGTCGGTTAGTTACATGTAATATTATTATATTTATATAAATACATATTTATTATTAAAAAAATTAATTTATCTTTAATATTCATATAATATTAGATTAATGAATTTAATATTTGATTTATAAATCTCGAGTAAATATAAAATACATGAGACAAAAATGCTTTATACATATTTTGGTCGATGTTCTTTTAAATACTAGATATTTATTAAAGTTGTAGAGACTGATACATATTATGTTCTTTTTTTATGAAAGAAAGCAATTGCTCTCATAAGCTAATGTATAACTAAAATTAATATATAGGTATTTGTCATAAGACATATACATTGAACTGACCTGCATGAGAGATCACTTATGTTTGTGGAAAGGCTCACGTGACAGTTGTGTAAGTGATCCTTAAATTTGAGATCACTAAGTTATCTTATATATAGAGAATGTTATGTTTTGATCTTGTTATATGTTATCTTAATCGATGTAATAAAAGGACAAATATTGTGTATAACATAAAGTATATAAAGGTACTTGAATGATCAAGAAAGGATCCGTCACCCTAGATGAATTAGGAAAAATATTTCATTTGTTCTCAAATAGTATTAACTGAGAAATCATTGCCCAACGTGGAATGAGATTTCAAAAGAGTTTCCAATCTTATTCAAACGATCAATGACTATTATGTAGAGAACAAACATGATTTAACATAGCATACATATTTTGTTGCACATGTGTAGCATCGCGGCGATCATCCTCATAGATCAGGAATTGTCAAGGATGGTGTGGGTGGAAAGGACAAGAAATTTTTGTTTTTTTATCAATAGAAGGAGGGAAATGAGAGTCGTCACCTAGTATTTTGGTCACTAGAAACCCTAACTGGTCTCAGAGTTCGGGCAAGAGAACTAGTTGTGTAAAGGAAAGGTATTAGCACTCCTAATATGCCTTAACTGGGGTAAGTTGCATTGTTTATTTGTTTGATATAAATTAAGGTATTGTTGTGTTTTCTAATCGTTAATCTCTCTAAAGTTTAAGAAAAGTCATCCCCAGTAATGAAATTCTTATCTTATCTAGTTAAAAACCTAACCGTTCTAATGTCAATATAAAAAAAAAAGAAATTATCTTTTTATTTAATATCAGAAATATGTATTATGTATAAGTTCATAATCCTAGATACTAACCGAAAACAAAATAAGTTAATTAGTATTTTTGAAATATAGGCCCAGTTCGCATGACTTTAATAAACTGGTTATTAAATCCAAAAATACATGCAAATACATATTTTTTTGAACTGTGGAAATACAATATGATTTTTTACACTTTTGAAAGACTTGACCATATTCACAATTACAAAACATGTTTTTGTATACAATATGATTTTTTACACTTTTGAGAGACTTGACCATATCCACAATTATAAAACATGTTTTTGTATTATTTTTTTAAGTGAGAAAATTCCTACATATTTGTTTTTGGAATTTCTTGAAATTTCAGCGAAAAACGGGTATTTCAATATTGAGTCAGTATCTTATAGTATAAATCCACAACTCTGATATAAAGTAAAAAAATAACTAAGGAAAACATGTGAGGGGCCCGCAAATAAGTTTGGAATTTTCTGAGGTTTTTTAAGGTCCTGTTTGGCCAGATCCTAAGATAAAGACAAGTTTAAAACTAAAGAAAAGACATAAGGGTGTGTTTGGCAAACACACCCTTAGACTAGGGGATGGGCTAGTTGGGTTTGAGGCCTAAACTCGGCCTAGCTGGTTGGGCGAACCGAAGTCCTAACAAAGCTCCTTTCTTTTTTTTTAGGGGAAAGGCTGGACCCAGCCCATCCATATGGGCTAGGCTAAAGGTCCATCCCAAAAACCAACTAATTAGTTACTTGGTTTAGCCTAATAACTAGTTAATTAAAACTATTTGCTGTAGAACATGAATTAATCACATTCTATAATCAAGTAAAAGGAAAAGGAAGGAAAAAAGAGCTTAAAGAAGATGAAACAGAAAGGGGAAGATTACCAGGAATGAGGAGTCGCTGGTCATTGACGCTAGCGGTGACTCATGGTGGCGTTGCCTGCGGTGGCATTTGGGAGGAATGAATCGTTGTTGTCGGTGGAAGAAAAATTGGTACCAACGGTCGTTAGAGGGCGTCTAACATCGCCAAAACAGTGAAGGAGAGAGGTTGGTTTTTTTAGCTGGGAGGAGGGCACTCTTCTTCTCTTGGTAGAACCAAAGGGTTCTCTTTTCCCTTTTCTTTTCCTTCTCTCTCTTTTTTTTTCTTCTCTCTGCCTTCTTCTTCTTCTTCTGGTTTTCTCTTTGTTTTTTCATCCTTCTCCCCACATCCTGATGAAGGGGTATTTATAAAGGCGAGGAGGAGCTGGACCACCCTATGGTTGTCCAAATGTATGACGAAGCATAGGATGGATTGGCGGCCACTTTGCAGCTGCTCTAGGGCTGCCTAAAGGACTTGTTTCTCTACTCGTTTCGAGCATAATGGCAAGCCATGAGAGGGACGTGTGTTTTGTCATGGAGTGGGGGACGTGGCGGAGAGGGAGAGAGAGAAACCAAAACAAGGTGTAAATGAGGGAAGAAAAACCCTCTTCCCCCGCTTGTAAAACCAGTGCTGGGGAAGAAGATGGTACACAATACAGTCAAAACAACGTTGTTTTGTTCTTTCCTTTTTTATATACTAATAACAAAAACGACGTCGTTTTGACGTTTAAATAACCTTAAAAGTTCTTGTCTCTAAATCAGTCCTCAATTTTCGATTTATCCAATCAGATATTTAATTAAGATTTTGATTTTAAGAATCAATTCAATTTCACCTTTACCAAGCTTAATTATTAGCCCTAAAGTTGATCGCCTTGTTCATTTGGTCTTTAGTTCTAACTTTGTGCATTTTGACTCTCAATTGATCAACAAACTTCTCATTTCTTCAATTAGGTCCCTGATTCGATCAATTTTAGTCCCTACATTCACGCTCTTTTTCATTTTGATCCTTAGTTTTGGATTTTTTTTTCAATCAAGTCCCTAATTGCTTATCAAACTTCTATATTTATGCAATTAGGCCCTTGATTTGACCAAATTAACTCTTATAAATTGCAATTTGACCCCTAAACTTTATTTTCTTTCAATTAAAGCCTAAATTGACTTCAAAATTAATTTTTCTTGTAATTAAGCCCTCTATAAATTCAATTAAACCTTAAAAAAATTCTAATTGAGTCCTTAAACATCTAATTTTGAATTCTCTTCCTCAAATTGAATTTTCATTGTTAATAGAGCCTTCATGAGTCAAAAATATACTATCAAATTTAAATCTTTGTATATTTGATCCTCCTCAACCACTCTTTAGCTATTATCTAGGCATTCTCGTATACTCCTCTCACTAATATTTTTGTTTTTGCTTTCTATCAATAATTTTTTTTTTCTCTTTCCCCCCTCTTTTTTTTTTGGTGAGGATCCTAAAAAATAGGTAACAACAGATGCCCTTTATTCACAATACTTATGGAGCGAAGACTGGTTAAGTCTTTGTAAAGTAAGTTTGTAAAGACAAATGAATTATTCTTTAAAACTAAACTTTTTAAAGCTTTTAGTTTGGTTAACCTGAAATTCTTTCTTTGTAGCAATCCCCTTCAATCAAAACTATAATCAAAGTTATGTATAGTTTGGTTATCCCAAAACCCCAATCTAGCGATCCTCTTTAACTAGAAAATAAATTTTTGTCTTTGGTTAGGTTAATTCGAAATCCCAATCTAGAGACCCCCTATAACAAAACCTTAGTTTCTATCTTTGGTTGGGTTAATCTGAAATCTTAATCTAGAGACCCCCTTAAACTAGAACCAAAATCTTTATTGCAGCTTAGTCAACCTAAAATCTCAATCTGGCGATTTCTTTAAACCAAAACCAAAATCTCTGTTTGCAACTCGATCAATATGAAATCTTAATTTGGTGATTCCCTTTAACTATAAGAAAAATCTCTATTTTTGGTTAGGTTAACCTAAAATCTCAATCTAGAGGTCCCATTTAACCAGAACTAAAATCTCTGTCTTTAGTTGGGTTAACCTAAAATCTCAATCTAGAGACCCCCTTTAATCAAAACCAAAGTCTTTATCTATAACTCGATTAACCTAATATCTCATCTAGTGATCACCTTTGACAAGAACCAAGATCTTAAAAATAGTTTGGCTAACCTGAGATCCTAATCTAGTGATCCCCTTTAACCAGAACCAAAATCTTTGTCCACAGCTTGGTCAACCTGAAATCTTAATCTAGTGATTTCTTTTAACTAGAACCAAAATCTTTATCTACAAAGAGAACCATATTCTCACAGCTATTCTCCTGCACAACTGTCTTATTTCTCAGCTTAGTTGACCTAAAATCCGGAATCTTAATGATCCCCTTCAACTAGAACTTTCTAAGGGTGTCTTGAATTCAAAACATTTTGATTGTGGAGTTAAGAACTAAGATTCATGATGGCAAGGTTCACAAAATCTTAATTTTTTTATGGTAAGCTTTCTTTGTTCTTCCTGATGACAGGGTTTGAACTTTCTTCTTGAATTTTCCTGGTGATTCATGATTGTGGAGTTAACATTTGTCTTTCTTGATGATTGAATTTAAATAGATTTCCTGATGATAGGGTTGAAAACTTGGTGCTTCCTGATTGCATGTTTATCTTGAAGACTCTTTATGATGACATGGTTGATCTTCTTATTGTCTTGAGAATTTTCTAATGGTAGGGTTTATCTCATCGTCTTCCCGTTCTAGGGTCAAAACTATGATTATTTGCTATCATTAACTTAATGATTCTTTCTTTGTCCACTCAAATTCATCACAATCTTGCTGAATTTCATTGAAGATTTTTTATGCTCCATCATCATAGAATGCCTTTGTTTGCTATCAAAAGTCTTTTATGCTCTTCTGATTCACTGACTCATTTGAGTTTCTCGTATGCTAGTCTTCCACTCAAATGTAAGTGTAGTGCCCATCTTAGACTATTTGCGACTATTACTACTCTCATGGTTTATCAAGTCTGGTCATGGTAGGCTTAGAAATTCATCCAGATGAGAAAGAACTGAAATCTATTAAAAATGTATGAAAATTAGATATTCGGGTTACATAGAGGAATTTTAGCATGGAAACCATATTTTTATTATTCTATTTTATTTATTTATTTATTTTTGAATAATTATTTTCAATTTAGATTTGTTCTGGCCCATTAGACATTTTTTAGGGGGTTATTTCATTATTGAATTTATGTTAGTTGATTACTAGTTTAGACTTATTAGCTTGTAACCTAAAAGTAGTCCATTAAAGTTACTTAAAGGAGACTATATTATGTTTTTTTTAGTTGCAAGTTTGAGCAACAAGTTGAAGAAGAAAAGTGAGTTTTCTTTTTGTTTGCTTGTAGCAAAACCACCTTTCTTTGTAGGGACAAAGATCATACACTGACTTATCAAATATTAACAAACTTTATAGTGTAGGTTTTATATTTCGTTTCCTATGACAATAGATTAGAGACCTATTTTTTCCCTAAAAACCCATTTTGTTACCCATTTTAATAAATAAAACACCTTACAAACACCCTCGAAACACATAGAAACCAATTTATCAACCTAAGAAACCCCCTAAAGGGTCCTAAAATATGGAATCAAACCAGGTTAGATTTTTTTTCATCGACTTTGATTTATTTTTTTAGGTATTATTAAGATTTTTAACAACCATCATAAAGCTAACTTCACCAAATAGAACCTGTAGACACCAAGATCAACCAATTTAGTGGTCAAAATTTGCAAATACGACAACTTTCTCTCTCTATGCTTGAATCAAACAAAAATTTATTTCTCCTTCACAAACCAGGGACTAAACGATAATAAAAATGAAGTTTTTTATTATAATTGAATTTTGAAAAACTTAAGGGATCAAAAAGGTCTAATTTTGTAAATTAGAGGACTAAATTGTACTTTTCACGTCAACTTTAAACCTGCCATATATTTTTAGTGTCCTCTCTAAGTTGGTCCTTTTTAAAAAAAAATTTATCCCTAGCCAACAAATATAAAGCAATTAGCTATTAATTTTGCAATTAAAGGATTCAATCGATGAAAAAAAAGCCAAGGGACCAAAATGAGAAAAAAAAATTAAAAAACACTACTCGAGTCCACAATGCATTGTGAGTGTGTGAACAATATTTAGCACTGTTTCACACCAGCATTCCATTTTAGTTTATTTTTGTATTTTCTATAATGAAACAGTTGTAAAATGATCGAAATGAAGGTGGTGTTAAAAGTGGGACCCGTAGTAAAAGGAACATACACGACATGAGCTCTCCAAGTAAAGGATTCCCCCCCTTCCTTGCTCTTTTTAATTATTTAAACTGCTTTTGATGATTGTTATATTTTCAATGTTTATTTATTTATTTGTGTTGAAATTAAATTTTCAACCCCAAGAGGTTCCCTAATAATCACCTAGTCCTACACCACCATTTCTTTTAACTGGTTTTCCATCTTTATATCAATATGCACCATATTTTCGATCGAAATAATACTGCAATTCAACCATATTAGTAATATCTTTATTTAAACCATTCAAAAAATCTAGCAAATGTGATTTCTCTATCTTTAGAAATATTAGCTCTAATAATAGCTATTTTTATCTTCTTAAAATACTCATCAACAGTTTTAGAACCCTGAGATAAAGATTGCAATCTATTATATACTTTTTTATTGTAATGATTAAGGACAAATCTCTTTCTCATGATTGGTTTCATCTTCTTTCATGTGTCAATTAGTCTTTTTTCATTACGCCTCCTACCAGCAACAAGTTTATCTCACCAAATAATAGCATAATCAGTGAATTTAACTACAACTAGTTTTATCTTTTTTCCCTTCTGAATATTGATGGCAGTAAAATACAAATTCCACCTTCTTTTTCCAATCCAAATAAACCTCTGGATCATTATTTCCTTGGAATGTTGGAATTTTAAGTTTTATGCTATCCAAATTACGATCTAAACCATCATGATCATTAAAACTTCTCCCTTGATTGAAATTTACCACCAAACTCTCTCCTTGGTTATGTACGAGACTTCCTTCCATAATTAACCACATCATCCTTCCTTTTGTCATCGGAGTTTTCAGCTACAATTTCATTTTGAGAAGAAAATGCTTGTCTAGTATACCTTTAAACCTCTTTTCTCTTACGACTTGGAAATAATATCTCCTAATCATATCAGTACTCAATTTATTCATCTTTCTCATCAAAGCCTCTATCATTACCTCAAAAATATCTTGTCTTTCAATAAGATCCTTCGTTTTTAACTGTGTCATACTTTTTTATGACATTATAAATACCTATAATAAAGGTTAGTAGCAAAGAAACTTTCCCTCACACACCCCCTTACGTGTTTACACTTGATTTAATGTTATTCCAATCATGTTTCACACAATTCAATTGGGCTTTTCACTCTATTAATACTACTACGTTCTTTACCCTATTATTCCTTTAGTTAGGTTCTTAAAGGTAACTTAGCAACTTAATTATCAAATAATTAATCAAAACAACATAGTGACTTTATAATAATGAAGATTCAAGAATCAAGAAAATATATGAAACTAATCAAAACAAAACTTAAGGATAAATTTACAAATAACAAAATAAATTTGTGCGAAATATAATAATGAACAAGGAAAGATAATCCAAGAAAAACAAGAATTCAATTCGGCAATACCAAGATTTTGTATGTACGTATTCGGCAAAATCAAGAAAATATTCAAGAAACTTTCGACCAACCCTAAAATTTAAAGGTTTGTATTTGGTTTTGTCTTAACTTGTCAATTCAATCAATTCTTGTATTTTTTTTCTTCAACTTTTCCCCTTTTTTAATCCATATGTTCAGCAAGAACAAGATTTCCTTTTCTTTTTCTTTTTACTCTAGGCCAAAATCAAGATAGAAGATCAAGATCAAGAACACAATTTTTCTTTGATGAGTTTGGAAAAAATCAAGAAACTAAGCAATATGATTATATATATTTATATATGGTTTGATACAAACTTTGAAATTATAAGAAAAGAATACTCTTATTTTTTAAAAAGAAACAAGATCGTAGCTCAACTAGGAAGAAAAAAAAATCATGAAATGACACAAATTAAAAATTAAAGGGATATAATCTAATAATAGCACAAGCTATGATACTAATTGATGTGGGCACCTCCTAAGATATGCTAAAATTAAATTTGAATGGTTTGCAATTTGACCCAACAAGAACCTGTCATGGAGAACCAAAGTTATATGCAAAATGATCACTCTCACCCTACACCTATAAAGAGACGTGAATTAGTAGTATAAAATCACAATGAAGTTAATAAATCATTCGAAGAGTTTGCAAATTCAATCAAGAACTTAGTATGAGAATCACTCAACTACATAAAAGATAGGAAGAATGATTATTTTTTTATTAAAATATTCTAACCTCAAAAAGACTTTACAAAAGAGTATTTATACTAGAAAAAATTATAAGTCTAATAAAATATTTCTAATGGATATGGATAAAGCTAAATAATAATAATAATAATAATAATAATAATAATAATATAATGAACCCAAATTTAAATAAAGGCCTTAATATCTCTAAAAAAACCTAATAATAACTATAATATAAATAAAACAATGACCCAACTAATTTAAATAAGACTAAGATCGTTTTCATAATCTGTTGGTAGAATCGAAATACAACTTCAAATGCATGGTTCTCTTCCATGTTAATAAATTAGAAAGCATGAAATATATCACTAGAAAACTACAGATATCTAATTTCCAATGCTTTTGAAATCGAATTAAAATTCCTTATATAGCTCTGGTTATGACCACAACAATAGTGAAAGATCAAAATTGTTATATTTGAATCTTCTTATTCTAATTTTTTTTGTAATGTCTGAATGCCTATCAACAAGCCCTTCTCGAAGATGAATTAAATTAATCAAAACTTGTTCTTAATTATTTAATATCTTCTTGAAGTCCATCTTAGCCCATGTGTGTTGAAGAAATCCATAGAAAATCTTTTTGAACCTTTTAGTTCTAAGTTTTATCATTAAATCAACTGTAACCTCTAATAATTTTTTTGGTATTGTTTAGATGATATCATTATTTAAGCAATGTTATCAATGTAATATCATTTTTAAATCAATTATGATAATTCCATTGCTTAACAAATTCCAAATCTCTATATTGTACTTAGGCAACTACACCCACGCAAGCTCGAGTTCACAAGTAGTTATATTATATATCTTATACACATGTCATCCATCAACCCATCTATTGTTATTGATAGTTAAATATCATGTCCGATACACATGTGCTTGTTAAGTGTTTTATCAAGAATGTCAAAATATTATCCAATCTATCATAACAAATACTTTTAATGTTGCATTATAATAGTCAAATTTACTATAAATTCTTGCTAAATTTCTGAAGGAATATTTCGAGCTTATTTTTCCACTTTGAAAGGGATATTAAAAATAAAAAGGAGTAAATTAAACTACAAAAATTAAATATTAATAATGGTGAATGGATTTACGGCCGACATTGCCTAATACACATTATGTTTAGGGTAAAATTGATTTTTCTTTTTATAGTTTTTTAACCATTTCCCTTTTTTTTACTACATGTTTTTTTTTAAATATCATTTCCCCCTTTTTTTTTGTAAAATTTAGAAATTCTTGCTAAATTTTTTTTTTCCTATGTCATCTATATAGTTACCTTCTTAAATTTCTCTCAAATAGTCTCTAAGAATTGCAAGGCATGCACTCGATGCATGCAACAATTCGATGAAAAAACATGTGATCTAAGGAATTGGAACCATTAATTCAAACCATATTTTAAATTACCAAGTTTTTCCTTGTTAATGTGAAAAACACTTTTGTTGTCTTTGCATACATAAACACCTTACACAAATCTTATTTTCCTTGTTTTCATACCAAAAACCAAATATCTAACTCTTAAGTAATACAATTAACTAATTTAGATTTTTCATTAATTTATAAAAAAATTATTTTGAGGTTTTAAAAATAAAATTTACTTAAAAAATATTTAACAAGGTTACATGTCTATAATATTATATTTAAATTATTTAAATTATATGTATATTTATATTTTATAAAATAAGTTATATATAAATATATGATATAAATAGTTACATTATATATATATATATATATATATATATATATATATATATATATATATATATTACATAAACTTGAAAAAAATTAAAATATTTATAAGTTATTTTTCATGACATAGATAAATTATTTTTTTATTACACTACTAAACAAATAGATCAAAAAATAACTTTATTTTAGAAATCCATTTTTCATTAGAATCAATATTCTAAAGAAACTAAACAGACGGGTCGGACCTAGGTCAAAGAACACATATTAACATAACTATAAAACGCGTGAGTTTTTTTACTGTACATGCATAACTGTGGACCAAGACAAATTCACTGTGGACTTGCACAATAGTTTTGCTACATATTATGCACTGCTATTGCACGAGTACTGTAGCATGTGAGTGCTTTCACTATAGACTGCAGGTTTCCTCTTTGCTAAAAGCATTGTAGGTTGGGGAGGCATAATGACAGGGCTGCCCTTACCACAGAGAGTTACAAAGACTGGAGGGGGTAGGGTTGTCTTTTTGGGTGAGGAGAAAATGGGTAGTTGGGATTTTAGTGGGGGGCGTTGCTCTACTGTGTTTTAAGTCAACAATTGCGGTTGGGCCATTGCATTCTCTATTAAAAGCTATTGGGTCTAGCTTGGCAGCTGGGCCCAAAGTTGTTGGGTCTGGCTGCCAGGCCAGGCCCAACACACTTTCAAAATGAGCCACTAAAGTTGGGTCATGTTGCTCAACATGATTGAAGGCACGCCCCCTAGGCTGCTGCCTCTGTGCTGGGCACACTCCAGCGCACACGTGGCGCGTGGGGTACCTGCCTCTGTGCTGGACACACTCCAATACACATGTGACACTTAGGTTGCACTGGGCGTGAGCCATGCTCGCACCCCACTTAAAAACAGTTGACGCTTGGGTCATGACACTTGACCCAAGAGGAATGGGTCCGGCGTTAGGACCCATGATCAATGGGTCTTGCGTAACGACCCAATTCTATTGGGTCGTTCATCAAGACCTAAGGTTCCTTGGTCCTAGGATTCTAAATATTATTATTTTTATTATAATTAATATTATTAATAAATTAATTAATAAATTAATTTGAAAGAAAATATTATTATTAATATTGAAAACATATTATTATTAATATTATAAATTTTTATGATATTTTTTATAAAAATAAAAAGTTAGCCCGCGGCGTAGTATTACTAAAAATATTCAACAATTCTAAGTATTAATATAAAAAAATATTATAATTTACATTGTAAATATTATTATTTTTCTTATAACAGAAAGTATTCATATAAAAAATATTATTCTTTGTTCTAAATATCATTATTTTTCTTATAATTCAAAGTATTCATATCAAAATATTATTATTTGTGTTTTAAATATTTTTTTTTATAATTCAATGTATTCATATCAAAGATATTATTATTTTGTGTTAAAATATTATTATTTTTATAATAATTCAAAGTTTTAACATAAGAAAATATTATTATTTGTATTCTAAATATTCATGGAATTAAATATAGTATTATTTGTGTTATGAATATTATTATTTTTTACTATAATCAAAAGTATTAATATTAAAAATATTATCTTTTGTGTTATAAATATTATTATTTTGATAATAATTAATATTATTAATAAAATAATTACTAAATTAGAAAACAATTATTGTTAATATTGAAAAACAACTATAGATTTGATTTGAAAGGTAAAATTAAAAATTATTATTATTATCATCATTAATAAATTTTAAAAAACTATTATTACTATATAAGAAAAATCACGTTGTGACACATGGGGCTTGGGCTCCTGCCTCTGTGTTGAGCATATCGCAGCTCACACATGGCACTTGGGCTACCTGCCTAGGGGCTGGGCATCCCGACACACACGTGGCGCTTGCGCAGCGCTGGGAGTGAGCCATGCCCGCTCCCCACTTGGGGATACCGACACTTGGGTCATGGCGTTGGACCCAAGAGAAATGGGTCTGGTGTCAAGACCCAAAATCAATGGATCGTGCGTAGGGACCCATTTCTATTGGGTCCTTCATCAAGACCCAAGGTTCCTGAGTTTTAGGATTCTTAATATTATTATTTATTTTATAAATATTATTATTTTTATTATAATTAATATTATTAATAAAATAATTAATAAATTTGAAATAAAATATTTTTTATTAAAATAAAAGTGAGCTCACGGCACAGTAGTATTAAAAATATTTAACAATTCTAAGTATTAATATAAAAAATTATAATTTGTGTTGTAAATATTATTATTTTTCTTATAATTCAAGGCATTCATATCAAAATATTATTATTTATGTTCTAAATATATATATATATATATATATATATATATATATATATTATTTGTGTTATAATATTATTATTTTTATAATAATTCAAAGTTTTAATATAACAAAATATTATTATTTATGTTCTAAATATTATTGGAATTAAAAATAGTATTATTTGTGTTATGAGTATTATTAGTTTTTACTATAATCAAAAGTATTAATATGAAAAATATTATCTTTTATGTTATAAATATTATTATTTTTATAATAATGAATATTATTAATAAAATAATTGCTAAAAAAATTATTTTTAATATTGAAAAACAATCATAGATTTGATTTGAAAGGTTAAATTAAAATTATTATTATTATTATTATTATTATTATCACTAATAAATTTAAAAAAATTATTATTACTATTAAAGAAAAATCAAGTGGGGACACCTGGTGCTTGGGCTCTTTTCTCAGTGCTGGACACATCCCTGTGCATACGTGGCGTTTAGATTGTCTGTCTATGGGCTGGGCACATCCCAGCGCATACGTGACACTTGAGCTATGACAACTATTCTCAGTGTTGGACACATCCCTATGCATACGTGGCGTTTAGATTGCCTGTCTATGGACTAGGCACATCCCAGCGCATACGTGACACTTGAGTTATGACAACTATCCTTAGATCCCGCATGATGCAGAACCGAACATAATTTTAGGTCATTGACTATACAGAATTCAAAATAAACTTAAATTTTTTCCATGCAGATCCAAATAGCTTTGAATCCTAGTAAAGTCGAGACACAACTTTTTTATGAAAATATGACGAGGCATGTAACTAAAATCCGTCGACAACGTTTTTAACAGAGGAAACGCGTTTATAAATTAATTCAGAAGAAGGATTCAATTAACATTTAAATTGTTAGAAGGGTGTTATTAACCAATTGCTTGTAACGTAGGGACCGTATGTGAGGTGTTATCAACCAAGGGAGAAAAATAAAAAACGCGGTTCTGGATGTGCTGCTGCTTTATCTCTCGGGAAAATTTTGGCCAGGAGGCGAGGGGTTTAAGCTTCGGGCACACGTGTCCGTAACCATTAAGACGACGCCACGAATACAAGTTAAAAAAGACAACCGTCAAACAAAATCCTTCCAAGCATCAACCAAAATTTCTTCCAACACAAGAGAAAGAGTCTGTAAAGACTTGATTTCTTTTAATCAGAGGATCGAGATCTCCTTTTCTCTCTTCAAGCAGCTATGTTCAAGTTCTGGTATTCCCCCCCCCCCCCCCCTCTCTCTCTATCTGGGGATTTGATAGATTAATCTGAATTTCTAGGGATTTGATTTGATTTGATTTGATTTGATTATGTTGTTGTTGTTGTTATCATACCGTGAAAATGGTTTTTATTTATACAATTACTGTGCTGATCCTGATTGATTGATGGTTTTGTGTTTTTTTCTGTTCATTTTCCTACAGGGGTCAGGAACGACAAGAGCAGGCGCGTCCACAAGATGTTAATCCTGCACAATCTTGGTACCCTCCATCTGTAGTTACTTCTCCTTCTTCTTCACGCCCTGCAACACCAACTAGTAGTTCTTCTAGTTCCCACAGCTTACAAAGGCCTACTGAACGCCCACTCTCTCCTTCACCTGCTGAAGCTGCTGCCATTATTACTCTTTTGAAGGACAAGAGGTTTGTTGTTTAGATGGGATAAACATACTGCATGCTATTCTCTACCTGATATGCTCATAATGTTCTAAATCCTTTTTCATCTGCATCTGTGTTTTAGCAAATATCAAGGCAAAGCTTTTATGTTTTTTTTGCTCTGAATCTCTTAGTTAGCTTTCTTTAAGGTTTTTCTCTCCCATGATTTTTTATTGTTCTATCTTGTAATGTTAGTTGCTACATCGAGGTATGGAGCTTTGATAAATATTGCCGCCTTTATAGACAACAATTTCTTTTACCAAAATGAATAAAAGTAATTAAAGAAAACGTTACGCACTTGTTTCTGTAAACATATGAAGGAGGAGAGTTTAAGTCTGTGTCTTTGGTGGGAATGTTTTCGATCAAAATAGATAATTGCCTCTGTAGCTTGGGAGAATTAATACAGGTAATCTGATTGCGTTACAAGATGTCGTGTTTTGTTCATTTTCTAACTACTTGTTTTCTTTGAAATTATGTCTAGTGTTGATGAGCTACGGAAGCTATTGTCTGATAAGGATGCATACCATCAATTTTTACTTTCACTTGACCAGGTTAAAATTCAAAACAATGTAAGTTGAGCTAATTCCTTCCTTTTTCCCATCATCTGCATTTACAATTAATTTTACCCCTTGAGTGGTATGGGTTAAACACTAGTGGACTCCATTCAAATTGGTAGGATCAGAAAAGCCTAGTTACCTGCTGGTATTGCCTTCTTGCCCTCATCTTGCTGTTTGTTTCTAGGGATCTCATTTTCCAAGGAACTTGCAGTATTCTTTGTTGATTCTTTAAATGATCAATTGAAGAAGTGACGACTGAACAGTAGTTAGTAAATGGAGGAATAGAGATCATTTTGTCTTTCACTAGATCTTCAGATTTTGAGAATTGTCTAACATTATTACCAGTTAGGAGAAGTGGATGAAAATTTCAAACAATTTCCTCTGCTTGGATACTTTAACAAGGAGATAAATGGAGGTAAGAAACAAAATTAATGATTATAATTTCCCTCTCGATTCACTTCTTATTTCTCTTGAAAATTATGCCTCATTTGTAACTGACTCTGAATATACACAAGGAACAAGCCACCTTCTATTGTAAATTTATCTCACTTCTCTGTATCTTTACAGCATCCAAATTATTCCAGCCAAATGTCACTTCTCTGTATCTTTACAGCATCCAAATTATTCCAGCCAAATGAACTTTGCTTCTTTTCATTTCTCTTCTTGTGTCCTTAGTTTTAGCGCCATCCCCTGCCACTAACTTACTCAATTAGTCGATTATTATCATTCTGGTAGGTATGCAAATAGACTTAGCTTCCTCTTCCATTCTCCAGAATCAAAAGTGAAGATGTTGATGTGATCACAAGGAATAACACTGTTTGTTTATCTGTAGAATAAACTGCAAAATGGGCAGTTATAGTCTTAAGAGTAACTTTGTTCCCATGGTAACAAGTCAGGCACGTATGTAAATTCAGACGTGCGTGCACATACAAATATGCTCCCATACCCAAGGAAGCATGTAGGCATCAGAATAAATCACCTGACTTGTGTTTTCTTGATGTGATTGCATACTTGTGCTTTTCTGAACCGCACCATAACTGCAACTAAAAATGCAAAACTGCCATGTCTTTTGCATGATATTAAGTCATACCTTTGTTTCCTTAGTCTTGCAAGAAGAGGGGGAAATCAAAACTTTTCTTCCCCTTCTCACCTTTTGGAAAGTCCGCATACTTGTTTGTGACTGCTTCTTTTGCTGTTTCCATCAGATAAGAGATGAGCTTTGCAAGGAAACTCTGCAGCTTGCCAGTAAGTTGCTGGAGCCTTTTTTTGAAATATTTAAAGTGGTTTAGCTATAAATGCATGAACTAATGCCATCTAATTGTTTTTTTATGTATAGGAGAGAACTTGGAGAAAGAGCCACGCATAATGGAGCTAAGAAATCAAGTGAGGTTTTGTGCCGTTTGTCATTTCCATGCTTGCTTGTTTAATCTAATGCATTGAATTTGAAACCAACTTGAAACCAATTTTCCTTTTCTCGTGTGCTCAGTGCAGGATAATTCGGACAACTGAGCTGGCTGCTGCTCAGGAAAAACTAAATGAGCTAGAAAAACAGAAAGAAGAGTTGTTGAGGTCCTGCTCTCCCGCCTCCATCCTGCAAAGGCTACAAGGTACACTTTGAAATTAAAGTCAGTCCATTTGAAGGCTCAAAACATATGGTAAAATGAGAAATGAAAGGCATTTTCTTAGGCATAATCTGAATATATGTTCCTCATCTGCAGAGGCAATGAATAAGACAGAGGAGGAATCCGAAGCCTTCCACAGGCAGTTCCTTGATAAGGAGATAGATCTTGGGGCTTTTGTGCAGAAGTACAAAAAACTCCGTACCACCTATCACAAACGAGCACTCATCCATCTTGCAGCAAAAGCATCTCCGACTGGGTGACCTGTACTTGAATGTATACAAGTACACTGAGAGCACATGTTAACTTGTTTGTGTAGTAGATTCATATATTCTGATGTACTTTCGACATGGTGGTGTATCATTCGCTCATTATATTTTTTCAGTATGTTCGTGTATCATTTGTTATTAGTTTTTGGTGCGATTCTGTCATTCTGCTCACCAATTTTATCAGTTTCATTCTGCTCACCAATTTTATCAGTTTCAACAAATACTAAAGCGAACTACCAAAATAATAATAATTTGTGTTTGTAAAGGGATTTTAAAGCTCATGAAGGTTTCCTATGTTTTTCCTACCCTTGTGGGAGATGTTCAGTAGAGTTTACTATTTGTGTCTGTATAATTTGTCACGAATGATTTCTTCTCTCTCACGTTGAAACGATTAGAACAAATGCGGCAGACCCTGTTATAAGTAACAAAAGTTATTGACTCTGAATATACTTAGCTTCTGGGAACTTAAAGAAGGATAGGTAAAGACCGGTTTTTGGCCTGGTTACAAAATTATAGCAGTCAAGTTCCACCTATCTTTTATCGTCACGCAACCAGATACCCGTATCTGGCCTGGTTATTAGTGGTTTCAACTTCTAAATCCTTTACTGCAGGGTCAAATCCTTGCAGAAACTAGATGTGCTTGACAAATTATATTGGGCTCTAGTTGCAGAGGAAGAAGTAAAAGTACAGTTCAATGGAAATCTCCTTGTGGAAAATAAAACAGGGTTTCTATTTTTTGAACATGAAAGAGAGATAGTAGCTCTTAAATTCATCTTCTTTTTGTGCAACTTAGTCAAGGGAAAAAGATGCACTCTAATCATAGCTGCCTCACTTGATCTTGTTTACATTATTTCTCTAACTTTGGTCCATAAACTTGTACCTTCAAGTTTAAATCTTGCTTTAAGTAAAAATATTGATTTAGACTCGAAAGTCATTTGACTCAAGATAATGTTAAAGAAACAAACTTATACCATATGTTGCTATGTTATTACCAAATATATATAGTCACCGCATAATCATGTGATAGAAAGCATCCCTTATCTTTCCTACCGAGAATTTGCATTACATGTACTTTTATTTGGCCAACAAATAACCTATGATAACGAAAGATAATAAAGTTGGTAAGCAAAGAAATGAGCTTCTTGTCAAGGGTACTGATAAATAGAACAGAGATTACTCATGTTCATGAGATCTACCAATATCAGCAATCAACAGCTCCCAGAAACACTATCTCAGATCCCACTCGGCCAGTTAACAAAAGGTCTCATTCTCTTACACGATCTAGTTCTTTTTCCCACTTAAGACCAAACATCTGTCGCCCAAATGGTACGATGAGGTTGTAGCGGAAAACCTGCAGTGCATCATCTACATTCAAGTCATGTGCATATCAACCATACAGAGGAGAATATTTACAGGGACAAGATGAAATAGTAGCAGCAGAAGGAGATGCTCCATTGCCACTAGCTGCACATGGGCATTGACAGAATTGTACCCAAGACAGTGCAACAAATGTTTTAACTTAGTAGAATTAGGACCATCTCCTATAGGAAGTTTCAACCATCTGTAAATCTTAAGCAGCTAAGCATCTACAACTGGGAGACAAACCAAAGGCACGGCGCATCAAGGTTCAACAGCTCCAACTGAGCTAAAGGCCACATGAAATTTAACATTAGGCAGAGATGGGTAACGAAGTGCTGACCTTATTGTTGATATGACGCAGTTGAACTTGCAAAATCTCTGACCCTTCAATCCATTTGGAGTGATCCCCATTGCATTTGCTCATCCAAGCTTTCTTCAATGCTAACCGCCATTCAGATATCTGGCGCCTTATCTCTTTGTTAAGCTCAACCCACTCGGGTGCACATCCATTTTTTGAAAGGATTCTATACAAGGTGTCTTCGGCTGGGTCAGCATGAGAATTCGTACTGAGGTTAAGGGGTTTTCCTCTCCCTGGTAAATTCTCAAATTGGCCTTCTTCCATTGAGTGCCATATTCTTTGCTCTACAACGTTGATAATGTCCGTTTCTGACCTGTCCAAATGACAACCAGACATCATATTCCAGAATCATGACAATCAAATTGGAAAAAAAAGAAGAAGAAAGAAGAGAGAGATCTTTGGTAGGATAATAGCAATTATGTGCAATCAACCAGCAATTCTTTGGTGAACTGAGCTAAGATTTTCAAGTACAATGAGATAGGAGGTAAAGTTGAAAGGCCACTGATGCTGCTGAACCAAGTACTCGCATAATCTAATAATTAAAGGCAGAAGCAGCCTGAGCCTGTGCGTAAAAATCCTAAGCGCACGGGAAATGTGGCAGTATGATAACCCCCCAAGCGCATATAGTTTTTCTACAACATTAGCTAGTTCTTTTGTTAACCCCAAGCACCCCCTGCATCGCCGTGATAAGGCACAATTTTCTTTGATGGAGCATTAAAGGTAGAACAAAGAAGATAGCAGTAGTAGTTGTAATACAGAATCTCAGCACTTTAATAAAAGAACTCAAAACAACGGATTTTATTTTCCTACAGCCAAATAATAATAATAATAATAAAAGAGAGCATGAATTGTTAGTATTACAAATAATAAAAGCAGGCAGAAGAGAGCATGAAGGAACTGACCTAACAGAGTTGCGTTGGCCACGGAGTTCAGGAGGGAGCTTGCGGTCATTGACAGCGTCAATTACAGCTGATAGACGTTCTTCTTCCCTTATCTTCTTGTCCTTATCACCATCAATTTTGGGAATGGAAGAAGACGATGCCGCCCTCCAAAAGATGGCTGACTTCTTATTATTATTTGATTTATTAATCAACCATGAAGACAAGACAACTTTTCCATTTCTCGCAGAGCGAACCGCCATGGTGGTCATCGCCACACCCACACCCTCCTTGAATACAAATTAAGCTATTTCTTAACTATTAAATTTTAATCTTATTTTATTATTCAGAAAAAAAAAAAAATTGTGCGATTTACACTCCGCCTCGTCAACATGTGTCATCCCTTTTACAGGTGCGACCGGTAAACGGAGCCTGCCTGTCATTGTGTAATCAATTATTAAGATTTATTTTGTACTAAAAACCAAAATTAGATTATTGGTTAGAGGAGAGAAATGAAAAACTTAAATAACTATTTTTTTTTTCAAATTCTCGTGTTTATCTATGAAGAATCTGTCGAACTGAAAAATAATCATTGATCAATTGTTCACAAATCAACTAACCCGTAGTTGAAATATTATTATTTTTATCAATTAAGCTATTTATTCTTAGTTTAGTTTTTTTTTTTTTTGTCACATTGTTGACATTCAAAACTCTCTAAAATAAAATAAAATAAATAATGAAGTTAACACCTAATTATTAAAGAAAATTAAAAATTTTAAATAAATATTTATCTTAGATATTCAAGTGTTGGATTAGTTATGCCTAATAGAATATTAACGTCACGCTTATCGCATCCTTTCAAATAAAAAGTTATCTATACTATGTGTTTTCTCCTAAGTTTATTATATCAAGCTATTAATCATCTAATTTTATTTCTAATCTTATTTTGGATTTATTTTAAAAAACAGTGTTGGTCCCTAAGAGTCGGAGATTTCTTCGATTTTAAAAAAAATGATATTAATCCCTAAAGATAGGTAATTTTGTCGGTTTTTATGATTTTGATATTAATCCCTAAAAATAACCTTCATAACCATATACACACCCCCATTGTCTTCCTTTATAAACATTTTCCACCAAAAAACAATTTCCCTTCTCCAACCCAACACTGCAATAACCCATAATATTCCTCGTAATAACCCAATTTTGGATCCTAAAAAATTATTTTATAAACAATATAGTTGTCATAACCCAATTTTAGATCCCCCAAAAGACTTTATTCATCCCATCTTGTTTTATAAAAAAACATATTTTTCTTTTTTTATTCAAAAATCCAAAAGAAAAAAAAATTTAAAATCCAAAAATATTTTCAGGACACGAGGAGATAAGTCATTGAGCCACAACAAACCAAAATGCTAGAAGAATAGCTAGATTGAGGATATTTTCACAATATAGGATGAAGAAAAAAAGAAAATTGAGGTTGAAATCCAGACTTGACCAAAATTAAAAGAATTAATTAAATCTAAGGATTTAATTAAACTTCTAATATGTTTAATTGACTTATTCAATGACTTAATTGAAGAGAAATTAAGTTTGAAAATCATTTGAGCAAAAATTGAAAGAATCAATTAAGTTTAAAGACTTAATTAAACTTTTAATGGGTTTTATGGATTCAATCACAGACTCAATTGAATAAAATCAAGTTTGAAGGCCTAATTTAAATCAATTCACAAAGATTGAAAGATTAGGAACACAATTTAAACTTGGAAAGACTAAATTGGTGCTAAAAGGGGTTCAATTGAGAGAAATTTAAATATTAAAGGTTGATTGATGGTCAAATTGAATAATTTCAAAACCAATGATCAAAGTGCAGGAGGTGCATGAGTTCAGGGGTTGAAATTAATAAAATCAGGGGTCAATTTGAAAGAAATTGAAAGTTTGATGGTTGATAGGGTTCAAATTGTATAATCTGGAAACCAGGGATTAAGTTGTAAAAGGTGCTTAAACTAAAGGATTTAAATCAAGGTTTTCAATGTGCAATTGCAAAAATTGAGAAGTTTCAGGATCAACTAAGGATGTCTATGCTAAAATTGGAAAAGTAGGGATTGAATTGAATTTTTTCTAAAATTCAATTTAAAAACCTTATTTTGTAGGGTTTAAATGATTGACATATCACTCAATTTAAAAACCTTCAGGTGAATGAACGTAGTAACTCTAACCACCTTAGAGGCTCCAACCACCACCATTCGACTGACAAACATCTCCGCTATAAGAATCAGCTACTTCCATCAAACATTTACATCCTATTTGCTTCAAAAAAATCAACAATGTTTTGTTCCTAATCAGTCACCCCTACATCAACAGATTCAAGTTAATCGAGGGCCAACCTTCCAATCAATGAATGTGAAGTTCTAGACCTCTAAATCAAGTGTGGTTTGTTCCTAATTATAGATTCACATCCCCTCTACAAGGTTTAGGTCTAGCAATGATATGTTTATGGCTCAATCTCCACAATTATCTTGACAAAGTACTTAACCCAATCATTTATGACTGAAGAAAAATTCACAATGACAGAAAAAGCTCCAAGGTTATTTTTTCATGTTTGATTTCAGTTTATAAGAGGTCAAAAAGGGACTCGACACCACCTATTTTGAAAAGAAAGGTTTTGGAAGAGAAAGGATAGGATTATTCCATAAAACCTCTTAGAAAAACCACCATGCTTTTGCAATTTCTGGTTTTTGTTTGCTTATAAAAGGGCATCTGTTCTTGAGTAGAAGGGAGGTGGATTTGAAGAGAGATAAATAATAGAGAGAAACAGAGAGGAGATTAGAAAGAAAACAGAGAAGTATTCTCGAATAAATAGACAAAAGTAAAGCAAATCATGTGAAAAATTGAAGTAGAAAAGGAGAAAAGAAGAAGTTCATACAAGCTAAAGAGTTGAAAACAAGAGAAAATGAAGTAACAAAATTCATAAAAAGAAAGCTACATTATTCAACAAGGTAAACCTAAAATTTTGGTGAGATAGCGTAGCCCAATGGGCACACCTCTCTTTTAATGTCTTCCATGTTAATATTTTTGTTTGTTTATTATTGTTTTTGTTAATTTCATTTCATTTTAGAAGCTATGTTTAGCATATTATTGTTCTTGGATGTGATATGCATTTGTTAAGAAAGTAAGTTAAAAAATGGTTTTGAGTATATAACTTGCTGATTTTTTACTGTTAAATCATGTGTTAGTATGCTTAAATGTTTGTTTTTAATGACTTAAAGTTAAGTTTAATTATTTGGTTTCCTTTTTTATATATATGTTAAGACCTTTTATTGGTCAAGATAATGACTGCAAATTGCTTTTGGTGTGTTATTAAAAGTAATAAGGTTAGTTCATGTTAAGTTTGGGTTATGAATGATTATCAGGTTAGTATAACAGTGTTTCAAAAAAGAATGTTTATGAAGTTTTGAAAATGAGGTACTATTGCATTCTTTTTTATGTTTTTTTTAGAAGTTTTGTTGTTTAGAGAGGTTGTCATGAGTATTCTAAAGTCAGGTCTACCATGTTTAGACCTTATTTCTGGGTTCTTATGCGTCTATATAGGTTTAGAGGGGTTGTCATAAGTATTCTAAAGTCAAGTCTACCATGTTTAGACCTTATTTCTAGGTTTTTATGCGTCTATATAGGTTTTAGTTGGTTATTGTCTTTTTTTAGGTTGTCTTTGAATTTAAGAATCTTTGAAAAAAAAAAAGCCAAAGTAGCTTTTCTCTCTTTAAAATGACTAACAACTAGTGATCCTTTTCTTCTTAAAAAAACCACCTCCCTTATACATAACCATCAGTCACCACAAGTAACCACCAACACTATACCACACTGACTACCACCTTTAATAGCCTCTCTTTCATCCTTTTTTTATATACCAACTTATGGCTGCCACCATACATAAACCAGCTTATTTTATTCTTCAACCATGACAATCACAAGGACCCATCTCCACTATAATTTCCAATCAAAACTGACCCCAAAAACATCTCTAAATCAATCTAGAAACAACCTCTATATCATTTCCAGCTACCCATAAAAACATTAAACCTGACGCTGCCTTCTTCATTTAGTTATGGCACCTGAAAAGAAGCAGCCCACCACAAATCATAACCACTATTTTCTCCTTTACTAAATCAGCTTTTGAACACATCCATACCATCAAACAACCAGCAATGAAAGGAAAATAAACCGAGAGATAATAAGAGAGAGAAGCACATCTATGAAGATGATATAAAATCAAAACTATTTGTGTGGATTTATTTTTTTACAAGTGCTGATGAAACTCACCACTAGCATAAACGTGAAGAGGAAAATGAGATATATCCAATTTCACTAGGTGTCGACCTTCTATGAATGGCAGCACATGTGCCCACGTGCTAGCAGTGGCAGTGACACGTGGAACTCATGGGCCAGCACTGTTCCTGCAACACCAACTTGCTCCCAATAGCTTATTTGTTTGATCTCTATAGCTCCAATCTGCTTCTAACATTCTAGAAGGTTCATTTCAGATTTTGGATGATTTTTGAAGTGTTTTTTATAATTATTATTTGATATTTGATAATGACGTTGTAATTATGTATAATTGTAAGGTGTGTGAGTTAATCAATGAAGAGGTATGTGTGTGTGTGTGTGTGATGCATAAATTTTATTTTGTTAGCATGTGTTAGATAAATAGATAAAAGAAAAACGAGATTAAAAAAATTAACTATTTGTTTTAACTTGCATTATGGCCAAGTCCTAAAAAAATAATTTTATGCATATTTTTTTTCATAAAAAGGAAAGATAAAAAGAAAAACATTTGTTTACATATTATTGTATGTTTCAAAAACAAGAAAATTCAAACAAACAATTTTTGCATGTATGGATTTTATAACAAGTTTGTATAAATCCATTAGAGCTTGACCTAAATTTTAAAAACATCAAAAAACCAATTTGTTTATCTTTAATATCAGGATTTACAAACTTACACGTAAAACATGTTTATAATATAAAAGGGGGCAAATTAGGCCTATAATAAATAAAATAACCTTCTTCTCTTTCTCCCTTTCTTTACTTTTAATATTTGAGAATTATAAACTTATATGTAATATATATTCCTAGTATCAAGGGAAATAAAAACATAAAATATAATAGAATATATTTTTGCTTTATAATGGTTTGGTTTGACCTATAAAGTCATTGTCCACCTTACCGATATGGGTCTGGTTTAACCAATAAACAGACAAATGGTTAAAAATACAATAAAGCCTTAGTAATTATTAGACAAATAAACAATGTAACTTACCTTAAGTAAGGTATATTAGGGGTGTTAGTGTCTTCCCTATACATAACTAGTCGCCTTATTCAATCTTTATAGACTAATTATGATCCCTAGTGACCAAAATACTAGGTGGCAATTCCAAACCTTTAAACCAAAAAATGACAAGAATTACTTGTTCTTTCCATACTCGAATAAGATCTGGAAGGATGATTATCGTGATATCATACACACATAATAGAATGATGACTCCACTATAAATATATTTTGGTTGGTCTATGCATTTATTTTTAACATGTATTTTATAAATATTGCTCATGCGTTGTATATTGAATGTAGATTAATTCCTTCATGCGTCACATGCTTTAATTTTTTAGAGTACACACAAACTTTTTGGTTAGGTAGGAGATTAATAGTCTACCTTATGACTGTAGATCAAGGTTCAGGCTCGTGAAATACCCTACTAAAATCTAAGTATTTGCTTGGTAATGGTAGGCATACGTGTCTTAATAGAAAGCCTAATATGTAGCATCATATAGATTTTACAAGAGTCTAAGCTATTATAAAATGACTAAGATGGATATGGATTCCCTCATCAATGTAATGATGACATTTGGTTCCTGAATCTATAGATGACGACCATTATCACCGTTGAAGAGTGAATCCGTATTTAATTTACCTTTTCTTTTTTGTAAGCATCTTATATTTATTTGCTTTATGAAATATAGGCCAACACCTATAACCCAAAACCTTGAAATCCATAAACACTCAACTTAAAAAAAAAGCTCATGGAGAATGAAGAAAAGGCATAGTTAGAAGCCCAACACAAGGAGATGAATGACATCAAAGGTGATACTTTTAGGCTCACTGGTTTACTCGAACAAATCCTAACATCCAGACTTGGACAAAGAACTTCTACTCGGTCTACAGTTACTACCCAACTTGCACCTATGCAAATACCTCTTTTCACTTCATTCCACAGATTTTGGGACAATTGGCACCTTGATGGAGACCTAGTTCACTATACCTTTTTCATTTTCTCAGCCAACACCAACTGTAGACCTTATTGTTTTAACCTAGTTGGCAAAGGTGATAAAAGATGAGGATTTTGATAAGTTATTTGACATTAAAGAGATATTAAGTGAAATTGAAAGGAATCAATTTTGTATGATCCAATGAAAGCCATTGAAATGTGTTTGGTTCCAAATATAATGGTCCATAAGAAGTTCAAAGTGTTAGAATTTGCTAAATACACAAGTACGCAGTGCCCGATGACTCATCTAAAAGTGTATTATAATAAGATGACAGAAGTCATCCGTGATAAGAAATTCCTTATCCATTTTTTTCTAGGAAAGCCTATGTGGTATTGCTCTAAGTTGGTATACGCAATTGGGTAACACTAAGATTAAGAGATGGAAAGACTTAGTGAATGCCTTTGTCAAGCAGTATAAATTCAACATTGATATTGCATCTAACAAAATGAGCCTACAAGATATGGAAATGGGTGACAGAGAATCTATCAGGAGTATGCCTAGAGGTGACATGGAGTAATTGCTCAGGCGAATCCTAAACAACTAGAAAAGGTGATAGTTCATCTATGAGTTTTAAGGTAAAATGGAATTAGTCAGATTTGTGAATGATAATAGTAACTACTACATTGTCATCTGATCTTTTCAGCATAACAAGTGGTTGGTAAACACTATAAGACATAAATGTTGTTGGGGAATTTAACCTAATAAAGAGTGTAACATTTGTGAAGACTGTTGTTATGGAACATTGTTATTCAACTTTTTTTTTTTAATTATGCTTTTTTATGTATTGGGATTGCATCACATCTTTTTAATGAAATATACATTTTCTATCTCTTTGTTGTTTTGAAATCAAGAGATATTTTTTGGAAAGTAATAACTAACATTTTTATTATTGTCCATGATTGGATAAATGTAATGGTAAAAATAGTTGAACCCCAGGTGTACTATACAAGACACTAAAAGGAAATCATCATCCTTTATGAGACTCATAAAATTGAACCTCATAAGTGATCTCGTGGCTTTGTTTAAAACATTATGACCAAATTGGTTTTGTAAAAAACCCTCGCCAAAATAATCCTGAAAAATTGAATTTACTTTTTTTATCTAAAAAATAAATTGATGTTTTCTCAAAACAGTATTTAGGCACTAATTAGTACTTAAAAGTGTATTTTTATCAAGGTTTTATATCATCATTTTGCACTTGAAGTATTAATAACTCTTTAACTAGAGCATGTTTTATAATAAAATGTCTAATAATATAAGATACCTTTAATTTATAGTAATTGTTCATCTTAAATACAGGCCTATCACATAAATCAAAGGATTGATTGATGAGTTCAACTACTGAAATTAAGAAGACAAAGAGAGGGTTAAGCTTAGAAAAGAGATGCTGGTTCAGTCCAAACTGGAACACTGTTCAGTCATTGGGTCATATCTGGAGTTGTAGATCTTGGATTTCAATTTGGTTTATATAGCGAGAAAGCTAAGACATAGGCCTAAAACATTCATGTGGAGTCCAAGACTCAATTCTACTGTCTCGAAGTCCAAATCTTAGCAACAACAGAAAAGTCGGAATCTGTCCTGCAGCCCAGACACTATTCAGTGTTCAGCCCATATATCGAGTTCGAGAAGTCCAAATGTACCTATTATTTTTTTGTTAGAAAGCTGAGACAATTTCCTAGAACTTTCATGGGGACAATCTGTTTAAATTTTGACGTTAGCAATGACGTTTTGTTCAGACAAGAAGATAAAGATTGTCACCAAGTCAAGATGTGGTCACCCACTCAACAATTAGTCACCAAATCAATAGTTTCAACTTTTGGCCTATAAAAGGAGGCATTTGCCATGCATTTAGGCATCTTGGTTTTCAGATCAAGATCATGTTCTTGCTCTCTCTCTCTTTATATTTTTGTAATGCTTAAGTTTTGTTTATATTAATCTCTTGTTTATGCTTTTCATTTCCTTCCCTTTACTTAGTTAACTTATATCTTATTTATGTTATTATCTTGTTTATTTATGTTTCTCTCTTTCATTATGTTTAGCTAAGTTTATTATGTCAAGATGAAAAGGTTACACTAATGGTGTAAGAATAAGTATAATATAAACTCAACATGGACTTTAATGTTTGATACTAACATGTTTTGTATTTGTTATCTTGTTCATTTTTAATACTTTGCTTGTTAAATGGTTAATCTAGATTTATGTTGTATAACCCTTGGTACAACAAATACTTGGCACTTTCATAGCCCAATCATTGGTATAAGTGACACCTGTGCTATGAAAGGAACTTGATTTGTTGTTAATATAAGTTATAATCATGAATACCTAACATCATTTACAAGTATTAGCATTATTCGAATAAGATAACTAATGTAATCATGTTAACAATTTATAATCAGATTGGAACCTCCTTTGTGTGTGGTTTCCAGTTAAGTAATAAAAAGAGTTTATATTATACTTGTTTGAAATACCATTAGTGGATCCTCTAACCTTGACAATTATTTTATCCTTGTTTAATCCTTATATCAATATCACATCTCAAAGCTCTCTTCAACTCTTTTTCTATCATTATCTATTTCTTTATTTGTAGTTTATACAGTTAACCTCCCTGTGGTTTGACCCCGGTCTTGCCGGGTTATTTATTACTTCGACACTCCTACACTTGGGAGCAGACATCAACTCTTTGGTCGTGTCAGGCACCCTTTTCATAGAGTGACAAATAAATCATTCAAGCAATTTTCATTATAAGGTGACCAAACAATTTTGAACTAAAAGATATAAAATGAAAATGTGTAGTTATCCTCACAATATGTCTCTTGAGCCATGTTTCAGGTATGAAAATGACATGTAGTGAATTTGATAGTTATAGACTTCAAAACGCAGTTCTTTGCAAGTCCAAAACATTATACTAGACGAGGATAAAATCTATCGGTTCTAACCGCTTGTACTTGAAATGATGAAATGCCATCTTTTTTTATTCCTTTCACATTCTAAAAACATATCTCTTGTGGTTCCTATTTGAGTCTACTTAAGTTTTTTTTTCCATAAAAACCCTGACTAAGATCACACCCTACACTAGGGGCAAATGAAAATTCCAAAGATAAAAGTTGATCATGACTAGGATCACACTCCATGCTGGAGGAAAATAAAAATTTCAAAGATCAAAAGTTGATTTTAACTAGAATCATACCCCACACTAGGGGTAAATGGAAACTCAAATACCAAGAGTTGAGAAAAACTATGAAATCTAAAAGAGCCTGAGAAATCCAAATGATGGGGAGCATGCCTAAATGTAAAAAAATAATGACCTTATCAAGGTAAAAAAAAAATGAAGATGCCCAACCAAAGCAATAAAAAAGGACAAATAAAAGAAATACAACAAAAGAGAAAAATATTGAAAGATACAATGAGTCAAGTAAATGACAGTGATCCTAAGTCTTTAGAGCTTTGAAACACTCTTTGAACCTATGAATCCCTTTCATTCATAGCCTATACTATGTGCCTTTAAAAATCCTTTTTGATCAAGCAAGAAAGCAACCTAGAACGATAAATAACACTCTCAAAATAAAAAGAAATTTTTCACAGGAATCATGACATTGCAAAGAAGCTACTTATTATTCATGTTGATAAAATAAATGCTACAAAAAGAAACAATTTTTTCTCAAACAAAACATTGAGCTTTCACTCGAGCCTCTTGGATTGAAACTAAAAAGGTAAAATGTCACCTCATCATATACCTTCATCCATTTTAATATCACTTGCATAAGAGATCAAATCACCATTTTACTAAAAAAAAGATTAAACCCCCTAGGAATTGTAAGAAACTCAAAAACAATTTTTTTAAAAGTTTACATTGTGTAATTTTTTGTTTTTAGAATTCAAGAGACTGATTTGAGCCATGGCTAGCCTAACTTTGACCTGACACTTCTTTCTTATCCTATACATTGTTAATCATCAACAAAATACTTGCAAAATTGCATTTTGGTGTTGAAAGACATGTCTTGAGGTCTCAACCAAAGAAATACTTCCTAACTAACGTCTTAGTGATTTCAAGCCAACAATATAACATACATTATACATGTAAAATCTGTTTATGAAGTGGTCTTAAAACATGAAAATTTGTTTTTCTTAAAAAATTCTTTATTGACTAATTTTACAAATTTCTTGATAAAGAAATGATGATGCATGTATTCAAGGTTTATAGAAAAATAAACGCGTCTAGGCCAACTGAGGGCAAGTTAGTTTAGACAAACCCATTTTGATAATAATAGTAATTTAGCAAAATCTATCAAAGCCATGAATGACATATGATAATGATGAGTGCCTTTTAATGATAGTCAGAAAAACAAGCACCACTAGATCAGCTGAGAGCAATGTTGCTAAAAAATAGTTTATGAAAGTTGATGACTTGATGAACTCCATCAATAATTGAGAGTAATGCCACACTTGGGGGAATCTTTATGGCTAAGAGTTGGTTTACCCTTTGAAAGATGGTTATGATACCTTATAAAAATGTTATCGCATGAGCGTGTTTTGAAGAATGTTGAAGGGATGGTCATAACCAAATTAGCTAAGGGCATTTGAAATGGTCTTTGGCAATAAATGTTTGATAAACTCCTTTAGAAAATGAGAGTAATGAAGCATTGTTTCTCGATAAAAAAGAATATAATGAGTAGGCAATGGTGCAAGAATATCACAATTAGGGGTACCATTTGACTAGGGGTCAACATCATTACTAAGAGAGTTTGTCACTTCTCAAACACCGATGGTCAGCTAAGCAAAACTTCATGTAGCAAACACCAAAGGAAAATATTTATTGCACAAGGTCTCAATTACACAATAAAGAAGCAGTCGGACATCTTAATCATACAAGCAAAAAATGGGTTGGAGAGTCAATCACCAAAGAAGACTCATTTTAGAAATTACAAAGAAAAATGAAAGGCATATATTTCAAACTAGGTAAAGATGCATGCATAACATTTAAAGCATTGTGCAAAGTTTTACACAAGAATTGCGCAAGAAAGAATCCTTAACGAAATCCAAAAAAGCTCCAACAATTTTTAAGTTGTCAAAGATTTGGCAAGGATACTATTTGACGTGGTATCCAAAAGTCCAACTCAAAGGTATGGGTAACTCAAGATCATAAGTTAATCATTTTCAAATCAAAAGGTAAGAAACCTTTTTTTAAAATAACTAGATTTCAAAACACTTTGAAAAACCCATTTGTAAGAAATCTTTGAATTTCTTACCATATACAGATCACCAAATCATATGCCACAGACAGATCACCCGATTAGAGACTATTCATAAAAAATCCTAGATATTTCTCATACAACGAGCAGGTCACTCGATATCAGACTATAAACAGATCACCTGAACACAAACCATAAGCAAGTCACTTGATCACGGACCATAGTTAGGCCACTCCAACACAAAACATTCATGAAAATCCTAGATATTTTCTACACCATGAGTAAGTCACTTGAACACAAACCATAAACTGGTCACCTAACCATAAACCATGGGTAGGTAACCTGATCATAGACCACGTGCAAGTTACCCAAACACATACTACAAGTAGGTCATCCGAACACAAACCATTTGTAACATCCCCATATCTGGAATAAAGCAACGATCTCATGTTAACTGATAAATAGAGTGATTAATTTTTTTTCTATATATATTCATGGTGTTTGTATTAAAGTCTACCAAAATTTTGACGGAGTCTCCCCTATACCGGGAGGTCCCAAGTTATCGACATATGACCTGTTTGCACTTCTAATATACTGTATCTCCTAACTCAATTCAACCTAATCATCCTGGGTCTCAATCCCACAAACATCATCATTCATATCAACCACAATGTTTATGATATACATTGTACAACAATTATCATTATGGATAGATAAAGATATAAACATGCATACATGGAACATGGTTATACAAACTACAGAATTAAATTCATCTATTCAAGTTTAAACATCAATTATACAAATTGAGTTATATAAAAGTTGTAATATTACCAAATACAAGGGTATACTCCTTGGAACCTAAATTACAAAAAGTGAACCTAAGTTAGAATATACTCATGTCGTGCATGCGATAGTCTTGAAAACAAAATACATATTATTGAAATATGAATATCTCAATAATATGGCAATAAAAAAATCCAGCAATTTAAAAGGGCAAACATGCATTTATATTTTATTCACTTCTCCCTTTTAGTTTTCATTGGAAACTCTTTCTCCTTCAACTATTAAAAACCATTTCCTCTTTCATTGTCAACCTCCATTCAAGATCTCATAAGACCACCCATGATTATTTTCGCTTAACACGTTACCGATATCAATTTCACTGTTATCATCATCACCCTGTAGGAGTCGATGCAAGGTGATCCCCTTACCCGAGATCCTAACATAAACTAAATGTATGCTAGTCAATACATGGTGATCGCCTTACCGGGGATCCTAACATACACTAAATGTATGCTAGTCAATACATCTTGATCCCCTTACCTGGGATCCTAACATACACTAAATGTATGCTAGCCAATACATGATTGATCCCCTTACCCGGGATCCTAACATACACTAAATGTGTGCTAGTCCAAACCTGGTGATCCTTTTACCCGAGATCCTAACATACACTAAATGTATTCTAGTTCACGCCCCAAATCACACTTCTCATATTTCCTTTGTCAACGATAAATTCATCACTTGACAATTCACATAACAACCGTTCACCTTAAATACACATACATTCAGAATACTATCCAAAATATCAGAATCATTACGCAAACTTTCCTCCTTTCTCCTAATATCCAACGTTTGGTAATTCACATCTCACATCAATAACATATTAAATAATAGAATTTAACTGGAAAGTATAGGTGCGGATCACCTACCTACAGTAGAAGCTCTACTCGTGCTACCCTGCTGCTGCCGCTGCACAACGCCTGTGGTCCCTCTTGGTAATTACAGGCATAATCTCATAAGTGATCCTTATTCAAGGATATCTTTCATACTAACCATATTAACAACCAATACAGGTATTTCTTTCAATTATTCCTTTTCTTATATTTTATGTTCTCTCATTTCATCTATTTAAATCATCATTCTTTGTCTAACCATGGTTATCATTCTTTTCTTTATATTTAAATTGTTACTGTTTAAACCTCGGACTATTACTATCCGACCTCTCCTCAGATTTTTAACTATATCTAGAGTTATAGAACTCCGTTTCAAGCAAGATTGGTTTCGTTGGAAAGATAAGACACGAGGCTACAAGTTCTCTAATGAAGGAAAACCTAGTTCTACTTCTAAGATAATCAAAATTACTCATCAACAAACATTTGGACTATTATTGTCTAGATATTGAACTGTTATTGTCCGACCTTTTCTCATATTTTTAACTATATCTAGAGTTATAGAACTCTATTTCAAGCGAGATTGGTCTCGTTGGAAAGCTAAGACATGAGGCTACAAGTTCTCTTAAGGAAGGAGAACCCGGTTCTACCTTTAAGATAGTCAAAATTGCTCATCAACAAACATTTGGACTGTTACTGTCTAACTGTTACTGTCTTGTTTTTGAACTATTACTATTTGACATCTCCTCAGAATTTTAACTATATCTAGGGTTATAGAACTCTGTTTCAAGCGAGATTGGTCTCGTTGGAAAGCTAAAACATGAGGCTACAAGTTCTATGTAGGAAGGAGAACCTAGTTCAGCCTCTAAGATAGTCATAATTGCTCATCAATAAATCAGACTTACTTCCCTACAGGGTCTGTCATGACCCAGTCTTGGTTCATAACTCATAACTGGAGTTCTACAGCTCCAAATTGAGCAAGACCAATTTCCTTAGTTAGCTAACATCTAAAACTACAATTTCTATTAAGGAACTTGGTTCTAATTCCCTCATCCTCCTATCCAAAATCTTACCGAAAGTCAGGAGACGAGTCTGTCCAGATTCGTCACCCCCTTTTTCCCTTCACACATAACTTTCATAAACTACATTTTCTGGGTAAATTATCATCGTTTCACGTCCCCAATCACATACCACACATGAATTAACTTAATTTTAACAACAAATACTTTCCCCCCAATTCAAGTCTAAGAACCCTAATCTATAATTCACATCAAGGCATCAATTCATTATCGAATTTGAAATGACTTATAAGATCATGTTTAGAACACCTTACCCGGTATGAATTAAGGTTTTGATCTTCAACCAGTTGAAGATTTTCAACTCCCTCCTTTCTTATCTAATGACAGCCAGCCCTCCATCTTTTCTTCTTGTTCAATTTTTTTGTTAATCACTTGCCCACAAGTGTTTATTCCATCTATAAACCCTTAATCTTGGATGGGTTCTTGAACTGTTGGTGTTTCTCTCTTGATTTTGCAAGAATGGATACAAAAACTCCCTCTTTTCTTTCCTTACGATTGCTACAGATTTTTGGTGAGAATAGGAGTATTTATGCTCTATAATTTTTTTTTATTTACATTTAGATCCCCACATCTTTTTTTTTCTTATAATTAAGTTATACCTCTTTCATTTCTTATAATTTCATCCCACAACTTTTAGTTTAGTTTACTTTCTTTAATTTAATCCAACCCTCAATATTTTCGGGTTGATTTATAATGTCTCGAAATATTTCATCCAGAAACTTATATCCAAAAATTTTTGAATTCCCGTTTTTATTTAACCATATGCATGAATTTTTTCATTTTTATTTCTCATGTAGTTAGTTTGCAATCAAAGCAACCTTTATTTTTCCCCGGGGTTTTCACCATTAATAAAAAATCCTAAATATTTTTCACACCACGGATAAGTCACTCAAATAACAACACCATTTTTGAAAACAAAGAGAAAAAATTGATTTTCAAAATAATTGAGTTTTGAAACGTCCACAAGGATAATCATCTCTTGATTTGTTAATTTCAAAACTCCCTAAAGGATTTTTCTCCTAACTTGGAAAGACTTTCACAACTTTTCTTTTCTTTACAAACTTAATTTCTAAAGTCTCTTACAAGACTTTACACAATAAGTATTATAAAGAGGAGGCAACTGTTATAATTTTGACCCCTTTTTGAAAATATTTTTTCAAAAAAATAAAAAAAATGAAAATACATGAGTGTTTTTTTTAAACACTTTCAAAATGATATAAAATGACGTGAATGCATCAAAATATATTTTTTTAATTAAAAAATTTGCTTTCAACGCGTTCAACTATTAACGTTTTTATTCCAAAATCTTTGATTAATTTTTCCCATAGATTTGACATTGACATTGCCTTTTTTAGAAAAATCAAAATAAGAAAAATAAAAAATAAAAAATAGACAAAGGGATAAAAGGCATAAAGGAAGTATATAAAGGATCAAAGTGAAACCAAGTTGTTGAGGACCAAGCAATTGGAAAGAAAAGATAAAATATTTGGCCTATAAATATTGGAAAATCTTGGCCAAGAAGGAGGGAGCATTAGCCATAAAAAGGGATGAGAATTAGTTAGAAAATTAGTATAAAAAATCCAAAACACTCTTCCCTAGAAAAAACAAAAAAGAAAAAAGAAAAAACACAAAAAATACCATAAAACCATGACCCCTATCCTCTAATACACATAGAAACTTTGAAAACAAAGAAAAAAAAGCATTTATGGCTTCTCTCTCCCTAAAATAACAACCAACCTATGATCCCTCTCTTCCAAAGATAACAAATCTGGTCTCCATTAGCACCTACCAAAACCATGCCACATGGACTACTACCTCCAACTCTCTCTCTCTCTCTCATCTTATTTTCTCTACCAACCCATGATTGCCACCATACTAGAACCGACCTCTCTCCTCCTTTAACCTGTAACAATTATAGTAGCCCATCATTACCATTATATCTAATCAAAACTAACCTAAAACCATCTCTAAAATTGTCTAGAAATAGCCTCCATATCATATCCAACAACCGAAAAAATATCCAAACCTGATGTTGTCTTCATCATCCAATTATGGCAACCGAATGGGAGTAGGCCACCACAGCTCACAACTACATTTCCTCCTTCAGTTACTCAGCCCGTGAACACAGCCACACCACCAAACAACCATCAATGAAAATAAAATAAACTGAAAGAGAATAAGAGAAAGAAATAGATATGTGGAGAAAAGATAAAATCAAAATTGTTTGTGTGGATTTTTGTGTTTTACAAGTGATGGTGAATCTCACCACCAGCTTAAACATTAAGAGGAAGGAGAGATCTACTCGATTCACGAGGTGTCTAACCCCACGAATGATGGTGGTGTGTGGAACCCACACACCGCCACAATTCCTACAACACCAACTCGCTTGCAATAGCTTTTTTGTTTGATCTCAACAACTCCAATCTACTCCTAACATTCTGAAAGGTCCATTTTGGATTTTGAATGATTTTTGATGTATTTGTTATGATCATTATTTGATAATGATGGTGTAAATATGTATGATTGTAGAGTGTGTGAGTTAATTAGTGAAAGGGTATGCATATGTGTGAGAGATGCATAATTTTTATTTTTTTAGCATGTGTTAGATAAATGGATAAAAAATAAGATTAAAAAGATAAACATTTTTTTAACTTGCATTATGGCCAAGTCCTAAAATAATAATTTTGTGCATATTTTTTTCATAAAAAGGAAAGGAAAAAACAAAAACATTTGCTTACATATTATTGCATATTTCAAAAACAAGAAAATTGAAAGAAATAGTTTTGCATGTATGGATTTTACAACAAGTTTATCAAAATCCATAAGAACTTGACCTAAATTTTAAAAACAATAAAAAACTAATTTGTTCATTTTTAATATCAGGATTTACAAACTTACACATAAAACATGTTTCTTATATAAAAAGGGGCAAATTAGGCCTATAATAAATAAAATAACCTCATTCTCTTTCTCCTTTTTTTTACTTTTAATATTTGAGAATTATAAACTTATATGTAATATATATTCCTAGTATTAAGGGAAATAAAAATATAAAATATAATAGAATATATTTTGGCTTTATAATGGCTTGATTTGACCCATAAAGCCATGGTCCACTTTATCGAAGTGGATCTACTTTAACCAATAGACAAACCAATGATTAGAAAAAACATAACAAAGCCTTAGTAATTATCAAACAAATAAACAATGTCACTTACCTTAATTATGATGTATTAGGAGTGTTAGTGTCTTCCTTATACATAATTAGTCCTCTTATCCAGATTTTATAGACTAGTTAGGGTTTTTAGTGACTAAAACACTTGGTGGCGACTCCAAACCTTTAAAACATAAAAGGATAAGAATTTCTTATTCTTTCCACACTAGAATCTGATCCGGAAAGATGATCACTGCGATGTCGTATACTTATAATTAACAATAAGTATGAAAAAAGTAGAAGAAGAGGAAAGCACACTAATGGAGCCCCGCCTAGTAAAAAAACTCATAATCTTGTCTTCTTGAAGAAAGTTTCAAGCAATAACACACCTTAAACTCTGTAACTAAATGTTATTCTTTCTTTATATTTTTAGTAAAATAATTATGTTTTGTGGATTGATAATGATTAATTTATGCAGTTCAAAAATCTTTAATATATACAGAGACATTAGATTTACACTTAAAGATGAGACATATACAAGTTAAGGTGTGGTTTCAAAGTCGTAAGGCATGGTGCTATAACTTCTAAGAGATCCTTTCTTCTTTATGACAGTATATGATCAATATAATCTTATACAAGTGGATATAAATTTTGATCCAGATTATGATTTTTTAGCTAGCTAGCTTATAGTCATCAATTTTAATTCTAACAACAAACAAAATATATTATGAAAGGATAAAAAATAGTTAAATGTTTTTCTAACCAAACTTTGGTTATTGGTTAGGAAGAGGAACTAAGGTTTTTCAAGTTACTCAAGGGATGTGCAATTTTATGTTCCTTCTCCTTCAAATGTTTATAATGTGTTGGAGAGGATTTGTTTGGCTGAGGGCATCTTAAAGGTTAGTCATTTAGGTTACAATCCTGGTGGTGCCACTACAAGTGATTCTCATTATTTCTTTTCTTTTTTGTGTTCATAATTAATTTTCTTCCGTTAAAGTTGAATGACGCCACAAAAATCAGTTAATCTTCAATAAGTCAGATTTAATTCATTCAATAACTAAAAAATACAAGAATCTCTCTCACACGTTAAACTGAAAAGTTTAGAAGTGTTATTCATTAAAGGTGTTGAATTTTAGGCTTTACATGTGTTAAATAGTTCTGAGAAATTAGCCTTAATGAATCTACTCTTGTGGGCTGAATTGATCCACTTACAAAAACTAATCAAAAAGCTTTAGTAAGCTCAAACCTTGATCTAAACAAGCCATGAAACCTAACTGAAAACCAAAGTATTAATTAAGCTTAAACATAGAAATAATAATAAAAATAACAAGTTTGAACAGTAGCTTGTTGATGCCTCATATAATAGAAAGAAAGAAAAAGATAAAATATTTTAATTTCCTAACTTAAATAACTTTTGGTCGAGATCCACCTTCCTAGATACTCTAGGATTGCTTGGTCAGCTTTCAAAGTCCTTTAGATGCTAATAAACATTATTTGAATATGAATTTAATTGTTGAAGTCTTCTTTCCTTATAAGACTAGTATTTCCCTTCAGAACATGGAAAAAAATCTTAGAAATTAATTTTCCTTGTAGTCGCCCCTCGCTTTCCTTCCTTGACTAGGAGAATCAAATCTTTAGCATTAAATAATCATTCTAAGTCTAGGATTCAAATTTGACAGTCCTCTTTTAGTTTCATTTCATGACTAGGAAACTTCCTCATTTGTTGCTAAATAGTCTCCTAAATAACAGGGACAATAATGAACTAATTTTCTTTTTAATTTTAGGAGAATATTTTGTTGATTATTGTAAGAAAAGAATCCTAATATCTTAATTATCCTAAGCCAACTTTGGACCCCATATGGTTCAAACTCATACTCATTAATATAACCCAAAACAAACCTGATACAAGCTCTCAACATGTATATTTTAGTGCCTAAATCAGACCTATGCATGGGTTGAACTGATTTAGCTGAATGAACCATCAAAGAAATTGGATAGAACCCATCATCATGCATAAACCAAGACTGGCTAAAGTTATCCCATATCAAAAACCCATCATGATCGAATGGAACACAAGCAAAATTTCAAGGAAAAACATAATCTTGGTTGAATAACCTCCCCATAAAACCCAAGCATAAAATTGAAGACCCTTCTTGAGAAATCCATGGTTGAACCTTATTAGGGTCTATAAATTGATAAACAAATTTGGTGGTTTAACAAAGTTATTAATTAAAGTTTTATTCTAGAAAACATGTTAGTAATGTCTGCACATTCTTTTTTTACGTTATAAAAAATCGGTTCCCCCCGTAGAGGAGTGTGAGCCATGCATTTTTTCTCCACTAACTTCATGAAGAAGTATTTCATAATACAAAACAAAATGAGCATGGTCTTGTATATCCAAGAAAATTTTTATTTATTTTAATATGTATATAAAAAAAGAACTAGATTATGATAGCACATACATGATTTAGCCATTTACTAGATTTGTTACTCATGTTTCGCTGCAAGTTAGACAAAAAACATTTCTAAGTAAAAAAAGAATGTTATGGTAAAGAAATCTAAGACTCGAGCCATTGATTTGGTTATTTCAATAATATGAACAAAAAAAATACAACAACAATAAACAAACAAACAAAAAAATGACAATGTAAAAAGGTAAAAAAAAAAAAACCGGACTTAAGCCCATCTAAGTTATTAAACAACCCAATGTTGAATGGGTGAAATTGTAAAAAATAATTTTTAAAAAACAACAAAAAAATCCTTATTAAATTGGGTGAACTCTCAAACTCCACAACCATTGACATAAGATTGAGATAATCTCGTAATAAAAAAAGTAGGGAAAAACGTTTCAATAATGAAATTGAAATAAATCAATTTAAAAAAAGAACAAAAAAAATCAACCCTGAGTAACTTTGAAATCAGTGATTTTGGTCATAAATCCAGAACTAACCTCATAGAAGGCGAACCATAAAAAAAAAAACAAAACAAAACTTTAAAAAAGAGTAAAACATAAGCTTATAAAAAACCAAACAACCTCGGGCAAACCTTTTAAATCTGGTCTAATCTTTAAAACTTGCAACTAGTGAAATCTTAGACCTGAACTCAATCAAAAAACTTAATTCCCAACTAATTTAATTTTGAAGGAAGAAATCATGAAAAAAATATCAATTAAAAAACTTGCCAAAGCAAAAGGGCAGCAACAAAAAGAATAGGGATACAATTTGATAGAAAAATCCAAGGAGGATGAAATTGTTAAAAAAAATAAAAATTACCTGAAACAAAACAAATAATAATCAAAAGAATAAGGATCAAATTTGAGAGATTAAAAAATGGTAGGGGTGAAATTGAAAAACATTGTAATTTGATATATTATTTATAGATTAAAAAATGATAGGGGTAAAATTGAAAAACATTTGTAATTTGATAGATTATTTATAGATTAAAAAACGATAAAGGGTGAAATTGAAAAATATTTATAATTGTTTATATTATTCTAAATAAAAAATAGTAATTTAAAGGATAAGGACTAAATTTAAAGGAAAATAAAATTAAAATTGTTGGTCTGAAATTCTGAAAAGGTTGACGCGAGATTTAAGGAAGAGAGAGAAGAAGAAGAAAATGGTCATCGACGCCAAACTAGTGGCATGTTTGGCACACACGTTATCCTACTATATAGAGGGTGTCGATGCCTTCTAGACAGCACTTCTAAAAGCAATGTTTAGTGGTCAGACAGCCACCAAGTGCTACTCAAAAGGTGATGGGCTCATCCACGCGCTAGCATGTGCTATACAAAAAGCTCCTAAGTGATAGATATTATTTGTGATTTATTATAGGATTAAATTAGTAATTTTATTATGCAATAAAAAAATAAAATGACTAATATAACCCTATACAATTTGTAAAAGACAATTTTATCATAATAAAAAAATTCATCTTATCATTAATATTTAACTAAAAAAAATTAATGATTAAAGACAATCTCACTATTATACTATTATAATGAATAATAACTTTTAATTTTTTTTATTTTATACATTTTAAAATACTATCATTTGATTCGCAACACAAATCAAATGGAGAAGATGACTAGTATTTACTTATTTTGGGAATAGATGGACAATGGCATTTTTTTTTTTCTTCCTATTATTATTCAAAGAGGAAGCATTCAACAAATTGCCGAGGCTAAACTCAAAAAAAAAAAAAGAGCCCGTCTCGTTCAGCCAGTTTTTATATGCGCGTCTAAAGTCTACACAGTCACCACCAACCAGTCTCTCATTATAATAGAAAAAAACCCTGGAAAACCCTAAACCCTGAAAAACCCTAAACCCTCTCTCTTTCTCTCCTTCAATGGCAGACGTCAAACTCTCAGAAACTCGAGACCTAACAAGAATCGAGCGCATAGGCGCTCACTCCCACATCCGTGGTCTGGGGCTGGACTCAGCCCTCGAACCACGCGCCGTTTCTGAAGGAATGGTGGGACAGACCTCAGCCCGCAAAGCCGCCGGCGTCATCCTCCAAATGATAAAGGAAGGAAGAATCGCGGGTCGAGCCGTTCTTATCGCGGGTCAACCCGGAACCGGTAAAACCGCAATCGCCATGGGCATGGCAAAATCCCTAGGTCTTGAAACCCCATTTGCAATGATCTCCGCTAGCGAGATATTTTCTCTTGAAATGTCGAAAACCGAGGCTTTAATGCAGTCTTTTAGGAAAGCAATTGGGGTTAGGATTAAAGAAGAAACTGAGGTGATTGAAGGTGAAGTTGTGGAGATTCAAATTGATAGACCAGCAGTGGCTGGTGCTGCTTCGAAAACAGGGAAATTGACGATGAAGACAACGGAGATGGAAGGGGTTTATGACTTGGGAGCAAAGATGATTGAGAGTTTGGGAAAGGAAAAGGTGCAGAGTGGAGATGTTATTGCTATTGATAAGCCTTCTGGGAAAGTTACCAAGCTTGGCAGGTCTTTTACACGGTCGAGGGAATATGATGCTATTGGGCCACAGGTTAGGTTTGTTCAGTGTCCTGATGGGGAGTTGCAGAAGAGGAAAGAGATTGTGCATTGTGTCACACTTCATGAAATTGATGTCATTAATAGCAGGTACATCCATTGTATTATTCCTCGTGTTCGTGTTTCTTTTGTGACATTCATTTTGCTAGTTATGAGGTCATGTTATCCTTAGTTGCTGTGTTGTTTTGGTTTGTTGTGATACTTGTGGAAAGATGGAGCTCTTCATTAAGTTAGCCAAGAATGTGCATTGTTTACAGTTTTGGAGAATATTAGACCCTTTGGTCTGTTTTGAGTACATTTTTTTTCAAAATCCAACTTCATAACACGGTGAGAATTAAAGCCTTAAAGTACTTGTTGCCTAAACACTGTATTAGCAAAAAAATTGGTTATTGATTTGTGTTAAGACTTTTAGTGATGTTGTGTTGATGAGATATTGATAGAAATACTGCCTCCAACTCTGGTGAATAAACTTTTCTGGCCCCGGTTAGCTTCTCAATCTATTAATTATGTTTTTAGCTTGCATGTTGTAAGGTGATTATTTGAGATTAGATAGATATAGCATGAAGACACAGATGTCAAATGTTTGGAGAAACAATGAGATGCCGCAAAATGAGAATTTGGAGGAGTTTTCTGCTAGTGTGTTCAAAACACATAGAGAAACAGGGGACTAACGTGAGATTCTTTGTAGTTTCATTTCCACAATAAATTAATCCCTAATATGATATTGTATCCTCTGCAGTGCTTCTAAAAAAAATTTTAGACATCCATCATGAAATTTTTCTCAAAGAGAATTCTTGCACTTTTACATGTCCCAAGCCTTTGATCAAAAAAGGAAAAAAACAGATCATGGTGTTATATTTTGTTTGCAATATTTGGAGCATTTGGATGGGGAGAAATTACATATTTAAGGAAATTCTCATTGTAGTTATTGGGAGATAGAATTGTTTCTGCTGTAGATTTGTTTCAGCAGATTCATTATGACTCACTTCAGGTGCAGTTTCCTGGTGTCTACAGTGGTATTACCCTTTTTATTGTTAAGACTCTTTCCTGCCAATTTAAATGTAATGGAAATAAATAGGTCATGTAGCTGTAATTCAAATTCATCTTTGCCCGTGGATTTTTGGTTCCATGTTAATCACCACTTGTTATTCTCCTCTTTCAGAACACAGGGATTTCTGGCTCTCTTCACTGGTGATACTGGTGAAATCCGTGCAGAAGTAAGGGAACAAATTGACACAAAGGTGGCAGAATGGAGAGAGGAAGGCAAAGCAGAGATTGTGCCAGGTGTTCTTTTCATTGACGAGGTGCACATGCTTGATATTGAATGCTTCTCTTTCCTGAATCGTGCTCTTGAGAATGAGATGGCTCCAATACTAGTTGTTGCCACCAATAGAGGGATTACTAATATACGAGGAACAAATTATAAATCTCCACATGGGATTCCAATAGATCTCCTTGATCGCCTTCTTATCATTACTACTCAACCTTATACAAAGGATGAAATTCGCAAGATTCTGGACATCAGATGCCAAGAAGAAGATGTAGAGATGGCTGAAGAAGCAAAGGCTCTGTTGACTCATATTGGGGTTGAAACTTCCTTGAGATATGCTATCCATCTAATTACTGCCGCTGCGTTGGCATGCCAGAAACGAAAAGGAAAGGTTGTGGAGAGTGAGGACATTACTCGAGTCTACAATCTGTTTCTGGATGTGAAGAGATCAACGCAATACTTGATGGAGTATCAGGAGCAGTACATGTTTAATGAAGCACCCATAGGAGATGGTGACGAAGATGGCACCAATGCAATGCTTCATTGAAATTTTCTTAGAGAAGGAGATTTCTGTGGTTACTCTTGTTTCCTTGTTTATTTATAGGGAGCACAAAACTTCCCCACCGGAACATGTTATCATGCTTTGCCTTTCTGCAAGTGTTTAGGTGCCTCTTAGCTCTTCAATGTGCATTTATGAATCTGTGTTCATTATTATCTGCTGCAGCCTTGAAACTTTTAACCATGTAGAATGCAATGTTTTCAGGATACTGATATACAGGAAGAGAGCCTTATTTCACTTCTGATCTGATTCAGCTACGTTGAACAAACGGGTTTGAATTCAAAGCCGCACCATACCGGGTTTTTTTTTTTTCATTCCTAAACATGTACTTATTGAAGAGAAAAAGAAAAATGTATGGTCACAGGTGTGCACCAGAATGGAAGGCCTGGACAATGGTGGGACTGGTTTTTGCCACTCAACAAAAGATGCATGCTTCCGAAGAACCAATCTCACATGGAATTCAAAACTAGTAGAAACTCATAAGATTACGAACGAGACATGACTTGAGTTTTCTGGATGGACCATGAGTAATTTAACTAGATTATTGGCAATTAATTTTATTTTTATATATAAAAATTCAATTGTTGCTAATATTTTTTTAATAAAAATAAAAAAATTAATTATGAATTTAAAATGTGATTCTTGTTAGATAATATTTTTTAAAAATATTGATATGATGATATATTGGATGATGTTTTAAAAAAAATATTGAGACATTAATATATTGGATCGACCTGAATTAACTTGTCAAATCTATAATTTAGGTTATAAGATTGTAATAACCTTATAAAAAGCAAATCAAAATAAATTATGAATGTCAATTTTTTTATCAACTCAATGTTGAAGGATAATTTTTTTAAAAAATATATTAAATTTAAAAAAATTATCCAAGTCAACTCATGTTAACCTGCCAAACTACCCGAGCAAATCAAAATATTGAGTTGTTAGAGGGTGAAATTAAAAAAAAATACATTCAATTAAAAGAGATAAAAAAAAAATGAACAGATTCAGTCTTAGTCAACTTGTCAACCTCGCGATCGAAATTAGTCTGATTTGAGATAAACCATGGAAAGAAAAAAAATACTAAGCCTAATTAAAAAATAAACCAAGAAAAATAAATAAAATCAACTCAGGTCAACTTGTCAAACTTGCAATTTAGGTCATGAGATCGAAATAACATTATAAAAAGCAAAAAAAAAATTTAAGCTCAATTTCCAACCAATCCAATGTTAAAAGATGAAATTGAGAAAAAAAATCAATTTGAAAAAGTAGTAAAAAAAAATCATGCGTCCACCTGGTTTAACCTGTTAAACTTATGACTAGATCATGAGATCATGATGAATTCATAAAAAAACAAAATAAAAAATTTATGAAGTCTCAGTTCTAAAAAATATAATGTTAAATGTTGAAATCGAGAATAAATTATAAATAAATTCATGAGATTAGTATATAACACAACAGAAAAGAAACTGAAGAAAATTATGAAACACAATTCTTAAAGCAACTTAATATGAAAAAAATACAATAGAAAAAAAAACTAAACAAACAAAAACAAGGCAAAACACAAAATACTATTATAATAAAAGGTGTTTCATGGGTGTGGCTATACCGACTTAGCCACACCCTTTAGTGTTTTGTTAATAAGTAAGGATTCTTACTTTTCCAATTCAAGATGCTTGTTAAATCCAGTACTTAAATCATGAGATTAAGATAAACTCATAAAATGCAATAAATAAATAAATTATGAAGTCTAAATTCTTACAGAACTAACATTGAAGGTTGAAGTCGAGAAAACAAATCCATGAAACTGGAATATAACTCAACAAAAAAAAAATTAAAAATAATTATAAAACACAATTCCTAAAACAATCTAATATTAATAATAATAATGTGAAAAAAAACTAAATAAAAAGAAAAGATTGGATTAGATTGTTGAAAAGTTAAATTGAAGAAAAAAATTAAAAAACACTCCCAACACATTATTTTAATAAATAATGTTTTATAGAAATGATTATAATAATTTAGCCACCCCATATAATGTTTTTATTAATAATCAAACCTAAAATTGGGTTAAGAAAAAAAATCACTTAGGCTACAAACTAGCCCCATTCCCCTTTCAATAAATGCAAGGTCAAGTTATCTCAGTTGACTAGGTTCTATGCATTATAATCATAGTTATACATCATTATTATAGTTGTCAGAGATAACCTGTAGTTTAATTGGTTATTAGGCTGGGTTAATTATTTTTAAAAAATGACATTGTTTTATTCTTTTGTTTTTTTCTTTAATTTTTTTGGTGTTGACCTATTCAAGTTTGACCAAATGAATAAAGATCATATGTCAATTGGGTTTGGCCATTATAAGTATGTTCCATAGAGATAACAATGAATAATCATGGTTGAGGTTTTATAATATCTATATCAAAACCTGAATCCAAAATAACATGATCTAAACCTGACTCGAACTGGTTTGGGTATGGATTCTTAATACCCAAACCTGATCTGATCGAGTTTCGAATACCAATTGGGTATCTATAACCTGAACCCGAAACTAACCCGAACCTAAATGCCATAATATATCACTATTTAGTATGTATTTAGTTTGGTATACATGTAATTTTGTAAAACTTAAGATTATTTATTTATTTTAAGTCTAGTTTTGGGTTCAAGTCAGGTAGATTAGTATTCATACACAACCCAAAACCTGACCTTTTGCTTTCGGGTTGTACCTAAACTCAATCGAGTCTAGAGATTTCCTACCTATTCGGGTTGGTTTGGTCAATATCTATTAGGTTTAAGTGAAATTATCATCCATAATATTCCAAGTATTTCTAGGATTTGCTGAATTTGTATGTTCTGAAAAAATGGAGAAAGCATATACTAACAAGTGATATTTTTTTTTTTAAAAAAAAATTATCTACAAAGTTTAAATGATTCTAGAACTTTCTTGAACCTTGGATCACACTAAACTTGCCTTCTAATCTTTAACCTTTTTGTGTAGTAGGTTTTTTCTTGGCATGCAACCTTATATTAATGAACATAATTTTTTATTTGAATATTGAATAAAACTAAAAACTTTTTAGAAGATTCTGGAGGCCCTATTTTCTATAGAGTTAAGATTTTATAGTAATCAAAAAATGAAAAAGCCTTTAAATAAGGTCCATAAATTACTATTCAGGATTTACTATTTTTTCATATTGATTTATGGTTTTTTTTTCTATTTGGTTTAAAAATATTTTATTATTTTTAAAAAAACTTTGTTTACGAGCACCACACCACAATACTGTAGCAGTAGCTTCATCAGGCTTTATCACTAATCCTAGTACTCTAACTAAGCAATTTTAGAAGTTTCTCTCCTTACAACCACAAGAAATGTCCACTTCTTCTTCTGTAGACCAGTTGCCTCATAGTTCCTCAGTTATGTCACATTCTGAATGGGTCTTGGGTTCTGATGCTACACATCATATGCCTTCAGATTCTTTATCTTTTACCTTTGTGTTCCCTTCGCCATCAATTCTTGTTATGATTGTTGATGGCACTCACATACCCTTAACATGTGTTGGTTCTCTTGTCACACCTCATTTGTCTCTCCTTAATGTTTATCTTTTTCCGAAACTCAGATTAAATCTCGCTTATGTTGGTCTATTATATGACTTTGGTGATTATTAATCAATTTTTCTTTTTATTTTTATTGTGTACAAGATCTGCAGTCTCAGAAACTGATCGAGATATGTTGTAGGGAGAATAGACTATATATTTTGGATGAGTTAAAAGTGCTAGTTGTCGCTGCTGCTACTACTATTAATTTGTCTTCTTTTCATTTAAGTCATTCATCTTCTAGTTTTTATTTATAGCATTCTTGTCTAGGTCATGTTTTGTCTTCTCGTTTGAGATTTTTGGCATCCATAGGAGCTTTAGGAAATTTGCAAACTTGTGATATTTCTAATTGTAATGGGTGTAAACTAGCAAAATTTTTCGTTTTACCTTTTAATCAAAGTATTTATGTTTCTTCTTCACCATTTAACTGAATTCATTCTGATGTATGGGAACCTTCTTCTATTTCCATAAAAGAAAGGTTTCAATATTATGTTTCATTTATTGATGATCATACTTGTTATTGTTGGGTTTATTTAATGAAACATCATTCTGAATTCTTTGAGATATATACAACTTTTCGAGCTCTTGTCAAAACTTAACATTCTTCTATAATCAAAGACTTTGGAGAATACACCTTTAATAAATTTTGTTAGTTGCTTGCCTTAGATGAAACCATTCACCAAACTTTATGTACAGATACTTTTGACCAAAATGGAGTTGTTGATAGAAAACATAGGCACATTATCAAAACTGTTCATTCTCTCTTGTTGTTTGCTTCTGTTCCTAGTGAGTTTTAGTAAGAAGTTGTCCTTACTGCTGTTAGTTTGATTAATACAATTTCATTTTATCATAATTCGGGTTTATCTCTTTTTGAAAAGTTATATGGGTATGTCCTTGATTATTCCTCCTTTAGAGTTTTTTATTGTACTTATTTCATTCTCCATCCTCATATAGAACGCAGTAAGTTGTCCTTTCGATCTGCTATTTGTGTCCTTTTGGGTTATGGTGAAGGTAAAAAGAGGTATCGATCGTTGTTTTGATCTAATCATTCAAAAACTTTATGTGTCTTGTCATGTTGTTTTTCTCAAGCATATATATTTATTTTCTATTTCATCCATTACTCATAGCCTGACTAGACCTAATCTTATTTGTATAGATCCTTTTTCTGAGGATTATGATAGTTTATCATCTTACGTTCCTAGTACCTCAGATATCTCTCCCTATGTTCGACCAATTTGTACTCATCAATTTGCAGGTACTGACATTTTACTATTTGGCACACTTGAAGCTCCATTCTCATCTACAACCCCTCAAGCTTCATATGAAATTATGGATTCATCTCTACGTCAATCCATACGTATTTGTAAGTCCACAAAACTATTAGATTTTGCTTATTCTTGTTATTCTTCATCATTTACTTCCTTTTAGCTTCTATTCATTGTCTTTCTAAGCCCTCTTCCTATAAAGAGGCAATTCTTGATCCTTTTTGGCAGCAAGCTATGGATAAGAAACTTTCTACTTTGCATAAGACAAATACTTGAGATTTGGTTCTCATACCTTCTAGTAAGAGTGTTCTTGGTTGTCGTTGGGTGTATAAGATCAAGATTAATTTTGATGAGTTTATTGAGCGATACAAAGCTAGGTTGGTTGCAAAAGGATACTCTTAACAATATGGTATAGATTATGAGAAGACATTTGCCCTTGTTGAAAAAATAACTACTATTCATACTCTAATTGTCATAGCTTCGGTTTGTCAGTGGCATATCTCTCAACTTGATGCAAAAATACCTTCTTAAATGGAGATCTTCAAGAAGAAGTTTATATAATGCCTTCTTCATTAATGGTATCTCAGTTTGAAGATAGAGTTGGCTAGACAGTTTGAAATGAAAGATTTGGGTTATCTTCAATATTTCCTAGGTATTAAGGTAACTTACTCACTTAGAGGTTACCTTCTTTCTCAGTCGAAATATGTTGCAGATATTCTTGAGCGGGCTAGACTTACTGATAACAAGACTGTAGATACTCCCATTAAAGTTACGCAAGATATTCTTCTTCTGATGGTTTATCTTTGACAGATCCTACTTTATACTGTACTATTGTTGAGAGCTTGGTATATCTCACAATTACTTGTCTAGATATTGCTTTATGTTGTTCATGTTATTAGTTAATTTGTTATTTTCTCCTACTATTGTTCACTAGGCAACTGTTCTTTATATTTTGCGATATCTTTGGGGTACAATCTTTTAGAGTCTTTTACTTCCATCCACCTCTTCCTTGGAGCTGCGTGCATACTCTGATGCTGACCATAACAGTGATTCCACAAATCGCAAGTCTGTTATTGGTTTCTGTATCTTTTTAGGTGATTCTTTTATTTCATGGAATAACAAGAAACAATCTATCGTTTCTCAATCCTCAACCTAAGTAGAATATCGTGCTATGACATCTACTATAAAAAAGATTGTTTGGTTACGTTGGTTATTTGCGGATATGAGAGTTTCACTTTCTCATCCTACTCCTATGTATTGTGACAACCAGAGTTCTATTCAGATTGCTCATAACTCGGTTTTTCATGAACGAACTAAGCACATTAAGATCGATTATCATTTTACTCGTCATTATCTCAAACATGACACCATCACTTTGCCTTTTGTTTCTTTTTCCTTGTAGATTACTAGTTTCTTTACCAATGTATATTTCATTTCTTGTTTTTATTTTCTAGCTGACAAACTCTCGATGCTTGTAGCTGCCGCATCGTGAGTTTGAGGGGAGATGTTAAATAATACATTTATTTAGCTTTATTTATTAAGAGTAGAATAATATTTTCATTTCAACCTATATATAATCTTTCTGTATTTAGGTTAACACAATTACTTCTGAATAAATAGATTAATGAAAATTCTAGCATTCTTCTCTTTTAGGTTCACATTTCTTTTATGCTAATTTGAATTAATTTAATAATATATATTTTATATATCTATATTTATCACCCGTTACATAAAATATAATTAAGACTTTAGGACGTTTTAAAATTATTGAGACAATTCACTTTTCATTGAGTTTTTTAAACACGATAAATATTTATCGTACTTTGTTGGTATTGATAATTAAATATCTGTCTAAACCGAAGAAAAATAAATAAAAATAATACCTTGTTTATTTAAATGGTGCCTCGTGCCCTGAAATCAAGTTGGTTCTCTTTACTTTCAGGTCCGTAGTTTATAATTTAAACACACGAAGTTAATATAATTTGAACAAACAAATAAGCTCTTCTTGTTCCTCGTAATCATAAGCTCTCTCTCTCGTGTCACAGTCCTGTCCTGCTGCCTGAGTCCACTCCTCTCTTTCTTTCTATAAATGCGCAAAAGCAGCAAGAACCATCACAACCAAGAACAGCTCCTCTTCGATCTCTTTCTTTAACACTCTCCAAGACACACAAGAAAAACCCTCAAAACATGCGGGGTTTATGGCCCCCTTTCTTCATCACTATACTACTACTACTACTACTACTACTATTCATGTCTGTGTCGGTGGTTTACTGCGCTAGTCTTCTCCAACTGGAGAGGGCTTTTCCTTTAAACAACCACGGTCTTGAACTCTCCCAACTTAGAGCTCGAGACCGACTCAGACATGCCCGTCTTTTACAAGGCTTTCTTGGTGGCGTTGTCGACTTCTCTGTTCAAGGTTCCCCCGATCCTTACCTCGTCGGGTAATTTTTTCAGCATCCCCTCCTTCCTAATTTTAAGGTTTCTTTATGTGATTTATTTGCGTTATTTAAGGTAAAAAGTTTAATTTCAGTCATGGGTTTTGTTTAAAATTGGTAATTTGTATTTATGGCACATGATTTTCTGCATTTCTTGCTCACATGCACTCACTTAAAAAGAACTTGCGGTGGGTATTGCTTGCTTGTTATTCTTTCTAAAAGAGGAAGGAAAGGAAAAGAAAGGATATGGGATTTTTGTGCATGTTTTGTTTTAATTATATTAACTGAAGATTGATTCTTTGCCTTTTTTTGTAACCAAAAAATTGATTTTTTTTTTGTTATTTATATTGTATGCTTAGATGATTATTATTATTATTGACTAATTTAGCTGTTCTTTCTTTTTGGGTTTCCATTGCAATCAGGGTCACCGGAGCTTCAGAGCCCTTGTAATATATCTGTCCTGGTTCTCTTCAGTTTTTTTTTTGGCGCTCGTCCACATTCTCTTTAGGATGGGATTTGATAACTAGTCATTTTTTAGTACTTGATGATTATAGGCGTTGATATGGTTTAATTCTTTTCTTTGTGTTTAGACTTTATTTTACAAAAGTGAAATTGGGCTCTCCTCCTAGAGAATTCAATGTGCAGATTGATACCGGAAGTGATGTCTTGTGGGTCTGCTGCAATTCCTGCAATAATTGCCCACGTACTAGTGGCCTTGGAGTAAATCCTCTTTCTTTACCTTGTCACGGGTCTTTCTATACACATGCAGAATTGGAAAAAATAAGCCTCAACTTCCCCGTGGTACTTTGTTTGCGTTAATGCAGATTCAGCTCAATTTCTTTGATTCCAGCAGCTCATCAACTGCAGGGCTGGTCCACTGTTCAGACCCAATCTGTACTTCAGCAGTTCAAACCACAGTAACTCAATGCTCTCCTCAGACTAATCAATGCAGTTACACATTCCAATATGAAGATGGAAGTGGGACATCAGGCTATTATGTGTCCGATACACTTTATTTTGATGCTATTTTGGGGGATTCATTAGTCGTTAACTCTTCAGCTCTCATTGTCTTTGGGTAGGTTTTCTAAATTGTACTGCTGAATAAGTATGGGCGTGTTCAGATTTTTAAGATTGACAATGATTATTTGTTTAGAGAGAAGGGATAGGTACAAGACTAAAAAAATGAAGCTTAATATTTTGCTTAATTGTTGTTGTCAAAGATGTAATATGCAGTCAGTGAATCCACACAAGGGTATGGTGTTTTGCTGCACAATGACTACATGACAAATCAGTCACCACCTGGTGCTACGTGATCATAACCAGTTCACTAATGGCATGACCTTCTTATGGTAACCATTCTTATGCTTTCACAGCAAGGGGCATGTTCACCCAAAATACACAGCTATTACTGTAAAATAGTATTGTTGTTGCTGGACTATTTGAATGATTTATTGCCATTTCATTCTTGTGGAGTTAACCAGCAAACTTAATTGATGCCAAGGAATAAAGGACTGAGTCCCCCTTGTGACAAAATATGAGTTGTGTGCTTCCTTTGCCCTTCATCTATCTCATACTCTCCTATTTGAATAAGTTTCTTTTGTTCCAAGATTGATCTGCCTTTTTTGTATGTTTCTTATTTCGCTAGATGGTGGTGTTGAAAACAGGTGCAGTACCTACCAGTCTGGGGACTTGACTATGACCGATAAAGCAGTTGATGGGATTTTTGGATTTGGCCAGGGGGAACTCTCTGTTATATCACAATTGTCAACCCACGGGATAACACCCAGAGTGTTCTCTCATTGCTTGAAAGGAGAGGGCATTGGAGGTGGTATACTGGTTCTTGGTGAGATTCTGGAGCCAGGCATGGTTTATAGTCCACTTGTCCCATCACAGTATGTCATTTTTTCCTTGGAAACCTTTTCTTTCCCCAACAACCCAACTTCTTTAGATTGTTATCCTTGCTTTGTATAAGCAGCAGCAACTGAAATCTTATTGCCTGAGAAATGTCAAGGCAATGGGACAAGCTTTGATATTGCACACAGATTTTTAAAAGAATTTTTTTTTCTAGCATCTTATTGGTCAGTGATAAGACATTTTCTTCTGCAGCAGTCACTTGTACATTACTTTTACCTTTAGCTAGGATACCATATATTACTGGTGTTTAGGAGTAGACAAGCACTTCACAGGCTTTGTTCAGTTGGTTTTGTATTTGGAATAACCTTTTAGAATAGTACCAAGCCAGATTTGCTTTTAGGATTTCTCATATTTTGCAGGAATCTTTCTAGGTATTTAAAGTGGTCACAGAAATTGGATATTTTCAATGTGAACAAGTCCAAAGAAATGAGACTTTAACTGCTTAAGAACCTTTCAAAAACTCAAAGAGGAGTTACATTTTATCACCAAATCTGCTTACTATCACACATCTTTCTCTTGTGAATGTTATTGCTCTGTTGCACAACCATTTGTTTTTTTTTTTACTTTTTGCATTCCTCATGCAAGCGTATTGCTGTATGGCATCTTTAGTTTGATTTTGAACAACACTAATTTGCTGTGATTTCCTTTTCAAAAATTGCAGGCCTCATTATAATTTAAATCTACAAAGCATTGCTGTTAATGGGAAATTGTTACCAATTGATCCATCAGTGTTTGCAACATCGAATAGCCAAGGAACAATTGTTGACTCTGGAACAACTTTGGCGTACCTTGTGGCAGAAGCTTATGATCCTTTTGTTAGTGCTGTGAGTAATTTTCCCATCTATACATGCAAAGGTTCCTGTTATAATAAACGATGTTTGCAGCTGAGAGAAATGAGCTTTAATGTATTATTTTTTATAATCTTAAGCTATTCTAACAATATTTTTTTTTTCCATTTAAAATATTAGGAATCCTTCAATATGATTGACATTGTGATAACTAAGTTATACAGAACCTTGTTGCATAGTTTCATGACGAGACATTTTATGAGAAAGCAACTCATTAAGATATTATATAGGGTTTCATTCTTGTTCTCTTTGTGTTGCATGAGGCAACTTGTTAAGATATTTTATAGGGACTCGTTCTTGTTCTCTGGTGTCAGCCAAACATTTCTCTACAGTAACTATGTCTTCTCAGTCTTTCATATTTCTGCAACCCTTATCTCACAAATACAAAGTGGACAGTTAAAGTAAAAATCAGAGAATGTAAGAAAGTTTCTTTTATCCACATGCAATCTCTTATAATTAGTAAGCTTTTTCCTAAAAAAATAAAAAATAATTATTTTAAGTTCTCCCAGTAAGGTGATTTTAAAGAGCTGGTTTTGAGCCTTTTAATAGTGAGATAATAATGGTAGTGAAGTTATTGAACTGGAATGTAACAAGGTATTGAATTAGCATGATTTAAACAATCACAACTAAAATCACTTTCAGCATGCTAAGTTTATTTGATTGGTGAATGTCCAGGTGAATGTCATTGTCTCGCCATCTGTTACACCTATAATATCTAAAGGAAACCAGTGTTATCTTGTCTCAACCAGGTTCATTCTTCTATTTTATTTCCAAATGATGTTTTTGCTGTTATGTTACACCACAAAAGTTTTCTTTCTAGCTTTTACTTTCCCTTTTTTCTTCCTCAATAACTTAATTGGTTTTTTTTTTTTTTTTCTATGCAGTGTATCTCAAATGTTTCCGCTGGCCAGTTTTAACTTTGCTGGGGGTGCATCTATGGTGTTAAAACCTGAAGACTACCTTATACCTTTTGGTCCCAGTGTAATTTGCTGCTCTTCACTTTTGCTAACTTATTCATTTTCCCATCAGTAGTGAACTGAACATGTTTAATCAGAATATATCTGCCATTGTCACTGAATGAATTGTAACATGGACCACCTTTCTCTCTCTCTCTCTCTCTCTCTCTTCTGTAGCAGGGTGCTTCTGCGATGTGGTGCATTGGTTTTCAGAAAGTTCAAGGAGTAACTATCTTAGGAGGTTGAACTCTAAACTTTTACTTCTTTTATTGACATGAGTATATCTGGGGAGGCTTAACCTTTTCTCCTTACCATCAACTGGTCATAATGTCAGTGCTGGGGGTGGGTAAGTTATGAAGTAGGTGGGGACTTTAATAAAACATGCACAACTTTATGGTGGGCAACATAAGTTTTCTTAAAAATAAAAATTAAAAATACAGTGCAAAGTTGAAAATATTGGGGGTGGTTGGTCTCTCTATCTGCTGGCCCTGCAAATTGTCTCTAGTGCACCATTGGTGACCTTCTTTACTCCTGCTTTTGGTGCTTGTCATTTGTTTCATCATTATTTTTTCGAAATGCATTTTACAATGACATGACTGGATGACTGCTTTCTGGGTTGGGATTGTGCCAAATTCTGCTCTTTTGTAATGAACCTCATTGACTTACAAATCTTGTCACTGAACCAGCTAACTCGTGGGTGTTTCAATGCCTTTATGCACACCTCTTACCTTTTAAAACATGTGAGTTAAACTATCCTGTTGATTGCATTGGCTTTGCAGATCTTGTTCTGAAAGATAAGATTTTTGTATATGATTTAGTACGACAACGGATTGGTTGGGCTAACTATGACTGTAAGTTCAAAAAACTATGATGGTTCGGTGAACTCCTTTTCTGTTTGCCTTGAGCACATGGAAAATAACCCCATACATTTCAATTCTTTCTGTCAGGCTCCTTATCTGTAAATGTTTCTGTAACTTCTAGTAAGGACTTCATCAATGCAGGACAGCTGAGTGTGAGCAGCTCATCAAGGGACATCATGCTCTTTGAGCTGCTGCCTCTGACCGTTATGGTTCTCACAATGCACATATTATTGTTGGGGTTCAAATTTTTGTGATCTAAACCTCAAATTTAAGTTAATTCTTTGCTCAGTCTTCAGTGTGCGTTGGCTTGGCTGGTTTTTATTTATGGTGACCGGAAAGCCTTGTGCTGTTTATTTGGATTGCAGAGATAGCTGTTTCTTGTTACATAATACTTCTCATGTTCTGGTGATTGGAGCATCTTCTAGTCTTCTGATGGGAAACTCTATTTTCTTGTAAAGGATCCTCCATATTCAGCAGTGCAAGAATTGTAAATTATCTCCACATTGGATCAGGTGGTGTTGTGTCATTGTAATTGTTGAAATGGGAAGAATAATTTACAAAATACGCATCTTTCTTGGAGGCTATAATTTCTCTTGAGCAATGTAGTCATATGATCCTTTTTTTTTGTTTAACAAAATAAGCATAAGTTTTCAAAACATGATTAAAAGATTTAGAAAGATTTGTTATTGCAATTTCAGTGACCTCCATCATAAAAAAAAATGTTTATTTTTTTTTTTTGGTATCCACTCAAGTCATTCTTTTCATTCTGAATGACTATCGTCCATGTAATCAAATTATACATTAAATTTATGCTTTAAAGATTCATAACATATCTTAAGCAACATTTTTATGGCCAACAAATCTTTGAATTTGTGATTGAAGTTGCTTATTAGGTGTCCAACACAATCAATATTATCCAATCAATTTAGGTTAAATTTCTCTTATTTCATGCTTAGGTCTCCTTTTTTTTGGAAAGTGAATTATTTTTTGATGTTTGGTAAGTGTAATGAAAAATAAGTTGGAAAACACTTTTCAGTGTTTGGTTATGTCATGGAACATAAGTTGGAAAATAACTTATTAATGTTTTATTTTTTTCAAGTTTATTAAAATAACGAGGAACAAATCTTACAAATTAAAAAGTTGATTGATAATGAAATTGAAAAAAAATATAATTTCATAAATTATCTCAAATAAAATTAATAATAATCAAAATAATAGAGATCAAATCTAATAAATAAATAAAATTAAAAGATGAGGAAATTAAAATAATAATAATTACTATTTCATAAATTATTTCAAATAAAATAAGTAACAATCAAAAGAATGAGGACCAAATTTGATAAATAAAAAATTTCAATTAAAAAATGATAAGGGAAAAGCAAATAACAATTATAAAAATGAGGACCAAAGTTAATATAAAAATCAAATTCTAGGAGATGAAATTGAAAAAAAAATATTCAAAAAAAAATAATATAGCAATTAAAAGTTTGAGGACCAAATTTGATATAATCAACAAATAATATGACATTTCTAAATTTTTCACAACTTCCGGAAAGTGTTTTCTGTCCAAAATAAAAGAAAAACACTTTTCTGGGAATCAAACCAAATTTTTCTTTGACTGGAAAGTGTTTTTCGTTGACCAACTTTTCTAATGACAAACAAACACAGGAAAGTTTGAAAAGTGGTTTCCAGGAAACCAATTTACGTCAAACAAACGAGGCCTACCATCATGCTTATCCGATATTATACATATACCACTACAGTCACCTGTAATGTGATGTTGAATAAGTAGTGAAAATAATAAGTAGTGAAAATCATCTCTAGTTAATATTATGTTCTTCTTCAACTAGTGAATAAGCTAAAGGAGAAATCTCATTGTCTGCATAAAAAAAACCCTGCAATCAACAACTTTCCATTGAACCTTCCATACAAATGGATGTTATTCATATTAATAATTGACATACAAGACTTGAACCCCTCAATTGCAGGACCAAATACTAGAAAACTCTACCAAAAACAATTGTTCCACCATCAAGCTATCCATTATGTTTCCACTCAACAACTTTTCTAGGATTTTATTCTTGTAAAGCCACAAACAATCTAGATAACATTTCAAAGAAGTCCCCATGTGTTCCAAAAAGTTTCTCAAGTATCTTTTGTTTTGCAGCCTATATTTTATAGTAAGAAATTTTAAACTTATAGTGCAATTTAATTTCTTGTATGTTGGAAACAATATAGGCAAGGTCATCTTGAACAAAAGTTACAACCATTGATGCAATAAATTTAATGTTAAGCCGATGATGGTTTTTTTTAACGTATGTATATATTGGTATATGTGTGTTTACCTTTTAATTTTACTATCTCAAAGGAATCTGACCTTTTATGATATCCCCACATAAGTACCATTGACATTCAGGTGCATAAACACATTGTAATTAAACAAATATTTGGTATGAACGTTAAATGTGATATTCAAGTGAATGTGAAATATGTCATTGCTTAACAATATTCACTAAATCATCTTTAATTCTAAAATCTTGTCCATAAACTAAATCTCCACTACTAGCTGATTTTTTTTACGATAAACAAACCAATTATTATATATCATATCATCAACTCTAGTATCATGACCAAATTCTGAAACAGGAAGCCTCATTATCATCATCATCATCATCTAATGTTTCAATTAAACTCATGACACCCTTATATTTGAAGTCATACCTACAACATCATCTTTATTATCAATAGGATCAAAAAATCACGATATACAATTTTAATTATATTTTCATCACAAATTCACATAACCCTCAATAGAATAATATTTTCTTTAGCTCTTCCTCTTCTATGGAATTATCAATAAAGAACTCTATGGAAATAAATTATAAAATTTTCATTTCAAGGGTTTTTTTATTTAATAAAAAAACCCTAAGTTGTAAAACAAAAAATTAAATATTTCAATACAAGCACATGCATTTTCTGACCTAGAGGACAAGCTCCCAAATGTGAACATTACTACCACTAGCATTGCTATAAAAGGAATTGAAAATTTTAAAAAATAAGATAATCAATTTTAGCATCTTTAACCACCTCAAAAAATAGCAACTAACTACAGTTAATTTTTGAAACATATGGGGAGTTATTTGAAATGTTATCTAGATTGTTTGTGGCTTTACAAGAATTAATAAAATCCTAGAAAAGTTGTTGAGTGGAGACATAATGGATAGCTTGATAGTGGAACAATTGTTTTTGGTAGAGTTTTCTAGGCAATTGCTCCTGCAATTGAGGGGTTCAAGTCTTATAGGCCAATTATTAATGTGGATAACATCCATCTGTATGGAAGGTTCAATAAAAAGTTGTTGATTGCAGGGTTTTTTTTTATGCACACAATGAGATTTCTCTTTTAGCTTATTCAACATCACATTATAAGTAACTGTAGTGGTACATGTATAATTGATTAGTACTTAAAAGTATATTTTTATCAAGGTTTTATATTATCATTTTGCACTTAAAGTATCAATAACTCCTTAACTAAAGCATGTTTTATAATAACAAGTCTGACACTATAAGATACCTTTCATTTATGGTAAATGTTCATATTAAATGCAGGCCTATCATATAAATCAAAGAATTGATTGATGAGTTTAACTACTGAAATTGAGAAGACAAAGAGAGGGGCAAGCTTAGAAAAGAGATGTTGGTTTAGTCCAAACTGGAACACTATTCGGTTATTGGATCATACCTGGAGCTGTAGAACTTGGATTTAGGTCTAGTCTATATGGATGGAAAGCTAAGACATAGGCCTAAAACTTTCATGAGATTCCAAGATTCAAAAAGGTCGTTTTCAAGTTCAAATTGTAGCAACAACGGAGAAGTCGGAATCTGTCCTGCAACCCAGACACTATTTAGTGTTCATTCTATATCTCGAGTTCTAGAAGTCCAAATGCATCGATTCTTTTTGTTGTTGGAAAGCTGAGACAATTTTCTAGAACTTTCATGCAGACTAACTGTTCAAATTCTGATGTTAGCAATGACGTTTTGTTCAGACAAGAAGATAAGGATTGTCACCAAGTCAAGATGTGGCCACCCACTCAACAATTAGTCATCAAATCAATAGTTTCAAATTTTTGCCTATAAAAGGAGGCATTTGCCATGCATTTAGGCATTTTGATTTTCAGATCAAGATCATGTTCTTGCTCTCTCTTTATATTTTTGTAATGTTTAAGTTTTGTTTATATTAATCTCTTGTTTATGCTTTTCATTTCCTTTCCTTTACTTAGTTAACTTATATCTTATTTATGTTCTTATCTTATTTATTCTCTTTCATTATGTTTAGCTAAGTTTATTATGTCAAGGTGAAAAGGTTACACTAATGGTGTAAGAATTAGTATAATGTAAATTCAACATGGACTTTAATGTTTGATACTAACATGTTTTGTATTTGTTATCTTATTCACTCTTAATACTTTGCTTGTTAAATGGTTAATCTAAATTTATTTTGTATAACCCTTGGTACAACAAATACTTGGCACTTTCATAGCCCAACCGTATGGTATAACCGACACTTGTGCTATGAAAGGAACTTGATTTGTTGTTAACATAAGTTATAATCATGAATACCTTACAACATTTACAAGTATTAACATTATTCGAATAAAATAACTAATATAATCATGTTAACAATTTATAATCCGATTGGAACCTCCTTTGTGTGTGGTTTCTAGTTGAGTAATAAAAAGAGTTTATACTATACTTGTTTGAAATATCATTAGTGGATCCTCTAACCTTGACAATTATTTTATCCTTGTTTAATCCTTATATTAATATCACATCTCAAAGCTCTCTTCAACTCCTTTTCTATTATTATCTATTTCTTTATTTGTAGTTTATACAGTTAACTTTCCTGTGGTTCGACCCTAGTCTTGCCGGGTTATTTATTACTTCAACACTCCTACACTTGAGAGAAGATATCAACTCTTTGGTCGTGTCAATAATATCGAATAAACATGATGGTATTAAGCATGAAATAAGAGAAATTTGACCTCAACTGATTAGATAACATTGGTATTGTGTTAGACACTTAATAAGCAACTTCAATCACAAATTTAAAGACTTGTTAGCCAAAAAAAAGTTATTTAGGATGTGTTATGAATCTTTGAAGCATAAATTTGATATATGATTTGATTATATGGGTAATAGTCATCCAGAATGGAAAGAATGGCTTGAGTGGGTACAAAAAAAAAGATGGACACTTTCTTATGATAGGGGTCACTGATATCGCAATATAACAACAAATCTTTCTAAATCTTTTAATCATGTTTTGAAAGGTGCACATGTTTTTCCTGTTTCTGCTTTAATCTAATTGATATTTTTTAGGACTAATGCTTATTTTGTTAAAAAAAAAAAAAGAGGATGCATATGACTACATTGCACAAAGAATTATAGCCTCCTATTGTTCAGCTAAAATTAGATGCCAAAATATTTAGATACAGAGATCATACTGCGGTACTTTTCAATGTTGATGATGAAACTTTTCAAGTGATGCAACCATATTATTCGATAGTTTCATCCATATTTAACTAGTGTTTTGACTGTATTTTATATATAAAATGCCTTGATATTCTGTATTTTATGTTTTGAAGGCACTTTTGGATGAAAGATGCAAAAAAGAGTAAATTGAAGGTAATTGACAGATTTGACATTCAGTCGATGTTTTGTGCAGTGCGTGAGCTCTAGAGGTCGAAATGAAGTGATTCCAGTGGCATTAAAAAGCTAACATCCATACCTTTTTGGGAATCTAAGACAAGAAAATAAAATAAGGAAAACATGAAAATTGCAGCCTTTAAAGTCAAATCTCGCAATCAGCTAGTGTTGACCTTTGGCCATTCCAACTTAAATATCTGGAGCGACAGAAGTCCAAGTGATGCAAACTCAATTTTTTTTGGATTCCTGACTCAAAGACCTATCAACGCTCCAAATTTCAGTAAAACAAGATGTCATATGAGGGAGATATAAATTTTCAAAGATGACAAATGAATTCTGCCAACAAACAGGTTTCGTGAGAAACGAGTTCAAATTACGTTCCGAAGCATCTAAACCAACATTCAAATTACGTTCCTCTAAGTCAAAGCTTGAAGATTTCATGCAAGGCTATTTCTTTTTTTTTTTTAGGAAAATAGTTATTGGAGTACTTAAATGTAAACTGTCTACTTAAGGGGGGACTATTTTGTAAAATAGAGACTAGGGTTTCCTAGGGTATAAAAAAAAAAGAGAAAAGGAAAAGAGGAGAAGAGAGGGGATGGCCAGAAGGGAGGAACACAAACCCTTTCTTTTTGGTTAGTTGTTCAATATACATGCAAGGCTAAACTCTTTTTCTTGGTTGCAAGAACACAGAAACCTTCGGATTTCAAGAATTGTGAGATCTATTTTATATTTTCTTTTCAGTTTATATGATGAATGAATATGTTTGTTCTCCTATGTTTATTTCCTATGATTGTTTATTTTAATTGCTAGAGTGGATTCTAAGTTATTATTATGAATAATCTATTGCTAAGTTTGCTATCAAAACTAGAGTTGTGGTATATAGACTTGTGAAGCAACTGAGATTAATAATTGTAGCAAATCCAGATTAGTAATCTTAGGGAGAACATTCAATTAATCAAATCAAACATGGAGTGTGGACAATTATATTGTCTAGATTAATCAACTCATTTAGTTGTTAAGGCTGCCATTGAATTAAATTACTAGTGCGGACATTGTGGTTGTTTGATGGTTAAGATTAATTATACAGCGAATCTGTTAACTAATCAACATAAAAAAAGATAGATATTCAGAGTATAAATTGACATCTCGTGTAACACCCCCTACTTGGAGATAAAAAGACAACACTCTTATGTCAACCGAAAACAGAGAAATTTTATATATATATATATATATATATATATATATATATATATTCATGGTTTTCATATTAAAATTTACTGAAATTTCGACGGAGACCCCCCTATACCGGGAGGTCCCAAGTTATTGATATGTAGCCTGTTTATATTTCTAATAACTCACATTTCATAACTTAATCCCAACCCAATCTTTTGGGTTTCAATTTCCACAATATTCTCACACTTATTACCCACGATATTCATGATATGCATTATATAACACAATATCATTATGGATGAAAATAAAAGTAAATACTTAGACATGAAAGATGGTTACATGAACTACAGAGATTAAGTTCATTCAATCAAGTTTAAACATTAATTATACAAATTAAGTTATACAAACATTTTCATGTTTACAAAATATAAGGGTATACCCCCTATAACCTAAATTACAAGAAGGGAAACATAAGCTAGGATCTACTCCTGTCGTGCATGTGATGTTCCTGAAACAAAATGCATATTATTGAAAGGTGAGAATCACATAAAAAGAAATAACAATATGAAATCAAACAATTTTAAAAGGGTAACATGCATTCATATTTTGTTCCCTTCTCCTTTTTGGTTTTCATTAGAATCTCTTTCTTATTCAAACTATTAATAACCGTTCCCTCTTTCACTATTAACCTCCATTCCAGACTTTATAAGATCAAACATGTTTATCTTCGTTTAACCCTTTTCCGATACCCCTTTCACTGGTATCATCATCATCATCCCATAGGAGTCGATGTAGGGTGATCCCCTTACCCGGGATCCTAACATACACTGAATGTATGCTAGCCGAAACATGGTGATCCCCTTACCTGGGATCCTAACATACACTGAATGTATGCTAGCCCAAAACATGGCGATCCCCTTATCTGGGATCCTAACATATACTGAATGTATGCTAGTCCAACCATGGCGATCCCCTTATCCGGGATCCTAACATGCACTAAATGTATGCTAGTTTACGCCTAAAATCACACTTCTCATATTTCATTTGTTAGTGATAATTTCATCACTTAGCAATTCACACAACAACCTTTCCCCTTGAGTACACATACATTCGGTAATTCACATTTCACATCAGTAATATATATTAAAACATGGAATTTACGTAGAAGGTAAATGTGTGATTCACCTACCTGCAATAGAAGCTCTACTCGTGCTCTCCTGCTGCTGCTGTTGCACCATGTCTGTGGTCCCTCCTGCAAATCACAGGTTTATCTCATAAATTTTCCTCACTCAAGGATATGTTTTATAATAACCATATCAACAACCAATAAGTCTTTCTTTCAGTCATTTCTTAGTACTTTATGTTTTTCTCATTTCACTCATTATTACTGTCGTTCTTTGTCCAATCCTAGTTATCATTTCTTTCTTTATATTTGGACTGTCACTGTCTAACTGTTACTGCCTCGTTTTTGAACTGTTACTGTCTGACCTCTCCTCATATTTTTAACTATATCTAGAGTTATAGAACTCCGATTCAAGCGAAATTTATGTTTTTGGAAAGGTAAGACATGAGGCTATAAGTTCTATGTTTTGAGGAGAACCCAGTTCTACCTTTAAGATAGTCAAAATCGCTCATCAACAAACACTTGGACTGTTACTGTCCGTTTTTGAATTGTTATTGTCTGACCTCTCCTCAGATTTTTAACTATATCTGGAGTTATAGAAATCTGATTCAAGAGAAATTTATGTCGTTGGAAAGGTAAGACATGAGGCTACAAGTTCTATGTTTTAAGGAGAACCCAGTTCTACCTCTAAGATAGTCAAAATCGCTCATCAACAAACACTTGGATTGCTACTGTCCAACTATTACTGTCTGACCTCTCCTCAGATTTTTAACTATATCTGGAGTTATAGAACTCCGATTCAAGCAAAATTTATGTTTTTGGAAAGGTAAGACATGAGGCTACAAGTTCTATGTTTTGAGGAGAACCCAATTCTACCTTTAAGATAGTTAAAATCGCTTATTAACAAACACTTGGACTATTACTGTCCATTTTTGAACTGTTACTGTCTGACCTCTCCTCAGATTTTTAACTATATCTGGAGTTGTATATCTCTGATTCAAGAGAAATTTATGTCTTTGGAAAGGTAAGAAATGAGGCTATAAGTTTTATGTTTTGAGGAGAACCCAGTTCTACCTTTAAGATAGTCAAAATCGCTCATCAACAAACACTTGGACTGTTACTGTCCGTTTTTGAACTGTTATTGTCTGACCTCTCCTCAGATTTTTAACTATATCTGGAGTTATAGAACTCCGACTCAAGCGAAATTTATGTCGTTGGAAAGATAAGACATGAGGCTACAAGTTCTATGTTTTGAGCAGAACCTAGTTATGCCTCTAAAATAGTCAAAATTGCTCATCAACAAACACTTGGATTGTTACTGTCCAACTGTTACTGTCCATTTTTGAATTGTTACTGTCTGACCTCTCCTCATATTTTTAACTATATCTGGAGTTATAGAACTCCGATTCAAGTGAAATTTGTGTTGTTGAAAAGGTAAGACATGAGGCTACAAGTTCTATGTTTTGAGGAGAACTCAGTTCTGCCTCTAAGATAGTCAAAATCGCTCATCAACAAACACTTGGACTGTTACTGTCCGTTTTTGAACTGTTATTGTCTGACCTCTCCTCAGATTTTTAACTATATCTGGAGTTATAGAACTCCGACTCAAGCAAAATTTATGTCGTTGGAAAGATAAGACATGAGGCTACAAGTTCTATGTTTTGAGCAGAACCTAGTTATGCCTCTAAAATAGTCAAAATTGCTCATCAACAAACACTTGGATTGTTACTGTCCAACTGTTACTGTCCATTTTTGAATTGTTACTGTCTGACCTCTCCTCATATTTTTAACTATATCTGGAGTTATAGAACTCCGATTCAAGTGAAATTTGTGTTGTTGAAAAGGTAAGACATGAGGCTACAAGTTCTATGTTTTGAGGAGAACTCAGTTCTGCCTCTAAGATAGTCAAAATCACTCATCAACAAACACTTGGACTGTTACTGTCCAACTGTTACTGTCCGTTTTTTTGAACTGTTACTGTCTGACCTCTCCTCAGATTTTTAACTATATCTGAAGTTATAGAACTCAAATCTATAATTTAACATCCAAACATCAATTCATAATCAACTTTAAAACAACTCATAAGACCATGTTCAAAATATCTTACCCGATACGAATCAAGGTCTTGATCCCTCCTTTTCTTTCTAATGACAGCCGACCCTCCCCTCTTCTCTTCTTGTTCAATTTTTTTCTTGTTAATCCCTTGCCTACCTGTTCAATTTTTTTCTTGTTAATCCTTTGCCTACCAGTGTTTTTTTTTTTTACCTATAACCCTAAATCTTGGATGGGTTCTTGAAATTTGGTGTTTCTCTCTTGATCTGTAAAAATAGATACCAAAACTCCCTCTATTCTTTCTTTACGATAGTTACAGATCTGTTTTTGGTAAGAAGAGTAGTATTTATGCTCTATAATTCTTATTTGCATTTAGACCCTATTTTCTTTAAATGTATTTGTTTTGCCCCCACTTATTTTTAATTTAGTTTATTTTCTTTAATTTAATCCAGCCTTGATTATTTCGGGATTTACATCTCGGTTCTATGATCAGTTCTGATTTCTGTAGGTGGATGTTTACTTGCGACCAAGGTTTGTTTTCATGATAAATTTATTTAAATTTCACTTGATAGTTTTCTGTTTACTTTTTGCTTTAACCTAGATAACCTCCAAATCCCCCCATTACATATCATATAGCATACAAATCTGAACTAGACCTTCCTTATGGGATCGACTCCTTATTTGCTCTATATTATCTTATGTGCAGTGGCGGAGCCAGAGTTTTTTAAATTAGGAGGGGCAAATTATATAACCTTTAATTAATTCAAAACAATCAAATCAATGTCTATTGTTCAAAATATTGCAGGTAGTCCACTAGCATTCACCTTTAATTGATTCAAAACATTATACATATTAAAACCCTTAAATTATCATAAAACTTAATATTTTTAATAACTAATTATAAAAAAATAAAACTAAAATTAAATAATAAAATAAATAGAAAAGATAAAGGAAATCTACCTAAAAATTACTTGCTTAATTGTACTTGAAGAGAAATTTATATAAGGGGGAGAGGCAAGGAAGAGTAGCTAAAAAAAATAGAAAAGCTAACGGATAGTGAGTGGAAGAAAAAAAAAGAAAAGGTAAACGTATGGGGAAATGAGAAATGAGCTGGAGTGCTGGAAGCCTAGACATATATTATATATATTATTTATTATATTAACATACAAGTTAACAATATTTACTCTGTGTCTCTGCGTGTGTCAACCCCTCACATTACTATTATATTAATATTCTAATATAAAATATATTCAAAAAATAATTAAAGGGGGCAATTGCCCCCTTTTGACCCTACGGGCTCCGCCACTACTTGTGTGTTGTGTTTTAAGTTAGGGTAATTGATTCATGTGACCGCAACATCACAATATTTGTTCTCAACACTATAGTCATTAATTCTTTAAATAAGATTTGAAACTCTTTTCAGGTTTCATTCTATCTTGCACGGGGATTTACAATCAACTATTTGAGAATGTATAAAATATGTTTTCTAAATCACTTAGGGTGATGAATTCTCTTTTAATTACTCAAATACCTTCTTATAATTCTTGTTATACCCAATATTCACTCGTTTGTTACCCTTGATTAGAACATGTATCAAGATCAAAGCATAATATTTTCTATATAAGATAACTTAGTGATTTTAAATCTAAAGATCACTTACACAACCATCACGTGAGTTTTTTCAATGTGATCTTTTCATATGAAATTATCATACAGGTTAGTTCAATGTATATGTCATCTGACAAGTACTTATATAGTAGTTCTAAGTATCTCCCATACCTCAACTTACGAGAAAAAATGCTTTCTTTCACAAAGAAAAAAACATATTATGCACTAGTCTCAATAACTCTAATTAATGTCCAGTATTAATAGAGTATTAAATATGAATATTTAGGAACAAAACTTTAATACAATAGAAAACTCATAATAACAACTATATAATTTTTTTTGCAAAATATTTTTGTTTCGGAGACTTTATCTTTACTCTAGATTCATTAATAAAATATTTGATAAATATTAAAAATAGATAAAATCTTTATTAAAAATAAATATATTTACATGAATAAAATTAATATAACATGTAAGCAATCCATTGGTTGCAAAACATATATATATATATATATATATATATATATATATATATATATATATATATATATATTCTGTATGATTGGGAACATTGAAGATATGTAAACATTGCCTTGCCATATAAAAAAAAAAGAATTGTACGCATTCTACAAATTTCATACCCAATAGCACAAGCAACTTGCTGGGAGAATAAAACAATAAAAAAAGAACACAACGAGAAGATAGGATGGGGAGTAGGATTTATACAAGTTATTAGTGCATTTATGGCTATGCTGATGACGTATTTTTTCCAGCTTATGCCAGCAGATTCAGTTCTCTTTGAGGCGAAGTGCAGAAGCACTCTGGTCTATAGAAAAGCTCAAAGCATGAACAACCAGCATGCCAAGCAATATATGCATTAACCTTCAATAACTTTTACAGGAGACCTGCATACCAAACCAACGAGTGAGACTAACTGTCAAAGAAATATCAAAATCGCTGTGCACTGGGTGGGCTGCCATCACTTACCCAAAGGGGCTTTGCTTGATGGCCAGCAGTTCAACATCCAACTGCAGATTCAACAAAGAAAGTGGCAAGTTAAATTCCATGTCTATATATTTAATGCAAACAGACAGATCAGTTAAAGAAATTGTGCTTGTGTGGAAAGAAATAGAATAAGACTAAGAACTTGATGGCAAATCATATGGAATAGATAGCCCTTTCATTTGATTTTCCACCTTGAGCAATTTCAGAAACGAGAAACTCTCTCTACAATGTAAAAGCCACTACCATAGAAATCAAGTTCTTGAACCGACAACAGTCCAGTTTGTATCATTCAAAAGAATCTCTTGCTATTTGATGGAAGCCTGTTGTGATGTGGTTTGATTAATCTCTTCTATATTCAGAAGACTTGGTGGAAGAATTGATCACAGCATTCACCTGGCTTTCTTGAGAGTTTAAAAAAGTAATATTCAAAGCACTAGGTGATCAGATGAAAGAATAAACTGAAACAAGGAACTAAACAGAGGAGATGAAGATACGGCCCTTGTGAACTGGCCTTTAACCACTGAAAGGGTTATTTAGAATTTTTCAAATTTAAATTACACAAGTGAATGAAAGTAAATAGTGAAAGATATAGGTTTACTTTACTTGTGCCATTCTCAGCAGAAATCATGGTTTACACTTTACAAATTAACACGAAGACTCGCGCAAAAGGCTAGGGTACAATTAATCACATCATCTCTTTTTCATGTATATACAATCAAATGATTTTCAAGAAACTCGGATGCGGGATGGATTTCAAAGCTAAAAGATTTTCATGCATTCATGTAAAAGATTTCTCCAAAAGGGAAAAACCTACAAACAATCAAGCTGGGTCCTGGGCGTTCATAAGACAACAACAAAGCATCTTGAACTATTTGCGGTTTGACCTCTGACGACAAAGGAATCACCGAGCAAGCTTTTAAATTTGGATGATGTACAGTGCTCCAATCTAAGAAATCCTAACAAGCTGAAATTACAAACACGGATGGCCAAAGATTAAGAATTTTGCCTCCTATCTTATTTGTTTAAAACCAAAAGAAGGAACATGAGTTTTCAGGATTCCTTTTCCTTTTCCTTCTATATGGTCTGCTCCAAGAAACATGCATGTCATGACTGAAGTTGGTGCACGCCATGCAATAACTGCAAGAAATATGACACTCAAGGAATTTTGTAACAGCATCCCATGGATCATACAGCTAATCAAACACCATATTCTTATAATTTGTTGAAACTACTCCCCCGTTCATCAATATGCCATGGTGGATTACAAGTTATGTTTCAGATACATGGAGACCGTAAGATTTCCCAGATGTCACTTGCATGAATATATCCTTACCCATTACCAAAAAAGACAACTTCTTACCTCTATGGTTGCATTTGGAGGAATTTCTTGTACTCCCTTACTACCATATGCTAGCTCAGGAGGAACTACTAGCAAACGCTGCCAAAAACATGAAAAGAAACATTATTCAGTTGAGATTCAGCGAACATAACTATATATAGAATGTTAGTTCAACTTTAAGCATGATAACCATGGTGCCCCGCATGCTAAAGACCAGAAATCAATAATAAGGTGATCCACATGCAGTTATTAAATTCAGCTTATTGGTAATGAGAGTGCAAAAAAACTGCATTAATTTCTTTCTTTTTTGCACTAGAATCGCTTTCTAACATATCGATTTTATATTTCAATTGATAGCATTTGAACTAAAGAGCTGAAAAGACCTACTCAACGCTGAACTATGGATATATGTAAGCTATTGCATGCCTTATCATATAGTCTGTCAAGATAGAACAAAGCTACAATACGGAAGAAACAGGAGTCACCTGGCCTCCTACACGCATGCCTTCAACCCCAAGATCTAATCCTTTAAGGACCGCTCCCCTCTCAGATTGGCCCACGTCAAATCCATAAGGCTGCAACAATTCAAGGAATATGTATTGGCCAAAAGGCAGAGAAATTTTAGGAAAGAAATTGCAGACTCGATGGTTGATACGTCAAATCATGCATGAATGATTAAAGTTATGTATGAATGATGTATAACTGAAGAAGTGCACAACTCTAGTCTTACCGTTCCACCTCCAACACCGAGTCCCTGTCTACTAGTCATAAACGTTATTCCCTTCCACTTGGCAACATAGTGAACCTAAAATAAACGCAACTACATCAGCTATATTCTATATGTACTGCAAGGTAACAGATAGACCACAAAAACATAATGGCTCTGGAATTTAGATTAAAAGAGGAGTGAAATTATCTAACTTTTTCTTTCATCCATGCAAATTATTCTATGCTGAAGTATGCATTAAACATCTTGTCTCCATCAGTTAGAAATCTGAAAAGTAAAAGTGGTAAAAATAATGCTGTACTTTTGAAGCTACAGAAGAACACTCCTTCTTCTGAAATGAGGTTGTTCATCATGAGATCAAAGTCTTCTTCTTCTTAAATGGTTTTGAAAAATCAGCAAGGTAATTCTAGTTTTGTACAAGTTCGATAATCTTATAAAGGTATAGAAACTATAGAAGTTGGGAACATGGATGTGGATGAGGATCTAGGGAAGAAACAAGTGATCTACAAGTACTGTGACAAGCACGTGAAATTAAGCCATAAGAGTTGGTGCTAATATTTGATGTATCAGTGTAATATAATAGGGTATAGTTTAAACATCAGTTAGTCAAAAATTTAAATTTAACTGGGCCACAACCGTACTGCAACCCGAGATCCCTTCACGGCCTTAGGTCCACCCCCGACCTTCAAGTCATAGTACCTGAAGAATATCTCTATCAGAATTTGCATGATTTGCCTTCAAATATATAGACAAATATATGCTTGGTATGAAATTGACAAATGAAATAGCATGTAAAAGGCAGGTAGTGAGACTAAAAAACGATTAATGACACAATCATTCAATATTGAATTCTCAAAATCTAACAATGTAGATCTGTCCTTACACAGAGAGAGATTAAAAAAAAAATGAAGGTTTGCATAATGGTATCACATGATAGACTCTAGCTTTCTGGTGAATTCACTAACAAGTGGCTATTCAATTATTTGAGAGAAGCAAATAAAGGTAATTTTCCAATGTCTATATTAGATAGGAAGGGTAAAAACCGGAGCAAAGAAAAGAATTCACATTAATTAAACTTTAATGTACTAACTTCAGACCATTGGAGAGGGTTGTGAAGTCACTCTCCGGTATTTTTGATGCTCTAAGCTGCACAGAACAAAAAGATTTGCAGAATTTGTGCAACTTTAGTACCCAATTTGAAAGTAAAATATACATAACTTAAGAGACAAAAAATATCCCATATAGAAAGAAAATATAGAAAGAAAGAAACTTACAGCTCTTCTACTCGTGCTAGCAGCCTCGGCCACATCACAGACATAAATCCCAACAGCTAAGTCACAGTTAAAAGAAGAAGTAATGGAACATCAAATCTCACCATTAATTAAAAGAACCATCATATGAGAATATCATTGATGGAATAGAACTAACCAGTTGAAAGGAGAGAAGCAACGAGTGCCCTCCTTCCCTCCTGGTGCAAAGATAGTGGGGTTGGTTTTGTAGTCTCATCATCAGAGGAAGACGGTGAGGAGCGACATTTCAACGCACCTGAATTTCCGTTGGACAGCCTCCTCTCTGCCAATTCAAACAAATTTTGTAAACATTTGTGAGTGGTATTATTATTAGTACCAGTAGTAGTCGTCGTCGTCGTCATAGCAAGTAAGAATCCAAACATATATAAAAAAAAGTGATTTATAAAATGAGAGAGATAGATCACTTGTGATGGGAATGGAGAGGAGAGGCTCGCGGAGTAGAATGGCAGTGGGGTTTTGATGATAGTTAGGGAAGAGGGAGATCAGTTCCATTTAGGTCTGGTTATTGCTTATTAGTGAAGAATGCCAGGCAGAGGCAGGAACTGCAACTGGAATCCGAACTGTAACTGTAGCCGAGGAGGCAAGCTTAGTTTTGTCTTTGTTTTTGTTTGGTAAATTGTATTTTTCAAAGTGGAAGAGGGAAAGAGAGGATAAGATTTGTCAGCGCATTACCATCCACATATCATCATTCATTTAACATTAATCACAAACTAACTGAACTTAACTTGGCAGACCATACTACTGGCAAATTTGACCTCTGAATAAGATTAATGATCTTCATTTTCTGTTCTATGTTTATACTTCATGCAGCAAGCTTTGTCATTATTTGTTTTTGCGATTTCACCGTGATTTTAAAAAATTTAAGATTTTTTTTATTTTAAATTAATTTTTTAATATTTTAATATATTGATATTAAAAATAAATTTTAAAAAAATAAAAATAAAATATTATTTTAATATATTTTCAAATAAAAAAAATAATTTAAAAAATAAATACTATCATAATATTAAAAAAAAATAAAAAAGAGTACACCACAGCAAAGTAGTAGTTTGTTTGAATCAAGATTTGGCCCTAATCATGTCATGGCATGTTAAGCTTTCTGATAACTTCATCAATTAAGAATAACTAAAGAGATGACTTGCTTTACGCCATTAACCAAATCAATTTTTTTCTTAAAAAAAAATAAAAATGCCCAAGCAATTATAATATTTTAAAAGGAGCAAGAAAAATCTAACACCTAGATCATTGATTTAAATAGATTTAATAAACTAAGTTAATTTAATAATATAATTATTAAAAAAAATAAAACAATGATCGGTCAAAAATAAATAAATGTTTGTTAAATATTATAAAAAGATACCTTCTAAATTTTTTTTAAAAGGTCTCAACGATTTTATTTAATAACAAAGCAAAAATTAAATGAGAATAGAATAATCTCATAAAAACAAAAACAAAAGAAATCTAAAGATTAATTACCAATAAAGTAAACATTGAAGGATAAAAAAAAAAAAATTACTCAAGTCAATATACCAAATTCACGACTCAATCGTGAGACCGTGATAAGCCCATACATAAGAAAGTGAATAAAACAATGGAGGTCAACTTTCAACCAAACTAAATGATAAAAGGTGAAACTAAAAACAAAATCATTTTAAAAAAAAAAAACTTGAGTCGACACAGGTTAACGTTGAAAGATAAACTAAAAAAATCTTTAAAAAGGATAAAAAAAAAAAAAAAACATTACTTTGAGTTAGCAAGTCAAATTTGCAGTCTAGTTGTTAAACTGAGATAAGCCTACAAAGAAGAAATTAAATAAAACAATGGAGTTCAAGAAAACTCAATGACCAAAGACAAAACTGGAGTAAGCTCAACTTAACTCGACTAACTCACGACCTGGGATATGAGATTGGAATAACCCCATATTAAAAAAAAACTAAAAAAATCACAAAACTCAAGGTTCAATAACCTAATAACCTAATATCGAATAATGAAATTGAAAAAAAAATCAATTTAAAAAAATAACCTAAAAAAACCAAAGTTAAATTGGGTTAATTTCTTAAACTCATGAGACGAGAATTACTCCATAAAAGGCAAACACTAAAAAATTATGAAGCAAATTCATAATCATTCAAAATTAAAAAAAACAAAAACAAAACAAATAGTAATTAAAAGAATGAAAAACAAACTTGATACAAAAATTAAATGAAATAAAATGATGAGAGATAAAATTAAAAAAAATCAAACTCAAAAGCCTTAAAATAAAAATAAATAGAAATTTTAAAAATAAAGATCAAAATTGACACAGATATAAAATGACAAGAAATCATACTTGATTTTTGAAAGAGATGATGCCAAATCCGAGGTGATGAGAGAGAAAAGAGAGAGAGAAAGAAAAAAAAATCATCAAAGCCTAACCTCTTCCCCTTCATTCACATGCGTTTGACCACTGGGAAGAGGATGATGCAACCCTTCCAACATGTTTGGTGGCATTTGACGGCCAAGAGGCACCGCATATGCAGTCTAAAGAGCACAACGCCTCTCATTCACTACCGCATGCTATGCATGTTCCAACCACTTTTAGATTTTTAATTATATTTATATTTATTAAAAAATTAAATCCCCCCTTATTCGGATTGATTATAGCTAAAAAAACCACAATCAAACGATAAAAATGCCTCTAGATGTTAATTTTAACTTTTTTGCTTTTAGGAACAATTCAGTAATTTCAATATGCAATCAAAATGTCAAAAGATTAAAATGTCATGCCTGATAATTTGATTTTTTCCTACTTTTAAATGTAATTAAATCATTCTATTGTGCTATAAAAACAAGAAAATTGATTTATCTCTATCTAATTTGATAATGTCAATTGAATCTCGTGAAAAAACTATTTTACCTCCATACATCACTTCATTATACTATAGCAATATACAATATATTCCACAATAAAACAATTGATACCTTTTTGTTTTTTCTTTAGTAATGACATGCAGTTAGTATTATATTTTTTGTTGGATGGTAAAGGATATATTCTTGGATGAACTTATTACGTATTGATTTGATATATTTAAAAGTTATTTTTTCAAATACTATTCTTAAAATTCGAAGCCAACAAATCAAGAAAAAAATAATATCATTTTAATAATAAAGTCAACTCCTTAAAATTAATATAACGTGAATGGTTATATGAAAAAAAAAAAACTTAGGTAATTCTAAATATCATTCTCTTTCTATTTTCGGGGAGTTAATGCACCAATCGATAATTCAATATGTTATTCTACTGAATTTTATTTTTTTTTCCTTTTAACAAGTGGCTCTACCAATTTTACGTGGGTTATATCTTGTCTGTCTCTCGAGCATACATCCAATGAATGTAAACGTGAGATACATGATATGCTAATAAGATGATAGTGTCACATTTTTTATTTTTTAAAAAAATATTTTTAATCACAAAAGAGATAATACAATATTAAAAAATTAAAAAAAAATGAATAGGATGAAGGTTGAGATTACAGTAATGTAATACAAAAAAAAAACCACTTTATGTCAAATTTGTTAAAAAAATAATAAAGATAAATATTATTGATTATTTCATAATCAATAAAAAAAATTATGTATGTGAACAACTTTAAGCAATTAAAAAATTATTTCAATAATCTAATCAAAAAAAATAATCAAGCATATTTTCTATAACTTATAATAACTTATTTTATTATATTTATTTACGTATCTTGTTATATAACTATATAAACTCTACATGAGTTAATGTAATACACAACAAATTATCAAATAATAACTTCCTCTACTATTCTAATTTTCTTCTAAAATACCCTTAATATTTTTATAATGCCTCCATCATCCATAGTAAGAAAATTTTACATTATTAAAGAAGTTTAGGATTTTAAAAAAAGTTTTTGTAATGTCTTTAAAACTTTAGATAGTTTTGTTAATTTAAAAACTCATAATTATAACCATCATATAAGATTTTATATATCTATAACTATAACCATCAATTATCGATCAGTTATCTATTCAATGAACCGTTAACCATATGTTTTACTTAAAAAAAAATTAATTGAATAAAATGCTAAATTACAACAACTCCACTTAAATATCTTAAAATTATATAAATTATTAAAAAAACTAAAGAAATTGATGGTTGTGCACCACCATCAACAACGTCAGCACATTTGACATACCTATCCAGTGCCTCATGAACTAGGCCAGGTCGCCACTAGTGACAGAGACAACAATCATGGCTACTACCTCCCCTCCACCATAATAGTGCCAACGTGTTTGGTGTTGCTATTGTCCAGCGCGAGTTGCCTCATGCTAGAGGAGTCAACCCAGTCACCTAACGTTAGGTTGCTGCCTCGAGTTGGAGGTGGCGTAGTGCAAGGGTAGCCCCTAGAGCTATGCAAAACCCATGAAAGCAACGCTGCCACTGTTAAGGTGGCCACCAGCACAAAGGCAATCCCTCACAATGTAGCAAACCCAACGGCAATAAAGACTGTCTCTGTTTAGATTGTCACTAGAGGTGAGCAATAGATCCATTTAAATTGTGTTTTCATTGACAATGGGCTAAAAGAGATTAGAAGTGCCTATGCATTGTATTTTCATTAGTCATGCATGCAATACATGGTGACTTTTTAATGCATAGATCACGCATGTAGTACATGGATGACAAAAAGGTTGCGCATGTATCATATGCACGACCAGTATACAAGCATAAAATACAAGCACATCTCAATAGTTAGTGCATGAGCTAGATGCGTGACTTCCCTAACTATGCTAGATTGTGAAACATTTTTCCAAGTGTGCTTGTTTGGAAAATACTTTTGTCAATTATGCTAATATGGAAGAGAAAAAAACTCATTTATTCTTGATTTTTGCTAGCACATTTCCCCCAAAATTGTTTTATAAAAAATACACCTTAATAAAAAAAATCCAAATAATAATAATAATAATAATAAAATTTCAAAACAAAAAATATTTTATTTTTGAGACATGAGATAAGTCCTTGAGATGCAACATATCAAAATGTCAAAAGAATAAAAGAATTAATTAAGTTTAAGGACTCAATTAATCTTCTAGCAGGTATAATTGACTTAATAAAAGACTTTATTGAAGCAAAAATTAAGTTTGGAAGTCAATTTTGTAAAAATAAAAAGAATTAATTATGTTTAAGAACTTAATTAAACTTTTAATGGGTTTTTTGGATTCAATCAAGGAATCAATTAAAAAAAAATTAAGTCTGGAGGCTTAATTCAGGTTAATCTGCAATAATTTGAAGAAAAAAAGACCTAATTGAAACTTTAAAAAGCCAATTTGATGCAACCAGGAGCTTAATTGGAAAAAATTTAAAGCTTAAAGTTTAATTAAGGACCTATATCCCAAACTTCAAAATCAAGAACCAAAGTGCAAAAGGCATGGAAATCCAGGGACTAAAATTGATCAAACCAAGGTCAATTTAAGAAAAATTGAAAGTTTGATGACAAATAGAGGTCAGATTGCATAATTTGAAAACCAAGGACTAATTTGTAAAGGGCATGCAAATCGAATGATCTCAATCAATGTTTTGAGGGATACAATTACAAAGAGTAAGAAGTTTCCCGAATAATTAAGGATGCATTTGCTAAAATTGAAAGAACAGGTACTATAGTGAAATTTACTAAAAAGTCCTATTTAAAAACCCTAGTTTTTAGGGTTTAGAAAAACGATGTGTCACTCAGACTTCAATCAAGAGAATAAGAGACACATTGTTTAGTCATTGTTTCTTTTTTTTTTTTTCGATCATAAGGCTGACCGAGAGGGCAATTTCAGATGAATAAATGTGACTTCTCTAACCATTTTAAGGGCTTTAATTGGCACCAATCCATTCCTATATAAGGATCAACTATTCTTATCAAATGTTTATATCTCATTTAGTTCGATGTACTCACCAACAACTTATCCCAAGTTAGATTGATAGTTCTAAACCTCCAAATCAAGTGTGGTTTGTTCTCAATAGTAGATTTACATCCCCTCTACAAGATTCAGGTCCATCAATGGTACGTTTCTGTCTCAATATCCACAATGATCTCAACTGTTAGAGAATAATATGAATCATATATTGGAATCTCACCTAAAAATTTAAGCTTTTGGGTTGAATCAGTTTTTTTACATGGTATCAAAGCCTTAATGACCAAGTGATCATAGGTTTAAATCTTAGCATCTTCATTTATTTGATAAAAATTAAACATAAGATAATGTGGACCTCTGCAAGTTTCAAGCCGAAAGGGATTAACTTGAGGGGATATGTTAGAGAACAATATAAATCATATCTTGGGACCTCACCTAACAGCTTAAGTTTTTTGGTTTAATTGGTTCTTTGACATCAATAAAGTACCTAACCTAATTAGTTATGACTAAAGAACAAATTACCCATGAAAGAAAAGACTCTAATGCTGCTCTCTTATGATTGAATTTAGTTTACAAGAAGACAAAAAATAGACCATGCACCATCATTTTCAGGAGGAAGGTTTTGGAAGAGAAAGAATAAGAATCTCTTATAAACATCTTAGAAAAACCACCAAGGTTTTGTACCTTTCTATTTTGGTTTGCTTATAAAAAACAAGTGCTCTTAACCCAAAAAAAAAGGGAGAAGACATAGCATAAAATCATAGAGAAAATAAAGAGGAAAGACATAGAGAATCAAAAGAAGTTTTTAAGTTATTGAGAGAAAAATCCAAAGAAATAGTGTTCAAAAGAGGGAAAAGGAAAGGCAAACAAAATTAAGGATCAAAAGAGTTGGAAACAAAGGTAGATGAAGTAAGAAAATATAGGAAAAAGGGGAGACAGGATGAAAATAGCATTACTTCTACGAGGTATACAACAACCTTTGTTGAGAGGGTGTAACTCAATGGGCACACCTCTCTTTTTTAATGTTTTAAAAAAAACTATTGTTTGATTACTTGTTGTTCATACATTAATGCTTTGGTTGTTAATGTGTTTGATAACAATTGAGTTTAAATGTATTTATTATATTTAAGCTAATATACATAGCTTATTGTTATAGAGTTGTAACTTGATGTTATTAGTGTTGTTCAAAAAGTCAATAACATGTTTTGGTGTCTAGTTTAGCTGTTAAATTTATTTTGATTCTTTTTGTTTCTCAACAAAATATGACTGTGTGTTGTTCTTGATGAAATGTTGGGTTGATGAAGCTAATTTCATGATAATGTATGTCAAGAATAGATGTTAGAATTAATAAAATAATACTTGTAGTTAATGACATCCCTCTTGGATTTTTCTGTTATTTATATGGATGAATCTTTGTTTTTGTTTCCATTTGCTTTCTTTTAAGTTCTTAAGAGTTTTGGTAGGTCAGTACAAGCATGTTTTAAATAGTTTTGACTTGATTCTGGGTTTTTTAGGTCAGTTTCTAGGTTTAAGCTTTTTCTAAGTAGTTTCTGGGTTTTTTTTAGGTTGAATGTTCATAACTGTTATTTTTTATTTCTTATAAATTGTAGTAATGGTCTGTCTTGTGTTTTTCAATCAAAGCTTAGACTTATAGATGATTGTTCTATACCATTAATTTGTCCATTTATTGCTTATTTTGAATTAATCGATCTTTGACAACTTTAAACACCTAGGCTAGGGTTAGAAGTTGTTAGGTTCAATTCATGAAATCTACAACATGTCTTTCCATTTGGATATATAATTTTGTTCTAATCTTTAATGCTCTATCTCTCCATGCCTTTCAATCGATGAAATTTGATCTGTATCATAGATTTAGCTTCTAGTTCATTGCATGTTCTTTGTGTTCTTCATTTGTTTCAAATTTCTTTTGTCTTTTGATGGATTACTACTTGGATGAGAAAGTTTTATATAAAAAATCATTTGATGGGGCCCTCTTAAGATGTTTGAATGAAAATTAAGCAAAGCAAACACTACATGAAATATATGAGGGAACCTATGCTACACACATAAACGGACACATGATGACTAGACAAATACAGAGAGCTAGGTATTTTTTTATGACCATAGAGAGGAATTGCATAGATTATATGAGGAAGTGTCACAAGTGTCAGGTACATGGAGATAAAATCAAATACACCATCATTTTCTCTATTCAATAAGGTGTCATATTGGTCATTCACAATGTGGGTGATAGATGTTATTGGACTCATTAATTCAAAAGCCAATAATGGACATAAAGTCATCTTAGTAGCAATTGACTACTTTACTAAATGGATTAAAACTTGTTCATATGCACATATGATCGAGAAGGTTGTTAGATGATTTATTAAGAAAGAGTTGATTTGTCAATATGGGCTACTTAAAAGAAAAGTGACGGATAATGCTCAAAACTTTAATGAAAAACAATCACTAAATTATGTGTCAAATGAAAGATCAAATATTCAAATTCATCTCCGTATAGGCCAAAGATGAATAGAAGTATAGAGGCCGCCAAAAAAAAAATAAAGAAGATTGTTCAAAATAAGATGGTCACTTATAAAGATTGGTATGAATGGCTCCCTCATCCTCTCCAGACTTGTATATTTGTAATTAAAGATATCCATCTTGGATTTTTATGTGGTTTAAATGATTGAATCCTTGTTTGTATTTTCATTTGCTTTCTTTTTATGTTCTTGAGAGCTTTGGTAGGTCAATACAAGTATGTTTGTAGTAGTTTTGACTTGAGTATAGGTTTTTTATGTCAGTTTCTGGGTTTAAGCATTTTCTAGGTTTAAGCCTTTTCTGGATAGTTTCTAGGTTTGGGTTGAATGTTCATAGCTGTCACTTTTTATTTTTTTATAAACTGTAGTTTTGGTCCATCTTGTGTGCTTCGATCAAAGTTTAGAGTTATACATGATTGTTCTCTGCTATTAATGTGTCCATTTATTACTTATTTTGAATCGATCGATCTTTGACAACCTCGAACACCTGGGTTAGGGTTAGAGGCTGCTGAGTTCGATTCACGAAATCTACAACATGTCTTTCAATTTGGATATATCATTCATACTATATCTCTCTCTTTATCTTTTGATATGTATCGTTGATTTATTTTATAGGTTCGTTGCTTGTTATTCGTGTTCTTTATCGGTTTCAAACTTTTTTTTCCTTTTGATCTTCATAAATTACATTTTGATTTTAGGTTTTGTTTACAAGCTTTAGGCCCGAGCTGGGAAGCCCAGCCCACATGGTTAGGCTGAGCCCGTTAACTTTTAAGGACGTGTTTGGCATGTCCAGAATTTTTCAATGGGAAAAATCCAATTTTTTATTCGTTAAGGTATATTTGTCAAACACAATCTTAAGACAATTTTTAACCCGATAATTTAGCTAAGGCCATGTTTGGAAAACAAGTCTTACTGATTTTTTCTAGCATTGCATATGGCCAAGACTCTAAAATAAAAATCACATTTGCATAAAATAAAATACATGGCATGATTTAGCATTTTTAAATTCAAGAAAAATAGTTTTTATTTTTTATTTTTGCATGCATTTTGAATTTAATAGCAAGTTTATTAAAACCATAAGAACTTGACTTACATTTCAAAAACATAAAAAAAAAAAAATTTATTTTAATACCAAGAATTATAAACTTATATATAAGATATATTCCTGAATATTAAAAAAAGCACCAAAAATATTTTTGAATTTTAGAATGGATAGACTCAATATATAAAGTTATAGTCCACTCTACTAGGATGGGTCTGCTTTGACCAATAGCAAGACCAACAATTAGAAAAACACATCAATACCTTAGTAATCAAACAAATAAACAATACAGCTTACCTTATATAAGATATACTAGGGGTAATATTATTCTTTCAATACACAATCAATCCTCTGATCTAGAATCAGTGAAGGTTCTTAGTAACTAAAATACTAATCGCTGGATGTATTCCTCATTCTTTGCCCAAAGCAGTATATAATGTTTTCAAGGACTCGTATTCCATTTCGTCTCTACTTATCAATCTTGGACATTAGAAATTGCATTCTCTCATATTCACCCTTTGATTGTTAAATTAAATTATTATTATTTAATCCTTTAGTTTCTAGTGAAATAATTAGTTAATCTCTTTAATTTGAAAAACCCAATGTTGAATCCCTGTATTATTATACCCCCATTTTCATGTAAATTTTGTAACATGGATCCTTATTTTCCGCCAACTCTTTTAATTTAACCTAGTTACTGTTTTAGGTTGGTTTACATAAAAAAAAAAAAAAAAAAAAAAATTGCAATCGCCTTTGGTTGGATGAATAGAGACCCTAGGAAGAATAGGGAAGATGAAAAATCCATCCTATAGTCCTATCATTCCTAATATGCATCGATCTCCATTCTTGATCTCTCTATGTCAGCCAAACTATTAGATGGATTAATTTATATCCATCCTTTTATTTTGCGCTCTCCATCCTCCCATTGTCTCCATCCTTCCTACGTGTGTAAGAGACTAGATGGATGAATTGAATCCATCTTGTCATTTTACCCCTTTCATCCTTCCTTGTCCCCATCCTTCCTGAGCACAAGAGATTGAGAGAGAGTGAAGTTTCTAAACCTCCCTGACACTTCACTCCTTTGTCTAAATCAAGCTAGAGGGAAAATCAGCTGAGAAAGCGTTGTTTATGTAAAACTGGGCTCAACCAAAGCTAATGGCATACAGCAGTGATTTTATTCAGAACTCTTACATGCGAATCCCAAACGAATTCTACTCAGAACGATTTTCAGATATTCTCACGAATTCCTACAATTTTATTCAGGTATTGCACCAAATTTCTTTCCAACATGTTTTTGATTTTAAAAAAATGAAAATGAAAATGAAACAAGCACAGCACACGATTAATTGAGTCCACCAACGGATAACACAAATCAATCTATCTATATTCAATGATGGGAGATTCCAGAATAATAAACTAGAAGCATTAATTACATCATGCTGTTCTCAAATATGTACACACAACTAGAGAGATTTGAATACCTGGACTTATGCGATCCTCTTCTTTATCTTCTTTGAAGCACAAAGTTGTTTCCAACAAGGTGTAGAGACTGAATATTGAAGGACTTGGAGCAAGAAGGATTGGAGTGACAACCAAGCAGCCAAAAAGAGGTGTTTGCGTGAAGCTCACAACCTGTCCCATGCGGGAAGCAACAGTGGTTTAAGTGGCTAAACCATGAGACTAGTTTGTTCAATTACAAATTAACAGCAATTGTGAGGTCCTGGTCAATGCACTCCCTTGCCTCAAACTGTGGCCTTAGATATCTACCACACTCTAGAAAATGATCAAGAGGCCAGCGATAATCAAAAGGTTCCCCCTCTGCAGAAAGTAGCTAGTCAATGCATCATGCAATGGGAAACCCACATTCCAGAACACAGAGAATCAACAGTCAAATGATTGATCATTTGACTACTCAAATGACATGCACAGCTGAAACATTATACCAAAGTCCAATAAGATTTCCAGGCACACAGAGCTTCATGCATATTATTTTCAATTCATAATTTTGTTACAGGGTTCTTCATGTCAAGAAAGGCTTACTGCAGAATTATTATAGTAGAGATGCTCTGCATACTGCATTATCAGGTTTGCACAATTTTTGGTATGAGTTTCATCCCTCTAAAGCTGCTAACCAGGCCTTGGCTGTGATATATTTGAACAGGGATGCTTTATCATCTTTTAGAGCTAAACCTACCATAGCTAGAACAATTTACTCCTATGACATTTGCAAGCATTATACATGAAAACCCTATTAAAAAATATGTGTGGCACTTATCATTTCTTGAATTGTTAATCACACATTAGGTTTAGTTTATGCTTTGACCAGATTAACCTTTTATTTTATTTTCTTTCATTAAGATTATATCCAAGATGCCAATTTTACACATTATAATTCTCAGTAATAATCTATTTCTCAACTTTTTAAAGAAAAACATTCAAGTGGTATCTTTTGATAATAATAATAATATAAACAAACATATTTCACAAAAAAAAAAAAACAGAGAGGTTTACCTAATACTCAAAATAACATAATTTAACTAAGATTGCGGGGACATGATACCTGCTTATGTAAAAAAAATAGGTTGCAAAATTAACGAAATAATTCATGATATCAAATTTCATATATAATTTTCAAATTTATGTTTACTTTCTTTTTTTATTGCATGCAAAGGTTTAGCTGTTTTTCTCAGGTATGATATCACAAAAGAATATAAAGACAAACATAAATAGATATTACCTTGGAGGGCCCAAAAAACTATGGAATGAAATTAACAATTGAAGTATTCTCATGGCCATGTGAAACCTTGTTAGCTAGTAACATGGCTATTCAGTGCTTCTGCGTGTTTCAAGACATTTATTAATCAACTTATTAAGATTTCAATTTCGGTTTTATGGCCAATACTGATTGTGACCAAAAGGATCAGCTAGAGAATAAAGTAAGCTTGTCACGATAGTAACAGTTGCCAATCAAAAATCCAGTTTCAATTGAGTATAAAGCTATGGATTTAAGAAGAGGCAAGAAATTCACCTTAGCCAAAACAAGTCAAAGATCAAGAGATCCTTAAGAAAGTTCAAATCCAGTATTTGAATTGATTGCATAAAGAATTTTTGCTCTCAAAGTGCTTGCACGTTTGTATGTTGGAAGCTGTAACCATTCAAGAAAACAAGAAAAAGGCAGACACAAACCAAGGTTAGATAAAAGGTATTTGATGTTGTTGGATCTGACTTTAGGAGTTTGCACTAAGAGTACCTTGAGAGTATTGTAGCAGGTAGAAGCTGATGGAAGCCGCTCCACATCTTGTCCTCCAATTGTTGCCCAAAGAGAGGCATCACATGAGACCTGTATAAGATCAAATTTCAGATTCAACCAGTATGGATTTTGGCTGCCCATTGGGTTTTGCATGAGGGTCATGGGGTGTTTAAAATGAGAGAAAAAAACCCTATTTAAAACCATCAGATTTGACAATCATGGTAATGGAATCATTCATAAGAAGAATATATATATATATATCAGTCCTTCTAAAGAAGATTGAGGGTTGAAGTGTGAAGATGGCTTTGAAAAGGAGAGCATGTGAATCCAATAAAAATAGATACAAAGAAACCAGCAATAGTTCCTCAAAGCTATATGCTATAGGAAAAAATTGGTTGCAGAAAATATCGACAAACTACATGGGATTATCTTTAAGAACCAAAACCATATGTATGTACTCAATATAAAGTTGCTAGTTCAGAGGGCATGAAATATTTGGGAAAATGAAAAGGCTCAAGTTCAACTACTAGCTTGGCTTCTATTCTTTTCCAATACACGTGTTTGGCATGCCATTTTTAATGTATTACTAATCAGAAGGCCCCAGCAAGCTGTACAGAAGGACCCATGTATTATTCGGTGTTCCCAGGATGCTTCTTGTCCAAACAAAACAAGCCTGAACCCGTTTATTGCTTCTTGTTCAGAAAACCATTTTTCAATACAAATGGGCATCTTGTTGTATGCACATACTAAGGCAGAAAGTTTTTCTTTTTGAAATTGAAATGTGACATCGAAAATAAAAACAGAATATTTCTTTATGTGGCTCATTAACAAAAAAAAAATCCTATCACTATCCTATCTTCAATATTGTAAATATGGATATGCACTCCACACAACATAAGAACCAAGTTACTGTGGTATGCCTTCAGATGCTATCTGAAGTTAGGAAATTCATGATGTAGCCAAAGCATGCCTCATTACTATTGCCAAAGACACTACAAATTAAAATAAATAATATAGATCCTATGCAATAAGAATTTTGATCTAATATTTCTGGAAGATGCAAAAATCAAGAGCATACCTTATGGATTGTAAAGGATGGCTGCAAGTGTTTGAATCCAAGTAATGGAGCTCGAGAACAGCTGGTCACAAATTTAAGCAGCATACAGCGTTCATTTGGTTCAAATCCTTTAATTACCTGAAGCAAATAACAGTAAGCAACAATTTTATTTTTTAAAACAAAAAGGATCATTTCGGGTAAATATTCTAAATGATAAAACTTTGAAAATTGGGAATTCACGAGGCCTGAAGCATGGACTAACGAGATTATGCCCAAAAGACGTGTGATTTTCTAAAGGAATCTATTTTTATTTTTTTGTAATGCAGTCTAGCTACTAGTAGATTTTTCTATCATTCAATAAAGTATTTGCATGCTAAATTGAAGGAAAAGAATGGCAGAAAGGGTCAGGATCAGATGCTTATTAATCTTTTATACACAAACTGAAGTTCAAGACATACAAAAATCAAGTCATTCAACTTCCATTGCAGGGCAATACCTCCCAAAAAAGCTTAATTGTTCGACTCCCCTCAGAATAGCCACCTGTGTATCGTGTGTAATTTCTTAAATCATCAACATCAATGTCAAGGTCACCACCTGAAAGCAACTGAAAAAAAGAAATCCAAGTCAACACTTGATCCATTTAAGAGAAACCTACTACATAAAAAACAAAATGATCACCAGCCTCAAAAAATATTAAATTGATCCTATACAGAAGAAAGAGCTGGTAAAAATGATGCTAAAAATAGAAATGTATGAAGGAAATAATAACTTAATTTTGTCAACGCAAGGAATGTGAAAGTATTTAAAAATAAGAGGATGGTTTTGCTATAAATTACATACAAGACTACAAATCAATTCCAAAAAATACACGGGCAAATAACATTACATTGGGAGAACGGTGGGAGGGCTTGAACTCATACTTCCAATTTCAGGAGATTGAGTTTCAAGAAGGATAGCTTATCATCTTCTTCTAGGTAGAATAGGTCCTGTCGCAGTCAGGAATGTGGACTTCACAGGTGTTAAATAGTGGTTACAGCTATCTTGTCATTAATCATTGGTAAGTCTGAAAAAATGTCTGATTATGCATTCTTTACTAATGATTTCACTAAATATATACAATAATAACATTTCTAATAGCTAAATGTCATATAGTAACTATCAAAAGAAGGAAGTGTGACAACACAAACTTTAGGAAATCTTTCATAAAATTTTATAAATACGTAGACCATTATTGGGCAATTATTGACATGTAATTTTCACAGTAACAGCCAATTATATTATGACATTATAGGCACTATAACACCAAATAATGATAATAGAGTTCTCCAAATCCATTAAACAGTTGCTGTTAGCTGTCATTTGAATTCACATCCTATCGCACACCACATGGATTTCGAGGATGCAGTAAATTTCTGGTCTTGATTAAGTAAAATGCTCAAAAGAGGTGATAACAAGGCAACTGTTCAAATCAACAGATAAAATATTTTACCAAGAACTACAAAATTAACAGAGAAGGTAATCGACTATATGCATGCAATGGAGGCTACCTGATTGAATTCACTTGCATTGAACAACTTCAACCAAGATGGTGATATAAGATCAGCTAGCCCTCTATAAAATGCATTTGAAAAGGGCAATATCTGCAATCCAAATAGTCATAATAAGCTCAATCTCATAACAAGCTGATAGAATTCCATATTTTCAAAAGGTAGAAATTAGTGACCTGTCGATTGAGTTTATAATCAGCCATTGCATGAACATACTGCATCTTGTTCTCATTTGACACACAAACATCCTTGCCCCCAGGTTTCAGCTCAACGACATGCCGTTTACCAAATAATTCTTCAGTGACTGTGAAGTCAAGGGAGAGGTCCTTGACGTCACCATCATAATGCTGCAGTTACAACATGTTAAGAGACTCTATTAGATGGACTGACCTCTGGGATGCTGAGTATAAAACATCAAGATTTGAGAATTTATATGTCCAGTGGTGCGAATGCACCTAAGCACATGCAAGACATTTATAGTATAGCAGAAAACACAAAGAACTAATAAATTGAAGACATACATACAAACAATCAATGTGGTTTAACCAAGCAGTCAGTTGTCAACAATACCTTATTTCCAACAACAGTTCACTATGCAACGAATTGGATTGTTCGCAAATTCTACAAGAACACATGATGTGGAAGACACTCTCAAATAATATGGCATAGTATTCTTAGGTTAGTTGTCCTAGTTTTGTCATTAGCTTTAAAAATAATGAAATAATATTTCACTAAACATTTCACAATGATCTCAGTATGGCAATTTGAGTTTAAGAATGCTACCATGTTGCTTGCTTAGAAGCCTGTAAATAGAACGAACTTAAGAATATTACAAGTTGTCTGCTGCCCTACCTCCCATCCCCCAACTGTTCTGCTCCAATCATCACCTATTTCTTTTTACTTTCTTCTCTTCTCTTGTTAGTCATCAATTCTCTTTACCTATTCTTCCTTTCCCCAGCCTTCTCTATCTTTTTGCCTGTATGCTTTTAAAGAAATTGGGATCTACTGGTAGGTGATGTTTTGTCATTCAACAACTAATAGCAGCCCTCATCCAACAGTGCAGCTCAACACTCCAGAATCTTATGGAGCAGAGCACTGTTATGACTTGCCACGTGGCACATCCTTACCCTCTACTGGCCTCTCATATGCTTCAATTCACTTCCTTTCCAACTATAAAGAAATGGAGAAATAAAACTTGTACCCTAGATATTCCAAGAAATAAGCATATCAGTTAAAGGAGTGAGCTTGATCAGCCAATAACTTGATTTTGTTCACGTTGGTTAAATGCATTCAAGCAAACAGCAAAATTCTATTCTCAATAATATGAAAAGATATTTCTAGTTCAAAGCATCTATATATGGTAGGCGTTTGGTTACTGAGATACTGGAGACAAATGTTTTTGGTTGAAGACAGTGAGATAAGGACATAAAAATAAATTTGTCAGATAATTTTGGAGTGAATTTTTGTACCTTCAAAACAGGAGGTATTGAGGTAACATGTCTCCAAAGATAATATTTTTTTATTTTTTATCCCTAAACTATAATTATAAAAACCTCTTAATTCTAAACTTATCCAACTAAAGCATGTAAAGATAAAAGTAATTATTATCATATTTTTAAAATCTGACCTGGTGGTTAACTCGGGGCAAGACCCGAGTCATGAGTAGAGAGGGTCTACCCTAATTTTTTATTTAAAAAGCATCAAAACAAGGATTTTTTTAGGTTGAACCGGGTTTTACCCCTAATTGACCTGATCACGGGTCAACCTAGGTTTTTAACCGAGTTAGCGTGGGTCAGTCCTTCCTCTAATTTTTCTTAAATACGGACCGGTCCAGACTCCAAGTTGTCCAGGTTTAGGGGCAACCTAGCAGATCGATCCTTGTTTTATAACTAGAGTTATTATATTATTATTAATTTCAACACTCGATTTAAACTAAAATAGAAAAATAATATCTAATTATTTTTTAAAAATGTCTAGTTTGATAGTGAAACATGTTAAGGATAAAATACTTTTTTTATATTTTATTATGTTTTGGCCACTATCAACCAAACAAGACACAGAGACAGTCACTATCTTATACTTTACTAAGAAAAACAACTCTTGTCTCCTCTATTGTTCTATCATGTCTCCTTTGTCTCCAGTGTCCTCGTTTCTTCTATCTCTGAAAAGTAACCAAATGCTATCTACATGTATGACTTCATTTATTGACATTGTGTATGGTATTCATAATTGGAATATAATATTCGTGCTGTAATTTTGTCATTGTAGACAATAATAAATGCTTTGCTCATCATCTAATCCCAAGGGTACTTCTAGGTCATCTAGAGCATGCAAATTTCTGGTTAATTTTATTTTGACAACATTCATCCACCTAAGCTAAGCTGTTTTCTAGAAGCATCATCTTCTTATTTCCTGGTTGTCCAGAAATCAGCAATCTCGTTATCTAACTACAGCATTTAAAGCATATTTTAATTCAACCACCTAAAGTTAACCCATAAAATTACATTCATGTTTATAAGTTGATTAGTAAGTTTGATGGACTAAAAAAATGTGGGACCAAAGAAATTAAAACTCAGGAACATGCATGCGCACACAGTGTGATTCCTGACAAGGGTTTACCTTCACATACAAGACATTCCTGTACAGCTCTGGATCAAGTGTTGATAGTTCATCAAGAAAGCTATATCGGCCTAACAGCTTTTGAACAAAAACATGTGAAAAAGAGTAATCTAGTAATATTCCTTCATATAGAGCTTTCCCAACAACTCTTCCGAGAAATTCAATCATCTGGATACCATTCTCTAGATATTTTGCAGTTGGATTGGGAATTAGATGTCTCTCCGAAGTTGAGGTTTGTGAAAATAGCCCATGCCTTTAACAGTAATAATATGTAAAAGGAGAGTTAAAAGGCTGCTTCTAGGAGAGTACATAATGGAAGAATGAAAGAAACAGAGTAGAAACACCAGGACAAACTTACTCAGGCGAAAAGGCAGATTTTGATATATCTGTCAGAAACTCTTTAGATAGCCCACCGTAGTCCAAACCAGCCTCCGGAAGGCCACATTCACTAACAAATGAAACATGAATGGATGACTTCAACCTTGACCCAAGAGAATTAAGCTGCTGAAATCCATCTTCAACAATATGACTGCGACGAACTACAATCTCCACAGCTCGTGAACCAGGTCCTGTAAATTCACCAGCCATTTTTCTAGAGACTTTATCCATGTTTATGAACTCTCTAAACATTTGAACCCTACGAGGATAATCCATGATGTCAGCAAACAGCTTGGAACATGGAAACAAAACCAAAACTAAACAAAAATAATGAATTTGTGAAGGCCATCAAAGCAAATGGTCCCATGGGAAAAAGAAATTTGGTGAAAACAGGGATGCACGAAAGAGGAGTAATAAACCATGCAAATACACCATCCAAAAACTGTGTGTTTGAGAGAGAGAGAGAGAGAGAGAGAGAGAGATCCCACGAAGATGTGAAGCTACAAGCAAGACTAAGATTCAACCAATAGACTAGGAATGAAATTGGAAGCTGATTTTGAGAACTCCACAAAGACAGTGGAAAGCTTTCTTTCTAAGGGGTAAAAAGACAGAAAAGAAATACAGGTTTTCATGGAGAAGAATACAAAAAAGAACAAAAAGAAAAATGACCATTTATAGAAAGAGTTAGGTCAAACACAAGTTGACCATTTTGGTGATTTGCAACTCTAGGAGTTTGCTGTGAAAACAGTGAACAAAATCAGGATGACAGCCATTAGGTATCTTATACTTACCTTTCTTCAAATGGATATACATGTGGAGTCACCGTGATTACAGAACCCATGCTTGGAACAGTCAGAGCATCATCTGATTTTATATTAGCTGACATAGCTTCATGAGTTCTGGCAGCAACTGCAATTGGAGCCCGGCTCTTTCTAGCAGGTGAAAGCCACAAAACAGGGGGGCAGAACTGATGCCTGCAATCTCTTTCATACATTAAATGCAAGCATCTGATTGCAGAATCCATAAGGGGCCTATCCTGCTGACTTATACTATGGGCCAAGCCATTGTATGCTAAGGTATTAAGCACTGATGCAATTCTTTGTTGTTGCTCCAACATAAATGGAACCTAAATCGCCACAAAAGTGCACAAGTAAATAATATAGACTACAAATGATCAGGGATAACAAAATAAAATAAAAACCTTGCCTGTTTTTCATAGAACTCTATGTCATCAAGAACTAGCAGCAGGTGTGAGTAGGTCCCACAGAACAAATGAAGAAGACATGACATTTCTCTTGAAATCTTTTGTGGACCACACCTTAACAGTTCTACATCCCAAGCATCATGCAAATCATCACCAACCTGTGCACTAGGATTCCCATTAACTGAATCTCCGTGATCTACCCCTGCTTGTGACTTTCCTGTAAGTTTATGGAGTACGCTGACCAACTTATTACCTCCATCCTTACTGGGTTGTTTTTGTTGTTTCTTGAGAAACCCATCACTTTTGTTTGCTGAAACTTTCCTTGTGTGAAAATCATTAACCACAGAAATGTCTCCATGTCCAGGAAAAAGTAAATTTTCCAATGCTTCCCATAGGGTAACAGGAAACCCAGGAGTAAATGACAGCATATTGAGAACAGGCAATGACCCAACTGTAGGATTCAAGATTGCAAATATTCGGAGCATGCAAGAATAGAAATATGCAATACCAAGAAGGTTCAACTTTCCTGAGTATTTCAGAGTTTTTGTGGGCAAAGCCTCATCACCATTAATATTGGCATCCATCTTTGACATTGCCAAAAGTTTTGTAAGATGCCACTGCTGACAAACAGGTCTGAGTAAGCTCACATATGTCATCTTTAAGGCACATGTTGTTTCAATCTCGCACAAAGCTTTACCGAAGGGCTCAGCAGATGTTTCTGCAATGACCTGAGCATATTGGTTCTCCTTTTCAGTCCATCCACCATCATCAAGCCATGACAACAAGTTTTCAGCAAGAATGATCACAACATGGACATAGACTGCGTAGTCCAGTCCTTGATTGAGGCCTCCAGGTTCCGCATAATCATTCTCATCCCCTGTGACTAGGCAAATGGTGTTTGCAAGAGCCCAAGCAACTGGCGGAATTGCTTTGGAAGAATGCAGGATTTTCAATTGATCCATCTCTGACATCTCCTTTAAAATATTATCTCTCAATATCTGTCATCATCTGCCACAGTTTGATCAGTCCCCACATGTTTTTAATAATATATAAAATCAATAAACAAGAACCTTAGGACTTCAAAGACTTCAGGAATTTAATACAAGACAAGTTAATGTCCATATTATTACTTTAAGCTCAGCATGCATGTAAATCTATCAAAAGGATTTGCTGCATAACTAACAGGCTTTAATGGGCTAATTTAGCTACAGACACCATAAAGTTCAATCCATTAAGCTACATCTTTTATTCGGTGACTCAGATACGTACAACAAAAGAAAGGGTGACTATCAATTGATCAACATTTTCTTTTTCTCATGCTAGTATTACAAATCAAAAGACCTCAAATAAGCAATGCTTTACTATATAGAGAAAATAGGAAGATAAGCTTCATTGGTTTCATAGATCAGAATTAATAGTTAATTGCTGCAAAATTCTCAACCAATATCTTCTGGTCAGCAATCAGATAGGAATAAGGGAGATTTGAATTAAAAAAAATTACCAAAAGTGTAATGTTTTAAGAGGCTTTTAAGTTAATGATTGAGCTGATGTAAAATTGTCTGGTGACCTCACTTTGGATTTGAAGGCTCAACTCCAAGTAGAGAACCATATCAAGAATAGACCAACTTACAGGACTGAATCTATGCAGACAGCCTAGATAAGGTAAGTTGAAAAAAACAATGTATAGTACCGAAAAGTGAGAGAATATGGATCCAATCAATAGAACCATTGACAAACACTTTGCACAAACATTTCCAGTTTGATCAGAATTTAGAAAGTCATGTTTCAGAGCAGCTTGTTTTGCAGGATATGAATTTCTTAGGTCACAATATAACAACTTTCCATTTTACATGCTGTAAGCAAAAGGATGGCGTATCCAGAGGAAAGTTAAAGGGACCAATCTTTTTGCAATGTCCTCTCTCTAATCATCGCGTATTTCTGATATGCTATACAATATGAAAGCTTGACAATTATAGATAAGATTGTTTAGTCTGTACTGGGACATACAAAGCTTCAAGAGTACTTTCCACGTCTAAACCTCAATAGCAGACAAACCAATTTGTATAGTTCATCTCTCCATAAACTGGATAAGATTACACCTGTAACCTACCCTTATTTGAAGCATTTTACTACGTGGATCAAAATGGGCAGAAAAGGCACAGGAATACAAATAAAAACTGAATCAGTTGGCACTGGCTGATCATAGAGCACACATGTAGGTACGCTTATGGATAAGTAGCAAAAACAAGAAATAAGCAACTATTTTGTGAAAGAAAAATATTAAAACAAATCTACTGAAATAAATCATTAGCAAGATTTTGCTCGAATCTCAATGATCCTTACCAGTAGAGTCTGGAAACATGGTGAGAGAATAGACTTGTGCTTCAGAGCGGGTAGAAGAACAGCTGGCAGACGTTGAGTGAGCCAGGGAATTGTGAGTAGAAACAAATAGTACTGTGCAGGGGCAGAATTGATGTCCACCACGTCAGGGTCAATAAAATCAAAATTTGTCACGTTAAAAGGCCTTAGAGCTAAAGTTATTGCACTTGCAGTGATCAAGAATCTATCATCTGTCTGTGCCAGTGTGCTTGTTTGTGGACAAAAATGAATATCCAAATTGTTAATGTATCGTCTAATGGATAAGTACAAGCCACTTTTAGGTCTTGCCATAAACCTGACCAAATCCTTCCATGCTACATCTGCATCCTTAGGACTATTGTTGGTAATGCTTTTCCAACACTTCTGATCAGTTAAGACAACAAGAAGACGCATCGCAAGAGAGGTAAGAACCATGATATCTTGAGCCCGTTGATGAGATTTATCACAGTTAGCAAGGATAATTGAGCAGAGAGAAACGAGCTTCTGAGATTGGTAAGTCCACGTTCTTCTCTCTTCTGGTGTACCCAGCGCCAGGGCGCAAAAGTTGTTGCCTAAATCTGCACGAGAGATTGCATCACATCAATTCTATACCAAGTATAAAAGAGGCATTTCCAAAGGATGGGTAAATGAGTACAAAAATTAAATTTATGATGTTGCATTATTAGTATACTCCAATGAAATGCGGTGATGTAAATGAAAATAGAAAAACAGGGCGGGTGGGGGTGCAGAGCGTACCAGTAGAATTGATGCTTTCAAGAAGAAGCTTGAAGCACGTGTGGAGGCAGGGTATATCTGCATCGCGAATCTTGTGATGCCGAGTCGATAAACAGTGAACAAAGAAAAGGAAAGGTCTCAAAACGCGAGTGGAAATCCAGCTACCACTCATTATGGTTAAATCATTCTTCACCAATGCTGCTTCTTCTTCCCATTCTAATTGAAGCTCGGCTGCTACTTTCTTTGTTACAATGAAGCGTCTCCAAACCCTCTATATATGAACAAAATAATCAAAATCAATTATGGCTACTAAATAAATAAAACTTGTTTAATTAATTAACCTGAATAAAGATAGCAGAAGCAGTAGCGCGTCTAGCATAATTGCGTAGCTCTCTTTCGTGAGAGACTTTCTGGAGAAGCGCGTCCCTTGAAATCTCCCTTGCACTTGCTCCTCTTAAAGATACCTAACCTCATCAGATCAAACATTTTAATCCAGTTTCAGTTCAGATATTGATTGATTGATGAAGGAAACCAATTCAAACAAAAAGAAGAAGAAGAGAGAGAGAGAACCTGATGCTTGCGAGATGGTGTTTCGTCCATTGGACTTGGATTGGATCGGAGCTGATGATATGAGCGTTTAGTAGTGAAAATGTGCGATAGGATCAATAGTGACACGGCCTTCTGTTTTCGGATGCCAACAAACCACGACTACTTGTACTTGATATTTTATTTGATGATTCCTCTCTCTCTCTCTCTCTCTCGATCTCGATCTCGAGTTTTCATCACCTTCTTTTCCTCTTCATAGCATTTAGCATTTCCAAAGAGAGATGGTATTTTGAAGAATAAAATTGATAATATAATATTTTGAATAGTATAAATATAGAATTTTTTTCATTTACGTGTGCACTTCAATTGTAAAAGGTTATTTAGATGAGTAAATTGTATTTTAATATATTTGATATATAATTATTTTAATAATTTAATATAATTTGATTAATTTGTTAGTTTTAAAAATAATTGAATGATTTTTAATTAATTTAATATAAAAAAAATATAAAAATAACATAAGTCAATAACTCACACTTATAATAATTATCATAAAATCAGAATAATTTTATAAAAAATAAATCTAAAAAACATAAATTTTCAAAAAAATCAAAAGAAAAAACTTGTGAATATTTTAATATTTTTAAAATATATATATAAAAAATATTTTTATAAGAAAAATGATAAAATAATATTTTGTTTATCATTCCTATTGAAACATATAAATTAAACATTAAAGAAACTAAAATAATATTTTTATTATTATTTTTAGCTCTTATTTAGCATCTTCTTTACACAACAACAAAATTGACTTTCCATTTCTCATTATTTGTTTATTTAAATAACAAGTAAAACCTTAATGTTTGACGATTCCGTCAAATTGCACCCCTCTCTCTCACTCTATTCGCTGTCTCTTCATCTTTGGGTTGTTATATGTTTTTTGTTTTACTTAAAAAAAAAAAGTTTTGTATAGTTTTAAAACCCGATCCGGTCATTAACTCGGTCAAGTGATCGGGTCACAAGTCATATGGGTTCACCTGGATCAACCCAAAAAAAAACCCATGAAAAAGGTGTTAAAATTTTAAATTTTTATGCGAAAAGAGAAACAAAGATGCCTAGGAGAGTTGTGTTTCCTAACACCCTATCCAAACCCATGAAACCCATCGATCGGAGGAACAGGTTAGGTTGGTTTGTGGGTTTCGTACTGAAAAAACAATTATGACAATTAGGGACTGAAAACAGAGAGAGAGACCCTTGCTAAACAACCGACAAGGTCATGTTAGTTCTCTCTCACAGCCCATCATTATATTTCAGTAGTTGTAGGAGATGCGATTTTTTTAAAAAAAATATATTTTAAAAATAATGTAAAAGTTTTTTAATTTTTTTACTTTAAATTAATATTTTTTAATGTTTTTAGATTATTTTAATATACTGATTTCAAAAATAATTTTTAAAAAATAAAAATATTATTTTAATATATTTCTAAATAAAAAATACTTTAAAAAATAATCACAAATACACTTCCAAACATATAGTAGTGTTGAAGACAACATGTCCATTAAATTCTTTCAAAAAAGAAAGGTGAGTTCTTGTTGTAACTGCTGCTGTGCCCCTTGTTATGTTTAATTATCTACTATCAAATTGTTAATATTCTCCACTTAGGAGAAAGTTATAACAACATTAGAAGAGTTCTATTCTTACCTTCAATTTCTAACTCTCAAGATCTGTGTTGCTCATGGCTTTTTACTGTTTTTTTTTTAATTTAAATCTGTAATTTTCTAATTCAAGGTTTTTTCTTTGCTTTTCTTGGTGTATTTAGAGGCTGTTTGCGGCCATGTTTCTTAAAAAAATTTATTTTTTAATTTAAATTTAATTTTGTTATATTTTTTAATTATTTTGATCTTCTAATATTAAAAATAAATTTTAAAAAATAAAAAAAATATTATTTTAATATATTTTTAAATAAAAAATATTTTAAAAAATAATCACTATTAAAATATCACACATTACTTTATAATTAATTAGTTAATGTTTAAATCTGCCTTCAGTTTTTCTTTTCTTTTATAAATATTGCATCCTTTGAATATAAAGTTAAATATTTAAACACTAGATTTTTTTTCAAGCATGAGTTCATAGCTCCAGATTTCATGTGATTTTAAGAATCTAGACAATGGTAAAAAAGCATCTAGGTTCACGTCGCTTCTAGACTTCATGTGATTTCAAGTCGTTTGATTTGTGTCATATTTGGTACGTCATTGTTGCCATAATAATAAAAAATTATTCTAATTTTTTATATTCTAGTTAAATTGTTGTTTATTAAAAAATTTAAAAATGAATTTATTTAAATTTAATATTTTTTTAATGTAATAATATCAAAAATAATTTTTTTAATATATATATATATATTATTAAATAAAAATAAAAAAACACCAATGACACTATTAATAATATACCGGTGAAGTATGGGTTTAGCACGGTGGTGAACAAGAGAAAAGGTACCCAGCAGCACATGAAACACAAAAACCTTTATGTAACAACCACGTGGCGATATGTAGTTCAGCAGTATTTGGCACTGCGAGTAGAAGAAAGTGTTTTTTTTTTAAATAAATTTTTATTTTATTTTTTTTCTTTAAATTAATATGTTTTTGATATTTTCATATTATTTTAATATGCTAATATTAAAAATAATTTTTAAAAATAAAAACAATATTTTTTTAATATATTTTAAAATAAAAATATTTTAAAATATAACTGTCACACTCTCAAATATCCTATAGCCAAAATCTTTAACTAGTGGGAAGGCAATATATAGTGACAAAATAAAAATAACATAAATATTAATATTTTTATCACTTGTTTGTGAAAAATATATTTTCTTATGAAATTTATAAAACTTCAAAAAATATATTTTTCATGGAAGGCTGAATGTTTTTTATAAAAATAAAATTAAAAGAAATTGATTTAAGCACTTCACAATTTATCAAATTTTGAATCTTTATAAATTTTATCAAACAACAGAGAACAATTAAAAAAAAATGGAAGCAAACATGGACATGTTTTTCTTGTTCCCACTTTATTATATTCTCAAACAAGTTCAAGGATGTCTAAGTACCTAATCCAAACACTCTAATTAGAGTTTGTCCTAAAATTTCCCCTTTAATTTCGTTGTTTAAGCACGAAAAGGCACAAAGAATTGTTTTTGCAAATAAAGTACAATTAGATAATAAATAAAAAACATGATTTTTTTAATATATTTTAATGTTTAATACCTTTTCTCCATACTTTTATTTTGTGCTATTTTTTCTAACAAGCGGGCTAAAGAAGAATCTATGATTGTTTGTTGTGCTAGATATTGAGATAGCTGGCCTTTGCTTCGATGGTTATTTCTTGGATGTTTTCTAGTCATAATAAAATTTATTACACCTGATTTCAGAGGACATAAAAGCACTTATAGATTTTTTTTAAGAAAAACTATTTAAGTTATTTTAACTGAAATTTAGTTAAAAATTAGAAGAGCCTCTTAGCAAATTAAACACAGTATCTAAAACAGTTGCAATTTTGTAAAAGAGGAGACTATGGTGGCCGCCTCTTATTCATGGCTTCCATTTCTCAAACCCCCGTTACCACCGCTATCACCCTATCTCCCTATTGTCTTCCATCTCAAAACTCCTTTTACTTCCCTTCAAAACCACCACCAACCACCAGCCAACCACCGCCTCAACCACTTACTTCACACATTCTCTCTAAACCCAATCACCTCCACCGCTGTCATTTCTCCTCCTGCACCTCTCAATTCCTCCTATCCTCACCCCTTTCTCTCACTAAACCCCAAAATCTTGAATCCTCTTTCCCTTTAGACTCTAATTATCATTCTCCTCAGACCAACACTGACTGTCTCATTGAAGTTGACGATTTATTCAATTTGCTTCGCTTGTCGGTCAAGTACACTGACATTGATCTTGCAAGAGCCTTACATGCTTCCATTCTCAAACTTGGAGAGGATACCCATCTGGGCAATGCTGTCATAGCAGCTTATATCAAGTTGGGTCTTGTTGTTGATGCTTATGGGGTTTTTATGGGAATGTCTACTCCCGATGTGGTGTCTTACAGTGCTTTAATTTCGAGTTTTTCTAAGTTGAATCGAGAAACTGAAGCCATCCAACTTTTCTTTAGAATGAGGATTTCAGGTATTGAGCCTAATGAGTACAGTTTTGTTGCTATTTTAACTGCCTGTATTCGGAGTTTGGAATTGGAAATGGGTTTGCAAGTTCATGCTTTGGCAATCAAGTTGGGTTATTCACAACTTGTTTTTGTTGCCAATGCCTTGATCGGTTTGTATGGAAAGTGTGGTTGTTTGGACCACGCGATTCATTTGTTTGATGAAATGCCTCAAAGAGATATTGCGTCATGGAATACCATGATTTCGAGTTTGGTGAAAGGTTTATCATATGAAAAAGCCTTAGAACTGTTTCGTGTCTTGAATCAAAATAAGGGGTTTAAAGCTGATCAATTCACGCTTTCGACTCTTTTGACTGCTTGTGCTAGGTGCCATGCTAGGATACAAGGCAGAGAGATTCATGCTTATGCCATTAGAATTGGATTAGAGAACAATTTGAGCGTGAGCAATGCCATTATCGGGTTCTACACTAGGTGTGGAAGTCTGAACCATGTGGCGGCTCTGTTTGAGAGGATGCCATTCAGAGATATAATTACTTGGACTGAGATGATCACAGCATATATGGAATTTGGGTTGGTGGATTTGGCCGTAGACATGTTTAACAAGATGCCCGAAAAGAATTCTGTGTCTTATAATGCACTTTTGACAGGATTTTGCAAAAATAATGAAGGGTTGAAGGCACTCAATTTATTTGTTAGAATGGTCCAAGAAGGAGCAGAGTTAACAGATTTCACATTGACTGGTGTCATTAATGCTTGCGGATTGCTCTTGAAATTGGAAATCAGTAGGCAAATTCATGGGTTTATCATCAAGTTTGGTTTCAGGTCAAATGCTTGTATTGAAGCAGCCCTGATTGATATGTGCTCAAAGTGTGGAAGGATGGATGATGCTGATAGGATGTTTCAAAGTTTGTCAACTGATGGGGGTAACTCAATAATCCAAACATCAATGATATGTGGCTATGCTCGAAATGGGCTGCCAGAGGAGGCAATTTGTCTTTTCTACCGTTGCCAGTCAGAGGGGACAATGGTTCTAGATGAAGTTGCATTCACTTCAATACTTGGCGTCTGTGGAACTTTAGGATTCCATGAGGTGGGGAAGCAAATCCACTGTCAAGCTTTAAAAACTGGGTTTCATGCTGAATTAGGGGTTGGAAATTCCATAATTAGCATGTATTCCAAGTGTTACAACATAGATGATGCAATTAAGGCTTTCAATACTATGCCGGCACACGATGTAGTTTCGTGGAATGGTTTGATTGCAGGCCAACTTCTTCATCGGCAGGGCAATGAGGCCTTGGCTATCTGGTCACGTATGGAGAAGGCAGGCATAAAGCCGGATGCAATCACTTTTGTTTTGATTTTTTCATCTTATAAATACACCAGCTCAAATTTACTGGATGAGTGTCGCAGTTTGTTTCTCTCAATGAAAATGATTCATGATCTGGAACCCACTTCAGAGCATTACGCCTCCTTAGTTGGTGTCTTGGGGTACTGGGGTCTCCTTGAAGAAGCAGAGGAGTTGATCAATAAGATGCCTTTTGACCCTGAGGTTTCTGTTTGGCGAGCTTTGCTTGACGGTTGCAGGCTCCATGCAAACACAAGCATTGGAAAGCGTGTTGCAAAGCACATAATTGGGATGGAGCCCCGGGACCCTTCCACATATGTGCTTGTATCAAATCTATATGCTGCTTCTGGGAGGTGGCATTGCTCAGAAATGGTCAGGGAGAATATGAGGGATAGGGGGCTTCGAAAGCACCCATGTCGAAGTTGGGTTATAATTAAGAAGCAGCTTCATACATTCTATGCAAGAGATAAATCCCATCCCCAATCAAAAGACATCTATAGTGGATTAGATATACTAATCTTGAAATGCCTGAAAGCTGGATATGAGCCAGACATGAGCTTTGTTCTTCAGGAAGTCGAGGAGCAGCAAAAAAAGGATTTCTTGTTCTATCACAGTGCAAAACTAGCTGCAACCTATGGACTTCTGAAGACCAGACCTGGAGAACCCATTCGGGTTGTGAAGAACATCCTTCTATGTAGGGATTGCCATACATTCTTGAAATATGCAACAGTAGTCACCCAGAGGGAGATAATTTTGCGGGATGCTTCTGGGTTTCATTGTTTTTCTAATGGTCAATGTTCGTGCAAAGGTTATTGGTGATTGTTCTGTACTTACTAACTAGTCTCCTAAGCATGAATTCCTACTAGTATTAGTTTTATATTGTTTGTATTCAATGGAAATAGGAGACTCTAAGGCAAATGGAAAAGAAAGGAAGAAATTAATTTAGTTGATATGGGTGTGTTTATTTGATCTGAGTAGATATATGGAGGGCAGCAGTGTTTGCAAAATGTATTGACAAGTTATTTGTATTATTTAAAGACGGAAATTAGGATTTGTTTTGAGGTAAAAACAAACAAAAGCTTCATGGATAACACTAGATCCGGTGCCCGCTTCAGTGGTTAGGGTTTGGATATAAAGGACTGGACATTTTTTTTTTTGCATGCCTGTCCTCCCAGCGAGGGCAGCGATTGACTGATAACAGCGTTACGGAATTGCTCTAAAGTACGTACTAGCACTATGCAGCGTGCATTAGATTCATTGTCGATCACTGAGCTAACAGCATAATGAGCCTAATAAAAGCTTATTAGAGAAACTTACATTTCATATATAGTTCTATAATTTCAATCCAAAAAAGTTGCAAGGAACCGAGTAACGAGTCTTGTTGTGGCAACCCAAAATAATAATAATAAAAAAAAAACAAAAAAAAAAAACACTTAATTGCTCGTCTAGAAACCTCTTCAATCAATTGAGACCCACTCCAAACACAATTTGCTTGTGATTGATCATGCTTCACAGTAGTTAAATGTATGGATAAACTATAAAAAGTAGAATCTTGTTGTCCAAGGAAAAAGCCTTAGAAGTACTCATTTCACAGGCTTGAATGGAAACGAAAAGCATAATGAAATAAGCAGGAGCAAAAAAGGGCAAACGTAAAACAACATTCTTCTCACTTGTACGTATCATAACAATTTGCATCCATGTCAACGGTTATTTAAAAACACTTTAAAACCGAAGTTCCTACTCATAGGCACAGCAAGGAAAGCTTGAGAATCACTTCTGATCATATATAGTGCTAGTGCAAAACCAACAACCACCACAACGCTAGCTTCTCATAAAGGATGAAATTCTATATGGATGCATTTAGCAGGAGCTTTCGCAACCTATTATCACCACAAAAAAACTCATCAACCAAGAAAAACAACAAAAAATAACAAATTCCATAAGGTAAAAAGATAACTCAAAACGCAAAAGGACACCAACAACTACATTGCTAACAATTTAAACCCTAGAGATGTGCAATCGAATATCAAGGCTTTTCAAATTTACAAGTGTCTAATAACGCCGACCACAAAAGTATTTGGACAAAGTCACAGGGCTTGTCAAATTAGTTGTGGATTGGAATTTTACCTCCTTTTCTGATTATGACTCTGTTAGTTGTTTCTTCACTGCTAAAATGTCTTACCAATCACTGCCGTAGAACCATGCAAGTCAAATAGATTGTCTACACTTGGTATGTTGGAGTGATCGAAAACACCGGGGGAACTAAGCTTGTGTAGAGGTGAAAAGCAAACAACTAGGTTATGTTGCGAGATGGCAAATGAAAGTTAAGGCTAAACAATCATGCGATTTCATAAACAAATGCAATTCTTTGTTAAAGATATATAGAGTTGACTGTCTCAAAAACTAAAATTATAAATATCAAAGGATTTGGAGCGCTTTTTTATGTGTTTTTTGTGAACCTAGATCGATAATAGTAATTCAACATGGGGAAAAAAAAAAAAAGACTGTAAACTTGTATTGCACTGCTCTAATTGTGAAGTTGAGCCTTCGTCTTGCTTGAGCTCTACGGTCTATGAAAATATTAGCTAGAATTACAGATGTTATTGCCAACAAAGAATCAAGAGTTACAATGTGTGGTACAATAATGTTTATAGGGGTCAAAGGGCTCACTAGCTAGTGGTAACATGGAAAATGCAGGATCGTTGGTAGAACTTGTCAAAAGATCTGCTGGGTTTCTAAAAGATGGGTTGGCAAAAACTTCATGAGATTTATATATCTTTGAATACATTGGCAATGATGAGGTCGCATAAGCTAACAACCGATTTGAAAGCTCCAAAGTGCAGTCCTTGGAAGATCCTAGTTTTGTTAAGCTTTGCTATCACATATGGGTCTTTGAACTTCCTGTCATAAACCTAGATGTGTGCGGACGCCCGCTAAGAAATTCTCGGCATTCTGACCAACCAATAGAAAATTTATGGTATCCTCTTCATCCATGCAAATACATTCAATCCTAAACCTGCATGAATAGGTAATTTAACTTATTAGATTTTAAGTTTGCTTTTTAATAATTATAAGTTCGAGTTCTCTCAAAATCACTTGAAATTTATATGATTATTAACTTTATAACTTATGAAATTAGTCAAAATATATATAAGCTAACTCGAAAATCATATTAATAAAAAACAATTCACTTAAAATCTAGAAGAAAAATAGAAACAAACTAATATGATTGCAATTTTTTCTTTTTTTTTTTTGTCGAACATAATAATAGTGTGTAGTTTTAATCAAGTTATTTACCATCTTACAGTGGTGGAGTTGATGGAAGATTTTATAAGAACCTATTATTTAACATCTTGTTGCGCCTTGGATAACTCTAATATATAGATACCACTAACCCTTGAACACACATGAAAGTCTATTATGGAAGCTCTGAAAGTGAATCTCTCATTCTTCTAGAGTGAAGGAAAAGTGTTAGAACAATACTAGAAGACCAGAATAAATTGCATGAACCAAATGGAGAAGCATTTGAATCACTTAGAAAAGCATGTGTAACATTATCAACAACAACCAAAGTACTGTACTTTAGTAGAAATATTGTTCTTTCTTACACAAACCTTAATTATGGTCGTGGGGGTTCATACAAAGTATTTCTCTGATGGTCTAGCAATTCCCATTGTTATGCTCTTTTCTAGCATGCGAAAAAGTTGAAAGTTATTGAATCTGCATCGACATCTCTCTAAAGGTGCATAGAAAACATGAAAACAATCATGCATGAGGCAAACAGCTTAAGTTCATCACTTGTATGTGCAAAGACATTTAAAAATAGGTAGGATAGTTTACAACTCATTATACACCAACAACTCAGGTATATTCAAATTAAAGCACCAATGTGCATGACTTATGCTGTTGAGGCTTGGTGTTCTTACAAAGAGAGGATTTCTCATGAAAAAAAAAAAAAAACTATAATAGGACTTTGTTGGGCTATAGGCATGTCAATGTATGAAATAAATAGATAGATAAAATAAAACGAACATCATGCAATAACTGAAATAAAAGTGTTGTCATGGGTGGCTATTAAGAAAACCAAGAAAATAAAATAAAATAATAGGTTTTCATTGCTAACCCTAGAATTATATGACCTGAAACCCAGCAAAAATGATGGCAATTAGAGCTTTTACTTTGTGTAGAGAACCTCATCAATTTCTTTTTAATGTCGCTCTAAAGAGTGTCTCGTAACTCTTCACCATTGCATTACAAGTACAAACCGTATAAGCTATAATCAAGAACCAAATAGAAAACATTGTACAATTCAATTTAATAGATGGTTCAATCAACTGCACAACTACCTAGGAAATCTTTGTGCAAATCATAAGTAGTATAAGAATGACATGTAACGATGAGAATAAAATAAAGAAAAACCATAAGATTCATTGAAGCAACGATGAAACTAATTACCAGGGCAAGAGTTAAAAAAATCAAATAGACATTTAGGACTGGTTCAAGATGCCGAGCAAACTTTTATAGTTATTTATCATGTATAAAGTTGAGTTTGAAAAAGAGATTAAGTCTTAGTTCTATTTGTTTGTTAGAAAATAGTTTTTTTAAAAAATAAATTTTGGGATAGTGAATTATTTTTCGATGTTTGGTAGTATAATGAAAAATAAGTTGAAAAACACTTTCCAGTATTTGGTTAAGTCATGAAAAATAAGCTGGAAAATAACTTATTAATATTTTATTTTTTTCAAGTTTATTACAATAACGAGGAACAAATCTTACAAATTAAAAAGTTGAACGAGAATGAAATTGAAAAAAAAATAATTTCATAAATTATCTCAAATAAAATAAATAATAATCAAATTAATAGAGATCAAATCTAACAAATAAAAAAATTGAAAGATGAAGAAATTAAAATAATAATAATTATAATTTCATAAATTATATCAAATAAAATAAGTAACAATCAAAAGAATGAGGATCAAATTTAATATATAAAAAATTTCAAATAAAAAATGATAAGGAAAAAACAAATAACAATTATAAAAATAAGGATCAAAGTTAATATAAAAATCAAATTCTAAGGGATGAAATTGAAAAAAAATATTCAAATATATATATATATATATATATATATATATATATATATATATATATAGCAATCAAAAGTTTGAGGATCAAATTTGATATAATCAGTAAATAATATGACATTTCTAAATTTTTAACAATTTTCAAAAAGTGTTTTCCGTCCAAAATAAAAGGAAAACACTTTCCTGGAAACCAAACCAAATTTTTCTTTGACTGGAAAGTGTTTTTCGTTGACCAACTTTTCTAATGACAAATAAATACAAGAAAATTTAAAAAGTGATTTCCAGAATATTACTTTTCACCGAACAAATGAGGTCTTAATCAATGTAATCCAAGTAAAAGATGAGGCTTTTTAATATATCATAGAACTTGGTTGCACGACTTTATGTAAATGGTCATAATTATTAATCTAATAACCGAAACAAACTGAAATTTATGTAAATATTTTAAGGATATTATTACTTATAGGGTTAGAATTTTGTAACAATTAAATATTAAGAAGACCTTCTGATGAGGCTTAGAAGTTATTATGTAAACTGAGCTTTTATATATTAAGACATGGATTTTGTTTTTTTATTTTAAAAAATACTTTTAAATTATTTTATATTTGGGTTTTAATTTCAACCTAATATTCAAGTAGGGTTTATTTTATTGAACTATAAATACTTTCTCTAATTTATAAGTTACAACAACTCATTGATTTTCAGAAAAATATTGGAGTGGATTTTTTTTACTCTTGGTTCTTCATTGAACTATTCAAAAGTTATCAAAGATTTTTTATTTACAATATTTAACCTTTATAAATTTGATTCTTTGATTAAGGTAATCGTTCGGTTTTATCAAATCTGATTTTTATTTTTTTAGTTAGAATTTAATTTTTTATTATGTGTTATGAGGTTCTTATTTTTCGGGTTTGTATTAGTAATTGGCATCAGAGTTCGGCTTTAAAACTAAATTTTATATATTTATTTTTAAATTCAGTTTTATTCATGTTTTGAGTTTTATTTTTTGTTTTCAAGTTTAATTTTCTCTTAAAATTATGAAACCTAATTTTCTTATTCTTCTTGATTTTGTCTTTATCCTAAAATTAATTTTAAAAACATAAATTTGTTTTATCATGTTATTTTTATCTCTGTCACACAATCATTACAAAACCTTACCATTTATTTTTAAAAAATATCTTTTTTTTTTAAATTTTCTTACACCAGGCCATTGAAAATATCTTTTAAAACAAAAATAATTTAAAAAATACTTCTAAAACCATATTCAATCACATAAACAAATACCGCCTGTGCTCACTAGTGTCAGGTGGGTTAAAGTTCCAGCTTTCATCCAGTTTTTCCTTTCTAAAGAAATAAAGACCCAGGGGTCGCTTCTAAAAAAACCAGCGGTACTAGTTACGAACGCAAAACCATGGGCAGTTTTCTGTCAAACACAACAACAAAACCGACTGCTGCGCTCTCTGTGTTCTGGTTTTATCTACTCTGTCACCATCATTCTCTAGGAACTTCTCACATCTCTCTCTCTCCGTCTTTCCGTTGTAATAAATATTCACCTGCCAAGTCTGAATGGGGCACTAAAATTCTCCAGGGTATTAAAGAAGTTGCTTTGCAGAACCTGATATCATGATGATACTTTTCAGCTTCAATCTTTCAGTTCTTGGTGCTTTGAGCAGTCATCTTTACTTGTTTTTGTTCTGAGCCTCAGTTCACCTACTGTTTCTGGGTATGCTTTCCTTTTCTTTTTTTACCGCCGATCAATTATGCTCTAGAATCAATTATGCTCTAGAATTTCAATGCTCCAATATCTTAGAAAATCCCAAAGTTGGTTGGATATTATTCCTAAAATCTTGAAAGTGTTAGAGAAGTAGCTGATCACAAACTTTTCTCATTTTAAGTTAATTAAGTAAGTGTAACTTCGAAAGTTGATGGAACACAATGGTTTAGGTGGTGGGATATTTCCGGGCATGGGATCAGGAATGTTAGGACTAGAATTGCCGCTCCACCAACCAGAAAACCCACAAAACCCTAACCACATGAACCATCCCCAAGTGGTAGCTTATACCGACCATGAATCTGATCACCGCCAACACTCCCAACAATCTGTCAAACATGCCTATCCTTATGCCTCTTCCACAAAGCCCAAACAATTATTATCGCCATTGAGTGATGAAGATGAGCCTTCTTTCACTGGAGATGACAGCACTACTGATGGAAAAAGGAAAATGTCTCCATGGCAAAGAATGAAGTGGACTGATCACATGGTTAGGCTCCTTATAATGGCAGTTTTTTACATTGGTGATGATGTTGGGTCTGAAGGGAGTGACCCTATAGGCAAGAAAAAGCCAGGTGGCCTGGCGCAGAAGAAAGGGAAATGGAAATCAGTTTCTCGGGCAATGATGGAGAAAGGATTTTATGTATCTCCACAGCAATGTGAGGATAAATTCAATGACTTGAACAAGAGGTATAAGAGGGTTAATGACATCCTAGGGAAGGGGACTGCTTGCAGGGTTGTGGAGAATCAAAATTTACTTGATACTATGGATTTGTCACCAAAAATGAAGGAAGAAGTGAGAAAATTGCTCAATTCCAAGCACTTGTTTTTCAGAGAAATGTGTGCCTATCATAACAGCTGTGGCCATGCTCCAAGTTGGGTTGCCTTTGGTAGTAATCACTCACCAGAGATGGCTACAGGCCCATCTCCTGCGCATGCTCAGCAACATCAAAGGTGTTCTCATTCAACTGAAAATGCTCAAGTTGTGACCAATTCAAGGACAGAAACAGAAGGGTCAAAAATGGCAAAAAGGGCAATAAATGAAGAGGATGAGGTAGAGGATGACGACGATGATGACAGCGACAATGATGAAGATGACTGCGAAGATGATGGGGATGAGGCAATAGAAGGCAATTCTAGGCATCAAAACGGGCATGGGCAAGGGGATGAAGACAACCGTGATGAAAAATCATCGAGGAAAAGGCCAAGAAAGGACGTGTTTTCAGCAACATCACCTTTGATGCAGCAATTGAATGGTGAAATAATGAACGTGCTCCAAGATGTTGCAAAGAGTTCTTGGGAGAAGAAGCATTGGATGAGGCTGAGGTTGATGCAATTAGAGGAACAGCAAGTGAGCTACCAATGTCAGGCGTATGAGCTGGAAAAGCAGAGGTTGAAGTGGGTGAAATTCAGTAGCAAGAAAGAGAGGGAAATGGAGAGAGTAAAGCTAGAGAATGAGAGAAGGCGGCTTGAAAATGAGAGAATGGCACTGATTGTTAGGAAGAAAGAGCTTGAGTTGCTTGATACTCAACATCAGCAGCAGCAGCAGCAGCAGCAGCAACTACCTTCAAACAAGCGGAGCGATACATCTTCCATTGCTGGGTAAATTGTAGTTATATCAGATCATCCTACAAGATAGTTTTGATTGATAGGAATGACATTTTGTTGTAGTTCTTCAATGTTTGTTTTATGTAATTTGCTACCATTTTCCTGTACGCGCTACCCTTCAATGATGACAAGTTACAATATATCCTTAATTAATGTATAGGATCAGGAAATTCGGAGAGTGTATTTTGCTTAAAAACATGTTCTCTTTGTTTTGAAGATGATGCCCTGTTCACTTCAGAGTACCATCCTTTCATATTCATTTCCCACTAATTAAAACTCTGCTTCGAGAAATGATATGGGCTTAAGATTATTTTTTTTTGTTTTGCAGAAATGGAAAAAAAAAAGTGACAGATGGAGTTTTTTCTTGCGTTAATTTTGCGAGAGTTAAAGCTCCGGGCGGATATTTTTTGATGAGAAACAGTGGATAAATCAACAAGAGTCGGCCCCGTTGCTGAAGCAGGGGAGTGAGATTGGGCCAACTAGCAAATTTCCTAAGAGGGCTGGAAAATATAATATTGTCGAAAACCAGAAGTCTTTGTAATATATTTTTATTGTGTTTGATTTATGCACGGAAGTCATTCGAAATTCAAATAAATTTATTATTATACCCTTAAATAATAACAGGTGATAAAATTTAAAAGATCATCAACAATCTTCCTTCCGCGAATAGGAGCAGTCCGATGGCCATTCCCTCCTGTGCGCCTCATGTTACCTTCAGAGGTTATTGAGTCCATAAACTCTAAAATGGTTATATAATAGCTTAGTAGCAGGCACGTGAGCCTCACCATTTTCCTATCTAAAATAGCAATAGGGTAGGGAGGTGAAGTTGGATCAACAGGAAATGAAAGAGTGCCTAAGTGATCTCCATAAGCAAGTTTCACGTGAGAAACATGGAGTCTAGGATGAATCAAAGGCACATAACGTAGATCTAATACTACAAACTAAGTCAGGTTTGAATTTGACTTTAAAATATTTGTTATTCAGTTTTGCAAAATCGAGTATATCTCTTAAACTATATATCAAAAGAAGCTGGAATTTTATAGGAAGATATTAAACATATAAAAATATATTTTGGTAAATTTTCAGGTCAAATAGAGTTCGAGAATATATTATTTCAGAGAATCAAAGTTACTAGACAAATCTTGTCAAATCTACCACACTAGACCTTTGTGTAGGGAGATAATAGACACATGAAAATATATTTTGGTAAATTTTCAGGTCAAATGAAGTTCGGGAATATATTATTTCAGAGGGTCGAAGTTACTAGACAAATCTTGTCAAATTTGCCACACTAGATATTTGTGTACTGTTTGGGACATATATGAAGTTATATGTGTAAGTTTGTTGCAATTAAGGTTGGGCTGGAAACAGACATCTCAAGCTTTTCAACCATATATATGGTATGCCCAATAATTCATCCAAACAAGAGAGAACGATGTGTTAAGAATGTGTGAAAATTAGAGATTCGGACTACATGGAAGAATTTAGCATGAATACTTTGTTTTTATTATTTTATTTTATTTATTTATTTATTTTAGAATAATTATTTTTTAATTTAGGTTTGTTCTGGCCCATTAGAAATTGTTTAGTTTGTTTTGGCTCATTAGACATTGTTTAAGGATTTATTTTATTATTGGACTTATTAGTTGATTACTAGTTTAGGCTTATTAGCTTGCAACCCAAAAAGGATCCATTAGCATTAGTTAGAGAAGACTATATTATATTTTTTTAGCTGTAAATTTCAGTAGCAAGTTGGAGAATAAATATGAGTTTTCATTTTCTTTGTTTGTGGCAAAACAATTTTTCTTTAGAGGGACAAAGATCGTACACTGACTTGTCGAAAACTAACTGATATTGTGGCGTAATTTGCATACTTAAGGTTCTTAGATATAAAATTATTTCTGGGTCCAAATCATTTTTCAACACTTATGGTTCTTAGGTACAAGATTACCTCTAGGTCAAGGTTGTAACAAACTTGATTTTTGGCTTTTTATGTTGTTATCTACTTTGTTGAGAGTTGCTTGACCACGTGATAAAGAGATTCATATCATCTAATGTATAAGAAACCTTACGAACTTTATCAACGACTTTAAAAAGGGCTATAAAATCATGAGGAAAGCTTTTGAAATGGATGACGAGCCACAAAATTTGCTTATAATCCTGCAACTTTAGATATACCATGCCTCCAATCTGAAAATCACAATTAGTTCTCTTCTTATCAGCGTGCTGCTTCATACGATGATGTGTATGCTGAAGATGATACTTGAGTAAATGCAAAATAGACTCCTTATCAAACAACAATTTATCAATTGCCTTAACTTTATCCTAGAATCTCCAAGGGAATAGGATAAATGTAAAGCAGGAGAATATCCATATAAAGCTTCAAAAGGAGATGCGTATCATACAATGGTTATTAGTATTGTATCATAAAGCCAAAGAAATCTTTAGGAATGGAAGATGTCATGAAACGTAGATAAGTCTCCAAACATCTGTTAACAACTCCAGATTGCTCATTTATTTGTGGATGATAGAAAGTAGACACGTAAATATTCTATACCTTGCAGAGTAAACAAATCCTTCCAAAACCTGCTTAAAAATGGATTGCGATCAGAGAAAATGGTAATAGGCAATCTATGCAATATAAAAACATTATATAAGAATGCCTAAGCCACCACAGACGCAGAATATGGATGGGCAAGGGGAATGAAGGGTGCATATGTGGTTAAACGATCCACTGCAAAAATAATAATAATATTGACAAGTAACCCTTCAATAAAATCCATGGTTATATGCACCGAGGCTTGTGGTCCAGCGGTTCTGGTAGGGTTTCCCTGCCTCTGCATCCTGGGTTCAAGTCTCAGCGTGCACGCCTGTCATTCCCGCGGTACCTTACCTGCCTTCTGGGCTTGCAGGGTATTCAATGGGTCCGGGGATTAGTCGTGGTGCGCGCAAGTTGGCCCGGACACCCCGGGTTATATAAAAAAAATCCATGGTTATATTAGTAAAGTAAACTAGGGAATCAACATGCAATGGTTTCATATTTGCATTGTTGGCACGTCGAATATGGTTTTATCAGTGAATATATCCCTTAACAAATTAGTTGGTTACACGTTTATTGTAAACTTCTATATATATATATATAACTTAATCTAGAAATTAAGATTCAAAGAAATTAAAAATTAATGTTAAAAGTGAAATTGAAAAATAAAAATAAAAGTGATGAGACACTTGTTAAGAAGGGAGAAAATTAACAAGAAACTTTAGGGACAAATTAAGATTGTATGTAAACGAGGGGTTAAAGTGTAAATAATAAAAAACAAATATTAAAGCAACCTCCCCCTCCCCCCTCTCTAGTTTATATATATATATATATATATAAACTTAATCTAGAAATTAAGATTCAAAGAAATTAAAAATTAATGTTAAAAGTGAAATTGAAAAATAAAAATAAAAGTGATGAGACACTTGTTAAGAAGGGAGAAAATTAACAAGAAACTTTGGGGACAAATTAAGATCGTATGTAAAGGAGGGGTTAAAGTGTAAATAATAAAAAAAACAAATATTAAAGCAACCCCCCCCCCCCCTAATGGTCGGCTATAGTTGGAATATAAAAGGGGAGAAAAATTTGGTTTTTCTTCACAAAAAAAAAAAAAACAAATCTTAGATAAAACATTAAAGAATCAAGGGAAATTTTTTTTTTTTTGGGGGGGGGGGGGGTCACCACCACACCATTAAACACCTAAACAAGAGAGAAAAGTGAAGGAAATCAAGGGGAGAAACAAAGCAAGGGCATTTGACGGAGGGATTCATAAATTTTTGACTAATTGAGATTCAAAGACTAAATTATCATTCGGTAAAGAGTTCTAATCCTAATCTAGCAATTTCATATGAAGTGGATAACAAATGAGGCGATTAATGAAATTAATGCTAGGGTTTATGATGGAAATTTAGGGGAATTGTAAATTGACTATAAATTGAACAAATCAAATTAGATTAGGTTAGGTTGGGTGTGAAATTAGATAGAAATGATGAAGAAAATCATAAGGTTCTTAAGGGTCCATGGCTAGCCAATGAAGGACCAAATTGCATAAAGTAGATTTGTATGTAGTTAAGATAAATTGTGGTGAACTAATGTATAATTGTGTGAGGAAAGTGATTTTGAAAAAAATTAGTTACAATTTAAAGTGTAATTGAAATACTATAATGTTGAGAATCTAGAATTTAGAATTTAGAGAGGATTGACGCTTTGAAAGGTAAAGAAATATTGGGTAATGTTTGACTTTTCATATAAGAAAGAATTAATTAAAAATGTCAAGAATGAATTATGATAAAAGAAGAGGTGGTAGTGTCGGCCAAAGAAAAAATAATTGAAATAGAAATACAATGATGATTGTAGTATATGAATCGTAGTGTAATTGTAAATGTCGTTAATTCATATGAACCTTGGAAGGTTGAAATTTGAGATATTGTAACAAATAAACGAGAAAAATGCATGTTTGAATAATGAGAAGGTGAATGGAATATTTTGTTGTTTGTGTAATTCATGGATGAAAAACTGGATAGTTTCATCTTTTGACTTTCAGAGGAGTTTAGGGCATGAAAATGATGAAATTTGGAATTAGTTTTTTCATAGCAGTTATAACAATGGACGTTAACTTTCCAACAAAATTGATCTTGCATAATTCAGAGTTATAAAACTTCGGATATAGACAAATATATGAGAGGTATTAGGGATGAGAATTGTGTTGGACAATTTTGTCGAGTTACGATATCGAGTAAATTGGGTGTGTTAAAGGCTGAATTAAGTCTTCCCTTCTTCAGTCTAAATATAGTCTAGTAGTTGGTGAAGATTAGTTACAATCAAAACTATATTTCTTATGATTATAATTGTGATGTAAATGAGAGACGATATTCTTGAATGAATAGTCTAAATTGACCGGGGTTGGTTAGTTTCTACCTTAATTAAAAAGTTATTTTGATGTGAGACTTAATCTGGTAGTGAATATAAGAAAAAAATTTGAATGAGCATATGTGTGTGTGTGTGTGTGTGTGTGTGGAATGAGCATGCAATGAAAAATAATGCGGAACACTTATTGATACAGGAGAGGTCATAACAGCTGTGCAACAAAAATGGAGGTACTACTCGAGCTCCAACAGTAAATAGGTGTCATACACCTTAACATTTTCTTATAGTTTATCATAATAGCTTATTGAGAAACTATAATATTATATCATATTAAAATCATGGCAAAGGGAGAAGGAATTAGTTTCCCGGTATTGGGATAATGCCTGGTAATGGACGATGAATTTGGATCTCGAAAGAGGGAATAGTGCCCGATAATGGGTAATAAATTTAGATTCTTGAAAGCAAGAATAACGCCTAGACATGAGTGAAGGAAAGAGTTGCTCGATGTTGGGTATTACTTGGAAATATTGGTTTTTAGAAAATTGATATATGGCGAGGGGTAATTGCCATAAATGGGATGATTATATTAAGTTTATGTTAAACAGACAATTTCGATATGGTGAATGAATAGTTTAGATTAATGAATAAATTCTATTGACTTTTAAAAAGAAATTATTGATAATATTGAGTTTACAATCTATATGCATTCTTATGTTAATTATGTTTGTTTGATAATCTACATGCTGTAAAATTAATTATTATTTATAAATTAGTTACATGTCACAACCATGAGCTGAATGATAAATAATTAGGATAATTTTTTTGATAATTTTGAATGAATATGTAATAGATGCCTCTTTTGTACTGCTGCAATTAAATGTTAATTGCCTTGGAGATTATGTAATTTCAATTCGATCTTTTATGTAAACTTATGATATCTCATTAGTTTCTTTTATATTGTCATAGACATTAGTGTTGTGATTATGTTTCACTATTTTTAGATAATTTAAGTATTTATCTATCTATCTATATTAAAATATAATGCAATGTGATGGATGAAATATTCTAATTATGTGATACAATGAGTCCATGATGATTGGACAATAAATAAGATGTGAAATGGTTGAGTATTGAAGTATAACAAGTTTCTAGTCGATAACTTAGGACCTCTCAGTATAGAGGAGACTCTCCTGAAATTTTAGCAGATTTTCCAATATATATATATATATATATATATATATATATATATATATATATTTTCACCCTAAAAATTGTAATATTCATAAGATACCGAGTGATGATGGCATGTAATTATGGATGATATTACACTTATTTTATTCATGTATAACATATTTATTATTAATAAATGCTTTCTTTGTTTTTCATTTATATTTGATTAATAAATCCAATGTTTAATTAATGAATCTAGAGTAAAGATAAAGTTCATAAGATAAAAATACTTTGCAAATAAAATTATAAAGTTGTTATAATTATGAGATTTTCATTGCATCAAAATTTTATTTCTAAATGTTCTTAGTTAATGTTCAATTAATACTGAAGATTAATTAGAGTTGTTAAGACAATACATATTATGTTCTTTTCTTTATGAAAAAAAACAATTACTTTCATAAGCTGAGGTATGAAGGATATTTGAAACTAATATGTAGGTGCATGTTAAATGACATGTACACTGAACTGACCCAGATGAAAATTCTATATGGAGAGATCACCAATGCCTATGAAAAAACTCATGTGACAGTGTTGAGAACAAAAATGATTTAACAAAGTCGATATATTTCATGCAATAATATCTAGATCAGAATATTTTTGATGAAAAAATATTAATTACACTTAGAAATTGGTTATTAAAAAGTTAAATCAAACCACTTATAAATTTTCTAATATTTGAGAGATCTTGTCAAGTTGCTAGAGATTATACTTGATCTTAAAAATAAATCAATGAATTGTTGAATTGATAATAAATTAAATTATTTAATTTATTTAATCTTATTTTATTTACAATCATGGTTTATATATGAGGAAACTTATTAGGGAACCTAATGAGTCAAACACATAAGAACAATTGGTTAGAAATTAAAATAAGATGATTAATCAAGTGTGACTTGATTGTAAAATAGTTTTAGAAATTGAGGATTGAAATGTAATTAATAAGGGGATTACAATTCTAGATATAGAAAAAACCAAGTAGGGACTTGATGAAATAAATTTCTAAAATTATCCTTAAATAATATTTGTTATATTATTTAAGTAGCAAATTGATACTTTTCTATTTATAGGGTTTTCAGGTTTTTCTATAAATATAATATTATGCCTCTTATTTGTTATACAAAGAAAAACTATGTTAAGTACAAAAACACCCAAATCACAAAAGAAAAAAACTAGCACTAAAAGGTATAATAATCTCTCTCCTAAAAAGGTGTAAGATATTTCTCATCGGTGGTTCATTTGAGTTACCGTTAGAGACTGGACACTTGAATGACTTGCAATTTATGATAACCAACCTTGAAGCAATTATTCAAAGCCGAAAAGAATATTTGATCTTCAGATAATATTTATATAAACCTTAAATTAAATTATATTTGTCTAACAAGATTCTTGAAACTCCTGAAAAGTTCTTAAATTTATAGTTTCAACTGCGTATATATTTTTTGAGAAACCCAACAGTTATAGCAGAGCTAACGTCTGATAACTAGAGTTGTTAAATTGTATATTTTAATTGTTATTGGCATGTGCAAATTATTTGTCCCAAAATTATTTTTTCTCTCACAATTTGTTTTTTATTTATTTAAATTAAGCACTATAGGTGTTGCTACCAACATTAGGCATGCCATAAGCATTGCTTCTACAGTGCCAGTGTAAATCCCTGGATAAAATCTTTGAAGCAAATATTATGTTAAAGTAGTAAATTGAATATTTGAATTAAAAAGATAAATTTGGATTTTGGGAACTTGAAATAAAATGTTCAAGTGTTAATTTAAAAATAAAAATATGAAAAATGGTTAAAAAATAATAATAAATAATAATAATATAGAAACACGAATAAAAATTAAATGGAATTGATGTATGAGGAAAGAAAGGTATTGGAATATAATTCAATTAAATCTAAAATAGCTCAGCTTAAATTTGGTATAAACAAGTGATGAAAATCTGGATAATATCATCCAATGAACATAAATGGTACAATATAAACCCTTAGTTGGGAAATTGATAAAATAGTGCTAAATATGTAGAATATTTATAAATTTAAGGTAGAAATAGTTAGAAAAAATATTTGAGAATTTTCAAATAAGTTAATCTAAGGTTTTTTGTGTGAATGAACTTGACCACTAGTACGTGCCCTGTGTACAATTGTGTAGTTCTTAACCTGAAAGGAGCAAAAGTTGAGGAGAATTTGTAGTGTAAATAGGGATGAAAGTTTTTGATGAATTATTTGGAAAACCTTGATGATTTAAATAGATAAAACAATACAAAAACTTGGATTTTGGCATAAAAATCATGTACTAACTAGTTTTATGGCATCAAGCATAATTCTCAATCTGACTATTGGATCGAGTTGAAATTTACATGGAGTTCCCTGTCACATATTTATACCTAGGGTTAAATTTTCAGGGCACTCGGAGTTTGGTAAGGCCTCCCGAGAATAACAATAGATTGAATAAATTCGTGGGCTCATTAATGACAAATGTTCTTTTGACCTAGCTCTTCTTCCTTTTAAACTAACGGGAAGCTACTGGGAAAAAAAAAAGGAAGAAAGGAAAAGAGAAAGATTTAGTGAACACCAAAATCCAAGGGGAAATCATAGGAATTGAGAGATTAAAGGGAGAGTAGACAAATTCAATGAAATGAGCATTTTTTGGAGGGCTTGAGAGAGGAAGATAGGAGAGAGAAAGTGATGGCCAAGGAGAGAAAGAAAGAATTGGTGAAGGAAGAAGAGGGGTGAAGAAAAGTCAACAGGCTAACGTTAGAAGTCCATTTATCATTTGGTAAGGGGTTTCAAACCTATTTATACAAGTTTTAATGCAAAGAAATGATGTTAATGCATGCTTCTTCTTTTTTTAATTTTTAGTTAGGGTTCTTAGAAGTAAAATTGGAGAAAATGAGATTTTATTGTTAATAGATGAAGTTAGAATGCATTAGGTTATGGGTAATGTATAATAATGGTTGAATTGGATCAATTGTTGGAAGAATTGAAAAACTCATCATTCTTTAACTTTATGGTTCATTGGATAATTAAAAAAAATACCTTTAGATATAAAAATTATTTATGTTTAATGATGATATGGAAGATTTAAAGTTAGTTATGAATATTATGATGCAGATTACCCAAATTATGTTATTGTTGTTACATGTGAGAATGTGGAAATTATGGAAAATTTAATGAAATTATATTGGTTTTGTTACAGATGTGATTACAAAATTGTGTTCAAATCATGGTTGTGATGTTGATGCTTGGATATTGAATTATGTTTGTTAATTGTATGTGAAAGGAAAGTATGGAAAATAGTGACATTGTATGAACATTAGTGTTTTTAATTGATGTTACATGCTTAGAAAGTGATTTAGGAGCTTGTAATTTAAATGTTATGTATATTGAGTGCTGGGTTGACAAGTTAGTGTAATGAGAAAATAAAAAAAATATTTGTCGTATGTATACGAATAGTAAGGAATGTGAAATGACATGCTAAACATAAATTGGAACTTGAAGGAAATTCTAATCCTTGGATTTTTTTTAATACGGATATTATGGTTGTGATGTTATTGATTGATTGATTAAATTGATTATGATGGTTGTAAATGAGTTTTGTTGTGTGTTTGAGTTACTATTGATATGGATTGGTAAAGGTTTGTATGTCCAAATTTCAAGTATTATAGGGTTTGAATCCAATGTGACACGATCAAAAGATTGATGTCTTATCCCAAGTGCAGGATGTCGAAGTAATAATTAACCCAGCAAGACCGGGGTCGAACCACAGGGAGGTGAACTATATAAATTATAAATAATAAAATGATATTGATGTTGAAGAGAACTTTGAGATGTGATAATGATGAAAAGATTAAACAAGGATAAAACAATTGTGAAGGTTAGATGATCCACTAATGATATTTCAAATAAGTATAGTATAAACTCTTTTTATTACTCAACTGGAAACCACACACAAATGAGGTTCCAATCAGATTATAAATTGTTAACATGATTACGTTAGTTATCTTATTCGAATAATGCTAATACTTGGAAATGTTGTCAGGTATTCATGATGTTAATTTATGTTAACAACAAATCAAGTTCCTTTCATAACACAGGTGTCGGTTATATGATACAGTTGGTTATGAAAGGATCAAGTATTTGTTGTACCAAGGGTTATACAACATAAATCTAGATTAACCATTTAACAAGCAAAGTATTAAGAGTGAATAAGATAACAAATACAAAACATGTTAGTATTAAACATTAAAGTTCATGTTGAGTTTACACTATACTTATTCTTACACCATTAGTGTAACCTTTTTACCTTGACATAATAAACTTAACTAAACATAATGAAGAAGAGAAGCATAAATAAACAACATAAGAACATAAGTATAGTAAAGGAAATGAAAAGCATAAACAAAAGATTAAGAAAAATATAACATGAAATAAAACTTAAACATTACAAAAATATAAAGAAAGAAATAAAGAGCATGATCTTGATCTGAAAACCAAGATGCCTAAATGCATGACAAATGCCTCCTTTTATAGGCCAAATTCAGAACTATTGATTTGATGACTAATTGTTGAGTGGGTGGTCACATCTTGACTTGGTGACAATTCTTATCTTCTTGTCTGAACAAAACGTCCTTGCTAAAATCAGAATTTGAACAGGTAGTCTTCATGAAAGTTCTGGGAAATTATCTCAGATTTCTAACAAAACAAGAATCGACACATTTGGACTTCTAGAACTTGAGATATGGGATGTAGGGCAGATTCTTACTTCTCCGTTGTTGCTACCATTTGAACTTGAAAATGACACTTTTAAATCTTGGACTCTTCATCAAAGTTTTAGGCTTATGTCTTAGCTTTCCATACATATAAACCAGACCTAAATCCAAGTTCTACAACTCCTGTTATGATCCAATAACCGAATGGTGTTCCAGTATGGTTATTAAAAAACCAATTCTTGAACCTTGTGAGAAAGATGATGAGTCAATCTCTGAGGGTAAGGAAGGGGTTAAACCTGAACATTGCAAAGAACAGACTGATTCCCCACCAGTACTTCCATTTCCTCATGCTATGACCAAACAAAAGGAAGTCAATCATGATTATGAAATCTTTGAAACTTTCAAACAGGAAGGAATCGAGGATGAAAAAGGCACCGAAAATGTTATCGTGGATCATTTGTCAAAATTGACAATAGATTCGACATTTGACATCTCACCAATTACGGAATACTTTCCTGGTCATTCTTCACTTTCTATTGCTTCAATACCTTGGTCTGCTAATATTGACTATTTTCTTGCTTCAGGATTTTTGCCAGCTCATTTGGATACCCAAGACAAAAGAAAGTTTTTGAGCGACGTGCAGAACTTTTATTGGGATGACCCTTACTTATTCAAATATTATCCTAATCAAATATATCAAAGATGCATTTCTGACAATAAGGTAAATAGTGTCATTAAAGTTTTTCATTCTAAGGCATGTGGAGATCATTTCTCGTCAAAAAAGAAGACTGCAAAAATCTTACAAAGTGGATTTTACTGGCCCACCATGTTCAAAGACACATATTCATTCTGTAGAACAAGTGGAAATTGTCAAAAGGTGGGATTTATTTCAAAGCATAGAGAGTCTTTAGATAATCTTCTATTGACTCTTAAGTCTCATTATAGTGGAGATGTGCATCGTGCAATTCATGATTTATGGCCTCATTTTCATAAAGAACATGATCGACTTAGTCTTGGGAATCTGACTAAAAAAGACCCTGTTTATTAGTTTTTAAGAAAACTGGATGGGAAGCATATTCTCGACCCATAGAGGGCGTTTAAGCCGTTCTTGGACATAAAACCAAGGGAAGATGTGAGCCACAATCACAACTACGATTTGAGCCTTAGTTTGTGAAAAATTATGTCTTTTGGTTTTATTAATAACATAATATTTGTGTTTTGTTCTTTCTTATATTTGTTTAAGTGTGTTTCAGGTTTGTCAGTAGTTGCTGTTTCAGGTGATGTTTTTTATACTCTATCTTTCTACCTTAGAACATTGAGGACAATGTCTCGTTTTGGTTGGGGGGAGAGGTAGTAGTTGATATTTTAAATTTTTTTTTTAACAAACTCTATTTTCTATTATTAAAACCATTTGCAAACCTGTTGTTACTAGGATGGCAGAGTAAAGGAGGAATTTTAATGACTCTTGAGACGCATCTTAGTAAACATTCTTAACAAGGTCTATCAGAATACTTCTTGAAATATTCAAGTTTACAAACTCTCGCATTGTTATCACTTGATTCTGCTCATATACTCGTTTAACAAGTATTCTTAAACCTTCATTTTCACACACACACTTTAACATATGATTGTGGGTTGCACCTTGGATTATTACATTATTCATGTTCTTTTGTTAAAGGTAACAACTAAGGGAAATGGATAATATATAATATGCAAAAAAAAAACAAAATAATAATAATAATAATAACAAATTGAATAAATAAAAAGGTAGATAAGTTTGGTTTCGTAGCCTCCTTGACTTAAGCAATTAAGCCCGAAGGGGTGTTTTAACACCTAGTACCCTAAAGTCAACTGAATTGGGAGCTATTGGCTCAGTGCTTGTTACATGGGTTGAGAAGAAAAGCTTAAGGGAATCAAACATTGCACTATCTACGTATCAGTATCTGCAACCCGAGTTACTAAGCTCGTAGGGGTGTCTCAACACCTGATGCCCTAAGACCAACTGGTTTGGGAGTCATTAGCTGAAAGCTCGTTACATGGGTTCAAGATATATTGTGTTATAAATTCTTGCTTTCAAAAAAAAAAAAAAGATAATAATCCCAACCCAAGGAAGTTAGCCTTAAACATTGGAACAAAATTTTATTTTCTTCCATGAAAAGCTCCATAGCTATGTTTTGATTTATTGAGCATAAAAAGAAGGTTTATTAATATCTTGTTTAAGTATGAAGCAAATATATAAATTTAATGAGAGTTTGTTTATCTAGATAGATTAATGGAAGTTGAATGATGAATGCCTTGCTTTGTGGTTGTTTTTTTATTTTAACGCTTTGATTATTAGGGACTACTAATAAGTTGGTTGGGGGGTGTGATTAGTACTTAAAAGTGCATTCTCATTAAGGCTTTATATCATCATATTGTACTAAAGTATCATTAAATTCCCTAACTAAAGCATATTTTATAATAACAAGTCTGATAATATAATATATCTTTAATTTATGGTAAATGCTTGTTTTGAATGCAGGTATATCTCACAATTCAAAGGATTGATTGATGTGATTAACTATTGAAATTAAGAAGACAAAGAAAGGGCTAATAGAAGAGATGCTGGTTTAAACTGGAACACCATTTGGTTATTGGATCATAACTGGAGTTGTAGACCTTGGATTTAGGTTTGATTTATATGGATGGAAAGCTAAGACATAAACCTAAAACTTTCATGGGAGTCCAAGAATCAATTCTGCCGTTTTCAAGTTCAAATCTTAGTAACAACGGAGAAGTCGGAATCTGTCCTGCAGCTCAGACACTGTTCGGTGTTCAGCTCATATCTTGAGTTCTAGAAGTTCAAATGAACTCTAGTTTTTTTTTGTTGGAAAGCTGAGACAATTGCCCACAACTTTCATAATACAATAGGCTCTAATTCTGATGCTAGCAATGACGTTTTGGCTAGCCAACAATATCAATAACCAGCCAACAATGTCAAAAACCAGCCACCAAATCAATGGTTGGCCACCAACTAAATAGTTTGTCAACCAATCAACAGTTTTAAATTTTAGCCTATAAAAGAAGACATTTTCCATGTATTTAATCATTTTGGTTTTCAGATCAAGATCATGTTCTTGCTTTTTTTCTTTATATCTTTGTAATGTTCAAGTTTTCTTTCATGCTATATTAATATCTTGTTTATGCTTTTTTATTTCCTTTCCTATACTTAGTTAACTTATATCATGTTTATGTTCTTATATTGTTTATTTATATTTTTCTTCTTCATTATGTTTAGCTAAGTTAATTATGTCAAGGTGAAAATGTTTCACTAGTGGTGTTATAATAGGTATAATATAAACTCAACATGGACTTTAATGTTTATATCCAAGAAAGATTGTTATTAACATGTTTTATCTTTTTATCTTACTAATTCTTAATACCTTGCTTCTTAAATGGTTAATCTAGATTTGTGTTGTATAACACTTGGTACATCAAATGCTTTATCCTTCATAGTCTTCGGCAGACATCGTTATTATGATAGGAACTTGTTTGTTGTTAACATAAACTAGCAACATGAATGCCTGGTGATATTTATAAGTATGGTGTTACTTAGATAAGATGATTAATATGATCATGTTAATAATTTATAATGAGCTAATAACGATAAATCATCCGATTAGAACCTCTTTTGTGTGTAGTTTCCAGTTGAGTAATAAAAAGAGTTTATATTATATTTATTTGAAATACCATTAGTGGATACTCTAACCTTGACAATTGTTTTATCATTGTTTAATCCTTACATCAATATTACATTTCAAAGTTCTCTTCAACATCAATAACATTTTATTATTTGTAATTTATATAATTCACCTCTCTGTGGTTCGACCCCGGTCTTGCCGGGTTATTTATTACTTCGATACTCCTGCACTTGGGATGAGACATCAACTCTTTAATTGTGTCATTAGACATTTGGTATTAGTTGATGGAATTTATGGATATTAAAAATTAGACTAAGCAAAGGACTAATGAAAGTATTAAATGTTAAAATGCATAAAGTTTCGATACTGGATGAATATTGACTTTTACTGCTAGATGAATAGTAAATTTTGTTGTTGTTTGAATTTTATGACCCTTTTTGGTTTATGCAAACCCACATGCAGTTGCATGGTGTTTATATTATGGTAATTAAGCAAAGTAGTGGACATAAAAGGATATTACAAAAATAGGTAATAATATGCTTGGATAATGAATGCATTATGGAAAGGGGTGCTCATGTAAATGTGTTGACGTTAATATAATGAATGAAGGAAACTAGTGCGAAACTGATTATGGAATCCTAAGTTTAATGTATGGTTTGATAATTGTTTGTGTCATGTTGTTATAGGAGAAGCACGAAGAGTTAAATTGCCAGCTATAGGTGCATGATCTTTGACAAGAACATGTAAGTGCTAAATACCCTAACGTAGCTAATTACGTGTTTAAATTAAGTAGGCAATTGAAACTTCTTTTGATTTAGGGTTGTGTTATTAATAATAAGTATGAGCTAGTTACCCTGGTTTAGGGACTAGCGTCCGGTTTAGGCAGTGTGAGCTAGTTGCCCCGGTTTAGGGATTAGAGTTTGGTTTGGGCAATGTTAGCTAGTTGTCCTGGTTTTTAAAGACTAGCATCCAGTTTGGATAGTGTGAGCTAGTTGTCCTCGTTAAGGGACTAGCGCCCAATGTGAGCAACATGATTTAGTTCCTTGGTTGAGGGTTTGGACCTGATTTTGGGCAGAGAGAGAAATTTTACCATGGAAATGGGATGGATGTTTGAGTAATGATTAAAGTTAACTTAGTCAAGTTAAATAAAGAAAATGTATTTAATAAATTTATAAATGTTGTGATTGATGCGTGTCATATCCCCATTCTGAGTTATTCCCAAAAACTCACTTTTTTCAAAATAAAAATAAAAAAATAAAATAAAAGCTGGCAACGTGGAGAAAGCAGGCTGGGAATCAAGATGTAATTTTGAAGGAAATTTGAAACCTAATTGTGCCCCCATTATACCCAAAAATGGAGAAAAAAAATACAAATTTAAGGTCAAATTAAATGCTTATTGGACGAATTAGCATAAAAATTAAGACCAAAGGCATAATTAAATTTTTAATAGGCCAATTTGATTTAATCATGGGCCAAATTAAAGTTTAATTATGTTTAAGATTTAATTTGGGTCCAATTGAAGGATTTAATTAAGTGCAAGGGCTTAATGATACTTTAAAATGATCAAATTAATTTTATTAGAGGCTTAATTGGTGAAAAATTAAGTTTTGGGGCCTAATTTGGGCTTAATTGAGAAGATTGAAATTTTAAGAGATCAAATTTAATTTTTACCAAGTTAATTGATTGAAATTAGTGACAAAATTACAAGAAAATTAAAGTTTTGGGGTCAATTAAGGGTCAAATTAAAGAAATTCACAGCTAATGACCAATCTGTAAAAGACGTCAAACTATAGGGGTTCATTTGAGAGAAACCAGAGGTGAAATGGAAGAAATTAAAAGTTTAATGGTCAATTAGAGGCTAAATGGCATAAATTCGAGACGAAGGATCAAAATGGAAAACACACATAAATCTGGGGTTCAAATTGAAGTTCGGTAGGGACTTAATCGCATTAAATCAAAAGTTTAAGGCCAATAAGGGGTATAATCGAACAAAATTGAAAGCTGAAGGACTAAATTGAAGTTGGACAAAATCCCTAATTTAACCTTAAACGACTCCATTTTGAATTAAAAAAAAAAACATCAGACGACGTGTCGTCTGCTCACTATTCATTATCTTCCCCAATTTTTAGCCAAAAAGTTGTCTGGATGACTACTTTTCAGGTGCATTTAATGCCTTATATGTTTATCAAATTTGACAACTAGTTAACCAAAATGATTATCTGACGACCCTCTATCCCCGGGTATGGCCCATTCATTCTGAATGACAACACAGTGGCCCCGACGCCGGCCTAAAGTGGCCATTTCAAGCAGCCTTGAACTGTCAGATTTGATAGTTCATGGTGCCTACTTTGAACCAACGGTTGGGATCCCTTCCAATCGAATCAATGATTACAATTTTTCTCCTTTGTTGACAAGATTATCCTCTTCCACCTCCTATAAATAGGGGTGGATTTCAAGGTCTGAGCATGAGGAAAATTGAGTCCAAAGTTGATGAAAAACCAACCACTTCCCCCAGTTTTTTACCATTTTTGTCCCTTTTTATCTTCGTCATTCCAGCCTTCGAACCACGCTACCACCAGCTCTTCCGCCACCATAGAAAGCCAACACAACCACCAACTGACCACTAAGCAGCCACCGTGACTCTCTTTTCTCCTTCTAGCCTTTCTCTCTCCTCTGCAAACCTTTTTCTTTTTCCTCCCACAACCGACTTTGGCCACCATTCCCTTAACTGACGCCTCCCAAGCCACCAACCGAACCTACTCTGAGTCCAGACCACCATTGCGCCAGGTAGCCTTCTTCTTCCTCTTCCTCTTCCTCTTCATCTTCTTTATCCTCTGTTCGCTGCATGAACAATGTATGTGAATTATAAAAACACTATCAAACTTTCCCCAAACCTTCTTAGATTCGAAAGGTATGGGTCATGTAACTTCCTTCCTCCTCTCTTGAGACCCAGAATAAAAAATGAAGAAGAAGACCCTAAGAAAATGACCTAGGATTTCTAGGCCAGCTGTGAAGGAAACCAAAATTGACTAGAAGGACAAGAAAATAGAGATGAAATGGGGCCAAATTCTAGTAGACTTAACAAAGAAAAATAAATAAATAAATTGAATGAACAAAGCTTGGTAGAGGGTCGACCATAGCTGAAGGGTTGGATAAAATGTATTATGTGATAAAATGCATGTAGATGTTCATGTTGCTTGAAATTGTGTGATTCTGCTTAATTCTAATAACAAACTGTGTGCTGGAACCAAAATGCATGTAGATGTCAATGCTTAAAATTATGTGATTCTGTTGGGTCCTAATAACAAATTATGCCCTGGAATCGAATTGCATGTAGATGTCCATGCTTGAAATTGTGTGATTCTGCTGAATTCTAATAACAAATTATGTGCTGGAACTGAAACATATGTGGATGTTCCTGCCAAATTATTTTGTCTACAGCGAATCAATTTTTGCTGCCGAATTATGGTGTTTGCAGTAAATTAGCTTTCGCTGCCGAATTATGTTGTTTGTAGTGAATCAGTTTCTTTGCCGACTTGTGTTGTTTGTAGCGAATTAGTTTTTATTATTGAATTGTGTTGTCTGCAGTGAATCAAGTTTCATTGCCGAATTCTATTGTCTATAGCGAATCCGTTTTTCCTGTCGAATTGTGTTGTCTGCAACGTATCAGCTTTCACTATTGAATTGTGTTGTTTGTCGTGAATCAATTTTCACTGCCGAATTGTGTTGTTTGCAATGAATCAATTCGCTGGCGAATCTATGTCACTAGCAAACTAGTTTTCGCTAACTAATTTCTGCAGCAGATTTACGTTTCTGAATTGGTCCAATGATTAAAATGCATTGTGTGGTTGCGATGTTGCGATGTCGCGGTCGCACAAATTAATTACCCTAGCTTCAAACACAACACACAAGATAGTATAGAGCAAGCAAGGGGTCGATCCCACGAGGAAGTTTCAAGTCAGATTTTTATGTTGTACGTTATGTAATTGGGGGGATTTGGTTTGTGATTATCTAAACTATGGCAGCAATTAAACTAGCAAACAAAATCAATTAAAACCAAAACTTATCAATAAAACAAACCTTGGTCGCAAGCACACATCCACCAACGGAAATTAGAACCGATCCTTGAAACGAAAATTGCAGTTTATGTTCTGAAATTTTATCTTTTCTTAACGTTGATTAATTAACGGATCCGCCGTATAACTAATCCTAACCAACAAACAATCAAAGTGTCCGCACTAATGATTCAATTTAATGGTAGCTTTAAGAACTAGATAATTTCATCAAGATTAACATACAAGCTGTCCGCAGCTTGTGTCACTTTGTTCAAATGTTCTCCCTAAGTTCAATAACGTAGTTCCGCCACAATTATTAAGCTTAGTTGCTTCACAAGTTCATATATCACAACTCCGGTTTTGATATTAAACTTAGCAATAGATTGTTCACAACAATAACTTAGAGTCCGCTCTAGCAATCATCAACAACAATCATAGGAAATATGCATAGGAAAACAATCATATTCATTCATAACATAAACTGAAAATAAAAGGAAGAATAAATCTCACGGTTCTTGAAATCCGAAGGTTTGTTGTGTCCTTGCAACCAAGAAAAGAGCTTAGCCTTGCATAACTATTGAACAACTACTTCTAAAGAATGAAAAGAGCATGATTTTTGGGTTTGTAGAGGAGAGAATTTGTGTTTATTCTCTGCTGGCTGCTGCCTCCTTCTGCTCTCCCTCTTCTTTTCTAGCTGCTGCCCCTTCTCTCTTTCTTTTTATATGCTAAGAAACCCTAGTCTCTATTTTACAAAATAGTCCTTCCTTAAGTTGACAGTTTACATTTAAGTACTTCAATAACTATTTTTCCTAAAAAGGAGAAATAGCCTTGCATGAAATCTTCAAACTCTGACTTAGAGGAGCTAAATTGCTGATATAAAAACTTGGATGTCGGTTTAGATGCTTCGAAATGTAATTTGGACTCGTTTCTTCACGAAACCTGTTTGCTGGCAGAATTCAGTTGTCATCTTTGGAAAATCATATCTCCCTCATATGACATCGGTTTTGGCTGTAATTTGGAGCGTGGATAGGTCTTTGAATTAGGAATCCAAGAAAATTGAGTTTGCATCAATTGGACTTCTGTAGCTCCAGATATTAAATTTTGAATGACCAAAGGTCAACACTGGCAGAATGCGAGATTTGACTTTGCAGGATGTGATTTCCATGATCTTTCTCCTTTTATTTTTCTTGCATTACATTTCCAGAAAGGTATGGATGTTAGCTTTTTAGTGCCACTGGAATCACTTCATTTCGATCTCTAGAACTCACGCTCTGCACAAAACATCGACTGAACGTCAAATCTGCCAATTACCTCCAATTTACTCCTTTTTGCATCTTTCATCCAAAAATGCCTTCAAAACAAAAAACAAAGAATATCAAGGCATTTTATATATAAAACATGGACAAAACATTAGGTAGATGTGGGTGAAACTATCGAATAATATGGTTACATCATGCGATATGTGGAACACTTGAATATGAACTTGTGTATGCTTGTGATTTGCGTGGTGACAAGTTGTGGATTAATGGATACGAATGTACTGATTTGTGGCCATTGATGCTTTAGGTGGTGCGACTAGGATCGAACCTTTGTCAGGATAAGGACACCCTATGGGTGGAACAAGTAGGTGGTTTTCACCTTCCTCTTTCATAATGCTAATTTATGAAATGTTTTATTATGAATGTTATAATATCATGTTAGTAGCAATACCAAGTCGTTAAGGGAGTATTTGGTGATGAATAAATGATTAATTTCAGTTGATGGCATCCTAAGTGGATGACCGAGATGAACAAATGATTAACTTCAGCTAATGACATCCTAAGTGGATGACTGGGATAAATAAATGATTGGCTTCAACTAGTGGCGTCCTACGAGGATAGCTGAATTTAAGAATTATAAGTTAGTGTCAAGAATTGATGGGTCATGTGTACTATGTTTTGTATAAACCAAGTATATGAAAGAACTATGATTGTTTTGCTTTAAACAAAGAATAACATTAATGCTTTTATTAAACTATTTAATTGCATATTATTAATTATTTATAATTCTTGTAAATATTTGAACTACTATAGGAACGTCACACTAACAAGATACCTAAGAACCCTATTACACGGGAACCCACTTTTGCAAAGAATCATGTAGTCACATTTTAAATTATGATGTATTTTGTATGAATAAAGTGTACTAAATGTATAACTATTATTCAATACTTTTGTTTAAATGCGTGATGTCTATTAGGAGTACAAGAATGCAAACTTAAAATTATGTACGTATATTATAATGTGAACTTGTAATCATGCAAACGTAATATTATGTGTATGTGTAAGAACCACTTTTAATGAAATGTTGATTGGTGTTTTGTGTATGGATTGTACCTTGATAATGAGTGGAAACCGGTTTATCAATTCCCAGAATGATATTGTGTTTTTAAAAAAATTATTACCGTTGTTTTGGCTTTGAAAAGTCGGGTTGTTACATCTAGGCTCTAAAAATTAGGTCATATCCTTTATTTTCTTCTTATTAGTTTCAACTTCCTTAGGTTTAGTTGTCTTTGATTCAATTTTTTTATTATTTCATATCTAAAGCTTAATAGTTTGCGTCTAGGGTTCCTTGAGAAAAAAAGGTTTTATTTTTGTTTGTTGTTGTCTCATAATATATCAGTAGCATAAAGAGTAAAGAAGAAGAAGAAAACATCTAAAAGTCACTTTTGTTGAATCTACTACAATACACAAACAAGGGATAATTTGGACAAAATCAATTCTAAAAATTTTCAAATTTTATATACTGGTTCTAGGAATCCTAATAGAACCCCATATATAATTTGAGCTTATTTGGAGATCATTTTCTATAGTAACCAAGGTCGGGATTAAAACTTATCGTAATAGGTCAAATTTGTATAAGAAGGGAATCTCAGGTCATATAAATTCTGAAAGCTCTCAAATTATATATATTGTGTTTTACAGTTCTAATCGCACATCATAGAAAATTTTAGGTCATTTGGAGTTCGTTTGCTATAGGAAAGAAATTCATAATTTGAACTTCTCGTAACGAGTCTAATAATATCATAATTGATATATTTATGTGTCATTTATTTATTTTTTATATAATCTTTGAATCTTTTTTTTTTCATGTCTTAAAAAACACCTATTTTTCATACAAATTCACTTATTACTCGTGAAATTGTAACTGTAGTTGTCTTTGCTTGTTTTTATATTTTTCTTACTTCTTGATTCATAAACACATATTTGGATACACTGCTATGGCTGTTATATTTGGTGTTGATTTCAGTTCCACAAGAGTCGAAGAAAGGTGAGACAAGAGAAAAAAGGCGTAGTGAGAATATTTAAGTGAAAAACTTATATTTAAGTGAAACACAAGGGGAGTGTAAACATGTTAGAGAGTTGGTGAGGAATATATATTTATTATCAACTAACCAATTTTCAGATTCAAATATGTCAAAGGCAACAAACAACATGGCACCATAGAGAGGAGACAATGAAATTGTAACTCAATTACGCATTATGAATCAACAAATTGATCGATGGCTAATGAATTTGAAGATAGGTTGGAGAGGCAACATGTTAATAATCATGGTAGGATTCAAATTAGGCATGAGTGAAGAGAATTTAATGTTAGGAGGGTTGTTAGACGAGTTAACACTAATGTGGATAAGTTTGTGGCTACTAATGTGAACATGAGTGATGTTGATTTTGAAGATGTGTTCATTGAAAATGGGGAATGTTTTGGACAACAACAAAAATTGTCAGTTTGTTGGGGGGAAATATGGTAATAATTTTGCCCAGAAAGATAATTATTGTTATTGGGACCATAATGTTGAGTTAGGTGGAGGTTTGAGTATAATTATGCTGAAAATACTGGCTTTTTAGGGGAAGAATGATCCAGAAGTTTATTTAGAATGGGAGAAAAAGGTGGAGTGGATTTTTTAGTGTCATAGTTATCTAGAGCTTAGAAAGTCAAGCTTGATGTGATTGCGTTTATTGACTATGCTATTATGTGGTGGAATCAGTTAATGACAAATCGCAAGAGGAATTATCAGAGGTAAATTGATACTTGGGATGAGATGAAATCTCTTATGAGGAGGAGATTTATGCACAACCACTATTATAGAGAATTGTGTCAAAGGTTGTAGAGTTTGAGTCAAGGTATAAAGAGTGTTGATGAGTACCTTAAGAAGATGAAAATTGCTATGATTCGAGCTAATGTTGAGGAGGACAAAGAGGCTATTATGACTAGATTCATGAATGACCTTAATCATGATATAGATCATATTATGGAGTTGCATCATTATGTGAAGTTGGAGGAGATGATGCATATGGCCGTGAAGGTGGAGAAACAACTTAAACAGAAGGGTGTCATTCGACAAATCCAACTGTTAGGACCCTTGAAACCTTGGAAACCTAATTGGAAGGCTAACACCGGAGGTGGTCCATCACAATAGAATGAGAAGGGTAAGATCGAATACCCTAGAGAGAAGAAAGACACCTCAATCATTTTTAAAGGTAATAAGTTATTTCTACTTCTCCTAATTGTGACATTAAATGCTTTTGTTTTCTGGGTCTTGGTATTGCTTCATATTGTCCAAACAAAAAGAGTCATGGTTATGGAAGCTAATAATGAGGTTGAGGCTGATAGGGATGATGAAAAGGAGAAGATGCCACCATTGGAGGATGTTAAAGATGTTTGTGTTAAGTATCCAGTTGAGGGAGAGACACTTGTGGTGAGGAGAGCAATGAATATGCATGTCAAGGTGGATGATTCAGAAGGTCATAGCGGGAACATATTCCACATGAGATGTCATGTTCATAATAAGCTAGCTTAATATAGGTGGTGGTAGTTGCACTAATGTAGCTAATATTGAATTGGTGAGAAAGTTGAACTTGCACATTACCAAATACATGGTTGAATGATGTGGTTGAATGATGGTGGTGAAGTGAAAGTGAATAAGCAGGTTTTGGGTGCTTATCTATTGGTAAATATTGTGATGAGGTTTTATGTGATGTTGTGTCAATGCATGCTAGTCACTTATTTTTTGGTAGACCATGACAATATGATAAGAGAGTTATACACGACGAAGTGACAAATAAATATTCTTTAAGATGAATGAAAGACTTATAACTCTTGTATCTTTGACACCTAAACAAATATATGAAGAGAAACTGAAATTGAAGAAAAAGAATATGGTTGAAAAGGAGAGCTTGTATATCAAGGGGACCTTCGTTGATAACAAGGTTCTTCTTGGTTTTGAAGATAGTGCTATTTTTCAGTCTGGTACTGATTTATTGACCTTAGAAGATGTTTTCCATGATATAGATTCAAGGTCAAATCTTTTTAATTTACAGGGAGGATGATACAACCCAAATTAGGTCTGAATTTGTCTTTAAAATGTTTGTTGATCAGTTTTTCAAGATTGCGCATATCTCTCAAACCATACATTAGAACAAGCTGAAATCTTACAAAGATATACTAGATACATGGAACTATATCTTGGTAATTTTTCAAGTAAAATGGACTCGCAAAACATAATATTTTAGAGGGACAAAGTTACTAGACAAATCTTGTCAAACCTGCCACACTAGACCTTTGTGTATTGTTTGGAACATATATGGAGTTACATATGGAATTTTGCTATGAATCAATTTGAGATGGAAACTAGACATCACAAGCTTTCTAACCATATATATTAGACCCAATAATTCATCCAGACAAGAGAGAACAATGTGTTTGAAGTCAAGACTGAAAAACTGCCAAGAATGTGCGAAAATTGAAGATTCAAGCTACATGGAAGAATTTTAGCATGAAAACTTTGTTTTTATTATCCTATTTTATTTATTTATTTAATGTTGAATAATTATTTTTTAATTTGGGTTTGTTTTGGCTCATTAGACATTATTTAGAGGTTTATTAATTATTGGACTTATGTTAGTTGATTATTAGTTTAGGTTCATTAGCTTGCAACCCAAAAGGAGTCTATTAGAGTTAGTTAGAGGAGACTATATATATATATATTTTTTTTAGCTGTAAATTTCAGCAGCAAATTATAGAATAAACGTGCGTTTTTTTTTGTTTGTTTGTGGCAAAACAACCTTTCTTTGCAGAGACAAAGATCGTACACTGACTTTTTAAAGATTAATTAGCTTCATGGTGTCATTTGGATACTCAGGGTTCTTAGATACAAGATTATATCTAGGTCCAAGTCTTTTTCCAATACCTTTGGCTCTTAGGTACATGATTTTTGAGTCAAGATTCTATCAAACATGATTTTCAGCTTTTCGGGTTATTATCTACTTTGCTGGGGGTTGTTTGACCATATGATAAAGAGGTTCACATCAGTTATGCTGTTAATGTGTTTTTTCTCTAGCTTCTCTCTAAACTCTCTCTAGATGATTTCTAAGCCAATTTCTCCCACCAAAAATCACTTACATGCACTCAAAGCTCATAATTTTTATTGGTGAAAGAACTTTCATGGTGTTCTGGTCAGTGTAAGGGAGAAAAAAGGAGTGTGTTTTGTCCTATTGTATTTATAATCCCTTCACTTAATGCCTTAGGCCTTATTTAGTTGTACCACAAATCATTCCCTGGTGTTTTTGTACTATTTTATGTTCAAATTGTTAACATCCCTAGGTTAACTTTCAGAACACTTTTATTATTTATAATTATTCATTCCATGCTCACTACTTATGTATTTATTTCCCATTTAGTTTCTCCTATCAAAAGTTTTCATCACGTTGCTCGATCATCCTATTTATAATGTATCAAAATTAATTTCCAGTATTTTTTTGTACTGATTTATGTTGAACTCTTAACATCCTCAAGTTAACTTCTTGAATAATTTTTATCATCCAAATTATTCCTTCAAGGTATCCTAACATTTTATTTAATATTTTTCTTTATCAAGTCTTTTTTATCAATTTTTCATCATGTTTCTCAATCATCTTATTTATGATTCATTAGGACTTTATATTAACTCTATTTGATGGCTCGAAAGAATCAATTTAGATATGTCCATAATAATCTAATTAGAATGATATTGATGTGAATCAGGGAGTATCACTAAAAAATCCATTAGAGGTACCAATTGGGCCTATTACAAGGTTTGAAACTAAAAGGATCCAAGGGAATTGATTGGGTTGATTCTAGATATTTGGTTTAATAGGTTGTAAATCTGTCATACTAGACCTTTGTGTCCTATTTATGCTATATTTGGAGATATAGATGGAATCTTATTATGATTTTAGTTGGACTGAAAACTAGACATCTCAAGTTTTCTATCCATATATGGTAGTCCAAGTAGTTAATCCAAAAGAGAGAGAACAAAATGTTTGAAGCCAGGCTATAAATTATTGTATGAGTTTTGTTATTTGTTTCTTTTTTATTTGTGGACTTCTTATTTATCAAGGATTCCTTTTTTTATATATATAAAAAGCATATATAGTAGTAATTAGGAATACTATGGAAAGGGTTTCCATGTTAGAAACTTTTTTTTTTTTATGGATTTGATCACTAACATGGTTTTCTTATCATTCAAGAATATTATAGGAGGCTTTTGGGCTTATTTTTCCTAACCCATAGTTTTACGCTAACAATCATAATTGTTTATCTGACCATTGGATCGAGCTAAAATTTTACCATAATATTATAGAGTCCTTTTTTATATACGGTTATAATTTTATATCGATCAAACATTTAAAGGCATTGCGATAATGTCCATAAACTACTATGTAGGAATTGTATTAGTTTCTTAGTTGATTTTAGATTCTTTTTTCTATTTTATTTAAAATTGTTTTTTTTTTATTTTTCCATCATTATTTATGTAGTTTTTAGCTAGTATAAATACGGTTATTTAACTTGTAATTAGATTTTTTTCAGGGGACTAAATTTGAATTAAGAATAATGTATTATGTGCGGGAGAGGAAATTCTCTTAATTTGGCTCTAGCTTCATTACATCTTTCATACTTCTTGTTCATGTCTTTTCATAGGCGTTAGGTAGGCGGGAGGGGGGGTTGATTTCTATAGTCTTGGTGCCTTGGTATAGGTTATCGTAGTATCAAGCTTAATCACAAGCCTGAAATTAGCATTCTTAGAAAGGGTCAATTTGACTATGGATTTTTGGATTTTTATATCCACAGGATTTGCATTAGTTGGTATTAGAGTAAGGCTCTAAAATCAGGTTATATCCTTTTATCTTGTAGTTTATGTGTTATTTCATCATTGTTGTAATTCCATATAGACTTGTGGCATAATGTGTGTATATGTGTAAAGGAATATTATTTATGATCTGATTATTTACAATTCAAAAAAAAAGGAAGAAAGATCAAGAAATCACAAAAAATTGAAAAAGAAAATCTAGGGTCAACCACAAATTAGGGTTTTCATCAAATCTTAGATTCAACAACTCAAATCTAAAAACAAAATAATGACTCTTAGGTTATATTAGTATCATATCTTGATTTTAGGCTTTTTAGGTATATTTTGTTGGGATATTTTCAAAAATCACAAAATAAATAAATAAATTCATAACGACTAGTTTTGGGTCAATATTCTCATTATTGATAGTTTTGGCTAAGTCAAACAACAAAAAATAGTACTGCGTAGTTGGGTTATTTGAGTCTTATTTCATTAGTTCTTTTATTTTTGTAATTTTTTCTCGTGTCTTTGTATTGTTCATGTTTTACACGAATTTGTTTTGTTATTCGTGATTTCATAGTCGTGGTTTTGTATTGATAGTTTTTAGTTTATAATGCTTCATGAGTCTTTATATTATTTTTTATTACACTATTAAGTGGTTTTTTTTATTTGTTATGAATTAGTTAAAGAACTAAAATTTTGAGATTGATTGGTAATTGCATTATTATGCCTTTGTATCGTTCAAAATTGATGTGGCCAAAATGTTTTGAATTAAGCCATGGAGTCAATCATGAAGGTCAGTTTGATGAGTTTCAAAAGGTTTGCCTACTAGTCCTTTGTAAGACACACCTTGAGGTTTGATCACGCTCTAAAAACCATTATCATAGAGAAATATTTATTTATTTCAATAAAAAAAATTAGACTATAAAAAGGCACAATCCATTAAAGTTATGATTGATTTTTGCAAAATATCTAAAAATAAAACATGGTCTTGAAGACCTTGTTTACAAAGCTAAAATGACAAAGCATGTTGACTATAACAATTTATCTTATCTTATTTTTTTCAACACTTGAAGCTTTCATAGTCGACTTATTTGTCCCTCCTTATTGCCCTTGGAGGTTTTTTAGCCCTCAATGTAATATGCGCAGCCTTGATAAGCTGAAGAAGTTTTTCCTTGAAAGAATGACAATTTTTAATATTATGCCGCATTTCTCCATCATGATATTCACATGTTTTGTTAGGCTCATACCATTTCAGGTGTGGTAGGCAGAATGGTTTCTGTGAAATTAAAGTGATTTTTCCTATACTAACCAGTTCTTAAACATCTCTCTCAAAGGCAAGGGTAAAGGTGACAGGGCCTTCTTGTTTTGTTGTTGATGTCCATGAGGCTGCCCTAACATCCTCCTATTGCTCCATTGCTTCCTTGGTTGATTTTGGTTGAACCCCCATTGTGCTCCGTTGCCCTATCATGATATTCACATGTTTTGCTAGGCTCATACCATTTTAGGTGTGTTAAGTAGAATGGTTTCTGTGAAATTAGAGTGATTTGTCTTTTACTGACCAGTTTATTAAACATCTCTCTTAAAGGCAAGGGAAAAGGTGACAAAGCCTTCTTGTTTTGTTGTTGATGTTCATGGGGTTGCCCTAACGTCCTCCTATTGCTCCATTGCTTCCTTGGTTGATTTTGGTTGAATTAATTGTTGGACCTTATTGTCTTCTTTATTTTTTTCGACAGCAATTCTACCTGCTATTATAGCTTGCTTGATTCTCTTACTCACTACCATTATGTCAATGAAGTGTTGGGCTTAGGTTAGGGCACCAATCAGATGATCAAAATAAGGGTCTTTGAAAGAATAGATTGCCTTTCTTTTTCAAGTAGGGGTGGATCAACTTGAGCAGCCTTCTCTCTCCACCGTTGAGCATATTCCTGCATTGATTCATGGCTTCCTTTCTCTAATGCTAATAGACCGGATTGGTCTAGAGCCATGTCCATGCTGTATTTATATTGCTTGATGAAGACATCTATGATGTATTTCCATCCTCGGATCTTGGTGTTATCTAACTTCACGTATTAGCTTAGTGCTACCCTAATCAGGCTATTCTGAAAGAAATGCATTAATAATTTCCCATCGTGCACAACTTCTGTCATCTTGTTACAATAGGACTTGAGGTAAATGGTAGGGCACTGAGTTCCAGTGTATTTTATGAACTTAGATACATGGAAATTCTTTGGTACAATCATATTCAGGACTAGACACATTTCTGTAACTTGTACGAGGTCATACAAGTCTGCTCCCTCGATAGCCTTCACTCTTGCTTCCAGTCTTGGTATCTTGTCATAATCAATGTCCTCATGAGACTTTGTTTTTCGAGATTCGCTAGTAAATACGTCAATGACTGCTGGGCCTGGTACAAGTATTATGGACTACACAAAGGTTGTGTTATATAAAGGGTCCTGAGCCTGTCCTCCTGCCCTTTCTTCAGACTGGATTATTGCAAAAGTAATAGGCTGATTAGATGGGCCTTCACCAGAGAGGTTTCTGATTGTTTGCTCAAGCAAGCTTATGATGCGAGTCATGTTAACCTTTAGGGAGTCCAACTCCTCCTAGAAATGGGCATCACTGTGAGCACGTTTTTCATCCTTTATATGTCTTTGTCATAATTGGGTGTTGTAAACTTTGTGGATTGGGGCTTTCTAGGGACCTATATTTCAACATGTGTATGCATGACATTTAAACTTTAAAGCATGAATGTATGTATGTTTATGAATGCAAGTGTATGTACACGTACATCAAATATGGATTAACCTATTTAAATGGCTAATTTATAACTTCTTTGCTGAAAAAATCATGGTTTTAGCTCAAAAAATCTCATAGAGTTCAGGATTATTAATCAGGTCTTCCTTGATGCAAAATGAATTATTAGGGAGTCTATATCCTAAGGTCAAGTTCTAAGCCATTACATGAAGGGTAAGTTTTCGCCTGATCTTAAAAGGATCTATGACATGTCCAATGACCACCTTTTATGAATGCAGTATGGGGTTTACAAGGAATGGTTGGGGCACAATGTGACCACCATTACCAAGTAAACACTTAACTCATAGTTGGATGTCTCATGAATCTAAACTCCAAATGAAAGTCATGAGACAGACTGCTACTCCCAAACGTACTTATGCATGCGCAGTATGTAGAAAAAATGCATGCTAAAATTAATTAAATAGACCAACAAAAATAATCAGGCAAACAATCAAACAAACAAAGCTCGATCTGACCAAACAAGTCCCTAGTGGAGTTGCCATATTGTCATGACGTGCACGACATCGAATGACAGAGCTGCCTCTTGGAAATGACGGGGGTTTTGGGTTTAATCATAAAGTTATGATTCAAGGGTTCAAGAGTCGTCACCTATTATAATGGTCACTATAAAACTTATTAGTCTGCAAAGGTCTAAATAAGAGGACTAGTTATGCAAGGGGAAGATGCATCACCCCCAGTGCACTCTACCTATGGTAAGCTGCATTACTGATTGATTGTTAATCTAAGACATGTTTTTATTTGTTGGTCTTATCTAAGGTTCAAGGCAGATCTCCATTCGTTAGGAAGTCTCTACCTTATCAGAATAACTAGTAATCATTCTAAAGTTCTAATTTTAGCATCACATTTATTTTCTATTTTTGTATCTTTAATACTTGAGGGTATACTTTACAATGTAATTTTGTACCCCCCTCCCCCCCACAAATATAAATCCTAACACTCTGAATAACAACTAATTATGTGGAATTTTTTATATTTTGGCCAAACCCTAATGGATAATTATAAACTCGCTATGATATCCATTTAATACATAATAAAAATACAATTGTCTTTTTTAGAAAATATGCATGAAAAATCTTTTGGATTTGGCCACTTACACAAAAACAAAACATATTTTTTTGTGTTTTTTTATGAGAGAATTTTTTATTTTTTTTTCAAAATTTCAGAGAGAAATCAAGTATTTTTAATATTGGGTATATCTTACAATGTAAGTCTACAACCATATATTAAATGCAATTCTTAAAAAAAATGTATTTTGGTATTTTCTGAAATAAAGGAATTGTTTTTGAATTTTTAAATTTTTTGAAATTCTGAAGAAAAACCATGTATTTTTAATATCGGATATGTATCTTACAGTGTAAGTATACAACCCAATATTAGATAAAATTGATGTAAAAGCATGTAAGGGACCTAAAAAATAATTTCAAAATGGTCCTTAAAATTTTTCAGATTTTTTTTTATTTTTTTGTTAAGCATTAAAAAAAAAGACAAACTAAAACTAAGGGAAATGCACTAGGGCGTGTTTGGCAAACACAACCTTAACCTAAGGGCTTGGGGTGGTCAAGCCCAGCTCAATTGAGGTGGGCCGACTGATAACCCAATATTTTTTTCTCTTTTTTATATAAAGATGGGCTGGATCCAGCCCATCTCCCTTTGCTGGAGAGAAAATTAGCTGCTGCAGCATATGAATTAATTCACGTCTTGCATGCAACGAAACTCAGTTAAAGAAAGAAAAGAAGAGAAGGTTACCTAGCTAAAAGGAGTTGTGTGCTACCGTGAGGATGGGTTGCTGTTGTTGCTAGTGGAGGAGCTGGCAATTAGCGAGGTTGTTGCTCACGTTGTTGAGAGTAAGAGCTGCTAAAGTTATTGAAACTAGTGTTGCTGCTATTAAGAAGAGGAGGTTGTTGCTGGAAGCCCTGGTGGCGCAGGTCTAGAGGCTCTCGGTGGAGGTAGTGGTGGCCTTTTTGCTAACAACATGGCTGGGTTAGAGTAAATGGTGTTTTTGGTTGGCTAGTCTTTGAGACTATAGAAAAAAGCTATTAAAGAAACCAACTGAAGATGAGGCTGAGCTAATGGAACTATTGTTGTTGGGTGGAACTATCATTTGTGGTTGCTGGAGAGATAATTGGTGCAGTTTGCTGGTCCAAGAGGAAGTTCATCTACTGTTATTGCTGTTCACGGATGAAGTGGAGGAGAGGAGCTGGTTGTCTTGGGTGGTTTGGCAAAGGGGGGAGGAAGCTGTTAGTGTGGTCTTTGTTATAAACAGTGGTTGGAACTAGTTGAGGCTATGGTGGAAAAGGAGAAGAGGCTACTATCTTTACCACCATGGGGGTTGACGATGACCCGAGGAAAGGAAACCATGAAGGGGAAGGGTTGTTGTCCTTGGTGATGGCTGGATGAGTTGTCTCGGTGAGGCTAGGTTATGAGGTTGAGGAGAGAGAGTTGCAGCTACTTGTGTAGTGGTTCTTACGGTGGTGTTGAGGTGTTTTGTTATGCTCGGTGTTGGGAAATGAAAGTGGTGGTTTTAGTGGCTGCTTATGATGATTGCAGAGAAAACAGGTTCCTGACTGGTCTCTTGTGTAGCTAGAGATAGGGTTAGGGCTTTTTTGTGTTTTTATGAGTGTGTGAGCTAGAGATAAAAGTGTGGAAAATGGTTTTTGGTTTTTGGTTTTTTTTGGTTCCTTGGCTCCCCTTTCCTTTTTCTTATGTGAGATAACCATCTATTTATAGGTGGAAAATTTCATCTTTTTTTCCAATTGATTGGTCAAACAAGCAACCTAAATTCACTTTAGTCCATTGTTTTTTCCTTTTCATTTTTGTCCAAATATTTTTTGTTTTTCTCAATTTTTTATATTTTTTTAAAAAGGCTTGAAAAGGTAACGTCGACTCAATGAGAAAAATCAATAATTTTAAAAATGGCGCATTAAAAACTGAACGCATTGAAAAGAATTTGAATTTTGAATATTTTTTAAAAGACGCTGAAAATGCTAAAAATGACACAAATACGTCAAGAACATATTTTTTTATTTTTTGTATTTTGAAAATATTTAGAAAAAAAGGGGTTAAATTTTAGGTTATGATAGCTAGAGTGAAATAAATAAATTAGAAAGCCAAAATGGTGTATTGTGTGTTAAAATAAAATGTTTGCTTGGATAAGCCAAAATAGCATAGAATGTGTTAGGATGAGATGAATGTTTTAGCTAGAATAAAATAAATGCATGGAACGTCAAAAATGACATATGGTGTGTTAAAATGGAATGCATGATTGGAAAGCCGAAGTGGCATAGAATATGTTAGGATGAAATGAGTGTTTTGGCTAGAATAAAATAAATTCAAAGGAAGCCTAAATGTCATAATATATGTTAAGATGAAATGAATGCTTGGGTTTGAAGGAAATGAATGTATGGTTGGCTGAAATAACAAAATAAGTGTTTGACTGAATGAATAAGTTGGTGGCCAGAAAGGACGATGTGAACGTGTAATTGAATGAATGAACGAATTAATTAATGGGTTGATAGCCAAAATGAAATATAAAAAATGCATGAGATGAACAAATGCATGGGTAAGTCAAGATTAATAATGGATGATGATATGATTAGATAATTGAAAAAGATAGACCATAATAAATGGGTATTGAATTAGGTACCTTTTTGGATGTCATGAGGGACATCCAAGGTATGACCTACAATGAAAAGAGCTCATTCAAAAGAAACACCAAGAATATGCCCTTCGCCTTACCTTTTCCTTTATTAGAAGAAGGTTTGCAAACTTTAATTGGTACATAAATAAAGTAAATGCAAGAATATATATATATATATATATATATATATATATATATATATATATATATATATATATATATATAGTTTGAAAGTGTATAAGTGGCTGCAATGGCAGAGACTATTATAATGAAAATAAGTTGACCACAATAGTGATGACTATCATGTTTAAATAAGTCAACTGCAATGATAAAGACTATCATGTGTAAATAAGTTAGCCATGATATTGAAGACTATCATGTGTAAGGACTACTATATAAAGATAAGCTAGCCACAAAGGTAAGGTCTATTATGTGGAAAATGTGTCAGCCAAATGGTATGGATGAGAAAGTAACAATGAAATGCTTGAAATAGTTGAAACTAAAGGTTTTGGGGAAAACAGATAAAATTATGGAATTAGGTTATGAGATATATAGATAACGAGATATATTTTCTCTATGTCGAAACAAGTATAATGAAAGGAAAAGAGATCTAAATCTAGATGAAAAGAATGAAACATGAGAACTTATATTGTAGTTTATGTTTATTCATAAATGAATCATGAATGTGATATTTACGCATAAGTATTAAAGCAATAAGTCATGTTTGGATATTTGAAATGTTTAATGTATATTCTACCTTCTTATGTGGTAATCGTGATTCTATGATTTAATTTCTACTATTATTTGTATCTAAGTAAACTTTTGTAAAACCAATGTATTTATGTAAATAAGTTTATATATGTACTTAAGTTATAATATTATATGGTTGTAAGAAGGTAAAAAGGATAAATTGTCTAAACAAATAACTATAGATAATCTTAAGTATTATAGTAGTTTTATCTTGATGGATGAATTTCATGGAAATTATATGAAGTTGTTAAGTGTAATAAATGGTGAGCTTAAGGTAAACTTGATGTGAGTAATGAATGCATGAATGAATTATGGGTTGTGTTTTTTATGTGTTTACATGTATTAATATGGAACAAAATTTTAGGTAGACCCTCCGTACAAGGAAGGTGCCGATGAAGTTTCATTAAAATTGGATAGATACACTATATTTTTTTAAATGGTAGATCCCTTTGTATGTTTAAGATGTATATATAGTGAATTATGAGTGTCATAAGTCATGTTAAATTGGTCGGAGCAGTAACATATGATGAAGTAAGATAAGGATAAATAAGTTTTATTTAAAAAAAAAAACAATTCTAGCCTATTTTACATTAATATGATAAATTGTGAAAGATAATTATATGAAAAATTACGGAAAGATACATGTCAGGAAGATCATTGTTTTCATAGTATTCATAGGTGATCACCTGTTAAAATAATCCATGTGTTGTCACTATGTTAAGGTGACCATCATTTCAATAGTTATATGTAGTTACCATTCACGGTGATTATTCTTTTTCATTAGTAATTACATGTAGTCTAGTCCATGTCAAGATGAACATCCTCTATGTATTCACATTAATTTTTTACAAGCTTGCTAAGACAAGATGTAGAAAGATTCCTACATCCTCATCACGCAACTATTGTAAAATAAAGACTATTATCATTACACATACATGCAGACATATATGTTGTTACGTGTGTTATGGAAAAAAGAAAAATGACTAATGAAGATAAATATGAATTTCAGCGTTAGAGTTGCTAAGGATGTTAAAATTCAATTAGATTGTTTTGATAATATGAATTACACAAAATTGATGAACAAGATGGTGTTCCTGCTTATTTCATTAAAGATTTACTACATTCTTAACCTGAATCTATCTGCACTACCTGAACCACAAGAAGATGAATCTGCTACTGTTAAGACTAAAAGACTAAAACGTGAAAAAAATGAAGTGCTTTGTCGAGGGTATATTCTGAATACTCTGACTAGTCGACTTTATGATATCTTCGCCAAAAGAAATTTGGGCTGCTTTGGAGACACTACAAGCAGGAAAAATCAGGTTCTGGTCATTTTCTTATTTTATAATTTTTTGAGTATGAGATTAATGACAATAAGCCAATCATGGATCAAGTCCATGAAATTCAAATGCTGATATCAAAACTTAGTGATCTGGATATCAAAGTTCCTGATTCACTTCAAGTGGGGGGCTATTTTATCAAAACTTCCTTCATCTTGGAATAAATATAGGAAGAAGATGTTGCATTCTACAGACAATTATACCTTTGAACAATGTCAAACACACTTGCAAATTAAGGTTCAATCTCGTATGTGTGAATTGCAAGCAATAAATTATAAAGTGAATTTGATTCTAAAACTGGTTTGATAATGACTCAAAACAATCTGAAAGTGCAAAAGAATAAAAACAAATTCAAGAAGAAACAGAATGCTAACAAGAAGCATAGGGTTTGTTTCCATTGTGGAAATAAAAGGCACTACATAAAAGAGTGTAGATTCAAGAATTTCAACAAGAAAGGTGGTTCTTTCAAAGTGGATATGGTTGAATATGATGAAGTTAGGGAGTTGATTGTCATGGTTTCAAACATTCAAATTGGAATGATTACGGAATTAAAAATGGCAACTAATGTTGTGAAGACTTCATATTGATGACTGGATTCTAATGCAATAGTTCATGTTTGCAACAACAAAGCATGGTTCAAGACGTATGAAGAATTGAAAAAACGTGAAGAGGTTTTGATGGGCAACCATAATTCTACCAAAGCTTTAAGAAAATGAACTATTGAGTTGTACTTTACTTTTAAACAAAAATTGTCTCTAGTCAATGTGTTTCATATTCCTAAGATTAGGAAAAACCTTGTATCTGCTAGTCTCTTGAGCAAGAAAGGTTTCAATATTGTTTTTGAGTCTGATAAGGTTATTGTAACTAAGAGTGGAATGTTTGTGGGAAAGGGTTATTCTTGTGATGGCATGTTTAAGTTCAGTATTAAAGTAATCATTATTTCAACTTATATGGTTGAATCTACTTCTCTTCTTTAGCATGCCAAATTAAGACATCTAAATTATAGATATTTGAAATATATGTGAAAGCATGGTTATATTTCATATCAGCATGATAATAATAACAAATGTGAAGTATGTATTCAAGTAAAGATGATAAAGAAGCTTTTTCCTAAAGTAGAAAGGAACTCTCAATTACTTGAGTTGGTCCATTATGATATATGTGAAATAAATGGTATGTTAACAAGGGGTGAGAAAAGATATTTCATAACTTTTATTAATAATTATTCTAATTTACCTATGTTTACTTGTTAAGAACTAAAGACAAAGCCTTTGGAAAACTCAAAGAATTCAAGAAAATGGTAAACAATCAAAAGGAAAGGAAAATTAAAATTCTTAGAAGTGATAGAAATGGAGAATACTTTTCTAAGGAGTTGTCTATATTTTGTGAGGAAAACGAAATAATTCATCAAATGACAGCACCTTATACACCATAACACAATGGACTTGCTGAAAGAAAAAATGGACCTTAGTAGATATGGTCAATGTCATGCTTGTGAATATTAATTTACCAAATAATTTATAGGATGAAACTTTACTTACTGCATCATAATAGAGTATCATCTAAAAAATTAAATGTTTCTCCCTATGAAGCATGGAACGATAAAAAATCAAAGTTGAATTATTTTAAAGTGTGGGGATGTGTAGCTTTTTATAAAGTTTCTGATCCTCAAAAAACAAAATTAGGACCCAGAGGCTTTAAGAGTGTTTTTGTTAGTTATGCATAAAATTCAAAGGCTTATAGGCTTTTGGATTTAAAAACTAATGTGATTGTGAATTTGTACATGTTGAATTTATCGAAAATAAATTCATACGTGATTCAAATGTGCAAGAATTAAATCTAAAAGTAATGACTTCTAGCTCAGCGTTAAGTAAAAAACGTAAAAAACTAGAAGTAATAGGTTCAAGTGAACTTAGAAGAAATCAAAGAGTTAGAAAGGAAAAACACATGGATATAGATTTTATTTCTACTGATTTAATTGTATTTTTAGTGGAATGTGATAGAACTACAGTATTGAAAAGGACACCTATGATCCTAAATATGGAAGATGATCCAAAGACATTCTGTCAAGCTATGTCTTCTAGAGATATTGCTTTTTGGAAAGAAGCGGTAAATGATGAAATGGATTCAATATTGTCTAACAATACTTAGGTCCTAGTAGATTTACCTCCAGGTTCTAGCCAATAGGATGTAAATGGGTGTTTACATGAAAATACAATACCAATGGTTTTATACAAACCTTCAAGGCAAGATTAGTTGCCAAAGGTTTTACTCAAAAAGAAGGTGTTGTTTATTTTAACACTTATTCCCTGGTGGCAAGAATTACATCAATTAGAGTTTTATTTGCACTAGCAATCAATTTATAAATTGCATGTTCATCAAATGGATGTAAAAATGGCTTTTCTAAATGGAGATTTAAAGGAGGAAGTGTATATGGAGCAACCTGAGGGTTTTATACTTCCTGAAAATGAAGAAAACGTATGTAAATTGGTAAAGTCTTATATGGTTTAAAACAGCTCTGAAATAATAGCATGAAAAGTTTGACAAGTTAATTTTGTTGAATGGTTTTCATCACAATGATGTTAAAAAGTGTATGTATTCTAAATTTACAAAAGATTTTGGTATAATTATTTGTCTCTTCATAGATTTTGATGTAATTTTGGTTTTATACTTCCTAGAAATGAAAAAATTGTTTTTAAAATCAATTGTACTTTCCATTGAAAGGGGAAGGCTAAAGCTTTGGTCATTAAGTTGTTTACAAGCAAAAGAATGACTTTTAAAGCTTGGCATTTCCTACCCAAAATTAAAACGTCCCTGTAGGATAATTTATCTGCTCTTCAACAAATGGAAGATGATTAGAAGATTCCAGCTTTGAAGAAGAAACTAGGAATTTTGTAACGAGGCAAGATTCCAAAATCAAAAAATCTGTAATTGACATTCTATTAGTCCAGAACAGAAAGACTTGACACATATTTTGATATGTTGAACAGATATCCATTATACGTCAGCTACATAAAAGATGTTGCAAATTTAACTATCTTCTATAACACCATTGAAATGCCTAAATCGAATAGCATAACAAAACATATAGTAGAAGACGTTGGCAGAGTCAAGTATAGACTATCCAGGCATCTTAACTAGCCACTGAATCAAATGTGCAAGAGCTTTATGCTATACAGTGACTGCTTTGTTAAAATTAGAAAATGAACACCTTAGGTGGAATCCATGAGAAGTTGACTAGCATAACAAAACACAGAAGATGTCAGCAATTTGTATTGCATCAGCAGAGGCAAGTATAGGCAGATCTAGACATCTTAAATCTTATATAGCCATTGAATCAAACACACAAGAACTTTATGCTATACACACTATGACTGCTTCATTAAACTTAGAAACTAACCCTCTCTGGTGGGAGATCTATGCCCAAATTCCCTTTGGAAAGGATAATGCCATCAGCTTCTTGTAATATCTCATCAAAATGGATTAACCCCTGAAACGAAGAAACATTTAAATACGTGCACAAAAATAACATTGCTTTTAGTTTACCCCGATGGAAAATATTTGAGTTATGAGATAATTAATGGTTGGTATATGCTAAAAACCTCTATATTCTCAATCTTGGCAAGAGTTTGAGTCTGAAATAGATCACCCAGCTTAGATAAGTACCCCCGGGCCTGCATCACAGTGAAGGAAAAAAAAAAGGACTCTAACTGGAGCCATAAAGACACGAGCTTCATTTGCAAATACAGGAAGATCACTGGTTCAACAAGCTAGGATGCAACAAAAGAGCATTGAATCAGGAAAATACTTACATGGCATACATCTTCTGCATGCCATGTATACGACAGCGAGAGGAAATCAATTTTGTTTTGAACTCCTAGAAAGGGAAAAAATCAGGCATAGAACTTAAAAGAAAATGGATAAATATTATATGAAGATAGGTTCAGGACTGACTTGCTTATCTTTATCTGAAAGAGTAGGAAGTTGAGGCATGCAAAGTGAATAAAAACCCAGCTAAGGTTGCCGAATTCTATATGACACATTGCCCTTCACCTCAGAAACCTGCTCAATTCAATTCCAGGAAATCACTACAGGTCATCCATAAGCATTTTCTTCCTGGAATCACATGCACACAGTATTAACAGTATTGTGACTAAGTTCCCAAGAGCAATCTCAACTTCTTTATACCTTAGGTGGCCTCTGGTACCAGGTTAAAAATGAATATGAATTATTAAAGGGTAAATTTGATGTAAAAGTTAGTTTTTGATGATAGCTGGTTTATTAATAAGTTGTAAGAGAAATTGTTGGTGAAAAGAGAGAAAATAAGTAAAATATTAGAAATTGTTGTTGGTTTATTAATAGATTGATATTTTATATATTGTTGGGGATTGTTATGAGATTTGCCTTGGTTTGCCTTTATTATTATTATTATTATTATTATTATTAGGGTAAATTATAGTTAACATTATGTTGTTTAGTCAACCTTTTACTTTGTCTCTATTCTTTCAGAATTTATAATCTATATCTTAGAGTTTATAAGTTCATAATAATATACATCATCACTCCAACACATCAAAAAAAAGTCAATAAAAATATTTGGATTATTTGTAGGATTATTATTATATTCTATTTAATGACTAAAGAGCTTATGTTGCGTGAAAATAACAAAAAACACCATTAAAGTTATCATTGCTTATTTTCTAAGAAACTAATCATTGCGCATTGCATTAGAAAATGTTATCCTTAAATATTTTTAACTATAATTTTTTTTTCTTATCATTTCCAACCACAAACACAATCAAATTCTTCATAGTGTTTTTACACGCTATTCTCTTAACTAAGTAACCATTTTCAACAATTAAAAATTCTAACAACATTATAACACAAACACATCATTTGAGCAAAAATACCTGTTAAAATTTCATTGAACACACCTAAGAAAAATTCATCACACAACCAAAACTTCAACATAAAAGTACAACAAAAATATAGTAAAAATTTCCTCACACACACTACCCGACAACAAACATACACTACCAAGTGTTTTAGAACAAGAACACACATTATCAACATATCATCATCTACATCAATTTATAATAGCATACAATCTTGTACCAACTCAAATAAAGTAAAGTTCAAGAATGAAAAGCGCATGAATTATGAAAAAAAAATAGCTGTCAAGATATCGAAAACAAAAACTAGTAAAAAACAAGTTTATTTTATAGATGTGATTATGGGTCATACAACAATACTTTTATTGATTAGTGTAAACCTCCAAATAAATTTGAATTAACTATGGGGGGAGTTAATGATGTTGAGTGAATATAACATGAAGTAAATAAAATAAAAGATAAATTACGTAGAGTTTGGATCAATAATAGCAATATGAAGGCAAGTTTGCAATTGTAAAGTTATTGTTTGTAGTTAATTTAGTGTGTATAATCTCAATGTTTTTAACTATTAACACCAATATTTTAACACAAATGAAATAAAATAGAATTTTCTCTACTAGTATTTCCTAGTTAACAAAATACATAAAACATCAATATCAAATATAGCAAAACAAAGCATGGACTAACATTTTAAAACAAAGATCCATAATATTTTCTGTTTGCTTGAAATAGATAAAACAAACTCATGAAGATCCATGATATTTATGTTCTTGTTGCTTTAAATGGTTAAAACAAACCTATGTTGCATAAAATCACGATTCATCTACATTCTTGAATAATTATAGCTAGTTTGGTAAAGTGTTGAGAATCCTTACTAATACCAACTTGAAATTTCAAAGAACATTGATTACTAATACAACTTTAATTACACTAACATAACTATCATGCATATTTATAACACTAACTTGTGTTTATGTTGAGGGTTCAAAGGAGACACGACTTCTATCATTATCTGTCAATACAACTAGAACCCCTTATCAGCACCACTAGAACCCTTAGTAACACCATTAAACCCTAGCAACACCTCTGAACTCCCTGCTAACACCTCTAGATCCCTCGCCATCACCATCAAATCCTTTATCACCACTGCCATTTGTAAGTTATGCAACAATATCTCTATACCATGTTCTGGAATTATGGCCATATTGTTTATAAATGTTACATCTATATGTGAAAGCCATTTTGCTTATATTACCAAGCTGATCTAAAACCTATAAAATGAGATGTAATTGATCTTTTTTTTCTTTTCATTTTATATCAGATAGGAAAGGTTATTACACATAATGTATTTCTTAGTAATTACCTTATAATCCTACATCCATCTATATGAAGAAGAAATCATGTAAAAAAGAGGATTCTTATTTAAATTTTTATATATGTATATATATATATATATATGTATATCTTTTATTATATTCATATATTCTTTCTTAGTCTACCTACACTCCTTTAAAAGATTGGAGGTAGAACAATTATATCTTCTTCTTTAGATTCTATATAAGCTTTTAGTAATAGGTACACCACCTCAGTGTATGTCTTTCTAAATGTTTTAACAATGTAATACTTATGACAAAATTTCTCTAATTTTATTCTCTAATGAATGGACCATATGTCTTTATGGTATGCTAGACATAATCCATTCACCACACGAGCATTTATTTTAGCCATATCAATATAAATTTTGATTTGGCCTTCAGAGACTTTATATTCATTAGAATTTGTCGCAAGTATTTTTATATTTCTTGATTTCTCAACACAACAACTTTCTAATATAGGGTGTAGTCTTTGTTTCCCAACTTACAACTTTAGTAAATTTATCTTGAAACCTAGACATAAGTTTCAACCTGATATTCACTAGTAACATAATAATTGGCATACTCTTATTTTCCAATCTAGCTATTGAATGACTTAGCTAAACTGCTAGTTATATTTTTAACCTTAACTTTGGTATTAAACAAATACCTAGCCCAAGTCTTATAAGGGATGTTATTCAACCAATTTAAAACTTCAGTATCAATATCTCTAATATCTCTCGTATGAATAATGTAATTGAGATTTGTATAAGCTTTTAAGGCGCCCTAAAATCTATTTTCCATTTCCAAACCATGAGATTTTTTTTTTTTAGATAGGCATATATATGCCTTGAACAATGTTTATATGTTACATTGGGGAAAATCTCGACAACAACTTCTGGTAGACTTTACAAAAAAAAAAAGGAAAATATTTACAATTAGAGGGGAAAAAAGGTAAAACAAATGCAAGAGTTACATAAAACAAAATATAAACTAAAATATACCTTGTGTCTATTAGACATAATGAAAAATAAACTCTAATGTATTCCATTCTTGAAGGACCTATGTAGAGCATACAAGAATCATTGTCATGTGTTGTTGTTTTCAAACCCAACAATTGTATACACAATAAAAAAACAATCCATTATTGTCATCCAAACCTATTACCGATAATAAGACATCTCCATATGGACCATTGAGATGACATCAATCAATCTTGATGAATTTTCGATAACCATTAACAAGGTTATCCTTTATATCTTCTAAACTACATAAACTCGTTAAAACGTTCTTGGTGAATGAGCATCTAAATTGAAATTAGGGTCACACCCTAAAAACATCAAAACTCGGATTATATTATTTCAACAACTAGATATATCTTGGGAGTCCTTTAAAATACTCTTTGTGGCTTCCTTCAACAAAGTATTTTGCATTTATCCTAGCTCTCCAAATTTGTAATCCTAAATTTATCATCCAAAATTATTTCAAGGGCTTTATTTGAGATGTTTAGTTTGACATTGATTATTAGTAGCAACATCTTTGTTATCCATGTTGAACTAGCAACTATTATATATGTAGATCGAATGCAAATATGATTATCTCTCAATAACTTTACCATGAATCTTGTGCTACTATACCAGGGAAATATGTATCCTCCATAAACAACCATCACCTATACATATGACTTCAACCTTCTCTTTTTTATTGATATATTTTTTCAAATAATATCTACGATCCACTTTATATTATTTCAAAACATCTTTAGAGTTGTAAACATTAATGAAAATTTGGCACTCTTCAAACTTATTGATCCATTAATTGTAATCTTAAATCTCTTACATCTAAAACCAATTGATGAATCAACATTCTTCTACTTCTACTTCTTTCTCCCTCTTATATATTTCTCATCCTCATTACCACTTTTAAATGTTTCATTAACTTCAATATCAATATCATCACCATTATCACTACTTAACTTTTATTAATTCTTAAAGTTAGAGGCACCATCTAATATTTAACCAACATCACCATGTAATCAATCAGTCCACTCATGTTCAGTTTTTTAGTTCAAAAAAAAAATTCAAATCCTTCCTAATCAAAAGGAATATAGTCATCATCCTCTTACTTATAATAGCACCAGACCTACCAATGCAAAACTTATCATCAACATCATCTACATCAAGACCTTCTTTCTTAATAAACTGTACTACTTTAATGTTTCTATCAACATCATCATATGCTGCAAAATATTTAGTTTCAGGTGGCTTGTCATTATTAGGTTTGTCTGGATTACACATTAGCATTCTTAATGTTAAAGGAGTAGTAGTATGATCAAAATTAATATATAGATGAATCTCCTCCACCTTTATACATATTAAATACTTGCAACATCGATGCATCATCAAAAGTTGGGCTCTCTACGTTATCTGTTATATGAAAATCATTCAAGTCTATGTCAAATACTTACTTGCACATAAATAATATGTTTATATAAGATATATAATGATAGTTGTAACTTCTTTTGATATATGAAGAATTGTCATGATAAGCAAAGATATTTGGCATTTTGTATCTTGCATGATGTACAATACAATATTGAATACATGTTAAACAATATTTATATAAAGGTTAAACGTTAATTAAGCATGCTTTCATCTAAGAAATTAAAATTAGGGTTATGTAAATAGTAACCCATAAACTTTAATTTGAGTTTTTTTGGCTTTCCAAGAAAACATGCCTAATGAGGTTAAATAATGGTTAAAAGAAGTTAGTTGATAGATTAAACACAAATTAAACATGTTATAAGCAAATAAATTAAAATTAGGGTTATGTTAACACTAACTGGTAAGGTTCACTTTTGGGGTTTTTTTTTAGATTTCTAATAAAACATGCCTAATTAGGTTAAACAAACTTAATAGAAAGGGTTCAATTAACAAACTATATATGTTATAAGTAAAGATTAAAAAATTAGGGTTCAATTAATTGTAACCTTAAATTTTTAATTTGTAGTTTTTGTATGATTTTTTTAAAAAAAATGTTGCTTTTTCTCTAGTAAAAACATATTTGAGATTTTGAATATTGTCAATTGAACAAAAATATTGAATTTTTAGGGTAATTTTAGCTTTGGGATTTATGTTTTTTCAATAAGAAATTTGGGATTTGTTAGTTACATCAAGGAGAAACAATCTACATTCTAATGAATGGATTATTTTTAAGAACAACAAAACACATTATCAATGATTTTCAAAATCTCAATTAAAAATATACATGCATGTTGTTGAGTGCCAGGCAATAAGCATGATAGATTCTAACATTGCAACGTGAGAAGAGGCAAGATTTTATGTATAAAAAAAAATCGTGCAATAACCAATTAAAAACAATTGATTTTGTGTCAAATTTGGTTTAGATTGTCGGGTTTTAGGAAAGAATAGTGTTTGAAAGAGAGAGAAATCATGAATCAATAGGAGAGAAAATTCAATATCTTATTTGGTCCAATTTCAAATATAATATATAAGATAATTTGATCTTTTATGTATGATTTAAAATTTTGGTTTGACCTAGAATATAAACTATAATCTCTAAGAAAATAGAGGTAAATTGAAAAGTTAACTAAACCATAGAATGTAAAGACTTTACCTTTATCATCATCATCATCATGATTATTAGGGATAATTACACTAAACATCTTATAATTTATTCTTTTTTATTTCTTTGCCTTTATTATTTTGAAAATTACACTTTACATCTTGAGTCAAACTAAATTTTTAAATTGAATAAAAAGACCAAACTATCCTCATATATAATATATTAGAAACATCACAAGTAACAAATTATTTAAATAAGATTTCTCTCTCTTCAAACATGAATTCTCTTTTCTTTCCATAAAAATATAAAATCATAGAAAATCAAAATCTGGGTTTTGATGGATTATTTACTAATAAATATTTCAAAAATACTAAATAATTAATTTGAAGAATTATGTTTTTATTTTTTAACAAAAAAAAACAAGTTTAACCTCAATTTCAAACAGGTATTTAAAGCTGTTTGGGTTTGGATATGTTTATGTTGAAATGGTTGCAACTCTTTTAGCTTCTTATATAATCTTTGTGTTTTATTTATTATAGAGAGATATAAAAGGTGAGATTGTAAATGTGAGATTGATGAAATTTTAGGTTTGAGATTAATGAATATTTTTAACTAAGATCAATCAATCAAGTTTGGCTGAAAAACATGAGTGAGAAAGGAAAGAGAAAAGTGTAAGTGTCATGACTAGGGTTTCTTTATAACAAAATTGTAATATTTAATATAAAATCACTTTAGTTATTAATTGAAATATAATGATAATTTCGTGAATAATATGATTTTTTTACATGTGTTGATGATGATGTAAAATGTAATAACTTATAAAATTCAGAATATAAAGTAAAATTTCTAAAAGAATAAATGGAGATAAATAAGAAAAATAAGTATATGTGTAATTAACCCTCCTCCTCCACATTATTATTATTATCGGAAAGCTTACAAACCTGGTTCCCGTCCGCCCAAAAACTGCCTGACCTTTGCTTTTTGTTCTTTTATGTTTTAAGCTTGGTTTCTAGAATTACACGTGCCACAAATGTACTGTTCGATGGCCCATAGAAATTATTTCGGTGTGGGGGCACTTGAATTTTCATGCGGCGACGGCCCATGGGAACAAGGATCACCACGTCAGTGAGTAGAGCGTGTCAGATAACATTGGTATTGATTCGTGGATAACAGTAATTGTGAGTAAAGATATATTAAAACAGTAATTATTTTTTATTTAAAAATATATTAAAATAATATATTTTTATTTTAAAAAATAAAATCACTTTATCAAAATAATTTTAAAAAATAAAAAAATATTTTAAAATAAAAAATTTAAATTTTTTAAAAATATAATTTCAAACATATTTTCTAGGGGTGATATTTTTTATTTGGTTCGGTTTTTATAAAAAAATAACCAAAGCAGTTTTTTTAAAACTGAACCGGAACCGGTTCAAACCGACTGATTTTGGTTCGGTTATGTTATTTTAGAACAAAAATCGATTTGACTCAGTTTTTTTCCAGTTTGACTCATTTTTTTGGTTTGTCTCAGTTTTTTCCCGATTTAGCTTGGTTTTTTCGAGGTTTGGCTTGATTTTTTTCGATTTAGATTCTATTTGGTTTGGTTCGGTTCAGTTTTTTCAGTTTTAGACTTATAAAATCGAATCGAACCGGTCAGTTTTTTTAAAATTCTAATATTTTTTTTTACGGTTTGATTTTTTAATTATTTTTTTTCTGATTTTCTTGTTTTTCGTTTTTTTTTCACCATTAATATTTTCTAATAAAATTGTTGTGATTCTGTGTGTTTTTGGTTGTAATTTAGTAATTTAGAAAAGTTTACACGTGATTTGATGAGGGAGATGCGCACGTTGGAATGCGAGCAAAACAGACTCCTGATGAAAGGAGCGAGATACTTATGTATTTCCAAATTATTCATGTTAATTTATTAGATATAATTAAACAGATGTCACGTAAATTTTAAATTTAATATTAATAGATATAGTGATTAAAAAGCTAGACAAATCTTAACATTAACACATATAATAATTAAGAAGTTAAAACAACACAGTTATTCAAAATTAGTTTGCTAGTACATGATCTTTATTAATAAACACAAAATTCAAGGTGATTTTTTTATAGGACGATGGTGTTTAATTAAGTTATAATATCAATTTAGATTGATAAATACTATGTTATTTAATATATATACCTTAAAATAATTTTTATTTATATTTTCAATCTAAATTGTTTTATATAAATATTTCATGTCTCTGTCTAATTATAAAACCAACCGATTTAGTTACATATAAATAACATCATAATTATAGATAGAGACATAGCAAAATAAATGGGAAGAGGTGACTTAAAAAAATTACAGCAATAAATATAAAAATAAATTAAAAAATCTGGGCTCAAAGTAAAACAACTAAATGTTTATGGGGGCTAACATTAAAAATATTACGTACGTGGATGAACTTATATTTAAGTGAAAAAACACAAGGAAAGAATAAAATAACTAAAATTACCAAGGCTTTCATGTATTTTCTATTTGAAAGACTCCCAAGTATACAAGTTAAATTTAATTGTTTTTATATTTAAGATCTTTTATAGAATGTTTTTGTTAACATAGTTGATCCGTCTAAAATAATCTTCAATATATAATTTTTTTTTATGTCAAAATAATTGGTTTATCCAAACACCCCTAAATGTATGAATCTATGATAAAATATAAAAATATGAATTGTTTTTAAAACAATTGACTTGATTAAATAACCTTAAATGCGAAAAAAATTATTTTCAAAAGAATTAGTATGACTAAAATGCATAAAACTATATATATAAAAAAATAACTTTCTAATAACTTTTGATTAATTGTTATATTCTTTACACGATACAACAATATAGTATACTACTACTAATAATATGTAAATTCAACTCCACCTCTAATTAGAAATATATCAATATCGATAACTTTAATAAAAATACTTGTCCTATTATGCAAAACGAAGCATCCATGTTTTCTTTTTGGATTTAGCCATAAGAAAATAAAATCACCAAACTCAACAGAATCAAAATAATTAGTTATTGTCAAAATAATTAGTATGACTAAAATGTATAAAAACTATATATAAAAGAAATAACTTTTTAATAAGTTTTGATTAATTGTTATATTCTTTACACAATACGAACAATATAATATACTACTAATAATAATATGTAAATTCAACCCCACCTTTAATTAGAAATATATCAATATCGATAACTTTAATAAAAATACTCGTCTTATTGTGCAGAACGAAGCATCAAGGTTTTCTTTTTAGATTTAGCCATCAGAAAACAAAATCATCAAACTCAACAGAATCAAAGAAGCTGGCTAGCAATCGAGAGGGAGATTTGCACTCTCTCTCTAGCGACCGAGAGCTTCTCTCTGTTCCGACTCTAGAGCTCTGACTAAGAGCTCTTTCTTGATTCTTTACAGGATGATTATTGATAGTGAAAGTTATGCTAATTTTCTAGTACTATACTTGTTAAGAAATTGAGTTTAAACATTATTAAGCATGATATACCATATAAGCTTTGATGGTTAAATGAATGTGGTGAAGTAATGGTGACTAAACATGTATTGACTTCTTTTTTTTTTTTTTGGAAAGTATAAGGATGAGGTTTTGTGTGATGTGGTTCTTATGCATGCTAGTCATTTATTGTTGGGGAGACCTTGACAATTTGATAGAAATGTCAAATATGATGGATTTAAAAATAAGTATTCTCTTGAGAAGGATGTAAAAACATACACACTTGCATCATTATCACCTAAACAGATTTATGAAGATCAATTGAAATTGAAAAGAGAAGTGAAGCTGAAATGGTAATACAACAATGTGAGACCATGGTTGTCATGTAAAAATATGTATAGAAGTGGTTAGTAAGGTGTGCTTATATGAAATTATTATCAGCTATGATTTTCATAATGTGTTGTTGGAGGCAAGAGTTCATAAAAAAAAAAAATTTTTTAAAAGCTCAAACAAGATCAATTAAAGTTGAAAAGAGAAAGTAAAGCCGAGAAGACAAATAAACCATATGAGGTCATAAGTTTAAAAAGTGAAAATAAAGTTAGCTTTATAACAAATAAGAGAAGAGAGAAAAGACTCAGATTCGACAAAGGGAGAAAAAAAGTCAATTGAAGTCGAGAGTGGAGAGAAGAAAATAGGGATGAGAAAATAAGAGTGTAGAAAATATAGGTAAACACTTGCGTCTCTATAAAAAAAAAAAAGGCAAGATCAAGAGTGCTTATTTTTTTTTGACATGCCTATGATTTTACCATTGTATAAGAAGATATATTTTAACACTAATAATCTTGATTCTTTTATATCTAATGTTGTTATATCTTTGTTACAAGATTTTGAGGATGATATAAAACAATCAAATTCAGAATTGAGCTTAATTTGTCTTACTGTGCAACTTTACGTCAACAATCATATTTTGTTATTCGATTGTTGGATCAAGCTAAAAGTTTGCCAGAAGTTTTCAGAGATCTTTTTTCTTATCTTGAGTTAAAATTTCAAAACAATCAGGGTTTGGTAAAGCTTTCTGATAAAAGGTATAAATTGTTGTCTAGATTTTATTATGTATTTCCTGATGAGATCCATAGTGGTTTACCATTGATAAAAGGTGCAGTCAATAATACTATGGTAAAGTATAGACGTTCTATCTTTAGACTTGATAATATTCTTAAAGAGCTGCATGGATCGTGTGAGTTTAATAAGATTGATTTGCAAATTGGTTATCATCAAATTAAGATGAAAGAAAGGGATAGAGAGAAAAATAACTTTAAAACTAAATGTGGATTGTTTGAATTGTTAGTCATGTGGTTTAGTTTTATTATTGCACATAGTAATTTAATGAGATTGATAAATCATGTATTGTGTGCATTCATTGATAACTTTGTTATTGATTACTTTGATGATATTCATAATAAGAATTTAGGTCAGCATATTGAGCATTTATGATTTTTGTTTAATATGTTACAAAAGATATCATTATGTGCTAATTTGTTAAATTGAAAAAATTATTTACCATTTAAAATAATTTATTGTTTTACTCTACTAGATTTGACTTTTTTACTTGTTGATGAAAGGGTTAGACTTGATAGTAATAAAAAAAAAACACAGTTGTTGAAAGCATTGTTTAAAAAGGTATGACAACATATTAAAAAAAAGAATGAGAAGTATGCATTATAAGCAAACAAAAGACAAAAAATGATTTTTTTTTTAACCAGAAGATTAAGTTTAGGTGTATACACATAAATAAAGATTTCATGGACATAGAAAATCAAAGTTGATGTTTAGAGGAGATGATTCATTCAGATTCCTTGAAGGATTCAATGCCTACAAAGTGGATCTACAAGATAAGTATAATGTTAATGCTATATTCAAAGTTTTTTTTTATCTTTTTTTGTTTAATGTAAGTGATGATTTGATGTTGAGTCCTTTTGATGAGAGAAGGGATGATATGATCCTAGATACAACATCAAAAAATCCATTAGGAATGTCCATTAAGTTTATTCTAAAGCATAAAACAAAGTGGATTTAAGAGGAGTTCAATGGACTAAGTCAACAGGCTTGAGTTAAAAAGGTTCAAATTTGTTAATTTGAACCTTTGTCTACCTTTCGAGTCATAAATGGAGTTAGATGAGATGTATTGATGTGATTTTGATTGAGTTGGAAATTAGACATCCTTATCTTTCCAACAATACATGTTAAGCCTGCTAATTCATACGGACAAGAGAGAATGACATGTTTGTAGTTGGGTTTAAAATCTACCAACAAAGTGCAAGAACAGGAAAAAAAAAAAACATTATTTTCTTAAGAGTTATGAATTTTATTCACTACAAGGAGTCATTATTGTTAAAACTTATATGGCATCATTTGGCATGTTTTACAAGGATTTCATATCAAACAAAAAAAAAAAATAGTTAGAAATTATTTTTTATTTTACAAGGCATCATGTTTTTATTTAGTAGTGAATCATTCAACAATTATTTCTCTTGGGTATATTTTTCACTATCAATTGCAGCAAAGAATTACAAATAATCTTGAATAGACTAATAGGCCAAACATGCATTACAAATAATTTGAACCAGCAGTGTGCTTTGAGCTCCAGAATTGAAAATCCGCAGCATAGGCTAATTTAGTTTTGGTTGCAGCGCCACATCTAAGTTGAGGTAGGAGTTAAATAGCAACCTCAAGATTCAATATGAAATCACCCAGTAAAAACATTCACAAATTACTCAGCTCTTGCTTCTCCAGAGAGAGAAGTTACATGCAAGCTTGCCTCCAAAACAGAAGCTGGTTAATGATATACAGCAAGAGAAACAGGAAAGTGCAATAAGTGCATGAAATTCAAGGAAAACAGGAGAAACATGCCGAATATAAGAAAAGATGAGGGCTGATTTTTATACCTGTTGATCTATCATATAACAATTTGTATATGCTACCTGTTATCTGTTTCTACCATCCAACAAGAGAAGAAACTATAATTAGAAACTTAATAATGGATTAAAGAAAGCGACAAGTTTGTGAGTAAAATAGCAAAGAAAAATACGTATGAGGATGGTCATAGATAGAATTGTACATACAAGGCATATAAGATTTAATATTTTGAATCCTGGTAAAAATCACTCTTTATCCTTCTGATAGTTGTATATGTATATTAAAACCCTGGTTATACTGTAGCATCCACTAGTTCAAATGTTACAAATTCTCTTCTTTTTTTTTTTTTTTTTTTTTTTTTGAATAGGACTTGATAGCACTCGCTATTGTGACTCCTGATTTCCCTAAGCTTTCTTTAATGGCTTACAAAGTAAACAGCTACTGTTTAATCAAATGTTATATGATTATTTATTTTTAATTTAAACAATGCTGGAAGCAGCTACAAGCTTCATGGTCAAATTCCTTTTCTCGTGCTCCAGTCTTCACCTACCTTTTAGCAAAGCCTGTTTTAGAACGTGAAAATATAGCACGTTCCAGGCATTGGCGATGATACCATTAGACAGAGCATGAAATGCTTGCTTTGAAGCTGTTTGTCGTGCTTCTAGCACTTTGCCATCACTAAAGAACTTCAAAATAGCTTCTTCAAGCTCTAATTTTCCAGCTACCTGCATGAACAAAAACAATTTACAGGGCTATCATTTTTCATAAAGCAATCACTTTCATCTTCTTTTCATGGTACGAGGATACAGTGTAGAAGCCCTCTATATGATCTCACAAAATTATTATTCATTTATTAATTAATTTATGTGGGTGTTGTCCTGTAATGTTCACGACTAGTAATTTTTCACACATGAAAATGGTTACAATTGTAATGACATATCAACGGAAGATATAGTTTAATGCTAAATTGGCTTGGTTGAACTTGTAAAGACAAGATGAAAATCAATGAAAGTTCCTGACTAAAAGTGAGATGTTTAGTGGAGGCATAGTTATCCACACCTATCTTCTGTTGTCTCATAAAAGATCCTCTGAACCTAATTATTATTTATCACATGCCATATTGCAGAGGCATTTCCTATCTCTTCAGAATGTAGAACAGAAACAGTCTCTCTCTCCAATGAATGTGTAATTTAAGGGGTTACGGCAAAAAAATAAAATAAGGATTCTTCAAACCTGCAGAACTGATAATGGATTTATTCGTTGCATTTCCCGTAACATATGTGAGAAATGCCCAACATGATAACCTGAAAATAGCCAAACAGGAAAGCCTCTAAACAATGGTATTTTACATGCATCGATTGTAACAGACAAGGCCTGACAAAAAATATCCACCGGTCAAAACAGCACAGCCAGCTGCTGCAGCTTCTGATATGTTATGGCCAGCTAATCCCGGGAAGAAGGAACCTCCTATGACAGCTATTGGAGTTAGCCTATACAAGTGTCTCAACTCACCTACAAAAGATAATTACATTCGTAAATCTTCCCAAGAAAGAAAATAGAGGTGGCAAATTTTGATACAGGGTCTGCCAAGCAAAAATATATTGGACATGTCCAACTCACTGTTTGCGAACCCTGTAATATATAATTTTTCAAAAGCATAACAATCAGTTACCAAACACTGTTTTTTACCAATTTTACTTTCATCTCATGGCGCAGCACGACACTGTACATCATAACAACCAAAGCACAACAAAGTAATACCAAACAAGGCCTTAAACCAATCAGTTTCCTCATTTGATCCCTAACCAGCAGAACCCTAACCTCTCAAAGATGTCTTGATTTGAGAAAATTCCCATCATTGCCTAGCCACACTTTACAATTTTGTATAAAGTAAGAGTAGTGCAACATCATGAACCATAAGTCTGACTTGTCTGGTAGTTGCCTAATGAGCCTTTTCATACACTGACATGCATATGGTAATTAAACAGCATCTAAAAGCTTTCACTTTATCTAGATTCCTGTTAATCTGAATTAAAAATGTTATTCCATCTCTATTTATATACATCCAGAGCCATACATAGCTTATCTTGCCATTTCTTCCTTTTGTTTTCAGTCTCTATATAAATGAACTCAAATACAAACAAAAACAATGCAACCCGTCATTCGTGAATGCCTGGATAGAAAAGGACTTAATTTATTCTTTTAAGAAAATGAAAATCTTATCTATATCATACCACGAACTATATCTCAAATTAGGAATTTTAAGGCTAAACTGTATAAACAGCCACTGAATTATGTGCCTTTTTGATTGACACCTAAATTTTGTTTTCTGATTTCACGTTTAACCAATATAATGTTTTGATTGACAAACCCCTTCTGCTAGATTCCGCCTATTTTAGTCATAAAAAATATTACATAAAAGTCATGTATTTTCTTCAGTAATCACCAAAAAAAATCATCCAAAGTCATAAGAAATTCAAGGGTTGATTTCTAATGATATTTTGATCATGGTGTTGTAGGAGATTGAATTCTTGATGGTTTTTTTTTTTTAATGATTCAATAACATTACACAAGGAAAAATGGGCAACTTGTATCTATTTAATGAAAAAATGGATGAAATCTATCAAAAGGAGTCTCAACAGAACACCCTATAAATCAAGGGTTAATATATATATATATATATATACATATATATATATATATATATAGTGGCTGCGGGTCAAAAAAGGCCTCCAATCTTAGGGGCCATCCAGATTAGCCGAATGGTCTATGATAGACAAAGTTCATTGTTGAACACCTAGACACCTTAAGTTATAAGAATGTGATTGATCATGCAAAAAGAAGGATTACTTAGCTAATAATGGAATCAATAAGATGTCCCCAATTCTCAAATGTTCCATCCAAAAGTAAAAGCGAGATTCTAGAAAAAGTAAACCAAAAAAGTCAAAATAATTGCAGACCTAATGTGTCCACCACATATATGTTTCTTCCTGGTACGATCCTTTGATGTTGAGACCTCAAAGCAACATGCTGCCCTTCTTTCTGCAATTTCTGCATTCCTCGAAACCAGCAAAAGAGCTATTTTATTGCCAACGAATTTGATTAAGGCAATAAGAATTATAGAACAGTCATGACAATCAACAAAGCAACCTATTTGATTTTGTTTGCTAAAAAATTCTCAATGATTCACGAGTTCATTAACTATTGATATATTGCTAATCCTGTGAAAATTTTTAAACTAAAATATCTGTGTGGTGGATTATTATCTAAAATCAAACATTGACTGCTATGGTGCCTGTTCTAATATGAAACTATTATTAAAAATCGTGCCTGTTTCTCACTTATTAATAAAAAAAATCCATTCTGATCATGACACAACAGAATTTATCAGTGTGCGGAATTTGTCAACATGCACCAGTCCTATGGTACATATAAGTTATAGTTAACTATTTCCCCCACTTAAGAGATGGTTATCTTTAAAATTTTGTGCAAGGCATAAATGTCTAATCTGCCTTGTGGCTTATAACATTTAAGATTATTGACTCCAATGTTACACATTAATGTATATGCACAGTTGTGACTGAAAAAAACTACCAAGAGAGTTACGGAAGGAGCACAGCCCTCTCAACATGCCCATGTGTGTTCACAAACATGTTTTAGTGAACTGAAAAAATTGCATCATAAATCAAAATCATACTTGTGCTATATCTTTTCCATGTTGTGGATAACGAGGTACAATAATAGTGACCAGATCAGGATACACTTGCTTGAGCACTTTGTGAACTCCTAGCATAACTGCAAATTTCAACAAATCAAGCACACAAAATAAATAAATAAACCCTCAAAACATAGGCATCCTTGATCACAACAAACTACAAGAAGCATACTAACTCTGGTACTTGCATAATTCAACCATAAAGCAAGAGACAATTAAGTTGTATGAAACTTTCAAAAAATAACAGTCATCAGTGTCATAAAAAGGAGGCAAGGTACACATAAGATTGTGACAAACAAATGACCCTGGAAATGGAAAATGAATTACAAAATGCAACAGTGGTGGAATAATAGGCAATAACCTCCTTCTTCTCCCCTATGAATGGAAGAAGCCATCCAAACTTTCCTGTGCCCAAGCTGTACCTTCAGATCATCAATGCTTCTGAACTCTTCCTTAGAAGCATCATATTCTACCACTGTGAAGAAGCAATGATAACGTCAGAGTAGGATAACCGCACTTTTGTCTTCACAATTTCCGGAACAAATAATAAAGAAACAGAAAAAAAAAGGAACTTAGATGGTATTGATTTGATTTCAAAATCTATCATCAGAAACCATGTATCTATCCCTTAATGTGTACTACATGTATAAGTGGGAATGTGGAGAAATGATTGTGATGACAAAAGAAGGCTTTATTTTTTGCCAACAATATACAAAATATTTTACCTATTATGACTCCTAATAATAATCATAATAATAACAACATCCCTTGATGCAAATTCTGGTATAGATAATTCAGATATTCTTTATATTAACATAAGTTACCACTTCTCACAGTAGGTCAATAAACTAGCTAGAAAAATCCTTTGATTCTAGGCACCTTTCTAGAAAGACAAGAAGGCCTCATATTTCAGAAATCAAGCACAAAGTTCAGATCCTTCAAACAGAAGGCAACACAGATTTTGCACTACTCTATTCCAGATTTGCGTCAGGTGATTTCTTTTCTTTTCATTTTTTTTTGGCATGTAAAAAGTGTGTTTATGTTTTACATTGAATTTGTGTCTATACTAATCATGGTTATCAAGAGTACTTTTTATATTTAATTGTATACTTTCTCCAAGATTCAAACCTCTTTTGGAATTTATTTTGATTAAGATCCTTGCAATCCATAGTCTTCTTCGAGGACTCAAATAACTTTATGGCAGACGAGGATATTTTGATTTTATGCTTCGTCACAGAGGGATACATGAATCAAATTCAAATTATCAGACTAGATAAATCTGAGCCAGGTTTCCCACAGTACTTGTCTGGTTGTTACATTAAAGTATTGAAGCAAAAATAATTTAAAATATGTATACAGGTTATAATTTGGTGATCATTTTAACAGTGTTATGTATCTTTTGAATTTCAGTTATGGCAGCCAATATGCCTAATTGCCTGCGCATACCAATTCTAACTTCAGTTAAAGGGAGGGCCGAGATGGGCGGGAAGATAAGAGAGCAATCATAGTGTGCCCTTTTTCTTGACAGAGGTCTGAGACCTGGGTATTGAACACAAAAAAGGAATAAAAGACTGTTATAGTATAAATAGAAGGGCAAGTTTCAGGGCGGAAATGCTATTATGTCTTTCTTGGTATTAAGCTCCATACACTAGAATTTTCTCATGTTGTATTATCTACATCCTAATTGTGTATTTTCTCTATGTTCTGGAAACTACTTAGTAGATATGGCTTCTAAAATCCATCATATAAATTATGGGAAGCAGGTTAGGATCTATTATCCTTTTTTCATAGTGTATTTTCTTTATGTTCTAAAATACACTGTCAATTATGGGAATAGGTTTTAAGAACTTTCTTCTTTCTGAGGAGATCCACTGGATTAAAAACACAGATGATCATGCGAGTTACACATGACAGAAAATGAAAGTATAGGAAACTTTGACAGTTACTTATCCACCAAGGACGCCGTCAATGTGATGGACTGCATTTTTAGTCAACCTGTTCAAAAATGAAAGAACTTCCTACTCAGAGTTTATCTGCATACCATATTTCAAGTCACCAGCAAAGTTGATGATAAAAGGTGGGGCCTGCAAAAGCTGGAAATGGATTGCCTGCATAGAACTCTGAGGCAAACAAAGAAGACAACTGAGAACAGAATGAAAGACAGAATTGGCATAGAACACATGGGAAAACATACCAGTGGGATAATCAAGGAGAACTTGGAAAGCAATAACGAAATGAGTGGAAAAAGCACAGGAGACGACCATAATTTGAAGGATTTCATAGAAACTCGAGCATTTAATAAGGCCAGTAGAATCTGACATGCATGAGTATAAACCACATAAGAATTGGCATGCAGAGAAATGCCATAAAATGAAATATATGAAAAACTAGTTGGCTGAAATAAGCAGTCACAGACCTAGGCAACGTGTGTATCTCATAACACTGTCAGGAAATCAAACTATCTTTGTTAATGAAGCATCATACAGGTTGAAAGGAAGGAATAACTTACACCCTTTCTCGAAGAAGCCATGATAAGATTTGGCCATAGTTCACTCTCTAGTAACATGATTGCATTTGGGTTCCAATAGTCCAGGAAAGCATCCATGGCAGCAGGGGTATCGATTGGAGAAAACTTGTTCAATTAGAAAGATTGAATGCATCATGTGAATAAAAGAGCACGGTAATTTATTCAAATACCAATCGCAGCTTTTCAGACTGCTCATATTGACCAAAAATATAAAAAAGCAACTAATGCGTGAAAACAGAAAACTGGAAAATCATTAGAGTTAGAATTCAGAGGATTTAAATCTCCGCTGAAGAAGTACCTGATGTAGGACACCGGTTGGAAGCTGATTAATTATAACTTCACTGCACAAGAAGGAAAACATCTTTTATGTTTTGCATTCTGATTCTCTCACATTCAATACTAAATACAAAGTAGAGATCAATGTTGTTCTTTATTAACTCAACTGGTATGAAGGAATTTTAGTCCTAATAATAATAATAATAATAATAATAATAATAATTTCGTCTCTTCCGCTTACAAAGCAGACATGGTGGTTGTTGTCAACAAAATGTTCAAATCAGGCCTCCACTTAACGCATTCTTTAATCACCGGAATCGCAGCCATTCCTTCACCTGCAAATACAGAAGCAGTAACATTTAGAGCTTTTCTTTTATTAATTTAAACAAAACGTATCTTATTATTAACCTAAAGAAACAGCGTGGAACCAAAGGAGCGGGCCAGGAGGTCGAGTCAGGGAAGGCCGTCCCAAACGCTCAGGCAAACGGGTTGGGTGCTCGAGACCTCGGATCTTTCGCCAACGTAGGTGAAGTTGCAGTAGCGGTGATACAACGTAGCTTAACGCCCTGTAAATCTTGTACACTAGCATACCTTTTCTTGCTACCAAACCCATTCCTCTCCCCGCAAAATGACTTGCGCTTCGCCTCGACCTCGGCGGCAACAAGTTTCGAAACTGAACCCTGAAAAATAGCTCATCTTATGTTTAGGATAAAATGGTTCGTCACAGCCCAGAATTCACGGCCATTACCTTGAACTTTACACCGCGTGGGATTTTCACTGTGTATTTTTTATTGTTTATCATTTTATATTTTACTATGGATGTACTATACAAAATTTTATATAATTTGATCCTTAAATATTTTTTTGAGTGATTTACTCATATTCAGGAATAATTACTTTCAAATTCTCATGAAAGAAAGAATGGAATTGAAAAAAAAAAGTCTCAAATAAAAAACACAGCAAACAAGAGTAGTATATCATAAGTTTTGAAAAATATACGTTTTGGTCTTTTAACTTAAACAATCACGTAAATTATACAATTTCAGTCCTTCAAAATTATTCTAATTTCATTTTGGTACAAAAAATTATTTTTTTTATTTTTTGGTCCTTGGTTGAGCAAAGAGAGAGAAAGATCACCTGATTTCAGCAATAAAGAGAGAAACAAGTTGTTGACACTGATTTAGACCACCAAAATGAGGGATATTTGTGTCAAATTGTTCCATTTGATAAAGGGAGTTCATATTAGGTATTTTTGTACCTTAAAAATTCATGAAAAAATAGATCTCAGCTTAAGTTGATTTTTTGTTTCAAGTTGAGTTTGGTTTTAAGAGCGGTTTTATGAGGTCAAGGATAGGTTTATCATAGTTTCTAAGGTGTTTTATAGGTGTTTTCGGGTCAAAAATGGGTTGAAAAACAGGTTTTTGGTCAAAAGAGCATAAACCCCAATTTTCTGGCCACCATAATGGCCGAAATCTGGGAAAAACAGGCGACGTGTCATCTATTTTTTTTTTTCAAAAATAAAGGGTGAACAACATGTTGTCTACCCCATGTGCACATTAAAAAAAAGGGTCCAGTTTCGTGGGCCTGCCTGCACATGGGCCCTGGTGAAATGGGCTAGGCGTGCTAGCCTGGCTTGTTAGGCCAGCAATACCTGACTTTTTTTTTTTTTCAATTAATGCTTCTTTGTTTTATTAAAAAAAAAAACATAATTATATTTACATTAATACTTATTCTCTCTTTTATTCTATTTAGAGAGTCTCTTTTAAGTAATGATGATTTTTTTTGTTATGCATTTAATTTTCGAAGAGATTTTTCTTATTCATCTATGATTTTTTTTTAATAATTTTTGTATAGATAAACTATGTTTTTTAAAATAAAAAAATATTTATTTTCAGATGATATTTCTAATATTTGTAGCTTTACATATTATTTATTTGTTCTTTTATTTTATTCAATCAATTTAATATATTTATCTACTATTATCATTGGATTAAATAAAAAAATATTTTAATAAACAAAAATTAGCAAACATAATCGAGTAAATGTTCTATCTTGCGAGATTAAATACATTGATCTATATTTGTCTCTCAGTTTTTCAAGTTTTGTTTCCAGGTGTCATTAATAATTTTTTATTTATTTATTAACGCACATAGTTCTCAGTTTATTTGATTATATGTGTGCATAAATTTTTTTATTTATTAGATTTTTTAAACTATAAAAATACGTTGAAAATACTTGCATATATAAAAATTTATTTTTAGATGATATTTCTAATATGTGTAGCTTTACATATTATTTCTTTTTTCTTTATTTTATTCAATTAATTTAATATGTTTGTCTATTTCTATTATCATTTGATTAAATAAAAAAAATATTTTAATAAACAAAAATTAGGTCAATGTCCTATCTTGCAAGATTAAATATTTTGATCTATATCTGTCTCTCGGTTTTTCAAGTTTTATTTTCAGGTATCATTAATGATTTATTTATTTATTTATCAGTGCACATAGTTCTCAGTTTATTTGATTATATGTGTACATAAAGTTTTTGATTTGTTAAATTTTTTAAACTATAAAAATGCGTTGAAAAAACCTGCATATATAATTTTTTTATGGAAGATAAAAATATTTGACCCGCGCTCCGCCACGGGTCATATAATTAGTGGCATCCTAAAGCATGTTTGAAACCCTCGTGTTGTTTTGCTGCTCCCACCTAGTTGTTGGCTTGTGGCTTCATGCGGGTCAAGTTTAATATTAATTATTAGTTAATTATTAACAAAAACTAATTCACCTCGGAAAAAACAAGAAAGTTAGTATAATGATGAATTTGTCATTCTCATACAAAAATTCTTGAACTAAATATTGAGTGTGGTTTGATCTTTTCACAAAGTTTATTAATCATTATCAAATTGATCATGGACAACTTGGTCTTTTTATAATATTAAAGCATAGTAAAATGATTAAATTACTCATAAAATATTTTTTAAAAAAATAGTATACAAGGTCTTTTTCGTATTTTTAACTTGATTTTTTTAGTTATAATCAAGTTAGCTGAGAAGTGATTTGGTATTTTAATAAATATAAAATATAACAAAAAAACAAAAGTGGTTGGCATGTGCAGCTCTTGTGTCAGCGTGTGGGAGGTGCTCATGGTCTTTTGATGGCGTGTGTGGCGTTTCTTGACGTCCAAAAACTTTCTTTTAGCGTGTCATTGGAATCATCGCAACATCTTCTTCTTGGGTCTATATGTGGTGTTGGTACCAGGATGGTTTGTCGCTAGCGGTTCTTTTTTCCCTCCTTTCTCTCTCCACCCCTCGCAAATTGTGCTTGTTATTCAAAATTTTAGAATTGTCTTCTTTTGATTTCTAATTTTTTTTCCTAGGTTTTTTTTGTAAAATTTTGATTTGTTTACAATTTTATCATTCAATCTCAAAATCGCAATATGTTTTTTTTTTTATTTGGTCCTTATTCTTTGGATTTTCTTTTGTCCTTTTGTTAAATTGGTTTTTCATTTCACCCTTCAATAAAAAATCTATAGTTGTCTTCAAGTTTAGTTTTTTATTTTAATTTTGATCCTCATTCTTTTAATTGTTTTTTTTTTGTTTTAGATCCTTCTGTATAATTGGATTTTTTTTCAATTTTATCTTTCAACATTTGATTGGTTGAGAATTGGTGTTGATTTTCTAGATAAGGTGCTTTGATCTACTAACATAGGTCACGAGTTTGAAAAGTTAATGCAGGTCAACATCATTTTTTTTTTCTTATTTTTTTTTGTTTTCATCATTCGACATTGTTTTTTTTAATGCGTTTTGTGATTTTCTTCATTTTCTTTTCTTTTAGGTTATCCTGGTTTTGTGATCTAGGTCGCGGGTCTAGCGGGTTAATGACACGATCAAAAGATTGATGTCTTATCCCAAGTACAAGAGTGTTGAAGTAATAAATAACCCGACAAGACCAGGGTCGAACCATAGGAGGTCAACTATATAAAATTACAAATAATAAATGAAAAGGCGTTGAAGAGAACTTTTAAGATGTGATATTGATATAAGGATTAATCAAGGATAAAACAGATGTCAAGGTTAGAGGATCCACTAATGGTATTTCAAATAAGTATAATGTAAACTCTTTTTATAACTTAACAGGAAACCACACACAAAGGAGGTTCCAATCAGATTATAAATTATTAACATGATTATATTAATTATCTTATTTGAATAATATCAATACTTGTAAATGTGGTCAGGTATTCATTGTGATAACTTATGTTAACAACAAATCAAGTTCCTTTCAAAGCATAAGTGTCAGTTATACCATACAGTAGGCTATGAAAGTGCCAAGTATTTGTTGTACCAAGGGTTGTACAACACAAATCTAAATTAATCATCTTCATGTATATATGTAATGCGAATGTAATCTCAACAAGACATGAAGCAAGTTCTAGAGATACATATCATTGAAAGAATGCACAATCAAAGAATATAATGTTGAAGGCTTAAAAGTTTGCATTGGTATAAAACTATAAAGTCAACATGTTATATTTTCAAAGTCAATCCCTAAACCAATTAAACATTAAAACTTGCATGCAGACTCATTCATTCAATTTATATCTTTATCTATCTCAATTAATTCTCATACATAATACTCATATTCTCATAAACCAATGAGAGTTCAAAAAGATCAAACAGAGATTGTTTTTAAAAAAATTACAAAAAAAACCAAAATTCTCTTAATACCCCCCACACTTAAACACAACATTGTCCTCAATATTGAAATAAAAGAAAAGGAATATAAGAGAATGATAAAAAAAAAAGTAAAATGCAAAAAATAAAAGATAAGGAAAAAAGAAAGCAAATCTGATTTTTTTTTGTGTTGGGTTGCCTCCTAGTAAGCGTTTTTTTTATGTCATTGGCTCGACATGTGGCATGCTCATTTTTCATAGATTGGTTCAGCTAACTCCACAAAAGTAGTGAGTTCTGTCGTCCAACCAGGAAAAAGTTTCAAACGTGAATGATAAAGTAGGACTTTATCTCCAACATGAAACTCTTTTCTTGTAATCATTCGGTCATGAAAACTCTTAGTTTTTATTTTGTAAATCCTTGCATTCTCATAAGCATCATTCTGAATCTCTTCCAACGTGATTCCTGTCTTTTTGGGCAGCAAAAGGATAGGCACCACCCATTTACTGTCTATGATGGGGTAAATGACTCTTGCATCATGGGGGATAGTTTGCAAAGCTTGCAAAGCCAATGCTGATTCATGCATGTTTTGGGGAACATATATATGCCTCTCCATCTCTTTTATCTTGGTAAAATCATAGTCATAGCTTAAAGCTATGCTTAATCCATCCTCACAATCAAAATCACAAACTTGCTGCACACACTTATCAACTTGGTCATAGCCATAGCTCAAAGCTATGCTTAATCCATCCTCACTATCAAAATCACAAACTTGCTGCACACACTTGTTGCTAACCAATTTTTGACCCATGTCTTGATAAATTTTTAAAAATAAATAAAAAAATAATAATAAGAGTTTACATGTGGCAATAACATAGAGCATCAGGGTTAAGGAAGCAATATGTCAAGGAAATAATTACTGAATCATATATCATTACTACAATATAAAATACCATAGATATAGAAAATGTAAGAACATGTTTCTACATATTTTGTTAGGATTTAATAACTGATTTATTAAAACCTTAAGAATTTGACTAATATGTGTTTTTTTTTTAATTTTAATTGTGATTAAATGTAATGTTTGTGTTTTTGATAAAGAAAATATAAAAAAATATTTTTGTGTGTTGCATACGGCCGATACCCTAACATCTTTTTTGAAATTCCTCTTAAAAAAAAAACAAATATTTGAAGTTTTGAAAATGTGTTTTCGCATGGATTTCTTAAACACAACAAAAAATTATTTTCTTGCATTTCTGGATTTTACAACATGTTTGTAAAACTCCAAAGGGTATTGGCCAATATTCCAAAAAAATACAAAATCTTATTTTTTTTGGGGGGGGGGAAGTCATCTATTATTCACCGTTACTGTTTGGATAAAGAAATCCTAAAAGGATGAATAATCGTTAATATTTGGATAAAGAAATCCCAAATGGATGAATATCCAAAATATTATTGGGTATTTGGATAAAGAAATCCCAAATGGATGAATATCCAAAATATTATTGGGAATAACTTGTTATTATTCGCTGTTAATGTTTGGATAAAGAAACCCCAAGTGGTTAATATCCAAAGTATTTTTCTAGGAATAATAAGTCACTACACATCCTTGAAAGAAGCCTTGATTATAATTGAGGACATTTTAATTTTTGACTCAACGGTTTACGAGCCGTGGAAGTATGAAACACTAAGGCAAAGGGAGGCTCTTAAAACGCTCTGAATTTCCTTAGATTTCTAAATCTTTGTCCCTCATCCTTGCAATTTACGAGTTGCAAACTCTTGAAATACTAAAGGAAAAATGAGCTTTTAAAGCACATGGAATCTCCTTGGATTATTATCTTAATAAATTTAGTTTAAATCAAACACAGACTTTCAAGAGATCTGCATTGGTTCTTCTTGGCACTTTGTAGACATATCTAAGGTGTGATCAATATTGGCCAAGGGTTCTTACTTTTAGACTTTGAACTCAACTCCATTCATTATAGGAAACCTATCCTCAGAAAACTAATTAAGAGAACACCAACACCATAGCAATTATAAAACAAACCAAACACCGAGCAGCTTACCTTAGGTAGGGCGTAATAGGGGTGCTAATACCTTCCCTTTACGCAACCAGTCCCTTGCCTTAGAATCTCTGAAAGACCGGTTAGGGTTCTTAGTGACCATAATACTAGGTGGCGACTCTCTTATTCACAAAAACAAACAAAAACCCGAAACCAATCGAGGATCGCCGCGCTCCACCGCGAGGGTGCGACAGGATGACGACTCCACTAGGAACCCTTGGACTAAGCTTGGTAATTGTTTTTTTTTTATTATGCTATGTGTTGTTTTTTTTTTTTTACTATGAATGATACTTTGTTTAAAAGTTTTAGCATGCATCTTTACATTCTATCATATAGGGTGTTGTCATTCATCACTTTATTTTTTTTTTAGAGCACACACATTAAATTTTAAGTTAAGTGGGGGACTAGCAGCTTGCCTTATGACTTGAGTTAAGGTTTAAGTTTGTGTAAACCCCAACTCGTTGTTGAGTGTTTAGACTGATAGTGATTGGTACACGTGCCATCCCACTATCTGCTGAACCCCCATATTGCCTTTACGAGGGTGATCACTAGGAAAGCAAGAGACCCTCTTTAGAGACCAAGTAGTAAACCTACCCAATGTCTCACATAAAGGAAATAGAACCTATCCTTAGGATGTATGCTCCATAATATCTTTTTGCATCCAAACAAGCCTAAGCTCAAAGCATCTTGAATCTCAAGACCTTCATTCAAAAGCTAGCAAATGGAGAGATGTTCCAAAATTGGAAGACCCAAGAAGCTCTATTGGTGTTCAAAATTTAATCAACAACGCTTGTTTGATCATGATATTGTGTTGTTTGCCTTTTTCACCTTTTTAATTCGAGGTTCCAAATGTCAATTGGATTTTATCTTTCTTTTTTTTAGCCAAATTTTTCCTTTTAATGAGATCATGCATTTTCAAAGTTCATCTTTATGTTTTTACTATGCATTTACACATCACTTTCCGCTTTCAGAAACCCTGAAAGCAGATCTTTCATAAGAAACACCTGCACTTTAAACAGAGAATAAATGGTCGAACTTTAAAGAATACAACATTAGGGAATTCATAAAATTAATAAAGCAGCATGAACAAGCTTGGAAACCCGCTAAAGAGGAACTTGAAACCATAGATGTGGGCAATAAAGAAATCAAGAGAGAGTTGAAGATAGGGACTTTAATTACCCCTAAAGAAAGAGAAGAGTTGATTACTTCGAGATTATATCGATGTATTTGCTTGGTCCTATGAGGATATGTTTGGCTTAGATACGAATATCGTAGTACAAAGGGTACTTCTGGTATAAGGATGCAAGGTTAAGCAAAGGTTGAGAATGACCAATTTGAATGTCTTGATCAAGGTAAAGACATAAATTGAAAAGCAAGTATCCGCAATGTGTGTCTAACATAGTGGTAGTACCCGAAGAGGAAGATAAAATCAGAGTTTGTGTGGACTTTAGGGACTTAAACCGGACTACCCCTAAAGACAATTAATCTAAAGAGGAAGAATATTGAAGAAATTACTTGAAAGACTAAGGAAATATAAGCTGAGGCTTAACCCCGCAAAGTGTTCATTTGGGATGAAATCTTGGGAAGTTGTTGGGATTCGTGGTGAGTGATAAAGGGATAGAAGTGGATGTTGACAAAGTAAAGGCTATTCGATCTATGCCAACTCCCAAGACTGAAAGGATGTAAGAAAGTTTTTAGAAAGGTTGAATTACATTACTCTGTTTATATCCCAATTAAGCATGACTTGTGACCCAATCTTTGATTGTTAAGGAAGAAGAATATCATAATTTCGAATAAGAGTGTGAAGAAGCTTTCGAGAAAATCAAGCAGTACCTCCTGATGAAGATGTGTTTTCAAGTTGAGGAAGGAAAATTAGATTGGTGGACTATGTACTTTGATGGTGCTGTAAACGTATGTGGTAATAGAGCTGATGCAATGATAATCTCTCCTAATAATAAGTAGTATTCGATTTTAGTTAAGTTGCAGTTTGGGTGCAAAAACAACATAGGAGTATGAAGCTTGCATTCTCGTTTTAGAGGTGGCATTGGAGTTGAATATTAGAAAGATAGATAGGTATGGAGACTCGATTTTGATTATTTGCCAAGTGAAAGGAAAATGACAAATCAAGGACGAGAAGTTGAGACCTTACCAAGAATAACTGTCTAAATTGGCTAGTGAATTTGAGGAAATAAAGTTCACCCATCTAGGAAGAGAAGGAAACCATTTTGCTGACACTTTGGTCACATTAGCTTCTATGACTAGAATAGACTTTGGGCACAAGGTACAGTTGGTACACATTGATATTAGAAATAACCCAGCTCATTGTTGCTCAGTTGAGAGAGAAATAGATGGAAACCCTTGGTACTATGATATCAAGAATTTCATCCAAAAACCAGACATATCCCATGGGGGCATCCAAAATCGACAAGAAGACTTTGAGGAGGTTGGCAATGGATATCTATCTTGATAGGGAAACTTTGTATAAAAAATCATCTGACGGAACTTTGTTGAGATGTTTGGATGACATGGAGGTAAAAAGTGGTGAAGAAATTTATGGAAAGAGATTTGATCTGTCGATATGGTCCACTAGAAAAGATTATGACTAATAATGCCCAGAACTTCAATGGCAAGATAATAATAGAACTCTACCCTAAATGGAAAATCAAGCATTCCAATTCCTCGCTATATAGGCCAAAGATGAATGGTGTGGTAGAAGCTGCTAACAAAAATGTCAAGAAGATTATTTAGAAGATGGTAGTCACCTACAAGGATTGGCATGAGATGTTGCCATTTGCCCTTCACACGTACCGCACCGCAGTCCGAACCTCAATAGGAGCCACCCCGTATACGTTGGTATATGGAATGGAGGCGGTGATGCCTTTAGAAGTGGAAATTCCGTCATTGAGAGTATTGATAGACTTTGAGCTAGAAGAGGTAGAATGGGCAAAGGTTAGATATGAACAGCTGAATCTGATAAGTGAAAAGAGGATAGCTGCAATCTGTCATCAACTCTATCAAAGAAGGATGGCCAAATCATACGACAAGAAGATTCGACCTTGAGGATTCCACGAAGGAGATCTTGTATTGAAGAAAATGTTGCCTTTTACCAGGAGAAGATCAGACTAAATGGGAGCCAAACAATGAGGGCCCTTTGGTGGTAAAGAAAGCGTTCTCAGGAGAAGCTTTATTGTTATCTAGAATGGATGGAGAAGATCTAGTTAAACCTATAAATGCTGACTCTATAAAGAAATACTATGCTTTCCAGTCAATAAAATAAAGTTCAGCCATGAATTCTCTTTGTAAAGAACCTTTTTTTCATAAAACGTATGATCTCATAGCATTTGAAATCTTTTACTTAAAAGAACTGTTTTTTTACGCATGACTAAGAAGATGACTCCATCAATTGGAGAGAACCAAATCAAATCTAAACTTGACATATTTTTGCACACCACACTAGGGGCAAGAAGTGCACGAAGTGCACATAGGGGTCCATAGTGAACCAAAGCCCAAAGGGGTATCATCATAAAAACTTCTAAAAAAACATCTTTTATGAGAATTGCTAATTGCATTGAAAGTTTCAGTTTTCATGAACAAAACCAAATCTTTTGAGTTTTCCTTTTAAAATAATAATAAAAGACAATACTCAATGGAGCAAGAAAGGGCTCCATAAGGAACCAAAGATCTCTTCACCAAGAGGATAGGAAGTATAGCGCGTGGAGCATATTCTGTTTCAAGAGGATGAGTTTGACAAACAAATGGAAATAAGAGCTCAATAAGTCTACAACAGAAAGGGGGACCTATGTTTCCAAAATAGGTAAAAAGAAACAAACATGCATGCTATATTGTCATAGCACTAACCTGGCAGGAGAAGGTGTGACGAAAGCCAAAATAGTTCCAAGTTTTTGGGAAAACCGTTGAGGTCCAAAATCTCAGGTCAACGGAACTACGGAAAAGGATAGGAATTGTGAACCAGCACTGCTTCATTTCCTCGAGGTAAGATGTTTTCTTTTGAAGTTTGAGATGGGCAGGTCACCCGATACTGAGACCATTTCTTAGAAAAGCGTGGAGTTTTCTAAGAATTTTAAGATGGGCCGGTCACCTGATATTGAAACCGTTTCTTAGAAAAGCGTGGAGTTTTCTAAGAATCTTAAGATGGGCAGGTCACCCGATATTGAGACCATTCCTTGAAAAACATGGAGTTTTCTAAAGAATTTTAAGAGGGGTCGGTCACTCGATATTGAAACCGTTCTTTAGAAAAGCGTGGAGTTTTCTAAGAATTTTAGGACGAGCCTGTCACCCGATATTGAGACCATTTCTTAGGAAAGCGTGGAGTTTTTTAAGAATTTTAATTTAGGTAGGTTACCCGTCATAATGAGACCATCTTTCATTTTGGGTAGGTCACCCGTTATAATGAGACCACACACACATTTTTGTATTGGTTGTGGTTAAAGGAGATCGCCAGATGGGATCTCAGGTTAACCCAACCACACACAGAGTTTAGCTTTGGTTAAAGGGAATCGGCAGATGGGATTTCAGGTTGACCGAGCTACACATCGACTTTGCTTCGGATTAAAGAAGATCGCCAGATGGGATCTCATGTTAACCCAACCACACATAGAGTTTAGCTTTGGTTAAAGGGAATCGCCAGATGAGATTTCAGGTTAACTGAGCTACACATCGAGTTTGCTTCGGATTAAAGGAGATCACCAGATGAGATCTCAAGTTAACCCAATCAAAAGGGTAGGTCGCCTATGAAAATAGACCAGCGTGAGTATGTGGGCAGGTCGCCCTTGAAAATAGACCAGGTTTAAATGTGTGTGGGTAGGTCGCCCGTGAAAATAGATCAATTTTCTTTAAAAAAAGGGCAGGTCACCCATGATAACAAGACAATTTTTTTTTTTAAAAAAATGAAGTCCTTGGATGAGTGGATCACTCAGCAAGCAAGGAAGACTTTTTTTCTTTACAAGCTTACTATGCAAAACATTGTGGAGTTTTGCTTTGTAAGCATTGTAAAGAGGGGGCATCTGTTGCTACCTAATTTTTGACCCATGTTTTGATAAATTTTTAAAAATAAATTAAAAAATAATAATAAGGGTTTACATGTGGCAATAATATAGAGCATCAGGGTTAAGGAAGCAATATGTCAAGGAGATAATTACTGAATCATATATCATTACTACAATATAAAATACCATAGATATATGATTTGATTCGTGCTGGTTATGGAAAATAATCACTGCAATATAAAATACCATATAAATAGGATTTGTTGGTGCTGGTTATAGAAGGCAATCTCTGCAATAATTATTTCAATATTTCCTTAAATAGCATGTATAGAGATTTTCTATGTAAGTGAAACTCCAACCATATGCAAGGAGAGGAGAAAAATATTCACAAGGAGGTAACTTTTTAGAAAAGGGGAGCCAAACAAAAAACCCTAAAAATAAAAAACCCTAAACCCGCAGCCTCTCCTCTCTTAAAAAATAAAAAAAAAACAGTCTCCGCCCGTTCCCCCACCTTCTTCTCCTCTCACAGCCTCCAATAGCCATCACCAGACCTTCCCTCTTTGTGGCTCAGCCTCCACAGACCACCTTCTGGCCGTTTATTCCCCTTCACCAGAACACCTCACTTTCCCCTTCATCTTCCCCGCTCACTGCCCCTGCACTCTCTTTTCTCTGCCGCCAGCCAAACAGACCAAGAGCTAAACCCCAAGCCTCTAGTAGCCACCGCTTCCCCGACCTCCTCTCGTTTCTCTCCCAAACCAACACAAACCACAACCCCTCAGCCACGATCTCCCTCTCCCCCTCACAGGCGCCGACCCATTCGGCCTTCACAGAAACCAGCGGAGCTCCCCCATTTCAACCGATCTTCTTCTCCTTCGGTCTTCTTCACAGCAACCGGCCAGCAGCAGACCTAGCTCATCGCCTCCCACGGCAGCCCAAACACGGCAGACCACACCGCCCCATCGCCGACCGAACAGCCACTCCCATCTCAAGAGCAGTTTCAGCGGTCACGCACACAGCAGCAAGGCCGGCCCCATAGCTACCCCAACCGCTCGATCTGACATTGGCAGAAAGTAGAACAAATCGGGAGGAGAGGAGAACATAATGCTTTAAACAGATCTAAAAAATACCCAAATAAAATCGACTGCCTGAGTTTTTTTCTTCTTTTACAGGTGATGGTGAGCCAGATCCCATTGTTTCCAGTTTCTTCCTCGTGGCAGCGCATGAACCCTTGCGCCGCCAGTGGCGGTGGCGCGTGGAGGAGACGCGCCGCCACTATTTTTGTGGTCCAGAAGCCTTCCCAGCTTTTAAATTTGTGTTATTTGTAATTACGTATGGATGTATAAAAAAATAAAAAAAAGTGATGTGTGTGTTTGTATTTTTTTATGTATGTTATTGAATTATAAAATCAAAAAGATAAAAAAAATGAATTTAATGTTTTAATTTGTATATGATAAAGTATCTGAAGGACAAATAAAATTATGTTGTATTTCCCGTGAAAATATAAGAACATGTTTCTACATATTTTGTTGGGATTTAATAATTGATTTATTAAAGCCTTAAGAATTTGACTAATATGTGTTTTTTTTTTATTTTAATTGTGATTAAATGTAATGTTTGTGTTTTTGATAAAGAAAATATAAAAAAATATTTTTGTGTGTTGCATACGGTCAATACCCTAACATCTTTTTGAAATTCCTCTTTTTTTAAAAAAAAAACAAATATTTGAAGTTTTGAAAATGTGTTTTTGCATGGATTTCTTAAACACAACAAAAAATTATTTTCTTGCATTTCTGGATTTTACAACATATTTGTAAAACTCCAAAAGGTATTGGCCAACATTCCAAAAAATACAAAATCTTTTTTTTGGGAGGGGGAGTCATCTACTATTCACCGTTAATGTTTGGATAAAGAAATCCTAAAAGGATGAATATCCAAAATATTATTGGGAATAACTTGTTATTATTCATCGTTAATATTTGGATAAAGAAATCCCAAATGGATGAATATCCAAAATATTATTGGGAATAACTTGTTATTATTCGCTGTTAATGTTTGGATAAAGAAACCCCAAGTGGTTAATATCCAAAGTATTTTTCTAGGAATAATAAGTCACTACACATCCTTGAAAGAAGCCTTGATTATAATTGAGGACATTTCAATTTTTGACTCAACGGTTTACGAGCCGTGGAAGTATGAAACACTAAGGCAAAAAGGAGGCTCTTAAAGCGCTCTGAATTTCTAAATCTTTGTCCCTCATCCTTGCGATTTACGAGTTGCAAACTCTTGAAATACTAAAGAAAAAATGAGCTCTTAAAGCACATGGAATCTCCTTGGATTACTATCTTAATAAATTTAGTTTGAATCAAACACAGACTTTCAAGAGATCTGCATTGGTTCTTCTTGGCACTTTGTAGACATATCTAAGGATGTGATCAATATTGGCCAAGGGTTCTTGCTTTTAAACTTTGAACTCAACTCCATTCATCATAGCAAACCTATCCTCGGAAAACTAATTAAGAGAACACCAACACCATAGTAATTATAAAACAAACCAAACACCGAGCAGCTTACCTTAGGTAGGGCGTACTAGGGGTGCTAATACCTTCCCTTTAAGCAACCAGTCCCTTGCCTTAGAATCTCTGAAAGACCGGTCAAGGTTCCTAGTGACTATAATACTAGGTGGCGACTCCTTTATTCACAAAAACAAACAAAGACCCGAAACCAATTGAGGATCGCCGCGCTCCACCGCGAGGGTGCGACAACACTTATCAACTTGGTCACAACATGTGATAGAATAAACATTGCTATAAGGATATGTCATTGCATCATGAAAATTAAATTCAATTTTTTCATCTTCTACCTCCATAGACAAAGTATCCTTACCACAATCAATCTTTGTATTGGCAGTTTTCAAGAATGGTCTCCCAAACAATATAAAAGTGTTGTTTGATGAATCGTATGAATCATGTTCCATATCAAGAATATAAAAGTTGCATGGAATAACCAAACTATCAATCTTGACTAAGACATCTTCTATCACACCAAGTGGATAAACAAAACTACAATCCGCAAGTTGTATTACAATATTAGTTTTATTCATAGGCTCTAGACTAAGAGAATCATAAACATGTTTAGGCATAACACTAATGGATGCATCTAAATCGCATAAAGCCCTTTTAAAACTAGCATTACCAATAACACATGGGATAGTAAACGCACCTGGGTCTTTTTGCTTCAAAGGCATATTCTTTTGAATAACAGCAGATACAACTTCACCTATACTTGCCATTTCATGACCTTTTAGCTTGTAGGCTCTCTTGGTAGTACACAACTCCTTCAAGAATTTGGCATACTTGGAAATTTGTTGAGTTCTACTTTTTTGAAAGCCTCTAAAATATCTTTTTCTCTGTCCTCTTTCTTTGACCTAGAAGAACTCATAGGAAAGGATAGAATTGTTTTAAAACTAGAATTCATTGAGTGAAAAGGGTGTTTCAGTTTGTGGAGGAGGAGGGTGTTTCTTCTTTGTACTCAATTCGGTTTCTATCTCTTCTTCTTCCTCCATCTCAATTTGTTTTGACCTTTGCCTTTCAAGTTCTTTCCCACTTCACAGCATGATCGCACTAACATTCTCTTTTGGATTCAATGCTTGGGAGGGCAATTTTCCATGCATTTGTGCTTTCAATTTCTCTACACTTGAAGCTATTTGCCCCATTTGCATCTCCAAGTTATGAATACTTGGCCTTGATTGCCTTATTAAGGTGGGTTCCCATAACATAAGTTGGGATGATCACTCCATCCAGGATTGTACGTGTTGGAAAAGGGATCATATTTACGCTGGGGCTGTCCGTTGAATCCTCCATCAATTGCATGAGCTTGTTCAATGTAATCTTCTTGCATTGTTGGGCACATATATGAGGTATGTCCTTGTAATGAGCATATGCTACAAACTTTCACCTGCTGTACATTGCTAAAGAACGCACAAGAGAAGTAAGATCATTAACTTTATTTTCAAGGTTAGAAATACTTATCTCATTTACTCGTTTGTTTGTGAAGTCTCCACGGGTGCCAAACTATTTCGAGTTGGTTGCCATGTTTGAGATCAATTAGCGTGCAGCCTAGGGTGTCTTATCCACCAATGCCCCTCCACTTGCAGCATCAATGATACTACGGTCATTAGGCATCAATCCTTCATAGAAATATTGAATGAGCAGCTGATCGGGTATTTGATGATGAGGGCATTGAATGCATAGTTGCTCACATCTTTCCCAATACTCGGAGAGTGTCTCGCCATGAGATTGCTGAATCCCATATATTTCTTTCCTTATATTGGCAACTCAAGATGCTAGGAAATACTTCTTAAGAAAAATCTTCTTCATGGCATTCCACGTTCCAATAGAACCTGGGAGAATAGAGAAAAACCACGTCTTTACTAGCCATTTTAAAAAGAAAGTGAAAGCTTTCAGCTTAACTTGTTCTTCGTCAACTCCATTCGGTTTTATGCCAACGCAAGCCATATGGAACTTTTTGAGATGAGTATGAGGATCTTCTCCTGCAAGACCATTGAATGTTGGTAGCAAATGTATAAAACCAGATTTGAGCTCGAAGTTTACATTATTGTCGACGTTTATACACAATGGTTGATTTTCCATGTTAGGAGCAGCAAGCTCCTTGAGTGTGTTGTTGTGCAACAGCCTTGGTGTTGACGCGATCTTCCTTTCGTAACCTGTATAAAGTGTTTTCTATTTTATGATCCACCTATACTTGACTTTGGTTAGCAGAATGGGTTACATACATAAATCGTCAAGGAAACTCAAAAGAAACCAACCACATAAAAGATCGAAAACAATGCAAATTGTACGAAAATCCTACGCTAGAAAACTAAAACTACCCGAAAACCCTAGAAAACAACAAAATTTGGCCTCGATTGGGTTGGGCTAGTGATCCACCACTCGTCCTCTTCAGAAAGTCGTTTCCCTTCAAGAAAAAAAGACAGATACCTAATTCCACCAAAAAATCTGTTTTGAACAGTACCGCTGCCGTAAATGAACAGTACCGCAGCAAGCAAAAATTCTATTTCTCTCTTTTTTTTTCTTTTAGAAAAATAAATAACAATCATAGAAAATAAAAATAATAGCACAAGAATCAACTAAAATTACTTCCCCGGCAACAACACCAAAATTTGTTGTGATGTCGCGGTCGCACAAATTAATTACCTTAACTTAAAACACAACACACAAGATAGTATAGAGCAAGCAAGGGGTCGATCCCACGTGGAACGTTCAAGTCAGATTTTTATGCTAGATGATATGCAATTTGGGGGGAAGGGGTGGACGTTATCTAGGCTAAAACAAAAGAAAACAGAAAACTATTAAGCGAAATTAAATAAAATCAGAAAATTATCAAGAGAACAAACCTTGGTTGCAAGTAAACATCCACCTATGGAAATAAGAACTGATCATGGAAATGAAACATCAATTTATATTCTGAATATTTATCTCTTCTTAACATTGGTTAGTTAATAGATCCGCCGTATAACTAACCCTAACCATCAAACAACCATAGTGTCGGCACTAGCAATTTAATTCAATGACAACCTTAAGAACTAGATAAGTTGATTAATCAAGAAAACATAATTGTCCGCTGTTTATGTTTGATTTGATTGAATGTTCTCCCTAAGATTAATAACGTAGATCCGCCATAATTATTGAACTCAGTTGCTTCACAAGTTCATATACCACAATTGCGGTTTTGATATCAAACTTAGTAATAGATTGTCCACAATAATAACTTAGATTCTGCTCTAGTAATTAAAATAAACAATCATAGGAAAAATCAGCATAGGAGAACAAACATATTCATCATATAAACTGAAAAGAAAAGGTAAAATAGATCTCACAGTTCTTGAAATCCAAAGGTTTTTGTGTCCTTACAACCAAGAAAAATAGTTTAACCTTGCATGTACATACTAAATCTTTGCATGATTTCAGGTTTCTTAGAAGAAGGGGGCATTTTTCATTTCTTGGCTGGCTGCCCTCCCTTCTCTTCTCTTATTCTTTTTATATCCTAGGAAACCCTAGTCTCTATTTTACAAAATAGTCCTCCCTTAAGTAAACAGTTTACATTTAAGTACTTCAATAACTATTTTCCTAAAAAAGAGAAATAGCCTTGCATGAAATCTTCAAGCTTTGACTTAGAGGAGCTAAATTTGCTAAAATAAAAACTTGTATGTCAGTTTAGATGCTTCGAAACGTAACTTGGACTCGTTTCTTCACGAAACCTGTTTGTTGGCAAAATTTAGTTGTCATCTTTGAAAAATCATATCACCCTCATATGACATCATCTTTGGCTGAAATATGGAGCGTTTGTAGGTCTTTGAGTCAGAAATCCAAAAAAATTGAGTTTTCATCAAATGGACTTCTGTAGCTTAAGATATTCAAGTTGGAATGGCCGAAGGTCAACATTGGCAAATTGCGAGATTTGACTTTGAAGGCTATGATTTCCATGCTTTACCTTATTTTATTTTCTTTCCTTATAGTTCCAGAAAGGTATAGATGTTAGGTTTTTAATGCCATTGGAATCACTTCATTTCGACCTCTAGAGCTCACGCTCTACACAAAACATCTACTGAAGGTCAAATCTGTCAATTACCTCCAATTTACTCCTTTTTGCATCTTTCATCCAAAAGTGTCTTCAAAACATAAAATAAAGAATTTTAAGGCATTTTATATATAAAACATAGGCAAAACACTAGGTGCGGGTGAAACTATCAAATAATATGGTTACATCAGTTGAGCAGAGTCAGGTAATTGAAGCTAAAAGGAGAGATTTTGAGTTTTTGACTGGAGACCTCCTCTCCCAAAGAAAGGGAAAAGCGGACAATCATCAGGATAGTTCCATAAAAGAGGTGAGAGTTTCACCCTAGGAGGTAGCTTATGAGGATCTAAATAGGTTAGTGGAAGAGGATCCTGGAGAGGACAGGCTAGACAGGGAGTCACAATTGCTAGAGGGTTTACAGAGCAAAAGGGACCAGTATATCCATTCTGTCAGAGGTATGAGCAGCGACACCCTGGAGATTGCTCTGGATGTCGGGGAGATGTTATATTTATAGAGGAGAGGGGCATCGATATAAAGAGTGTCCGCATGTAGGCAGAAGCTGTTACTATTATGAGGACACGAGCCACAGGAAGCAGGATTGTCCTCGTAGAACTACCGAGGGAACCCATGGTCAGAGGATTGAGGTTTAGAGCTAGCAACAATTAGTTATAGTCGATTGTCTTATTAGGCCTACCCAGTCAGGGACGAATGCTACTCGAGGGAGGCCCAGATATCAGGAAGGGAGGACTTGGGGTCGAGTATATCACATGACCTACGAGGATGTGGGAGCTGTACCTGATATGGTGGCAGGTACTTTATAGTTAGATACAATGCAAGTTTATGCTTTAATTGATTCTGGAGCTAGTCATTCCTTTGTAGCTTATAGAATTATGAATAACCTGCATGTGTTATCTAGTAAGTTGGATGTAGAAGTAATGGTTAGTACACCTCTATGAGAGAATATGTATTAATGATATTTATAGAGGGGTAAAACTATATGTTGGAGGGTTAGAATTGAGGGTAGATCTTATGCCGTTAGAGTTATATGATTTTGAATTGATTCTAGGCATGGATTGGCTAAGTAAACATAAGGCACAAGTGGATTGTTTCACCAAAACGGTGACAATCCAAGGAATAGGTGATAAAAGAGTAGTGTTTAAAGGGGAAAGAAAAGTAATTCCAAGTTGTGTAATCTCAGTCTTGGTGGCCAGAAAGTTACTAAGGAAGGGTTGTTCTGCTTGGCTAGCCCATGTAAGAGAGCTGAAAAAAGGTATCATAGATTTGACTAGTATTCCTGTTGTGAGGGAGTTTCGAGATGTATTCCTAGAAGAGTTGCCTGGATTACCTTCGGTTAGAGCAATTGAAGTTTCCATAGAAACTATTCCAGGAATTTCTCCTATAGCCCAGTCTCCTTATAGGATGACACCTATGGAACTGACTGAACTGAAGGTCCAACTTCATGAATTGTTAGATAAAGGCTTCATCCGACCTATTAACTTGTCTTGGGGAGCTCCAGTATTGTTTGTAAAGAAGAAGGATGGCACACTTCATTTATCCATCGATTATTGTCAATTGAATAAAGTGACGGTGAAGAACGAGTACCCACTCCCACGAATAGATGATTTGTTTGATCAGTTGAAGGGTGCTAAAGTGTTCTCTAAGATAGATTTGAGGTCTAGGTACCACCAGTTGAGAATTAAGGAACAAGACATACATAAGACTACTTTCAAAACCTGTTATGGGCATTACGAGTTTTTGGTGATGTCTTTCGGGTTAATAACCAATGCTCCGACCGTGTTTATGGACTTGATGAACCGGGTGTTTTGGCCTTACCTAGACCAATATATGGTGGTATTTATTGATGATATCTTGGTGTATTCAAAATCTTACTTGGAGCATGAACAACATCTAAGGGTTGTACTACAAACTTTAAGGGAGAATCGACTATATGCAAGCTGGATAAGTGTGAGTTCTGGCTCAAGAAGATTGACACGACCAAAAGACTGATGTCTTCTCCTAAGTGCAGGAGTGTCGAAGTAATAAATAACCCGGCAAGACCGAGGTCGAACCACAGGGAGGTTAATTGTATAAATTATAAATAACAGCAACACAATAACAAAATAATAGTAGTAGTAGTAGTAATAATAATAATAATAATAGTAATAATAATAATAATAATAATAATAATAAAGAAGAAGAAGAAGAAGAAGAAGAAGAAGAAGTTGACGAGAACTTTGAGATGAAGATCAATATGAGAATTAAACAATGATAAAAATAAATGTCAAGGTTAGAGGATCCACTAATGGTATTTCAAACAAGTATAGTATAAACTCTTATTTGGAAACCACACACAAAAAAGGTTCCAATTGGATTATAAATTGTTAACATGATTACATTAGTTATCTTATTCGAATAATGCTAATACTTGTAAATGTTGTCAGGCATTCATGATTATAACTTATGTTAACAACAAATCAAGTTCCTTTCATAGCTCAGGTGTCGGTTATACCATACAGTACGGGCTATGAAAGTGCCAAGTATTTGTTGTACCAAGTGTTATACAACATAAATCTAGATTAACCATTTAACAAGCAAAGTATTAAAAGTGAACAAGATAACAAATTTAAAGCATGTTAGTATCCAACATTAAGGTCCATGTTAAGTTTATACTATACTTATTCTTACACCATTAGTGTACCCTCTTTACCTTGACATAATTAACTTAGCTAAACATAATGAAAGAAAGAAACATAAATAAACAAGGAAAGCAAATGAAAAGCATAAGCAAGAGATTAATATAAGCAAAACTTAAGCATTACAAAATATAAAGAGAGAGAACAAGAGCATGATCTTGATCTGAACACCAAGATGCCTAAATGCATGGCAAATGCCTCCTTTTATAGGCCAAAATTTGGAACTATTGATTTGTTGACTAATTGATGAGTTGGTGGCCACATCTTGACTTGGTGACAATCTTTATCTTCTTGTCTGCCAAAAACATCATTGATAACATTAGAATTTGAAAAGATTCTCCCATGAAGGTTCTAGAAAATTGTCTCAGCTTTCCAAGAAAAAAAGGATGAGGTCATTTGGACTTCTAGAACTCGAGATATGGGCTGAACACTGAATAATGTCTGGGCTGCAGGACAGATTTGGACTTCTCCGTTGTTGCTATAATTTGGACTTGAAAACGGCCTTTTTAAACTTGGGCTCCACATGAAAGTTGTAAGCCTATATCTTAGCTTTCCATCCATATAAAATGGACCTAAATCCAAGATCTACAGCTCTAGATATGACCTAATTACCAAACAGTGTTCCAGTTTGGACTGCACCAACATCTTTTTTCTAAGTTTGGCTCTCTCTTTGTCATTTCAATTTCAGTACTTAAACTCATCAATCAATCCTTTCATTTATGTGATAGGCCTGCATTTAAGATGAGCATTTACCATAAATTAAAGGTATCTTATAGTATCAGACTTGTTATTATTATAAAACATGCTTTAGTTAAGGAGTTATTGATACTTCAAGTGCAAAATGATGATATAAAACCTTGATAAAAATACACTTTTAAGTACTAATCACACCCCCCAACAATTTGCAAATTTCACAAAGCAAGGCATTCATCATTCAACTTCCATTAATCTATCCAGATAAACAAACTCTCATTAAATTTTATATATCTGCTCAATATCTCTTAAACAAAATATTAATGAACCTTCCTTTTTATCTGCTCAATGTATGAAAACATAGATGATGGGGCTTTTATTGGAAGAAAACAAAATCTGTCATGCTTTGAGCAAGTTGAGTGTTAATTGTCTCCTGCTTTTCAATGAATGCATACAATGTTTCCTCAAGATTTCTTTTAGGAGCGGGAGCATAATGAGGTGCATATCCATGAGAATTTTGGAAATTATCGAGTGCTTGAAACGGTGGCTGTGAAGTTTGTGCATTATTGTTATCAGTCTTCCAATTGAAATTAAGGTGATTTCTCCAACCAGGGTTATATGTTTGCGAGTATGGGTTATGATTGGGCCTTTGGAAACTGTTTAAAGCATGGGCTTGTTCATGGAGACATTCCTTAAAAGAAGACAAAGTTGGACAATCATTGGTTGAATGTTAATTGGTTTCAAAGATTTGACACACAATGTCTTGAATATATTTTAATTGACCACTCTTTTTCAATTCTAGTGCTTCAACGTTTCTAGCTAAAGATGCAAACTTGGCTTGGAGGTCATGATCTTCCCTAAGGTTGTACATACCTCCACTATATGTATGAGGTTGGGTTTTACTTGGTGCCTCACTTGCCTTTAGTATCCCAATTTTGAGCATTTTCAGCTAGCAAGTCTAGGTACTCCATTGCTTCATTAGGGTCTTTATCCTCAAAAGTTCCATTGCACATCAATTCAACCATTTGCCTATCTCTAGGAGTTAACCCTTCATAAAAATATGAAACTAATCTCCATGTTTCAAAACCATGATGAGGGCAAGTATTAAGCAAGTCTCGATACCTATCCCAATATTGGTAAAATATTTCTCCTGGTTTTTTAGTAAAAGTGATTATTTGTCTTTTGGAAGAGTTTGTTCTGTAAGATGGAAAAAAATTATTTAAAAATTGTTGTTGCATTTCATCCCAAGCACGAATGAATCCAGGTCTCAAATTTTGTAGCCATGTTTTAGCTTTATCTTTTAATGAAAAAGGAAAAAAGCTTTAATCTAATGGTGTTCATGCAACAATTTGAGTCATTATAGGTGTTACAGAGCTCCTCAAATTCCCTTAAATGCAAGTATGAATTTTCTAAATCTAAGCCATGAAAAGAAGGTAAAAGTTGAATAATGTCTGGCTTAAAATTAAAATGAGATGCATCCGGAGGATAAACTATGCATGAGGGTGCACTTGTTCTTGTGGGATTCATGTGGTCTCTAAGTGTTCTCACTCGGTTATTCTCATTATTCTCATTATGAAGCAACTGATTATCTTCTCTGGCCATATTTTTTGAAAATGATGAGGATACCCTACAAAGTCTACCACTTAATGTACGTGACCAAACTCTCATGCACGTGTAGGAAGAGAATAAAAGGAAGAAAAGAAAAGAAAAAGAAACAAAACAAAACAAAACAAAATAAAAGTTAGATAAAATGAAAAGTGTAAAGAGAAAATAAAATAAATATTATAATTTATACATGAATTTACCTCCTCGGCAACAGCGCCAAAAACTTGACACGACCAAAAGATTGATGTCTTCTCCCAAGTGCAGGAGTGTCGAAGTAATAAATAACCCAGCAAGACCGGGGTCGAACCACAGGGAGGTTAATTGTATAAATTATAAACAACAACAACAATAACAAAAATAATAATAATAACAGTAGTAGTAGTAGTAGTTGTATTGATAATAAGAAGAAGTTAAAGAGGACTTTGAGATGGAAGATTAATGTAAGGATTAAACAATGATAAGAACAATTGTCAAGGTTAGAGGATTCACTAATGGTATTTCAAACAAGTATAGTATAAACTTTTATTTGGAAACCACACACAAAAAAGGTTCCAATTGGATTATAAATTGTTAACATGATTACATTAGTTATCTTATTCGAATAATGCTAATACTTGTAAATGTTGTCAGGCATTCATGATTATAACTTATGTTAACAACAAATCAAGTTCCTTTCATAGCTCAGGTGTCGGTTATACCATACAGTACGGGCTATGAAAGTGCCAAGTATTTGTTGTACCAAGTGTTATACAACATAAATCTAGATTAACCATTTAACAAGCAAAGTATTAAAAGTGAACAAGATAACAAATTTAAAGCATGTTAGTATCCAACATTAAGGTCCATGTTAAGTTTATACTATACTTATTCTTACACCATTAGTGTACCCTCTTTACCTTGACATAATTAACTTAGCTAAACATAATGAAAGAAAGAAACATAAATAAACAAGGAAAGCAAATGAAAAGCATAAGCAAGAGATTAATATAAGCAAAACTTAAGCATTACAAAATATAAAGAGAGAGAACAAGAGCATGATCTTGATCTGAACACCAAGATGCCTAAATGCATGGCAAATGCCTCCTTTTATAGGCCAAAATTTGGAACTATTGATTTGTTGACTAATTGATGAGTGGGTGGCCACATCTTGACTTGGTGACAATCCTTATCTTCTTGTCTGCCAAAAAAATCATTGATAACATTAGAATTTGAAAAGATTCTCGCATGAAGATTCTAGGAAATTGTCTTAGCTTTCCAGGAAAAAAAGGATGAGGTCATTTGGACTTCTACAACTCGAGATATGGGCTGAACACTGAATAGTGTCTGGGCTGCAGGACAGATTCGGACTTCTTCGTTGTTGCTATAATTTGGACTTGAAAATGACCTTTTTAAATCTTAGGCTCCCATGAAAGTTGTAGGCCTATGTCTTAGCTTTCTATCCATATAAAATGGACCTAAATCCAAGATCTACAACTCTAGATATGACCCAATTACCAAACAGTGTTCCAGTTTGGACTGCACCAGCATCTCTTTTCTAAGTTTGGCCCTCTCTTTGTCCTTTCAATTTCAGTACTTAAACTCATCAATTAATCCTTTCATATATGTGATAGGCCTGCATTTAAGATGACCATTTACCATAAATTAAATGTATCTTATAGTATCAGACTTCTTATTATTATAAAACATGCTTTAGTTAAGGAGTTGTTGATACTTCAAGTGCAAAATGATGATATAAAACCTTGATAAAAATACAATTTTAAGTACTGATCAGAGAGTATTTTTGGGCCATGTAATTTGAGCAGAAGGAATATTTGTGGATCCAAGGAAGGTTGAAGCCGTGATAAAGTGGGAGAGACCTTCCAACATGACAGAAATCCGAAGTTTCTAGGGTCTTGCTGGGTATTATAGGAGGTTTATTGAGGGGTTCTCCACAATAGCATCACCTTTGACTAAGCTGACCCGCAAGGAAATCAAGTTTGTTTGGTCAGAATAGTGTAAGAAAAGCTTCTAAAGAACTAAAGGAGAGGCTCACTACTGCTCCTATGCTAGCCCTTCCCTTAGGGACATAAGGGTTTGTGGTATATAATGATACCTCAAAAAAGGGTCTGGGATGTGTGTTGATGCAACACGGGCGTGTGATTGCTTACGCATCGAGATAACTAAAGTTGCATGAAGTGAATTACTCAGTCATGACCTAGAACTTGCAGCGGTGGTGTTTGCCCTAAGAGTATGACGACATTATTTGATGGGTCACAAGTTCAAATCTTCACGGACCATAAAAGTTTAAAGTATTTGATGTCATAGAAAGAGCTGAACATACGACAAAGGAGATGGGTAGAGTTGATAAAAGATTATAATTATGTGATTGACTTCCATCCTGGTAAGGCTAATGTAGTAGCTGATGCCTTAAGTAGGAATGGAAAAACAGTAATGAATAATATGGAGATAAAAGAACAAGAAAGTATAGTAGAATTGAAGAAGATGGGTTTGCGGCTAAGTGTAGGGCCTGAGGGATCATTGTTAGTTTAGTTAAAGATCCGATCTGTATTTCGAGACAAGGTCTTGGTGGCATAAGAGGTGGATGGGAAAGTAAAGGAGATCAAGGAGAGGGTAAACCAAGGTGTAGAGACAACATTTCAAATGTTATCTGATGGGCTAAAAGCTATGGGCAGACAAATTTTTTTGCCTGATGATAAGACTTTGAAAGATGAATTATTGAGAGAAGCTCATGAATCCTGATTTGCTACTCATCCTGGAAGTACAAAGATGTATAAGGATTTCAAAAAATACTACTTGTAGCCAAATATGAAGAGGGAAATAACAGAATTTGTGTCGCACTATGGGATCTGTCAGCAAGTAAAGATAGAACACTAGAGACCTACAAGGGAATTATAGTTATTGTTGATTCTAGAATGGAAATGGGAGGATATTTCTATGGATTTTGTGACGGGATTACCTAGTGGAAAGAAGGGGAATAATGCCATATGGGTGGTTATGGATCGACTGATAAAATCTGCTTTGTTTTTGCCTATGAAAATGACTGATTCGGTGGATAAGCTAGCAAAATTATATGTAAATGAAGTAATCAGACTTCATGGAGTGCCAATGTCGATTATATCGAATCGAGATCCAAGGTTCACATCGAGATTTGGCCTAGCTTACAACAAGCATTAGGGACAAAGTTGAATATAAGCACAACATTTCATCCTCAGACGGATGGTCAATCTGAAAGGACCATTCAAACTCTTGAAGATCTCCTGAGGTCTTGTGTGCTGGAGTTTGGAGGTAACTGGGAGGATCTCCTACCATTGGTGGAGTTTACTTATAATAATAGCCATCAAGCTACTATTGGTATGGCTCCATATGAAGCATTGTATGGGAGGAAATGTCGTACCCTAATTTGTTGGGATGAAGTAGGAGAAAGGAAGCTTTTAGGACCTGAAATGGTGCAATTGACAACTAATAAGGTGAGGGTGGTCAGAAAGAGGATGAAGGAAGCCCAGGATAGACAGAAAAGTTACGCAGATAATCGAAGAAGGCCTTTGGAATTCCAAGTGGGGGATAAGTTATTTTTGAAGGTGGCGCCTTGGAAAGGCATCATTCGATTTAGAGGCTCCGAGATATATTGGCCCCTTCGAGATTAAGGAAAGAATCACACCAGTTGCCTAACAATTAGAGTTGCCTGCATATTTGGATAAGATTCACAATGTGTTCCATGTGTCATTGCTGCAAAAGGCCAAGATAGACCCCTCATGGGTATTGCCACATGTTCCTATGAAGATTAAAGGGGATCTAACCATGGAAGCTAAGCCTGTCAAGATTTTGGATTGAGATGTGAAGGTGTTGAGGAATAAGAAAGTTCCCTTGGTGAGGGTATTGTGGAGAAGCTCTCAAATAGAAGAAGAAACATGGGAAAGAGAATCCGACATGAAGGCAAAATTTTCGTGTTTATTCTCCGACATAGGTATGCAACTTGAATTTCGAGGACGAAATTTATATTAGGAGGGGAAAATGTAAATGCCGGGAAAATAGTTGCATAAATTGCAAACTAACTAAATGGAAATAAAGCTAAGAAATTCATGCATAGGGTTAAATAAAAAAATGAGAATTCAGAAATTTTTGGGATAGAAATTTTCGGGCGAAATATTTTGAGACATTATAAATTAACCCAGAAATGTTGAGGATTCGATTAAATTTAGAAAAATGAGCTAAACTAAAAGTTCTGAGGTGGAGTTATAAAAAAAAGAAAAAGAGGCATAGTTTGATTATAAGAAGAAAAAAAAAAGATGAGGGGGAAAAAATAATACACTTAAAGGAAATGGGGCCTAAGTACAAATAAGAGAAATTATAGAGTATAAATACTCCTCTCCTCACCAAAAATCTGCAGCAACCCAAAAGGAAAGAAACGAGGGAGTTTTTGTATCAATTCTTGCAAAATCAAGAGAGAAACACCAAAATTTCAAGAACCCATCCAAGATTAAGGGTTTATAGATAGATTAAACACTTGTGGGCAAGGGATTAACAAGAAATTTAAACAAGAAGAGCAAGAGGAGGGTCAGTTGTGATGCGAAACCTAGCGGAATTTAATAGAATTCGCGACCCCAAGATCAATCTAATCCAAGTTTGTTGAGATTTGAATGAGCTTATTACAATGGAAGATTTGCTCCAAGGTAACAAGACTATAAAACAACTCGATCACAATGCCTACATCTGGAGATGAGCAAAAGAAGTATAAATTCACAAAAAAGAACCAAGATTGAGCAACAAAAAGTCGGCTACAATGCTGAAAATATTATCAAAAGTCTACCCTAAAATTATTCCTAAAGAGTATTTATACTCCAAGCTAAAACCCTAGTTTCCCTAATGGGTCTCACATAAGTCCAATTTGAATAATAATCAACCCAAGCTAAAACTAGCCCAAACTAATTAAAATAAACAAAATAAACAAGTTTGAGACCCAAATAAAATGTATCCTCTCAAAATAAATAAAGTTTGATAGCCCAACTTAAAATGGATGGTTCTCTCTCGTATTAATTAATTAGAAGGCGTGCCATATACCGTTGGAAAGGTATGGAAGTCTAGTTTCGATACCAACTAGAATCACATCAAAATTAGATCTGTATCTCCAGTTATGATCAAAAGAGTAATGAAGGGTCAAACTGTCAAAATCTAGTCTTCTTCTCCTAATCCTTGTGTAATGGTCTTGGTTTCACCAACAAGCCCCTCTTGAACATGAATCAGATTTATCAAGGCTCGCTCTTTATTATTACAAATCCTCATGAAGTCTACCTTAGCCCATGTCTCTTGAATAAGTCCATTGAAAGCTTCTTTGAACTTCTTAGCCCTAAGCCTAGTAACTGGACCAACTAGAACCTCCAATGGATCCTTTGATGGTTGGATCACATCATCCCCTCTCTCCTCAAAAGGATTCAACCTCGAATCATCACCTACATAAAACAAAGAAAGATCAGAAACATTGAATGTAGCACTAACACCATATTCACCTGGTAGATCCACTTTGTAGGCATTATCATTAATCCTTTCTATGATCTGATAAGGACCATCTCCTCGAGGTATCAACTTTGATCTTTTTTGTTCAGGAAACCTTTCCTTCCTCATATACACCCAAACTCAATCATCTGGTTCAAATCTCACCAAGTTTCATCCCTTATTGGTTTTGTTTGCATATTGTTCATTCTTCTTTTCTATTTGTTGCTGAATCTTTGCATGAAGATCTTTCACCACCTGTGCTTTTTGATTACCATCAAGACTAACCCTTTCATCAACAAGTAAAGGAATCAAATCTAATGGTGTCAAAGGGTTAAAACCATACACAATCTCAAATGGTGAATAATCAGTAGTAGAATGCACACTATGATTATATGCAAATTCAATGAATGGAAAAAAATCTTCCCAATTTGATTAGGCATCTAGTATGGAAGATGTTCTCCCTTTATGGCTCCACATCATCCTCCTTAGTCTGAATACTAAGCGACCTTCTAATCACCGAAACTGTATCACCAACAGCATACTCTAAATCACTAGCATCCTCAAGTGGTGGCATGTCATCACAATCAGACTCCTCACTAGTGGACATAATCTCTCCATCATCCCTTAGAATTATAACTCGCTAATTTGCACACTCTGATGCATAGTGTCCCAATCCCCGACACTTGAAACACTTTATATCACGATTACACTTTGGTTGGACTTTTCCTTTAAGTTTTTGTTCATTGGCTGCAACCTGCTTCTTCATGGAGGTAGTATCGGCATTTTTATAAGCCATCAATGGTTTTGTTGGTGCACTAGGCTCTCTTTTATAATTCATTCTCCAACCCGAAGAAGACCCTGTACAAGCTCCAGATCGTGTATTATCCTTCCTTTTCAACTATCCTTCAACCCTAATGGCTAAGTGTGCTAACTCCTCCAAATCAACATATGATTGTAACTCCACAACATTAGCTATGTCTCTATTCAAGCCATTCAAAAACCTAGACATAGTCACTTCCTCATCTTCATTAACGTTAGCCCTAATCATAGCCATCTCTAATTCTTCATGATACTTCTCCATACTCTTATTACCTTGTGTAATCATTTGTAAATGATTAAACAACTCCCGATAATAGTGTTTAGGAACATACCTCTTCTTTATTATTGTCTTCAACTCCTCCCATGTGCTAACTAGTCTTTCTCTATTCCTTCTTTTTTCTACCACCAATCTCTCCCACCAAACCATGACATAGTCAATAAACTCCACTACAACTAACTTAACCTTCTTCTCTTCTGATTACCTATGAATGTCAAAAATCATCTCTACCTTTCTCTCCCACTCTAAGTAAGCTTTAGGGTCAGTTTTCCATTAAATATTAGGTTTTTCAACTTAATACTACCCAAATTTTGATCTACATCACCCAAATCATCAAAATTCCTCTTATGCCCAGAATCCCTATATGGCCGAATTCTACCCCTCCTTGGCCGAGCCTCATACAAGTCATTCCTATGTGTACGAAACTCACTACCACGATTAAAATAATCTTCGGCTCCTTCTGTAGAGTTTCCATAGCTTCTCTACCCTTTTTCCCAAGCCCACTTTCAACCTTAGTCTCCACTTTTTCAAACCTATCTTCAAACCTACTCATCATCTCTCCAGACATGAACTCTATCTATTTTTGAATTTTAGATAGCCCATCCTCTGGAACTCCTCTCTTTTTCGGTGACACACTGCTAGAAGACATTATCTCTTTTTTTAATACCTGCATGAAATTCTTAGCAATAAAAAAATAATAATACCTCGCACACTCGTGTTTCACACAAAAATATAGGCTTTCCCCTCTAATATGCTCACCACGTCTTTCTTTTTTTTCTTTTTTTTCACTCAAAATTGCCTTTTTTTAGTTCTTAAGATCACTTACCAACAATTTCAGAAAAACAACCAACTACACAGTGAATTTATAAATGCAATATAGACTTAAGAAGCAAAGAATTATGAAACTAACAAAACAAAACTCGATGATAAATTCATGAATAGCAATGCAAATTTGTATGAATAATATGACGATTTGAAGACACGAAATAAAAAGAATCAGAAAAGAGCTAAACAATTATGAATTATCAAGAATTAAAAGAAATTTCCAAAAAATCAAGAAATCAATAAACTACCCAAATTTTCAAGAAACACAATCAAGACTACTAAAAGTTTCACGAATGAAGACTATCCAATTGCCTAATGATCAAGGTTTCTTCAAGCATGTATTCGGCTAAAACTCAAACAAAGTGATTTTTTATATTTTTTTGTGCGGTAGCAATCAAGATTTCAAGATCAAGCCTCCCTTATATATATATATATATATATATATATATATATATTGGCAAGAACAAAACAAATCAAGAACTTAGGTGTGTATGCTGATTTTGATTAAGGAAGCATCAAAAGAACACTAACTTATGATTAAGTGTTCAACAAAGCAATAAGAAGTAAGATCCCTAATTTTTTTTTATATATATAGGTGGCCGAATCTATCAAGAATCAAACAAGAAACAACAAAGACTCAAATTGAAGGATATATCCTGTGATTAAATCAACTCTGATACCAACTGATACGAACCCTAGCGGAATTTAATGGAATTCGCGACCCCAAGATCAATCTAATTCAAGTTTGTTGAGATTTGAATGAGCTTATCACAATGGAAGACTTGTTCCAAGGCAACAAGATTATAAACCTACTCGATCACAACGCCTACACCTAGAGACGAGCAAAAGAAGTATAAATTCACAACAAATAATGGTTAATTCTTTGAAGAGTTCAAAGTTCAATCAAGAATCAAGATTGAGCAACCAAAAGTCACCTACAATGCTGAAAATATCATCAAAAGTCTGCCCTAAAATTATTTATAAAGAGTATTTATACTCCAAGCCAAAACCCTAATTTTCCTAATGGGCCTCACATAAGCCCAATTTAAATAATAATCAACCCAAGCTAAAACTAGCCCAAACTAATTAAAATAAACAAAATAAAAAAGTAAAAGACCAAAATAAAATGTCTCCTCTCAAAATAAATAAAGTTTGATAGCCCAACTAATTAAATAAGACAAGTTTGTTGTTTCCGCATTCTATCTGGCAGCAGCAAAAGCCAACTTAAAACGGGTGGTTCTCTCTCGTATTAATGAATTAGAAAGCGTTCCATATACCATTGGAAAGGCATGGAAGTCTAGTTCCAGCCCAACTGGAATCACATCAAAATTCGGTATGTATCTCCAGTTATGACCAAAAGAGTAACAAAAGGTCAAACTGTCTGAGTCTAGTCTTCTTCTCCCAATCCTTGTGTAATGGTTTTGGTTCCACCAACAAGCCCCTCTTGAACATGAATCAGATTAATCAAGGCTTGATTTTTATTATTACAAATCCTCTTGAAGTCCACCTTAGCCCATGTCTCTTGAAGAAGTCCATTGAAAGCTTCTTTGAACTTCTTAGCCTTAAGCCTAATAACTGGACCAACTAGAACCTCCAACGGATCCTTTGATGGTTGGATCGCATTAGGGGTCCTAATATACAGTAAACATATGCTTGTCCATGCCCCATATCACACTTCTCAGATTTCCTTTGTCAGCAATAATTTCATCACTTGGCAATTCACACAACATCCTTTCACCTTGAATACTGTTCAAAATATCGACATCATTACGCAAAATTCCCTCCTTTCCCATAATATCCAACATTCGGTAATTCACATATCACATCAATAACATATTAAATCATGGAATTTAATTAGAAAGTATAGGTGCGGATCACCTACCTGCAATAGAAGCTCTACTTGTGCTCCCCTGCTGCTGCTGTTGCACCACACTGGTGGTCCCTCTTGCAATCACAGGCTCATCTCATAAATTTTTCTCATTCAAGGATATATTTATAATAATCATATCAATAGCTAATAGGTTTTTCTTTCAATCATTTCTTTCTTTATATTTAACATTTTTCTCATTACACCATTAATGTTGTCATTCGTTATGCAACCATAGTTATCATTCCTTTCTTTATATTTGAACTATTACTATTTAAATTTTAAACAGTTACTGTCTAGACCTTGGACTGTCCAACCGTTACTGTCTAGACATTGAACTGTTACTGTCTAGACATTGGATTGTTACTGTCCAACCGTTACTGTCTGAACTCTACTTAGATTTTTAACTATATCCAGAATTCTAGAACTTCGTTTCAAGCAAGATTGGTCTCGTTGGAAAGCTAAGACATGAGGCTACAAGTTCTCTAAAGGAAGGAGAACCCAGTTCTGCCTCCAAGATAGTCAAAATTGCTCATCAACTAATCAGTCCTATTGCCTTACAGAGTCAGTCACGATTCAGTCTCGGTTGGTGACCCATAACTGGAGTTCTACAGCTCTAAATTAAGCAAGACCAATTTTCTTGGTTAGCTAACATCCAAAACTACAATTTCTATTAAGAAACCTGATCCTAGTTCCCTCATCCTCCTACCCGAAATATCACCAAAAAGTCAGGAGACAAGCCTGTCCAGATTCGTCACTCCCTTCCTTTCACACATAACATTCACAAACTACATTTTCTAAGTAAATTATCATGGTTTCACACCATCAAATCACATACCACACATGAATTAACTTAATTTTAACAACTGATATGTTTTCCCTAATTCAAGTCTAAGAACCCTAATCTATAATTCAACATCAAAGCATCCATTCATAATCAAATTTGAAATGAATTATAAGATCATGTTTAGAACACCTCACCCGGTAAGAATTAAGGTTTCGATCTTCAACCAGTTGAAGATTTTCGATTCCCTCTTTCTTTTTTTCTAATGACCGCCTGATGCGATCCAACCATCAAAGGATCCATTGGAGGTTCCAGTTGATCTAGTTACTAGGCTTAGGGCTAAAAAGTTCAAAGAAGCTTTTAATGGACTTCTTCAAGAGACATGGGCTAAGGTGGACTTCAAGAGGATTTGTAATAATAAAAAGCAAGCCTTGATTAATCTGATTCATGTTCAAGAGGGGCTTGTTGGTGGAACCAAGACCATTACACAAGGATTGGGAGAAGAAGACTAGACTCAGACAGTTTGACCTTTGTTACTCTTTTGGTCATAACTGGAGATACATATCGAATTTTGATGTGATTCCAGTTGGGCTGGAACTAGACTTCCATGCCTTTCCAATGGTATATGGAACGCTTTCTAATTCATTAATACGAGAGAGAACCACCCGTTTTAAGTTGGCTTTTGCTGCTGCCAAACAAAATACGGAAACAACGAAGTTGTCTTATTTAATTAGTTGGGCTATCAAACTTTATTTATTTTGAGAGGAGCCATTTTATTTTGGTCTTAGACTTGTTTATTTTGTTTATTTTAATTAGTTTGGGCTAGTTTTAGCTTGGGTTGATTATTATTTAAATTGGGCTTATGTGAGACTGTTGCGATGTCGCGGTCGCACAAATTAATTACCCTAGCTTCAAACACAACACACAAGATAGTATAGAGCAAGCAAGGGGTCGATCCCACGAGGAAGATTCAAGTTAGATTTTTATGCTAGATGATATGTAATTTGGGGGGGGTTTGGAAGTTATGTAGCCTAAAGCAAAAGAAAACAGAAAACTATCAAACGAAATTTAATAAAATCAGAAAATTATCAAGAGAACAAACCTTGGTCACAAGCACACATCCACCTACAGAAATCAGAACTGATCATGGAAACGAAACATCAATTTATATTCTGAATATTTATCTCTTCTTAACATTTACGCTGTTAAGAAGAGATAAATATTTACGCTGGGACTGTCCATTGAATGCTCCATCAACTGCATTAGCTTGTTCAATGTAATCTTCTTGCATTGTTGGGCACATATCTGAAGCATGTCCTTGTAAGGAGCATATGCTACAAACTTTCACCTGCTGTACATTGCCACAAGCCAAAGAACGCACAAGAGAAGTAAGATCATTAACTTTATTCTCAAGGTTAGAAATACTTACCTCATTTACTCGTTTATTTGCGAAGTCTCCATGAGTGCCAAACTGTTTCGAGTTGGCTGCCATGTTTGAGATCAATTGGCGTGCAGCCTCGGGTGTCTTATCTACCAATGCCCCTCCACTTGCAGCATCAATGATACTACGGTCAGTAGGCATCAATCCTTCATAGAAATATTGAATGAGCAGCTGATCGGGTATTTGATGATGAGGGCATTGAATGCACAGTTGCTCAAATCTTTCCCAATACTCGGAAAGTGTCTCTCCATGAGATTGTCGAATCCCACATATTTCTTTCCTTATGTTGGCAACTCGAGATGCTGGGAAATATTTTTCAAGGAAAATCTTCTTCATGGCATTCCAAGTTCCAATGGAACTTGGGAGAATAGAGAAAAACCATGCCTTTGCTGCCCCTTTTAAAGAGAAAGGGAAAGCTTTCAACTTAACCTGTTCTTCGTCAACTCCATTCGGTTTCATGCCAACGCAAACCATATGGAATTCCTTGAGATGAGTATGAGGATCTTCTCCTGCAAGACCATTGAAAGTTGGTAGCAAATGTATAAAACCAGATTTGAGCTCAAAGTTTACATTATTGTCAATGTTAATGCACAATGGTTGATTTTCCACGTTAGGAGCAGCAAGCTCTTTGAGTGTTTGTTGTCGTGCAATAGCCATGGTGTTGAGGCGAGCTTCCTTTCTTAATCTGTGTAAAGTACTTTCTATTTCAAGATCAACCTGCACTTGAATTTGATTAGTAGAACGGGTCACAGGCATAAATTGCTAAGAAAACTCAAAAGAAAGTAACCACACAAGAGATCGAAAACAATGCAAATTGTACGAAAATCCTACGGTAGAAACCTAAAACTGCCTAAAAACACTAGAAAACAGCGGAATTTGGCCTCAATAGGGTGGGGCTAGTGATGTATCACTAGTCCTGTTCAGAACGTCGTTTTCCTTTAGGAAAAAAAAGCCCGATACCTAATTCCACCAAAAACTCTGTTTTGAACAGTACCGCTACCGCAAGTGAACAGTACCGTCGCAAGCAAAAATTCTGTTTCTCTTTTTTTTTTTTTTTTGAATCACAGAAAATAAAAATAACAGTACAAGCACAAAAATCAACTAAAATTACCTCCCCGGCAACGGCGCCAAAATTTGTTGCGATGTCGCGGTCGCACAAATTAATTACCCTAGCTTCAAACACAACACACAAGATAGTATAGAGCAAGCAAGGGGTCGATCCCATGAGGAAGATTCAAGTTAGATTTTATGCTAGATGATATGTAATTTGGGGGGGGGGGGGTTTGGAAGTTATGTAGGCTAAAGCAAAAGAAAACAGAAAACTATCAAACGAAATTTAATAAAATCAAAAATGTAAACACCCAAAGGAAAATATATATATATATTTAGAGAGAGAGAGAGGGATGATGATGAATGCAGTTTTCGCTGCTGATGCAGAAATCGGCAGCGACGCAGTTCCGCTGCCGATTCTGGATCGGCAGCGACCTAGTTTCCGCTGCCGATGCAGAAATCGGCAGCGATGCAGTTTTCGCTGCCGATTCTGGACTGGGCAGCGATGCAGTTTTCGCTGCCGATTCTGGACTTGGCAGCGACGCAGTTTTCGCTGCCGATGCAGAAATCGACAGCGATGCAGTTTTCGCTGCCGATTTCTCAATGAACAGTGACGCAGAGCTGGGAGGGAGGGGTAAAACTGGTTTTAGATAAACCAAACAAGGATAAGGACACACCTAAACCAACCCCCAAACAACCCATTTCATTGGATGGGTAGTATAAATACAAAGAGAGGAGAGAGAATGACCCATCTTCTTCCAAATCCAGCAGCTGCATGCCGTTCTTCCCTTCCCCTTTCACAACAGAAACGTAAATCAGACCAGTAGAGATTATGAGACCTTGAGAGAGGAGTGGGCAGCTGCATAGAGGAGAGGAAAAAGAGAGCTGGAAAAACGTGAGAGGAAAAAGAGAGGCTGGAAAAAACGTGAGAGGAAAAAGAAGGAGGAGAACCAGCAGCTGAATAGTGTCAAACCTTCCTCAAACTTAGTTAAATTCAGAAGGTATGGGTCATGAAACTCTCTTCCTCTCCCCCGTAAGATCAAAAAACGAAAATGAAGAAGAAAAACCCTAAGAAAAGAATTGATCTAAGACCTAAGCCAGCTGTGAAGGAAGCTGAAATTAACCAAGAGAACAAGCAAATAAAAGTGAAATAAAGTCAATTTCAGAACATCTAACAAAACATGGTAGAGGGCCGGCTTTAACTAGGGGGAATTAATGTGTTCTGCTGTGATATTGTTGCTGGAATTAATGTGTTTTTCTGCTGTGATATTGTTGCTGGAATTAATGTGTTCTGCTGTGATGATTGTTGCTGGAATTAATGTGTTCTGCTGTGATGATTGTTGCTGGAATTAATGTGATATTGTTGCTGGAAATAATGTGTTCTGCTGTGATATTGTTGCTGGAATTAATGTGTTCTGCTTGTGATGATTGTTGCTGGAATTAATGTGATATTGTTGCTGGAAATTAATGTGTTCTGCTGTGATATTGTTGCTGGAATTAATGTGTTCTGCTGTGATGATTGTTGCTGGAATTAATGTGATATTGTTGCTGGAAATTAATGTGTTCTGCTGTGATGATTGTTGCTGGAATTAATGTGATATTGTTGCTGGAAATTAATGTGTTTGCTGTGATATTGTTGCTGGAATTAATGTGTTCTGCTGTGATGATTGTTGCTGGAATTAATGTGTTCTGCTGTGATGATTGTTGCTGGAATTAATGTGTTGTTGTTGCTGGAATTAATGTGTTCTGCAGTGATGATTGTGCTGAAATTGATGCTCCCGATTTGTGTGTTGCGCAGCGAAATTCTGTTTCGCTGCCGCAACTGAACCTGCTGCAGCGAATTAATATTCGCTGACGATTTGTGTGTTGCGCAGCGAAATTCTGTTTCGCTGCCGCAACTGAACCTCCTGCAGCGATTTGATATTCGCTGCCGATTTGTGTGTTGCGCAGCGAAATTCTGTTTGCTGCCGCAACTGAACCTGCTGCAGCGAATTAATATTCGCTGCCGATTTGTGTGTTGCGCAGCGAAATTCCGTTTCGCTGCCGCAACTGAACCTCCAGCAGCGATTTGATATTCACTGCCGATTTATGTGTTGCACAGCAAAATTCTGTTTCGCTGACGCAACTGAACCTCCTGCAGCGAAGTGATATTAGCTGCCGAGTTGTGCGTTGTGCAGCGAAACTGTGGCGCCAACAGCGGTGCAGTTCTCGCTGCCGAACTGGCAGCCCGCAGCGAACCAGTTCTCGCTGCCGAATTGGGCAGCCCGCAGCGAACCGGTTCTCGCTGCCGATTCCTACAATAAGCCTCCTAGGCAGGAATGACTTAAATGCTAATAACAATTTCATGATATGATGGTGTAAAATAGGGAACACTTTAATGTGAACATGTGAACTATTGAAATAAGTGTGATGATGAATGTGATTCAAAAATAAAATACATACAACTGTGCTGATTTGTGACCATTGATGTCTCAGGTGGTGCAGTCGGGATTGGACCATCATCAAGACAGGAACGATCCACAGGTGGAACAGGTAGGTGACTTGCACCTTTCTTTTTCATACGTTGAATCTTGGAATATTTTAACTTGAGTACTACCATATTGTTAGAACCGATATTAAATTGTCGAACGCTTAATTGTTGACAAAAAAAAAGATGATTAGCTTCGGCTAATGGCATCCAAACGGATGGCCGGGACAAAAGAGTGATTAGCTTCGGCTAATGGCATCCAAACGGATGGCCGGGACAAAAGAGTGATTAGCTTCGGCTAATGGCATCCAAACGGATGGCCGGGACAAAAAGTGATTAGCTTCGGCTAATGGCATCCGAAGGGATGGCCGGGACAAAAGAGTGATTAGCTTCGGCTAATGGCATCCAAACGGATGGCCGGGACAAAAGAGTGATTAGCTTCGGCTAATGGCATCCAAAGGGATGGCCGGGACAAAGAATGATTAGCTTTGGCTAATGGCGCCCGAATGGATGGCCGGGTTAAAAAGGGATGATTTCGCTGCCGATTGTGGATCGGCAGCGACGCAGTTCCGCTGCCGATTCTGGATCGGCAGCGACGCAGTTCGCTGCCGATTCTGGATCGGCAGCGACGCAGTATTCGCTGCCGATACAGAAATCGGCAGCGACCTAGTTTCCGCTGCCGATACAAAAACCGGCAGCGACGTAGTTTCCGCTGCCGATTTTGGATCGGCAGCGATGCAGTCTTCGCTGCCGATACAGAAATCGGCAGCGACCCAGTTTCGCTGCCGATTCCTTGATCGGCAGCGATGTAGTTTCGGCTGCCGATTTTAGGATTGGCAGTGACGCAGCTATCGCTATGGAATCCGGATGGATAGCCGGGACAAATAAACGACTAGTTTCGGCGAATGGCATTTGAAAACTTGTGTATCTATATGTACTACCTATTTGTTACATCAAATACATGATGAAATTATAAATGTTAATGCTTATGTAATTGCTAGGCCGTTAGTTACCATTATTATTATTATTAAGTATTTGTTTTCCCTTAAATGTTTTGTACTGCTGCAGGGACGTCACACCAACAAGATGTCTAGGATACCCGATACATGGGAACCTACTTTTGCAAAGAATTAAGTAGATGCATTCTAACTCACAATGTACTTTGTAGGGATCAATGTACTGAATGTATAACTTTTATTAGATCCTTTTTGTTTAAAGTTTGTAATGGCTATTAGTAGTGTAAGGATGCAAACTCATGTCCATGTATATATATTTTTAATATGAATTTCAAATCATGCAACATTAATATTATGTGTTTGTGTAAGATTCGCTTTTGAATGAACTGTTGATTGTATGGGTTGTATTTTGATGATGTAAGGATGCAAGTTCTTTGATTACCGGCACCAGGTGTATTAAATATATATATAAAAAAAAAAATTTACTATTGTTGGGCTTAGAAAGCCGGGTCGTTACAGTTGGTATCAGAGCCCTTGGTATGGATCCTGAGGATCATTAATAAATGTGTTGTTGCGATGAATTTCAGGATGGTACGCACCCGACAAGGGACACAAACTGAGCCGCCCTCCTTAGAAAGGAGGGGCATGAACCGAGGTGCCCAAGGTTGGCAAGACGAAGATCTAGATGATACGGCGTCTCATGCTCCGATAATACCGCCCGAAACCTTGCAGGGGGAAGATACGATGGCAGGAGAAGGCCCGAGGCCTCATCAGACAGAGGGAACACCCTCAGTCGCAACGGAGCAGCGAGAAAGACCAGAAACACAGCCATCTACTGTTCCAACTGGTGTGCCCCCACAATATGTAGATGCAGGACTCCTTGTACAAATAGTTAAAGCAGTGATGGAAGGCATGGCTAATTCAGCAGCACAAACAACCCCTACCACGCAGAATCCACCAGCAGCCCCTACGACCGGCATGACCATGGATAATGTGGTACCACTGGTGCGACTAGTAAAGAGTATGAGGGAAATGGGCTGTGAACCGTATATGGGGGAACAAGATGCAGAGATAGCTGGAAGATGGATCAGGAAGGTAGAAAAGACAATGATTCAAATAAGCATACCCGAGGGTTTGAGGGTAAATTGTGCATCCCAGTTACTATCTGATAGGGCCATGACATGGTGGGAAACAGTTCAGCTGAGGCGTGCGACTGAGACCCTAACTTGGAGTGATTTCAAGACAGAGTTTGAGAATCAGTTTTATTCCAAGTATCATCGCAAGGTGAAAGAACAAGAGTTCTTGGCATTAAGACAGGGTGATATGTCAGTATTGGAGTACGAAAGGAGATTCCATGACCTCTCATTGTTCGCCCCACATTATGTGCCGACAGAGGAACATATGATTGAAAAGTTGAGAGATGGTTTACGACAGGATTTGAGACAAGGATTGATCGCCTTGCGATTTAAATCGGTAAGGGAGTTGATTGAGGCTGCACAAGCTCTGGAGGCATGTATTGGAGAAAGCCAAGGGGGGTATCAGAGTATAAGCAAAAAGAGAGATGGGGACTATTTCAGCGGCAGACCACCGCACCCGAAGAAAGGAAAAAGTGGAGTGTTTGAGCAGCACGGAAAGAAGGGGAGTTTGATATTACCGCCTCACCAACAGTCAAGTGGGAGAATGATGGCGGGACAGTCTCACTCGAGGGCAAACTCTTCAACTGGGACCGGTGACCGCAGGGGAGTTGACTATCCTTTTTGTGAAAAATGTAGACAAAAACACCCTGGGGACTGCTCAGTTTCCCCTGGGCGATGCTTTGTGTGCAGAGGAGAGGGTCATAGGTGGAGGAACTGCCAGTATCTTAGCCAAGGGTGTCATTACTGTGGTGGGAAAGGTCATTACAAGAGGGACTGCCCCAAAAGAAACACCGGACAAGTACAGAGCTATAGACAGCCCAGTCAGAGCCACCAGCAGTCAGTCACCGTTAATAGGCCAGTGAGATCTTCGCAATCAGGGGCAAACTCCAGTCGAGGGAGGCCGAGGGCACAAAATGATCGGACCCCAGGGAGGGTCTTCCACCTGACACAGGAGGAGGCCAGGGCTGCATCGGATGTGGTGGCAGGTACACTACTGTTGAATGATTTTAATATGCATGTATTGTTTGATCCGGGTGCCACCCACTCGTTCATTGCTAAGAGAAGTATCACTAAATTGAGAAAGGAAGTAGAAATAGTAGAGAAGGGGTTTGTAATTGGAACTCCAATGGGAAACATGGTTGAAACAAATATTGTATATGTGGATGTGGGGGTTAGTTTATCCGGGTATGAAACAGAAGTAGACTTGATTCCCTTAGAGCTGCATGATTTTGACATAATACTAGGCATGGATTGGTTGAGTAAATACAAGGCACTAATAGATTGTTATGCTAAAACTGTTACTTTCCAAACACCTAAGGGCGAGAAAATGACTTTTGAAGGAGAGAGATTTCCCAAACTGAATGCTCTAATATCGGTGGTAACAGCCCAAAAACTGTTAAGAAAGGGATGTATGGGATACCTCGCATACATCTTAAACTCTGATGATGAAGGTCCACGATTGAAGGATATTCCTGTGGTGAAGGATTTCCCAGATGTGTTTCCAGAAGAACTACCAGGACTACCCCCGGAGCGAGAGGTAGAGGTGTCTATAGACACTTTTCCTGGAGTCCCACCCATAGCCCAACAACCGTATCGGATGGCTCCAGCAGAACTGAACGAGTTAAAGACTCAATTACAGGAATTATTAGACAAGGGGTTCATACGGCCCAGTAATTCTCCTTGGGGAGCACCGGTCCTATTTGTAAGAAAGAAAGATGGAACCCATAGGCTTTGTATTGACTATCGACAGTTGAACAAAATAACAATGAAAAACAAGTATCCGTTACCTCGGATAGATGATTTGTTCGACCAATTAAAGGGAGCGAGGGCATTCTCGAAGATAGATCTGAGATCAGGGTACTACCAGATGAAGATTAAAGAAGCGGATGTAGCAAAAACCGCATTTAGAACTCGTTACGGACACTATGAATTTTTGGTGTTACCATTCGGGTTGACGAACGCCCCAGCCCTCTTCATGGATTTGATGAATCGGGTTTTCCAACCATACCTGGATAAGTTTGTGGTGGTATTCATTGATGATATACTGGTGTACTCGAATTCTTTCAAGGAACACGAAGAACACTTGAGACAAACCTTACAAACCTTGAGAGATCACCAGTTATATGCAAAATTGAGTAAATGTGAATTTTGGCTGAAAAGGGTGACGTTTTTGGGACATGTCATTTCAGCCGAAGGCGTTTTTGTCGACCCTCAAAAAGTCGAAGCAGTCTTGAAATGGGAAAGACCGACTTCAGTCACTGAAATACGTAGTTTCCTGGGACTTGCAGGATACTATCGGAGATTTATCGAAGGTTTTTCCCTGATTGCAACCCCTTTGACCCAGCTAACTAGGAAGGATAAGAAGTGGGTGTGGTCGGAAGAATGTGAGGCTAGCTTCCAAGAATTGAAGAGGAGGCTCACCACTGCTCCAGTCTTAACTCTCCCCTCAGGGACTGAGGGTTTTGTGGTATATAGTGATGCCTCGGGGAAGGGATTGGGGTGTGTTCTGATGCAACATGGGAAGGTGATCGCCTATGCATCAAGGCAACTAAAGACTCATGAGGTGAACTACCCGGTGCACGACCTGGAGTTGGCAGCTGTAGTATTTGCCTTGAGGATATGGAGACACTATTTGTATGGGTCTCGAACCCAAATTTTTACTGATCATAAGAGCCTGAAGTATCTGATGTCGCAAAAGGAGTTGAACATGCGGCAAAGAAGGTGGATAGAACTCATTAAGGATTATGATTGCACCATAGAATACCACCCGGGGAAAGCAAATGTGGTGGCAGATGCCCTCAGTCGCAAAAATAAAGCCTCCTTGGGGAGCTTAACAGTGGGAAAGGAGCGGCAATTGGCAGAATTAAAAGAGTTGGGTGCAGATTTGGGAATTGATGCAAGAGGTGGGTTGGTAGCCCAATTATTGGTGCGACCAACGTATCGAGAACAGATACTACATGCCCAATTCCATGACAAGGTGGGATCCAAGATTAGGAAGAATGTGGAGGCTGGGGTAGAAATGAAATTCCGAGTAGCGGAGGATGGATCCTTGATGATGGGACAACGGTTGTACGTGCCTGATGACGAAACAGTCAAACGTATGGTTCTGCAAGAAGCACATGAGTCCAAATTCTCCATACATCCTGGCAGCACTAAGATGTACCGAGACCTGAAACACCTCTATTGGTGGCCTAATATGAAAAGGGAAATAGCTGAGTATGTGTCAAAGTGTGGGATATGTCAACAAGTCAAGGTTGAACACCAAAGGCCTGCGGGACCATTACAGCCATTACAAATTCCAGAATGGAAGTGGGAGATGATCACCATGGATTTCGTGTCAGGATTTCCCAAGGGGAGAAAAGGAAATGATGCGATATGGGTCATTGTGGATCGGTTGACGAAATCCGCACTATTCTTGCCTGTAAAGATGACCGACTCGGTGGACAAGCTTGCCAAGATCTACATAAATGAGGTGGTGCGACTTCATGGGATTCCGGTGTCCATTGTATCGGATCGAGATCCTAGGTTCACCTCTCGACTTTGGCCGAGCATACAACATGCCTTGGGGACAAGATTGGACATGAGCACTGCGTTTCACCCTCAAACGGATGGCCAATCGGAAAGAGTCATTCAAGTCTTGGAAGACCTATTACGGGCATGTGTGCTAGCATTTGGAGGAAACTGGGAGGAACACATGGCATTGGTGGAGTTCACTTATAACAATAGTCACCAAGCCACAATAGGGATGGCCCCATATGAAGCCTTGTATGGTAGGAGGTGTAGAACTCCTTTATGTTGGGAAGAAATTGGGGACCGGAAGTTATATGGCGCAGAGTTAGTTCAAGTCACCACGGAGAAAGTGAGGATTATCAGGGATCGCATCAAAGCCGCACAGGATAGACAGAAGAAGTATGCCGATGTGAGGAGAAGACCTCTCGAGTTCAGTACGGGGGACCAGGTGTTCCTGAAAGTAGCCCCATGGAAGAACTTGTTACGATTTGGATTGAAAGGGAAGTTAACTCCCCGATTCATTGGACCCTTCAAAATCTTACAACGAGTTGGACCAGTAGCCTACAAGGTGGAATTGCCCCCACAGTTAGCCAGGGTCCATGATGTGTTCCATGTCTCCTTGTTAAGGAAGGCTAACGTAGACCCCGCCCAAGTTCTACCCCAGGTCCCAGTAGAGGTCAAGGAAGACTTAACATTGGAATTGAGGCCCATACGGATACTAGATCAAGAAGTGAAGGAGTTGCGGAGCAAAAAGATCCCCATCGTTAGAATCTTATGGCGAAATGCTCAAGTAGAAGAGGAAACTTGGGAGAGGGAGGCTGAGATGAGAAAGAAGTACCCCACTTTATTTGATCTACCAGGTATGGAGTGTGAAAACTTCTTAAATTTCGAGGACGAAATTCATATTTAGGAGGGGAGAATGTAAACACCCAAAGGAAAATATATATATATTTAGAGAGAGAGAGAGGGATGATGATGAATGCAGTTTTCGCTGCTGATGCAGAAATCGGCAGCGACGCAGTTCCGCTGCCGATTCTGGATCGGCAGCGACCTAGTTTCCGCTGCCGATGCAGAAATCGGCAGGATGCAGTTTTCGCTGCCGATTCTGGACTGGGCAGCGATGCAGTTTTCGCTGCCGATTCTGGACTGGGCAGCGATGCAGTTTTCGCTGCCGATTCTGGACTTGGCAGCGACGCAGTTTTCGCTGCCGATGCAGAAATCGACAGCGATGCAGTTTTCGCTGCCGATTCTGGACTTGGCAGCGACGCAGTTTTCGCTGCCGATGCAGAAATCGACAGCGATGCAGTTTTCGCTGCCGATTTCTCAATGAACAGTGACGCAGAGCTGGGAGGGAGGGGTAAAACTGGTTTTAGATAAACCAAACAAGGATAAGGACACACCTAAACCAACCCCCAAACAACCCATTTCATTGGATGGGTAGTATAAATACAAAGAGAGGAGAGAGAATGACCCATCTTCTTCCAAATCCAGCAGCTGCATGCCGTTCTTCCCTTCCCCTTTCACAACAGAAACGTAAATCAGACCAGTAGAGATTATGAGACCTTGAGAGAGGAGTGGGCAGCTGCATAGAGGAGAGGAAAAAGAGAGCTGGAAAACGTGAGAGGAAAAGAGAGCTGGAAAAAACGTGAGAGGAAAAAGAAGGAGGAGAACCAGCAGCTGAATAGTGTCAAACCTTCCTCAAACTTAGTTAAATTCAGAAGGTATGGGTCATGAAACTCTCTTCCTCTCCCCCGTAAGATCAAAAACGAAAATGAAGAAGAAAAACCCTAAGAAAAGAATTGATCTAAGACCTAAGCCAGCTGTGAAGGAAGCTGAAATTAACCAAGAGAACAAGCAAATAAAAGTGAAATAAAGTCAATTTCAGAACATCTAACAAAACATGGTAGAGGGCCGGCTTTAACTAGGGGGAATTAATGTGTTCTGCTGTGATATTGTTGCTGGAATTAATGTGTTTCTGCTGTGATATTGTTGCTGGAATTAATGTGTTCTGCTATGATGATTGTTGCTGGAATTAATGTGTTCTGTGTGTGATGTTTTGCTGGAATTAATGTGATATTGTTGCTGGAAATTAATGTGTTCTGCTGTGATATTGTTGCTGGAATTAATGTGTTCTGCTGTGATGATTGTTGCTGGAATTAATGTGATGATTGTTGCTGGAATTAATGTGTTCTGTGTGATATTGTTGCTGGAATTAATGTGTTCTGCTGTGATGATTGTTGCTGGAATTAATGTGAATTGTTGCTGGAAATTAATGTGTTCTGCTGTGATGATTGTTGCTGGAATTAATGTGATATTGTTGCTGGAAATTAATGTGTTCTGCTGTGATATTGTTGCTGGAATTAATGTGTTCTGCTGTGATGATTATTGCTGGAATTAATGTGTTGTTGTTGCTGGAATTAATGTGTTCTGCAGTGATGATTGTGCTGAAATTGATGCTCCCGATTTGTGTGTTGCGCAGCGAAATTCTGTTTCGCTGCCGCAACTGAACCTGCTGCAGCGAATTAATATTCGCTGCCGATTTGTGTTGCGCAGCGAAATTCTGTTTCGCTGACGCAACTGAACCTGCTGCAGCGAATTAATATTCGCTGCCGATTTGTGTGTTGCGCAGCGAAATTCCGTTTCGCTGCCGCAACTGAACCTCCAGCAGCGATTTGATATTCACTGCCGATTTGTGTGTTGCGCAGCGAAATTCTGTTTCGCTGACGCAACTGAACCTGCTGCAGCGAATTAATATTCGCTGCCGATTTGTGTGTTGCGCAGCGAAATTCCGTTTCGCTGCCGCAACTGAACCTCCAGCAGCGATTTGATATTCACTGCCGATTTGTGTGTTGCGCAGCGAAATTCTGTTTCGCTGACGCAACTGAACCTGCTGCAGCGAATTAATATTCGCTGCCGATTTGTGTGTTGCGCAGCGAAATTCCGTTTCGCTGCCGCAACTGAACCTCCAGCAGCGATTTGATATTCACTGCCGATTTATGTGTTGCACAGCAAAATTCTGTTTCGCTGACGCAACTGAACCTCCTGCAGCGAAGTGATATTAGCTGCCGAGTTGTGCGTTGTGCAGCGAAACTGTGGCGCCAACAGCGGTGCAGTTCTCGCTGCCGAACTGGCAGCCCGCAGCGAACCAGTTCTCGCTGCCGAATTGGGCAGCCCGCAGCGAACCGGTTCTCGCTGCCGATTCCTACAATAAGCCTCCTAGGCAAGAATGACTTAAATGCTAATAACAATTTCATGATATGATGGTGTAAAATAGGGAACACTTTAATGTGAACATGTGAACTATTGAAATAAGTGTGATGATGAATGTGATTCAAAATAAAATACATACAACTGTGCTGATTTATGACCATTGATGTCTCAGGTGGTGCAGTCGGGATTGGACCATCATCAAGACAGGAACGATCCACAGGTGGAACAGGTAGGTGACTTGCACCTTTCTTTTTCATACGTTGAATCTTGGAATATTTTAACTTGAGTACTACCATATTGTTAGAATCGATATTAAATTGCCGAACGCTTAATTGTTGACAAAAAAAAAAGAGTGATTAGCTTCGGCTAATGGCATCCAAACGGATGGCCAGGACAAAAGAGTGATTAGCTTCGGCTAATGGCATCCAAACGGATGGCCGGGACAAAAGAGTGATTAGCTTCGGCTAATGGCATCCAAACGGATGGCCGGGACAAAAAGTGATTAGCTTCGGCTAATGGCATCCGAAGGGATGGCCGGGACAAAAGAGTGATTAGCTTCGGCTAATGGCATCCAAACGGATGGCCGGGACAAAAGAGTGATTAGCTTCGGCTAATGGCATCCAAAGGGATGGCCGGGACAAAGAATGATTAGCTTTGGCTAATGGCGCCCGAATGGATGGCTGGGTTAAAAAGGGATGATTTCGCTGCCGATTGTGGATCGGCAGCGACGCAGTTCCGCTGCCGATTCTGGATCGGCAGCGACGCAGTTCCGCTGCCGATTCTGGATCGGCAGCGACGCAGTATTCGCTGCCGATACAGAAATCGGCAGCGACCTAGTTTCCGCTGCCGATACAAAAACCGGCAGCGACGTAGTTTCCGCTGCCGATTTTGGATCGGCAGCGATACAGTCTTCGCTGCCGATACAGAAATCGGCAGCGACCCAGTTTCGCTGCCGATTCCTTGATCGGCAGCGATGTAGTTTCGGCTGCCGATTTTAGGATTGGCAGTGACGCAGCTATCGCTATGGAATCCGGATGGATAGCCGGGACAAATAAACGACTAGTTTCGGCGAATGGCATTTGAAAACTTGTGTATCTATATGTACTACCTATTTGTTACATCAAATACATGATGAAATTATAAATGTTAATGCTTATGTAATTGCTAGGCCGTTAGTTACCATTATTATTATTATTAAGTATTTGTTTTCCCTTAAATGTTTTGTACTGCTGCAGGGACGTCACACCAACAAGATGTCTAGGATACCCGATACATGGGAACCTACTTTTGCAAAGAATTAAGTAGATGCATTCTAACTCACAATGTACTTTGTAGGGATCAATGTACTGAATGTATAACTTTTATTAGATCCTTTTTGTTTAAAGTTTGTAATGGCTATTAGTAGTGTAAGGATGCAAACTCATGTCCATGTATATATATTTTTAATATGAATTTCAAATCATGCAACATTAATATTATGTGTTTGTGTAAGATTCGATTTTGAATGAACTGTTGATTGTATGGGTTGTATTTTGATGATGTAAGGATGCAAGTTCTTTGATTACCGGCACCAGGTGTATTAAATATATATATAAAAAAAAAAAAAATTTTACTATTGTTGGGCTTAGAAAGCCGGGTCGTTACAAAAAAATTATCAAGAGAACAAACCTTGGTCACAAGCACACATCCACCTACAGAAATCAGAACTGATCATGGAAACGAAACATCAATTTATATTCTGAATATTTATCTCTTCTTAACATTGGTTAGTTAACGGATCCGCCGTATAACTAGCCCTAACCATCAAACAACCACAGTGTCCGCACTAGTAATTTAATTCAATGGCAGCCTTAAGAACTAGATAAGTTGATTAATCAAGAAAACATAACTGTCCGCAGTCTATGTTTGATTTGATTGAATGTTCTCCCTAAGATTAATAACGTAGATCCGCCACAATTATTAAACTCAGTTGCTTCACAAGTTCATATACCACAACTCCGGTTTTGATATCAAACTTAACAATAGATTGTCTACAACAATAACTTAGAGTCCGCTCTAGCAATTAAAATAAACAATCATAGGAAAAATAAGCATAGGAGAACAAACATATTCATCATATAAACTAAAAAGAAAAGGTAAAATAAATCTCACAGTTCTTGAAATCCGAAGGTTTCCGTGTCCTTGCAACCAAGAAAAAGTGTTTAGCCTTGCATGTTTGTTGAACAACTAATCAAAAAGAAGGAAGAATGCATAATTTAGGGTTTCTTAGAGGAAGGGGGCGTTTTTCTCTTCTTGGTTGGCTGCCCCCCTTCTCTTCTCTCATTCTTTTTATATCCTAGGAAACCCTAGGTCTCTATTTTACAAAATAGTCCTCCATTAAGTAGACTGTTTACATTTAAGTACTTCAATAACTATTTTCCTAAAAAAGGAGAAATAGCCTCGCATGAAATCTTCAAGCTTTGACTTAGAGGTGCTAAATTGCTGAAATAAAAACTTGGATATCGGTTTAAATGCTTCGGAATGTAATTTGGACTCGTTTCTTCACGAAACTTGTTTGCTGGCAGAATTCAGATGTCATATTTGAAAAATCATATCTCCCTCATATGACATCGTGTATGGCTGAAATTTGGACCGTTTATAGACCTTTGAGTCATGAATCCAACAAAATTGAGTTTGCATCAATTGGACTTCTGTAGCTCCAGATATTCAAGTTGGAATAGCAGAAGGTCAACACTGGCAGATTGCGAGATTTGACTTTGAAGGCTGCGATTTCCATGCTCTTCCTTATTTTATTTTCTTGCCTTAGATTTCCAGAAAGGTATGGATGTTAGCTTTTTAATGCCACTGGAATCACTTCATTTCAACCTCTAGAGCTCACGCTCTGCACAAAACATCGACTGAAGGTCAAATCTGCCAATTATCTCCAATTTACTCTTTTTTTGCATCTTTCATCGAAAAGTGCCTTCAAAACATAAAACAAAGAATATCAAGACATTTTATATATAAAACATAGGCAAAACACTAGTTAAATGTAGGTGAAACTATTGAATAATATGGTTGCATCAGAGACCCATTAGAGAAACTAGGGTTTTAGCTTAGAGTATAAATACTCTTTAGGAATGATTTTAGGGTAGACTTTTGATGATATTTTCAGCATTGTAGGTGACTTTTGGTTGCTCAATCTTGGTTCTTTTTTGTGAATTTATACTTCTTTTGCTCGTCTCCAGGTGTAGGCGTTTTGATCGAGTTAGTTTATAGTCTTGTTGCCTTGGAGCAAGTCTTCCATTATGATAAGCTCATTCAAATCTCAACAAACTTGGATTAGATTGATCTTGGGGTCATGAATTCTATTAAATTCTGCTAGGGTTCACATCAATCCCGGGTAAGGGGATCACCATGTTTTGACTAGCATACATTTAGTGTATGTTAAGATCCCGGGTAAGAGGATCAACATGTATTGACTAGCATACATTTAATGTATGTTAGGATTCCGAGTAAGGGGATCACCATGTATTGGCTAACATACATTTAGTGTATGTTAGGATCCCGGGTAAAGGAATCACCTTGCATCGACTCCTACGGGGTGATGATGATACCAATGAAATTGGTATTGGTAATGTGTTAAGTGAAAATAATCATGGTTGATCTTATGAAATCTTGAATGGAGGTTGATAATGGAAGATGAAACAGTTTTTAGTAGTTGAAGGAGAAAGAGTTTCCAATGAAAACCAAAAGGAAGAAGTGAATAAAATATGAATGGAGGTTGATAATGGAAGATGAAACAGTTTTTAATAGTTGAAGGAGAAAGAGTTTCCAATGAAAACCAAAAGGAAGAAGTGAATAAAATATGAATGCATGTTTGCCTTTTTAAATTGTTAGATATTTGTGTTGCTATATTTTTATGATATTCATGTTTCAAAATATGTATTTTGTTTCAGGACCATCGCATGCACGACAGGAGTAGATCCTAGCTTATGTTCACTTTTTGTAATCTAGGTTCTAGGCAGTATACCCTTGTATTTTGTAATATTACAACTTTTATATAACTTAATTTGTATAATTGAAGTTTAAACTTGAATAGATGAATTTAATTTTGTAGTTTGTATAACCATGTTCCATGTATGCATGTTTATATCTTTTATCCATCCATAATGATAATTGTTGTTCAATGTATATCATAAATATTGTGGTTGACATGAATGATGATGTTTTATCGGATTGAGACCCAAGATGATTGGGTTGAATTGAGTTAGGAGATGTGGGATATTAGAAGTGTAAACAGGTTGTATGTCGATAACTTGAGACCTCCCGATATAGGGGAGACTCTGCCGAAATTTTAGTGAAAATTTCGATAAATTTTAATATGAACACCCTATACATATATATATATATATATATATATATATATATATATATATATAATTAATTTCTTTGTTTATCAGTTAACATGAGATTGTTGCTTTATCCTGGATAGGGGGATGTTACACTCCCTATATGTACGGAACCTACTACCATGATTAAAATCATCCTCGGCTTCATCTGTAGAGTTTCCATCAACACTCTCCTCCTTCCTAGCTTCTTTACCCTTTCTACTATGTCCCTCATCAGACCTAGTCTCCAATTTATTAATCCTAGTCATCAGTTCACCAAATATAAATCCCACCTGTTGTTGTATTCTCGCATAATATTATTTCTTTTAAATGAATCTGTTACAAAGGATCTTTTACCATCTTGTGTGAACAATGAATAGTTTATAGAATGTGGGATTGGATTTTGATGATTAGCTTCGGCTAATGGCATCCTAAACGGATTATTGGGCTTGGACATGATGATTAACTATGGTTAATGGCATCCGAGATGGATGACCGGGTTGAATATTGTGATTAGCTACGGCTGATGACATCCAAGATGAATGATCGAGTGTGTATATCATGATTAGCTACGACTAATGGACCCAAAATGGATGATTGGGTTTGAATATTGTGATTAGCTACGGCTAATGACATCTAATATGGATTATCGGGTGTGTATTTTATGATTAACTTCAGCTAATGGTATCCAAAATGGATGACCGGGTTAAAAGTCGTAAATAGCTTCGGCTAATGACATCCAAGAGGGATAATGGGGTTTGAATATTATGATTAGCTATGACTAATGACATCTAAGATGGATGACTGCGTGTGTGTATTATGATTAGCTTTGGCTAATGGTATGCAAAATGGATGACCAGGTTGAAAGTCATAATTAGCTTTGGCTAATGGCATCTAAGAGGGGTGACGGGATTCAAATATTGTGTTTAGTTACGGTTAACGACATCTAAGATGGATGACTGGGTTGGAACAATGCGGATAAACATATTTAGTGGTTTTGTAAAGGATGATCGGAATAAAACAAAACAAAATAACTTCGGCAAATGAATTAACTTCGGTCCCTACCACTCATATAGAGAGGTTGGGACTTGTGAGCAAGGATAATATAGTTGAAGAAATAATAAGGGTTGTATTATGTATTATAAGAAGTAATGAAAAGATTATACTCATTTAGGCTATAAATGGAAAGTAACATTATTATTCTTTTAGTTATCTATCATCATGTTTTAAATTGTTTATAATTCTTGTATTCATTTTTGTACTGTAACAGGGATATCACACCAACAAGGTGTGCAGGGAATCCTGTTCCACAGGTCAACATATTTTAGAATAAATTTTGTATTCGCATGTTGTAAGGTGTTATGTATTTTGTATAAACAAAAGTACTAGTTGTGTAATTATCGTTCAATATTTTCGTATAAACTCGTGATGATAACGAGGCTAAAACATGAATGTGAACTTATGAATATGTAAATATAATATTATGGGTATGTGTATTGAGTAACTATTTTATGGGGATGTTGATTTATGAAATCATATGAGTATTGTACTATCGTAATGAATGAAATATAATTATGAATTTTCAAAATGCTATCGTGAGAAGTATCGAGGATGAAAGGGCTTACAAAAAAAAATTACCACCAATCTCGATCATGAAATGATAAGAAATCTCGAGTCATTATAATTGGTATTAGAGTGTCTGGTTTGGGTCTTGAGAATCAATGATAATAATGTTGTTGTGATCTATTTCAGGATGGTGCGCACTCAATAGGGGATACAAACCGAGCCACCCTCCATAGAAAGGAGGAATAGAGGCCAAATGTCCAAAACTAGCAGGATGAGGATCTATTGGATGATACTGCTTCTCATGCTCTAATAAGATCATTTCAACCCTTACGAGGAAGAACCGCAGAAGTTGAAGAAGAGTTGGTACCCCTAGCAGGGGTGAGACAACAAGAAAGAATAGAGGCACACCCCTCGACCATTCCAACGGGGATGCCCTTGCCTTATGTCGATCTAGGACTCCTAGTCTAAATAGTTAAGGCAGTGATGGAAGGCTTGGCTAGCTTTACAACTCAAAAAATTTCGACCACATAGGTTCCACAGGCCACCATAGGGATTGTCGCGACTATGGATAACGTGGTGTTACTTGTGTGGTTGGTCAAAAGTATGAGGGAAATGGGCTGCAAACCGTATGTGGGGGAGAAAGATGTTGGGATAACAGGGAGGTGGATCAGGAAAGTGAAGAAGATTATGATCCAGATTAACATACTCAAGGGTTTTTAGGTAAATTATGCCACTCGGTTATTGTCTAATCCGGCCATGACATGGTCAGAAACCATTCAACTTTGGCGTGCAATCGAAACACTTACTTGGAGTGACTTTAAGTTGGAGTTTGAGAACCAATTCTATTCTAGGTACCATTGTAAGGTGAAAGAGCAAGAGTTCCTAGCGTTGAGACAGGGTGAGATGTCAATGTTAGAGTATGAAATAAGATTCCATGATCTCTCATTGTTTGCCCCACACTATGTCCTGACCGAAGAGCACATGATTGAGAAGCTAAGAGATGGGTTTCGACAAGAATTGAGGCAAGGGTTGATCGCCTTACAATTTAAAACTGTAAGGGAATTAATTGAGGCAGCACAAGCTTTAGAAGCTTATATGGTAGAGGGTCAATAAGGGCACCAAGGAACGAGCAAAAAGAGATATGAGGATTATTCTGCTAGCATACCATCGCTTCTGAAGAAGGGAAAGAGTGGAATGTTTGATCAACACAGAAGAAAAGGAGCATTGTCAGTGTTGTTTAATCAATGGTCAAGCAGACGAATGATAGGAGGTCAGATACATTCGAGGATGAACTCTTCAGGGCAAACCAGTGACCAGAAGAATGTGAACTACCCTCACTATATAAAGTGTGAACAAAGGCACCCTAGAGACTGCTCAGTTTTATTAGGGCAATGTTTTATATGCAGAGGGGAGGGTCATAGATGGAGAAACTATCGATATCTGGGGTAAGGATACTATTACTACGGCGAAAGAGGGCACGATAAAAAGGTATGCCCTAACAGGAACACTAGACAGGCATTAAGCTTTAGACAACCACGCTAGACTCACCAACAATCAGTCACCGTGAATAGGTAAATGAGATTTTCCAAATTAGGGGCAAACTCCATCTAAGGGATGCTAGGGGCACAAAATAACCAAACCCTAGGAAGAGTCTTTCACCGGACACAAGAAGAGGTCAGGGCTACATCTAATATAGTGGCAGGTACACTACTGATGAATAACTTAAATATGTTTGTGTTATTTGATCCGGGTGTCACCTACTCATTTATTGCTAGAAAAATTGTCACCAAAATAGAGAAGGGGGTGAAAGTAATAGAAAAAAGGTTCATTATTGGAACTCCAATGGGAAACATGATAGAAACAACTAGTATGTATGTGGGAGTGAGGGTTAGTCTAGCTGGATATAAAACAAAAGTAGATTTGATACCTGATTAGTACTAAAAGGTGCATTTTCATTAAGGTTTTATATCATCATATTGCATTTAAAGTATCATTAAATTCCTTAACTTAAGCATGTTTTATAATAACAAGTCTGATAATATAAGATATCTTTAATTTATGATAAATGCTCATTTTAAATGCAGGCATATCTCATAATTTAAAGGATTGATTGATGTGTTTAATTATTGAAATTGAGAAGACAAAGAGAGGGCTAAGCTTAAAAAAGAGATGCCGGTTCAATTCAAACTGAAACATCATTCAGTTATTGGATCATAACTAGAGCTATAAAACATGGATTTAGGTATGGTTTATATAAATAGAAAGCTAAGACATAGGCCTAAAACTTTCATGAAGAGTCCAAGATTCAAAAGGACCGTTTTCAAGTTTAAATTGTAGCAACAAACGAGAAGTCGGAATATGTCCTGCAGCCCAGACACTGTTCAATGTTCAGCCCATATCTCGAGTTTTAGAAGTCCAAATGAGCTCATTCTTGTTTTGTTAGAAAGCTAAGACAAATGCCCAGAACTTTCATGGGGACTATTTGTTCAAATTCTGATGTTAGTAATGATGTTTTGTTCATATAAGAAGATGATGGTTCTTACCAAGTCAAGAGGTGGCCACTTACTCAATAATTAGTCATCAAATCAATAGTTTTGAATTTTAGCCTATAAAAGGAGGCATTTGCCATACATTTAGACATCTTAAAGATCAAGATCTTGCTCTTGCTCTCTGTCTTTGTATTTTGTAATGTTCAAGTTTTATTTCATGTTATATTAATCTCTTGTTTATGCTTTTCATTTCCTTTCCTTTACTTAGTTAATGTATATCATTATTATGTTTTTATTTTGTTTATTTATGTTTCTCATCTTCATTATGTTTAGCTAAGTTTATTGTGTCAAGGTGAAAAGGGTACATTAATAGTGTAAGAATAAGTACAGTATAAACTCAACATGGACTTTAATGTTTGATACTAACATGTTTTGTATTTGTTATCTTACTTACTCTTAATACCTTGCTTGTTAAATGGTTAATCTAGATTTATGTTGTACAACCCTTGGTATAACAAATACTTGATCCTTTCATAATAAACTGTATGGTATAACCAACACATGGTAGACTTTCTAGGAAATCCTCATCATTTTCAGAAAACATGGCTGAAGAGGATAATCAGTCGCTTCATAATGAGAATAATCGAGTTAGAACACTTAGAGACCACATGAATCATACAAGAACAAGTGCACCATCATGTATAATTTTCCCTCCTGATGCATCTCACTTTAATTTTAAGCTATACATTATTCAACTTTTACCTACTTTTCATGGCTTAGATCTAGAAAATCCCTACTTGCATTTGAGAGAATTTGAAGAGGTTTGTAACACTTATAATGACTCAAATTGTAACATGAACACCATCAGATTAAAGCTTTTTCTTTTTTCTTTAAAAGATAAAGCTAAAACATGGCTACAAAATCTGAGGTCAGGATCCATTTGTGCTTGGGATGAAATGCAACAACAGTTTTTAAAGAAGTTTTTCCCTTCTCATAGAACAAACTCTGTCAAAAGACAAATTACCACATTTACTCAAAAGCCAGAAGAAACATTTTACCAGTGTTGGGATAGGTATAAAGACTTGCTTAATACTTGTCCTCATCATGGTTTTGAAACATGGAGATTGGTTTCACATTTTTATGAAGGGTTAACACCTAAAGATAGGCAAATGGTGGAATTGACGTGCAATGAAACTTTTGAAGATAAAGACCCTGATGAAGCAATGGAATACATGGACTTGCTAGCTGAAAATGCTTAGAATTAGGACACTACAAGTACTTATGAGGCACCGGGTAAAACTCAACCTCATATATCTAGTGGAGGTATGTATAACCTTAGGGAAGATCATGACCTCTAAGCCAAATTTGCATCTTTAGCTAGAAAAGTTGAGGCACTAGAATTAAAAAGGAGTGGTTAATTGAAATCTATTCAAGAAATGGTATGTCAAATCTGTGAAACTAATGAACACTCAACCAATGATTGTCCAACTTTGCCTTCTTTCAAGGAATGTCTCCATGAACAAGCCAATGCTTTAAACAGTTTCCAAAGGTCAAATCAGAATCCATACTCATAAATGTATAACCCTGGTTGGAGAAATCACCCAAATTTCAGTTGGAAGAGTAGAAACAATAATGCATAAACTTCACAGCTATCATTTCAAGCGCACCATAATTTTCAAAATTCTTAAGGATATGCATCTCCTTATGCTTCCCCTCCTAGAAGAAATCTTGAGGAAACATTGCATGTATTCATTGAAAAGCAAGAGACAATCAACACTCACCATGCTCAAACCATGGAAAATTTAAAAGATACTCTTGTAAAATTCACATCTGCTCTCAGTTTTCAAGAGAAAGGTAAGTTTATGTCTTAACCACAACAAAATCCCAAAGGGCAATACAATCCAAGTGCAAGTAGCTTTGGAAGCCAACACATTGATCAAGTCAAATCAGTCACTACTCTACGCAGTGGTAAGGTTATTGAAAAACCTATTCTTGAACCTTGTGAGAAAGATGATGAGTTAATCTTTGAAGGTAAGGAAATGGTTAAACCTGAACATTGCAAAGAAAAGACTAATTCCCCACTAGTACTTCCATTTTCTCATGCCATGACCAAACAAAAGAAAGTCAATCACAATTCTAAAATCTTTGAAACTTTTAAACAGGTAAGGATCAATATACCTTTGTTGGATGCTATTAAATACGTACCTTCTTATACTAAATTTTTGAAAGACTTGTGCACTGTGAAGAGAAAATTGAATGTGAAAAAAAAAAACCTTTTTAGCCGAACACGTAAGTGTCATTCTTCAAAACAATAATGCTTTGAAATATAAAGACCCTGGTTGTCCTACAATTTCATGCTTTATTGGAGAACATAAAATTGAAAAAGCTTTACTTGATCTTGGAGCTAGTGTGAATTTACTTCCATATTCGGTTTTTCAAAGTCTCAATATAGGTGAGTTAAAACCAACTTCTGTAACTCTTTTACTTGCTGATAGATCTGTAAAAGTTTCTAGAGGAATAGTTGAAGATGTGTTAGTACAAGTTGATAAATTCATTTATCTTGTGGATTTTATTGTCTTGGATACATAACCTGTTAAAGCATGTAATTCAATTCCAGTTATTTTAGGACCTCCATTTCTTGCAACTTCTAATGCATTGATTAATTGTAGGAATGGACTGATGAAGTTATCTTTTGGAAACATGACATTGGAGATGAATGTTTTTAATATTTGCGAGCAACCTGGATATGATAATGATTTACAGGAAGTAGACTTTATTGAAAAATTAGTTTATGATCAATTTGAAACTACTTCCAGTGAAATTGAGTTTAATGAATCTGAAGATTTTCAAATGGTTTATTTTCAGGAAGAATCAAAGGCAAGTAATTGGAGACCAAAAATTGAGAAATTGCCACCACGATCAATTGAGTTCATACCTTCAATTGTTCAACCACCAAAACCTGATTTGAAACCGTTACCATTCAATCTCAAATACTCATTTTTGGAAGAAAATGAAACTTTTCCGGTAATAATTTCTTCCAAACTTAATGCTCATCAAGAAGGTAAGTTATTATAGACTTTGAAAATGCACAAAAATGCATTTGGATGGACCATAGCTGACATAAAAGGAATTAGTCCTTTGATTTGCACACACAAGATTTATTTGGAGGAAAATGCTAAACCCTCTAGAGAAATGCAACAAAGGCTTAATCCTAATATAAAAGAAGTAGTGAGGAATAAAGTCATTAAGCTTCTAGATAATGGAATCATTTATCCCATTTCTGACAGCAAATGGGTAAGTCCTACCCAAGTTGTACCTAAAAATTCTAGAGTCACTATGATAACAAATGAGAAAAATGAGTTAATTCCAACTAGGACCTAGGACTATTACTAGTTGGCGCATGTGCATTGACTATAGAAAACTTAATTAAATGACTAGAAAAGATCATTTTCCTTTACCTTTCATGAATCAAATCCTAGAAAGAGTTGCAGGTCATGAATTTTATTGTTTCCTAGATGGCTATTCAGGTTACAACCAAATTGAAATTGCATTGGAAGATCAAGAGAAAACTACTTTCACATGTCCATTTCATACTTTTGCATATCGAAGGATGCCTTTTGGATTATGTAATGCACCAGCCATATTTCAAAGATGCATGCTTAGCATATTCAGTGATATGGTTGAACATTTTCATGAGATTTTTATGGATGATTTTTCTTTTTTTGGTGATTCATTTGATGATTGTTTAACTAACTTGAAAAAGGGTTTTGAACAGGTGTGAAGAGAAAAATCTTGTGCTGAATTGGAAAAAATATCATTTTATGGTAACAAACAACATTGTACTTGGTCACATTGTTTCATCAACAGGAATTGAGGTTGACAAATATAAAATCGAGTTAATTGCCAACTTGCCAACACCAAAATTTGTTAAAGATATTAGATCATTCTTAGGATATGCTGATTTTTATAGAAGGTTCATTAAAGATTTTAGTGTAATATCTAAGTCATTGTGTAACCTTCTAACAAAGGATAATGTTTTTTAATAGACTGAACATTGTGAAGAAGCCTTTGTTAAACTTAAAAACTTGCTTACTTCTGCTCTTGTCATTCAACCTCCTGATTGGTCATTACCTTTTGAAATAATGTGTGATGTTAGTGATTATGCCATGGGTGTTATTTTAGGACAAAGAAAAGATAAGAAATCTTATGTGATTTACTATGTAAGTAAAACTTTAAATAATGCTCAAATGAAATACACAACCACTGAAAAGGAATTACTTGCAGTAGTATTTGCATGTGAAAAATTTTGATCTTATCTTGTTGGCTCCCCTGTTGTTATTTTTAGTGATCATGCAGCATTGAAATATCTTCTTTCTAGGAATGATTCTAAGGCTAGATTGGTGCGGTGAATTTTATTACTTCAAGAATTCGATATCACAATCAAGGACAAGAAAGACACCGAAAATATTATCGAGGATCATTTATCAAGATTGATAATAGATTCCACATCTGACATCACACAAATCAATGACTACTTTCCTGATAAATCTTTACTTTTTATCTCTCCATTGCCTTGGTTTGCTAACATTGTCAATTTTCTTGCAACAAGAGATTTGCCAGCTCATTGGAGTACCCAAGATAAAAGAAAGTTTTTGAAAGAAGTATAGAACTTTTATTGGGATGACCCTTACTTATTTAAATATCATCCTATCAAATATTTCGAAGATGCATTCCCGACAATGAGGTAAGTAGTGTCATTAAATTTTGTCATTCTGAGGCATGTGGGGGTCATTTCTCATCAAAGAAGACGACTGCAAAAATCTTACAATATGGATTTTATTGGCCCACCATGTTCAAGGACACACATGCATTCTGCACAACTTGTGAAAATTGTCAAAAGTTAGGATCTATTTCAAAACGTCACATGATGCCTTTAAATCCTATTCTTGTCATTGAAATTTTTGATTGTTAGGTATAGATTTCATGGGTCAATTTTCTCCATCATTTGGTTTTGTGTACATACTAGTCGCAATGGATTATGTTTCAAAATGGATAGAGGCAATTCCAAGTCGAAACAATGATCATAAAACAGTGATCAAGTTTTTGAAAGAAAATATTTAAGTTGGTTTGGAATCCCTCGAGCCGTGATAAGTGATGGTGGAACATATTTCTGCAACAAGCCATTTGAGTCCTTAATGAAGAAATGGTAGGTTCCTCAAGTCATCAAATAAAAAATATTTGTGTTTTTTGTGGATCCAGTCCTGGGAAAGAAAAGAAATTTTTAGAATCAGCAAATCATCTTGGTCGGGTACTAGTTAAGAGAAAGATTCATCTAGTGTATGGGGAGGCAGCCTTGGGTTAATGGAGAGTGTGTCAACAGCTGCATTTTTAGGAGGCAGTCAAGTTTTAGGTATCATTCCCAAAGCTTTAGCCAAAGTGGATATCATCGGAAAAACAATTAGAGAGGAACTACAGGTCTCCACACTGTCTAAACGAATGAATGCAATGTTTGATCATCCTGACACTTTCATTGCCTTACTAGGTGGTCTGGGCACATTAGAAAAGATATTTCATATTTCCTCTTGGGCCCAACTGAACATTCACCATAAACCTATAGGTTTGCTCAATGTTAATGGTTTTTATGATAATTTGTTGTTTTTTCTTGATCATGTTTTGGAACAGAAATTTCTAACATCTTTGGCACAACAAATCATAATCTCTGCTGCTACTGCTGAACAACTGATTGATTAATTGCAATCTTTCATCCCTGTAATTGATTCCTCTATGAATCAAATAAACTAGTCAAACAAGGGAAGCCGTAAAAAGCTTAGATTGGATTTGAGCCTTAGTTTGTAAAAACTTGTGTCTTTTGATTTTATTAATAACATAATAATTTTCTGTTTTGTTATCTCTTATATTTATTTAAGTGTGTTTCAGGCTTTTCAGTAGTCGTTACTTCAGGTGATGTCTTCTATACTCTACCTTTCTACCTTAGAACATTGAGGACAATGTCTCATTTTGGTTGGGGGGAGAGGTAGTAGTCGTAAGTTATTTTAAAAAAAAACTAACTTTTTTGTTGTCATTAAAACCATTTGACAAAACTGTTATTAGGATGGCAGAGTAAGGAGGAATTCTATTGACTCTTGAGACGCATCTTAGTAAACATTCTTATCAAGGTCTATTATAACACTTCTTGAAATATTCAGGTTTACAAACTTTCGCATTATTATCACTTGATTCTGCTCATATACTCATTTAACAAGTATTCTTAAACCTTTATTTTCACACACACTTTTTAACATATGATTGTGAGTTGCACATTGGATTATTATATTATTTATGTTCTTTTGTTAAAGGTAACAACTAAGGGAAAATGATAGTATATAATTTGCAAAAAAACAAAAAAACAAAAACAAATTTATAATAAAATGAATAAATAAAAAACTAGATAAGTTTGGTTTCGTAGCCTCCTTAACTTAATCAATTAAGCCCAAAGGGGTGTTTTAACACCTAGTACGCTAAAGTCAATTGACTTGGGAGCTATTGGCACAGTGCTTGTTACATGGGTTGGGAGAAAGCTTAAGGGAATCAAACATTGCACTATCTACATTTTAGCATCTGCAACTCGAGTTACTAAGCTCGAAGGGGTGTCTCAACACCTAATGCCCTAAGACCAACTGGTCTAGGAGTCATTAGCCTAAAGCTCGTTACATGGGTTAAGGATGCGTTATGTTTCAAGTTATCAAAATAATAATAATAATAATAATCCCAACCCAAGGAAGTTAACCTTAAATATTAGAACAAAATTTTGAATTCTTCCAAGAAAAGCCCCATAGCTAGGTCTTGATATATTAAGCACAAAATAAAGGTTTATTAATATCTTGTTTAAGAAGTATAAAGCAGATATATAAATTTAATGAGAGTTTATTTATTTGGATAGATTAATGGAAGTTAATGATGAATGCCTTGCTTTTGAATGTCGCAAATTGTTTTAACGCTTTAATTACTAGGGACTAGTAATAAGCTGGTTGGAGGGTATGATTAGTACTTAAAAGTGCATTTTCATTTAGGTTTTATATCATCATATTGCACTTAAAGTATCATTAAATTCCATAACTTAAGCATGTTTTTAATAACAAGTCTGATAATATAAGATATCTTTAATTTATGGTAAATGCTCATTTTAAATGCAGGCATATCTTATAATTTAAATGATTGATTGATGTGTTTAATTATTGAAATTGAGAAGACAAAGAGAGGGCTAACTTTAAAGAAGAGATGCTGGTTCAATTCAAACTAGAACATCATTCGGTTATTGGATCATAACTGGAGCTATAGAACATGGATTTATGTGTATTTTATATAAATGGAAAGCTAAGACATATGCCTAAAACTTTCATGAGGAGTCCAAGATTCAAAAAGACTGTTTTCAAGTTTAAATTGTAGCAACAGAAGAGAAGTCAGAATATGTCCTGCAGCCCAGACACTGTTCAATGTTCAGCCTATATCTCGAGTTTTAGAAATCCAAATGAGCTCAATCTTGTTTTGTTGGAAAGCTGAGACAAATACCCAAAACTTTCATGGGGACTATTTGTTTAAATTCTGATGTTAGTAATGACGTTTTTGTTTAGACAAGAAGATAATAGTTATCACCAAGTTAAGAGGTGGTCACCCACTCAATAATTAGTTGTCAAATCAATAGTTCTGAATTTTAGCCTATGAAAGGAGGCATTTGCCATACATTTAGACATCTTGGTTTTCAGATCAAGATCTTGCTCTTGCTCTCTGTCTTTGTATTTTATAATGTTCAAGTTTTATTTCATGTTATATTAATCTCTTGTTTATGCTTTTCATTTCCTTTCCTTTACTTAGTTAATGTATATCATTATTATGTTTTTATTTTGTTTATTTATGTTTCTCATCTTCATTATGTTTAGCTAAGTTTATTGTGTCAAGGTGAAAAGGGTACATTAATAGTGTAAGAATAAGTACAGTATAAACTCAACATGGACTTTAATGTTTGATACTAACATGTTTTGTATTTGTTATCTTACTTACTCTTAATACCTTGCTTGTTAAATGGTTAATCTAGATTTATGTTGTACAACCATTGGTACAACAAATACTTGATCCTTTCATAACAAACTGTATGGTATAACCGACACCTGTGTTATGAAAGGAACTTGATTTGTTGTTGACATAAGTTATCATCATGAATACCTGATAATATTTACAAGTATTGACATTACTCAAATAAGATAATTAATATGATCATATTAATAAGTTATAATCCGATTGGAACCTCTTTTTTGTGTGGTTTCCTGTTAAGTAATAAAAAGAATTTATATTATACTTATTTGAAATATCATTAGTGGATCCTCTAACCTTGATATTTGTTTTATCCTTGGTTATTCCTTACATCAATATCACATCTCAAAAGTTCTCTTCAATGCCTTTTTATTTGTAATTTTATATAGTTGACCTCCCTATGGTTCGATCTTGGTCTTGCTGGATTATTTATTACTTCGACACTCCTACAATTGGGATAAGACATCAATCTTTTGATCGTGTCAATACCCTTAGAATTACATGATTTTGATGTAATCCTGATCTCTAATGAAATTGTTATGTTCAATGTATAATGAGAATTTATATAACAACCCGGCTTTTTCAAAGCCAAAATCAATGGGTTTTTTTATTAAGTTCTCGATACTTCTCACAATGATGTTCCGTGAATTAGTAATTAGGTTCCCTTCCTTATCATGGCATCATACGTATATTGTTTTCTTAAATCAACATTCTCAAAAGACGGATACTCAATACACATGCCCGTAATATTATATTTTCATATTTATATATTTACATTACATCATATTGACATACTAATGAGTTTGCATTCCTGTTCTAGTCTCGTTATCAACATGAGTGTCGAATGATAATTTTACACAACTAGTACTTTTTTTCATATGATCCTCATATGATTTCACAACACAACATCCTTATAAAAGAGAATACCACATAAATTGTAAACCCCGGGAAACTAATGATTGCGTAAATTGCAAAAATAATACACTTAAAGGAATGGGGCCTAAGTGCAAATAATTGAAATTATAGAGTATAAATACTCATCTCCTCACAAAAACTGAAGCGACCATAAGGAAAGAAAAGAGGGAGTTTTTGTATCCATTCTTGCCGATCAAGAGAGAAACACCAAAATTTCAAGAACCCATCCAACATTAAGGGTTTATAGGTAGAATAAACACTTGTGGGCAAGGGATATAACATCCCCATATCCGGGATTAAACAACAATCTCATGTCAACTGATACACAGAGTAATTAATTTTTTTTTTCATATATAAATATGTATGTACAAGGTGTTCATATTAAATTTTACCAAAATTTTCACTAAAATTTCGACAGAGTCTCCCCTATATCAGGAGGTCCCAAGTTATCGACATTTAACATGTTTACACTTCTAATATTTCACATCTCATAACTCAATCACGACCCAATCGTCCTGGGTCTCAATCCCACAAACATCATCGTCATCACAACCATTATATTTATAACATACATTGAACAACAAATATCATTATAGAGGAATAAATAAGATAAACATGTATACATGGACACATTCATATGAAATTCAGAGTTAAGATTATCTATTCAAGTTTAAACATTGATTATATAAATTAAGTTATATAAAAGTTGTAATATTACAAAATACAAGGGTATAACTCCCTAAAATCTAGAATTACAAAAAGTGAACATAAGTTAGGATCTACTCCTGTCGTGCATGCGAGAGTCCTGAAACAAAATACATATTATTGAAACATGAATATCACAATAATATATCAACACAAATATCCAACAATTTAAAAAGGCAAACATGCATTCATATTTTATTCATTTATCCCTTCTGGTTTTCATGGGAAACTCTTTCTCATTCAACTACTAAAAACCGTTTCCTCTTCCATTATCAACCTCCACTCAAGATTTCATAAGATCAACCATGATTATTTCCGCTTAACACATTCTCGATACCAATTTCACTAGCATCATCATCACTCCTAGGAGTCGATGCAAGGTGATCCCCTTCCCCGGGATCCTAACATACACTAAATGTATCCTAGCTCATACATGGTGATCCCCTTACCCAGGATCCTAACATACACTAAATGTATGCTAGTCAATACATGTTGATCCCTTTACCTGGGATCTTAACATACACAATCTATATGCTAGTCAATACATGTTAATCACCTTACCCAGGATCCTAACATACACTAAATGTATGCTAGTCCACGCTCTATATCATACTTCTCATATTTTCGTTGTCATAGATATGTTTTATAATAATCATATCAACAACTAACAGGTCTTTTTTTCAATCATTTCTTTCTTTATATTTTACATTTTTCTCATTACACCCATTAATGTTGTCATTCTTTATCCAACTATAGTTATCATTCCTTTCTTTATATTTGAACTGTTATCGTTTAAATCTCGAACTGTTACTGTCCAACTATTATTGTCTAGACCTTGGATTGTTATTGTCCAACCATTACTATCTTAACATTGAATTGTTACTGTCTTGAACCGTTACTGTCTAGACATTGAACTTTTACTATATGCAAAGGTCGTATTTCATCCTCCTCTCAGAGTTTTAACTGTATCTAGAGTTCTAGGGCTCCGTTTTAAGCGAGGTTGGTCTCGTTGGAAAGATAAGACAAGAGGCTACAAGTTCTCTGAAGGAAGGAGAACCCAATTCTACCCCTAAGATAGTCAAAAGTGCTCATCAACAAATCAGACTTACTGCCCTATACGGTCTGTCATGACCCAGTCTTGGTTGATAACCCATAAATAGAGTTCTACAACTCCAAATTAAGCAAGATCAATTTTCTTAGATAGCTAACATCCAAAATTACAATTTCTACGAAGGAACCTAGTCCAAATTCCCTCATCCTCCTATCCAAAATCTTGCCGAAAGTCAAGAGATGAGTCTGTCCAGATTCGTCACCTCCTTCCCTTCATGCATAACTTTTAAAAACTATATTTTCTAGGTAAATTATCATGGTTTCATGTCCCCAATCACATACAACACATGATGATGCAATCCAATCATCAAAGGATCCATTGGAGGTTTCAGTTGGTCCAGTTACTAGGCTTAGGGCTAAGAAGTTCAAAGAAGCTTTCAATGGACTTCTTCAAGATACATGGGCTAAGGTGGACTTCAAGAGGATTTGTAATAATAAAGATCAAGCCTTGATTAATCTGATTCAAGTTCAAGAGGGGCTTGTTGGTGGAATCAAGACCATTACACGAGGATTGGGAGAAGAAGACTAGATTCGGACAGTTTGACCTTTCATTACTGTTTAGGTCATAACTAAAGTTACAAATAGAATTTTGATGTGATTCTAGTTGGTATCGAAACTAGACTTCCATACCTTTCCAACGGTATATGGAACGCCTTCTAATTCATTAAGAAGAGAGAGAACCATCCATTTTAAGTTGGGCTTTTGCTGCTGCCACACATAATGCGAAAACAATGAACTTGTCTTATTTAATTAGTTGGGTTATCAAACTTTATTTATTTTAAGAGGAGGCATTTTATTTGGGTCTTAGACTTGTTTATTTTGGTCTAGTTTTAGTTTGGGTTGATTATTATTTAAATTAGGCTTATGTGAGACCCATTAGGGAAACTAGGTTTTTGGCTTGGAGTTTAAATACTCTTTAGGAATAATTTTAGGGTAGACTTTCGATGATATTTTCAGCATTGTAGCCAAATTTTGGTTGCTCGGTCTTGGTTCTTGATTTAACTTTCAACTCTTCAAAGAATTGATCATTCTTTGTTGTGAATTTATACTTTTTTTGCTCGTCTGCAAGTGTAGGCGTTGTGATCGAGTTGGTAATAGTCTTGTTGCCTTGGAGCAAGTCTTTCATTGTGGTAAGCTCATTCAAATCTCAACAAACTTGGATTAGATTGATCTTGGGGTTGCGAATTCCATTATATTCCGCTAGGGTTTGCATTAGTTGGTATCAAAGCTAATCTAATCACATGTTATATCCTTCAATTTGAGTCTTTGTTGTTTCTTGTTTGATTCTTGATAGATTCGGCCACATATATATTATCTTTGTTGTTTCTTGTTTCTTGTTTGATATATATATATATATATATATATATATATATATATATATAAATATAAAATTAAGGATCTTACTTCTTATTCCTTTGTTGAACACTTAATCATAAGTTAGTGTTCTTTTGATGCTTCCTTAATCAAAATTGGCATACACACCTAAGTTGTTCATTTGTTTTGTTCTTGCTGAAATATATATATATAAAGGGAGGCTTGATCTTGAAATCTTGATTGCTGCCGCAAAAAAAAAATCACTTTGTTTGAGTTTTGGCCGAATACATGCTTGAAGAAACCTTGATCATTAGGCAATTTGATAGTTTTGATTTGTGAATCTTTTAGTAGTCTTGATTGTGTTTCTTGAAAATTTGGGTAGTTAGTTGATTTCTTGAGTTTCTGTAAATTTCTTTTACTTCTTGATAATTCATAATTGTTTAGCTCTTTTCTGATTCTTTTTTATTTCGTGTCTTCAATTCGTCAATTCGTATAAATTTGCATTGCTATTCATGAATTTGTCATCGAGTTTTGTTTTGTTAGTTTCGTAATTCTTTACTTCTTGAGTCTATATTGCGTTTATAAATTCACTACATAGCTGGTTGTTTTTCTGAAATTGTTGCTAAGTGATCTTAAGAACCAAAGAAAGGCAATTTTGAGTAAAAAAAAAAGAAGAAAAAAAGAGAGGCGTAGTGAGCATATTAGAGTGAAAAGCCTATATTTTTGTGTGAAACACGAGTGTGCGATGTATTATTATTATTTTTATTTTTTGCTAATAATTTCATGCAGGTATAAAAAAAGAAAGATAATGTCTTCTATCAGTGTGTCACCGAAAAAGAGAGGAGTTCCAGAGGATGGGTTATCTAAAATGCAAAAATAGATGGAGTTCATGTTTGGAGAGATGATGAGTAGGTTTGAAGATAGGTTTGAAAAATTGGAGACTAAGGTTGAAAGTGGGCTTGGGAAAAAGGGTAGAGAAGCTATGGAAACTCTACAGAAGGAGCCAAAGATGATTTTAACCGTGGTGGTGAGATCCGTACACATAGGAATGAGTTGTATGAGGCTCGACCAAGGAGGGGTAGAATTTTGCCAAATAGGGATTTTGGGCGTAGGAGGAATTTTGATGATTTGGATGATGTAGATCAAAATTTAGGTAGTACTAAATTAAAAATCCCAGTATTTAAAGGAAAAACTGACCCTGAAGCTTACTTAAAGTGGGACTTAAAGTGGGAGAGAAAGGTAGAGATGATTTTTGACATTCATAGGTACTCGGAAGGGAAGAAGGTTAAATTAGCTGTAGTGGAGTTTACTAACTATGCCATGGTTTGGTACGAGAGATTGGTGGTAAAAATAAGAAGGAATAGAGAAAGACCAATTAGCACATGGGAGGAGTTGAAGACAATAATGAAGAAGAGGTATGTTCCTAAACACTATTATCGGGAGTTGTTTAATCGTTTACAAATGATTACACAAAGTAATAAGAGTGTGGAGGAGTATCATAAAGAATTAGAAATGGCTATGATTAGGGCTAATGTTAATGAAGATGAGGAAGTGACTATGTCTAGGTTTTTGAATGGCTTGAATAGAGACATAGCTAATGTTGTGGGGTTGCAATTGACACGACCAAAAGATTGATGTCTTTTTCCAAGTGCAGGAGTGTCGAAGTAATAAATAACCCGGCAAGACCGGGGTCAAACCACAGGGAGGTTACTTGTATAAATTATAAGCAACAATAATACAACAACAATAGTAACAACAATAACAACAATAACAACAACAACAACAATAGTAGTAGTAGTAGTAGTAGTAGTAATAACACCAATAATACTAATAATAATAATAATAATAAGGAAGAAGAAGAAGAAGAAGTTGATGAGAACTTTGAGATGGAAGATTAATGTAAGGATTAAACAATGATAACAACAAATGTCAAGGTTAGAGGATCCACTAATGGTATTTCAAACAAGTATAGTATAAACTCTTATTATTCAATTGGAAACCACACACAAGGAGGTTCCAATCAGATTATAAATTGTTAACATGATTACATTAGCTATCTTATTCGAATAATGTTAATACTTGTAAATGTTTTCAGGCATTCATGATTATAACTTATGTTAACAACAAATCAAGTTCCTTTCATAGCTCAGGTGTCGGTTATACCATACAGTATGGGCTATAAAGTGCCAAGTATTTGTTGTACCAAGTGTTATACAACATAAATCTAGATTAACCATTTAACAAGCAAAGTATTAAAAGTGAACAAGATAACAAATATAAAGCATGTTGTTATTATCCAACATTAAAGTCCATGTTGAGTTTATATTATACTTATCCTTACACCATTAGTGTAACCTTTTCACCTTGACATAATTAACTTAGCTAGACATAATGAAAGAAAGAAACATAAATAAACAAGATAAGAACATAAGTAAGATAAAAGTTAACTAAGTAAAGGAAAGGCATAAACTTGATATAATGAAAGCAAAGCATAAGCAATACAAAGAGAGAAAGCAAGAGCATGATCTTGATCTGAACACCAAGATGCCTAAATACATGGCAAATGCCTCCTTTTATAGGCCAAAATTTGGAACTATTGATTTGTTGACTAATTGATGAGTGGGTGGCCACATCTTGACTTGGTGACAATTCTTATCCTCTTGTCTGCCAAAAACGTCATTGATAACGTCATAATTTGAACAGACTTTAATCATAAAAGTTCTAGGAAATTGTCTCATATTTCCAGGGTAAAAATGTGAGATCATTTGGACTTCTAGAACTCGAGATATGGGCTGAACACTGAACAGTGTCTGGGCTGCAGGACAGATTCAGACTTCTTCTTTGTTGCTACAATTTGGACTTGAAAATGGCCTTGTTAAATCTTGGGCTCCACATGAAAGTTGTAGGCCTATGTCTTATCTTTCCATCCATAGAAAATGGACGTAAATCCAAGATCTACAGCTCCAGATATGACCCAATTACCGAACAGTGTTCCAGTTTGGACTGCACCAGCATCTCTTTTCTAAGTTTGGCCATCTCTTTGTCCTTTCAATTTCAGTACTTCAACTCATCATCAATTCTTTCATTTATGTGATAGGCCTGCATTTAAGATGAACATTTACCATAAATTAAAGGTATCTTATATAATTAGATATGTTATTATAAAACATGCTTTAGTTAAGGAGTTATTGATACTTCAAGTGCAAAAATGATGATATAAAACCTTGATAAAAATGCACTTTTAAGTACTAATCACCCCCCCCAACCAGCTTATTACTAGTCTCTAGTAATTAAAGAGTTAAAATAGAAAAACAATTTGCAAATTCCACAAAGCAAGGCATTCATCATTGAACTTCCATTAATCTATCCAGATAAACAAACTCTCATTAAATTTATATATATCTGCTCAATACCTTTTAAACAAGATATTAATAAACCTTTCTCTTGTGTTCAAAATATCAACATATAGTTATGGGGCTTTACTTGGAAGAAAACAATATTTTGTTCTAATGTTTAAGGTTAACTTCCTTGGGTTAGGATTATTATTATTAATTTTTTTTCTTTTTTTTTCTTTTTTTTAATATATATATATATATACACACACAATGCATCTTTAACCCATGTAACGAGCTTTTGGCTAATGACTCCCAAACCAGTTGGTCTTAGGGCATTAGGTGTTGAGACATCCCTACGAGCTTAGTAACTCGGGTTGCAGATACTAATACGTAGATAGTGCAATGTTTGATTCCCTTAAGCTTTTCTCCTTAACCCATGTAACAAGCTTTGGGCCAATAGCTCCCAAGTCAGTTGACTTTAGGGTATTAGGTGTTAAAACACCCATTCGGGCTTAATTGCTTAGGTTAGGGAGGCTACGAAACCAAACTTATCTACGTTTTTATTATCATCATTTTTTATTTTTTTATTTTTTTGAAAATTATATACTATCCCTATCCCTTAGTTGTTACCTTTAACAAAAGAACATAAATAATGTAATAATCCAATACGCAACCCACAATCATATGTTAAAGTGTGTGTGTGAAAATGAAGGTTTAAGAATACTTGTTAAATAAGTATATGAGCAGAATTAAGTGATAACAATGCGAGAGTTTGTAAACCTGAATATTTCAAGAAGTATTCTAATAGGCCTTTGTTATGAATATTGCAAATAACCATTAGAAAATGTTTACTAAGATGCGTCTCAAGAGTCAATAAAATTCCCCATTACTCTGCCATCCTAGTAATAACAGTTTTGCCAAATGGTTTTTAAAAACAAAAACAGTTAGTTGGTTAGTTTTTTTTTTATATATATATACTACTACCCTCTCCCCCCAACCAAAACGAGACATTGTCCTCAATGTCCTAAGGTAGAAAGATAGAGTATAGAAGACATTACCTGAAACAACGAACACTGACAAACCTGAAACACACTTAAACAAATATAAGAAATAACAGAACAAAATACTATGCTAGAAATAAAACCAAAAGACACAAGGATTCACAAACGAAGGCTCAAATCCAATCTAAGCTTTTTACGGCTTTCTGTAGTTAACCAATTTATGCGACTCATGGAAGGATCAATTACAGGGGTGAAAGATTGTAGTTTGTCGATCAACTTTCAGCAGTAGCAGCAGAGATTATGATTTGTCGTGCCGAAGATGTTAGAAATTCCTATTACACAGCTTGATCAAGAAAAGACAACAAATTATCATAAAAACCATTAACATTGAGCAAACCGATAGGTTTATGGTGAATGTGAAGTTGGGCCCAAGAGGAAATATGAAAGATCTCTTCCAATGTGCCCAGACCACCTGGTAAGGCAATGAAGGCATCAGCATGGTTAAACATTGTATTCATTCGATCAAACATTGTGGAGACCTGTAGTTCCTCTCCAATTGTTCTTCCAATGATGTCCCCTTTTGTTAAAGCTTCGGGGACGACCCCCAAAACTTGACTACCTCCTAAAAATACAGCTATTGCCACACCCCCATTAACCCAAGGCTGCCTCCCCCATACACTAAATGAATCTTTCTCTCAGCTAGTACCTGACCAAGATGATTTGCTGCTTCTAAAAAAGTTATTTCCTTCCCAAGACTGGATCCACCGAAAACACAAATATTTTTTATGTGATAACTTGAGGGACCTGCCATTTCTACACACTTTTATATCTGTCTAATGTAAGGATTGAGTAGAAATGAGGGGAAGGAAGAGAAGATTTTATAGATGCGGAATTGAAAATGCAATCATATCACCTATATATAGGCTAGCTGGAGTCTCACACACTCTCTCTCTCTTTCTCTCTTTATTTATTTGGAAAAAGCATGTGTATGTACAGGTAGTTGTGATTGTGGCTCACATCTTCCCTTGGTTTTACGTCCAAGAACGGCTTAAACGCCCTCTATGGGTTGGGGATAGGCTTCCCATCCAGTTTTCTTAAAAACTGGCAAACAGGGTCTTTTTTAGTCAGATTCCCAAGACTAAGTCTATCATGTTCTTTATGAAAATGGGGCCATAAATCATGAATTACACGATGCACATCTCCACTAGGATGCGTCTCAAGGGTCAACAAAAGATTATCTAAAGACCCCTTACTCAGGCCATCTTTAATGAATTGTATTTTATCTTCACGGTTTATAGATACCATTCCTAAAGAACGACATGTTGCATTACAAGTCCATCTGGCACACGGTGACAGACTTTCAGTCGTTTTGCACGACGTTTCTTTGCAAAAGTGCTTTTACCTGTTCTAGGCATGTGTGAAATGAAAGAATTGGAGGACTCACCTAATAATCGGACCTTTGCTTCAATCAGCCAGCGAATATCTTCAGGAATTCCATGATTCATTAACAACTTCAATCTTGCACACCTAGCACGGTAAATTTTTGTAATCGCATTCTGAGGCAGAGCGGGAAAGTACTTTTTCAATTTTTCAAGAGTGGTGTCCATTTTCAAATGAGAATTGGAGAAGAGAGTCAAAGAAGGGAGAAATAGCAAAGTATTGCACAAATATATACAGATATCAGTTATTATGGGTAACTGAAAGAACTGACTGAAGTCACGGAGTACCGTTATCCGCCATTTGACCGGGGTGAGAGAGACTAGCAAAACAAAGCACAAAACAATGTGAGAAAACGAATCAATCTTTATATACAGGATCACTCAATTCAATAGAGTCATTTTCAACTGAAAAATTGTCAAAGTAGACTTTCAAACGATGTCCATTTACCTTGAAAACATTGTCATTCTTTGGATTCTCGATATCACAGGCCCCATATGGATACACATGTTTCACAATGAAAGGACCACTCCATCTTGATCTTAGTTTTTCAGGAAATAAATGGAGTCGAGAATTATAAAGCAAGACTTTTTGACCAACATCAAATGTTTTTCTCAAGATTCTCTTGTCATGAAATTCTTTGATTCTTGCTTTATGAATTTTTGAATTCTCATATGCATCATTTCTTATTTCCTCAAGCTCATTTATTTGTAACTTACGCAGCTGACTAGCATCATCAAGGTTTGAATTGAAAGCTTTAATAGCCCAATAAGCTTTATGTTCAAGTTCCACAAGCAAGTGACAAGGTTTTCCATAGACTAGTCTATAAGGTGACATACCTAATGATGTTTTATAAGCAGTTCGATAAGCCCAAAGTGCATCATTAAGTCTTAAAGACCAGTCTTTCTTATTAGGGTTCACTGTTTTTTCTAAGATCTGTTTGATCTCCCTATTAGCAAGCTCTACTTGTCCACTTGTCTGAGGATGATAAGGGGTAGCAACTTTGTGTGTGATTCCATATTTTTTCATTAAAGACTCAAATGGCTTGTTGCAGAAATGTGTTCCACCATCACTTATCATGGCTCAAGGGATTCCAAATCGACTCAAAATATTTTCTTTCAAGAACTTTATCACTGTTTTGTGGTCATTGTTTCGACTTGGAATTGCCTCTATCCATTTTGAAACATAATCTACTGCGACTAATATGTACAAGAAACCAAATGATGGAGGAAATGGACCCATGAAATCTATACCCCAACAGTCAAAGATCTCAATGACAAGAATAGGATTTAAAGGCATCATGTGACGTTTTGAAATAGATCCCAACTTTTGACAATTTTCACAAGTCTTGCAGAATGCATGTGAATCCTTGAACATGCTGGGCCAGTAAAATCCACTTTGTAAGATTTTTGCAGTGGTCTTTCTTGATGAGAAATGACCCCCACATGCCTCAGAATGACAAAATTTAATAACACTACTTACCTCATTGTCAGGAATGCATCTTCGAAATATTTGATCAGGACAATATTTGAATAAATAAGGGTCATCCCAATAAAAGTTCTTCACTTCGTTCAAGAACTTTCTTTTGTCTTGGGTACTCCAATGAGCTGGCAATTGTCCTGAAACAAGAAAATTAACAATATTAGCATACCAAGGCATTGTAGAGACAGAAAATAAAGATTCGTCAGGAAAGTAGTCATCGATTGGTGTGATGTCAGATCTCGATTCTGTTGTCAATCTTGACAAGTGATCTGCGACAACATTTTCGGTGCCTTTCTTGTCTTTGATTGTGATATCAAATTCTTGAAGTAACAAAATCCACCGAACCAATCTAGCCTTAGAATCTTTCTTAGAAAGAAGATATTTCAATGCTGCATGATCACTAAAAACAACAACAGGTGAGCCAACAAGATAAGACCTGAATTTTTCACATGCAAATACTACTGCAAGTAATTCTTTTTCAGTGGTGGTGTAATTCATTTGAGCACTATTTAAAGTTTTACTTGCATAGTAAATCACATAAGGTTTCTTATCTTTTCTTTGTCCCAAGACAGCACCCACGGCATAATCACTAGCGTCACACATTATTTCAAAAGGTAATGACCAATCAGGAGGTTGAATGACAGGAGCAGAAGTAAGCAGGTTTTTAAGTTTAACAAAGGCTTCTTCACAATGTTCAGTCCATTCAAAAATATTATCCTTTGTTAGAAGGTTACTCAAGGGCTTAGATATCACACTAAAATCTTTGATGAACCTTCTATAAAAACCAGCATGTCCTAAGAATGATCTAACATCTTTAATAGATTTTGGTGTTGGCAAGTTAGCAATTAACTCGATTTTAGATTTGTCAACCTCAATTCCTTTTGATGAAACAATGTGACCAAGTACAATGCCGTCTGTTACCATAAAGTGACATTTTTCCCAATTCAGTACAAGATTCTTCTCTTCACACCTGCTCAAAACCTTTTCTAAGTTAGTCAAACAATCATCAAAGGAATCACCAAAAACAGAAAAATCATCCATAAAAATCTCAAGAAAACGTTCAACCATATCACTGAATATACTAAGCATGCATCTTTGAAACGTGGCTGGTGCATTACATAATCCAAAAGGCATCCTTCGATATGCAAAAGTACCAAATGGACATGTGAAAGTAGTTTTCTCTTGATCTTCCAATGCAATTTCAATTTGGTTGTAGCCTGAATAGCCATCTAGGAAACAATAAAATTCATGACCTGCAACTCTTTCTAGAATTTGATCCATGAAAGGTAAAGGAAAATGATCTTTTCTAGTCATTGAATTAAGTTTCCTATAATCAATGCACATGCGCCAACCAGTAATAGTCCTAGTTGGAATTAACTCATTTTTTTCATTTGTTATCACAGTGACTCCAGACTTCTTTACCACTTGGGTAGGACTTACCCATTTGCTGTCAGAAATAGGATAAATGATTCCATTATCTAGAAGCTTAATGACTTCATTTTTCACTACTTCTTTCATATTAGGATTAAGCCTTCGTTGCATTTCTCTAGAGGGTTTAGCATTTTCCTCCAAATAAATCCTGTGAGTGCAAATCAAAGGACTAATTCCTTTTATGTCAGCTATGGTCCATCCTAATGCATTTTTGTGCATTTTCAGAGTTTGTAATAACTTACCTTCTTGCTGTGCATTAAGTTTGGAAGAGATTATTACCGGAAAAGTTTCATTTTCTCCCAAAAATGAGTATTTGAGATTGAGGGGTAACGGCTTCAAATCAGGTTTTGGTGGTTGAACACTTGAAGGTATAGGCTCAATTGATCGTGGCGGCAATTCCTCAATTTGTGGTCTCCAATTACTTGCCTTTGATTCTTCCTGAAAATAGACCATTTGCAAATCATCAGATTCATCAATCTCAGTTTCACTGGAAGTGGTTTGAAATTGGTCATGAACTAATTTTTCAGTAAAGTCCACTTCCTATAAATCATTATCATCTCTAGGTTGTTTGCAAATGTTGAAAATATTCATCTCCAATGTCATGTTCCCAAAAGATAGCTTCATCAGTCCATTCCTACAATTAATCAATGCATTAGAAGTTGCAAGAAATGGACGTCCTAAAATAACAGGAAATGAATTACATGCTTCAACAGGTTGTGTATCCAAGACAATAAAATCCATAGGATAAATGAATTTATCGACTTGTACTAACACATCTTCAACTATTCCTCTAGGCACTTTTATAGATCTATCGGCAAGTAAAAGAGTCACAGAAGTTGGTTTTAACTCACCTAGATTGAGACTTTGAAAAACTGAATATGGGAGTAAATTCACACTAGCTCCAAGATCAAGTAAGGCTCTTTCAATTTTATGTTCTCCAATAAAGCAAGAAATTGTAGGACAACCAGGGTCTTTATATTTCAATGCATTATTGTTCTGAAGAATGGCACTTACTTGTTCGGCTAAAAAGGCTTTCTTTTTCACATTCAGTTTTCTCTTCACAGTGCATAGATCTTTCAAAAATTTAGCATAAGAAGGAACCTGTTTAATAGCATCCAACAAAGGTATATTGATCCTTACCTGTTTGAAAGTTTCAAAGATTTCAGAGTTGTGATTGACTTTCCTTTGTTTGGTCATGGCATGAGGAAATGGAAGTGCTGGCGGGGAATCAATCTTTTCTTCACAATGATCAGATTCAATCCTTCCTTACCCTCAGAGATTGACTCATCATCATTCTCACAAGGTTCAAGAATGGGTTTTTCAATAACCTTACCACTGCGAAGAGTGATAACTGATTTTACGTGATCCATGTGTTGGCTTCCCGAACTACTTGCACTCGTGTTGTATTGCCCCTTTGGATTTTGTTGCGGTTGAGATGGAAACTTACCTTTCTCTTGGAAACTGAGAGCAGATGTGAACTTTGCAAGAGTATCTTTAAAATCTGTCATGCTTTGAGCAAGTTGAGTGTTAATTGCCTCTTGCTTTTCCATAAATGCATGCAATGTTTCCTCAAGATTTCTTCTAGAAGGGGGAGCATAAGGAGGTGCATAGCCATGAGAATTTTGGAAATTATGGTGTGCTTGAAACGGTGGCTGTGAAGTTTGTGCATTATTGTTATCACTCTTCCAATTAAAATTTGGGTGATTTCTCCAACCAGGGTTGTATGTTTGCGAATATGGGTTATGGTTGGGCCTTTAAAAACTGTTTAATGCATGGGCTTGTTCATAGAGACCTTCTTTAAAAGAAGGCAAGGTTGGACAGTCATTGGTTGAATGTTCGTTGGTTTCACAAATTTGACACGCAATGTCTTGAACAGATTTTAATTGACCACTCTTTTTTAATTCTAGTGCCTCAACTTTTCTAGCTAAAGATGCGAACTTGGCTTGGAGGTCATGATCTTCCCTAAGGTTGTACATACCCCCACTAGATGTATGAGGTTGGGTTTTACTTGGTGCCTCATAAGTACCTGTGGTGTCCTAATTTTATGCATTTTCAGCTAGCAAATCTAAGTACTCCATTGCTTCATTAGGGTCTTTATCTTCAAAAATTCCATTGCACATCAATTCAACCATTTGCCTATCTCTAGGTGTTAATCCTTCATAAAAATGTGAAACTAATCTCCATGTTTCAAAACCATGATGTGGGCAAGTATTAAGCAAGTCTCGATACCTATCCCAACATTGATAAAATGTTTCTCCTGGTTTTTGAGAGAAAGTAATGATTTGTCTTTTGAAAGAGTTTGTTCTGTGGGACGGAAAAAACTTCTTTAAAAATTGTTGTTGCATTTCATCCCAAGCACGAATGGATCCAGGTCTCAAATTTTGTAGCCATGTTTTAGCTTTATCTTTTAATGAAAAAGGAAAAAGCTTCAATCTAATGGTGTTCATGCTACAATTTGAGTCATTATACGTGTTGCAAACCTCCTCAAATTCCCTTAAATGCAAGTATAGATTTTCTAAATCTAAGCCATGAAAAGATGGTAAAAGTTGAATAATGCCTGTCTTAATTAAAATGAGATGCATCAGGTGGAAAAACTATGCATGAGGGTGCACTTGTTCTTGTGGGATTCATGTGGTCTCTAAGTGTTCTAACCCGAATATTCTCATTATTTTCATTATGAAGTGATTGGTTTTCTTCTTCGGCCATATTTTCTGAAAATGATGAGGATACCCTACAAAGTCTACCACTTAATGTACGTGACCAAACTCTCATGCACGTGTAAAAAGAGAAGAAAAAGAAGAAGAAAACAAAACAAAAATAAACAAAACAAAAAAAAATAAACAAAATTAGATACAAGAAAAGTGAAAAGAGAAAATAAAATAAATACTATAATTTGTACAAGAATTTACCTCCCCGGCAACGGCGCCAAAAACTTGACACGACCAAAAGATTGATGTCTTTTCCCAAGTGCAGGAGTGTCGAAGTAATAAATAACCCGGCAAGACCGGGGTCGAACCACAGGGAAGTTACTTGTATAAATTATAAGCAACAATAATACAACAACAATAGTAACAACAATAACAACAACAACAACAATAATAGTAATAGTAGTAGTAGTAGTAGTAGTAGTAGTAATAACACCAATAATACTATTAATAATAATAATAATAAGGAAGAAGAAGAAGAAGAAGTTGATGAGAACTTTGAGATGGAAGATTAACGTAAGGATTAAACAATGATAACAACAAATGTCAAGGTTAGAGGATCCACTAATGGTATTTCAAACAAGTATAGTATAAACTCTTATTATTCAATTGGAAACCACACACAAGGAGGTTCCAATCAGATTATAAATTGTTAACATGATTACATTAGCTATCTTATTCGAATAATGCTAATACTTGTAAATGTTTTCAGGCATTCATGATTATAACTTATGTTAACAACAAATCAAGTTCCTTTCATAGCTCAGGTGTCGGTTATACCATACAGTATGGGCTATGAAAGTGCCAAGTATTTGTTGTACCAAGTGTTATACAACATAAATCTAGATTAACCATTTAACAAGCAAAGTATTAAAAGTGAACAAGATAACAAATATAAAGCATGTTGTTATTATCCAACATTAAAGTCCATGTTGAGTTTATATTATACTTATCCTTACACCATTAGTGTAACCTTTTCACCTTGACATAATTAACTTAGCTAGACATAATGAAAGAAAGAAACATAAATAAACAAGATAAGAACATAAGTAAGATAAAAGTTAACTAAGTAAAGGAAAGGCATAAACTTGATATAATGAAAGCAAAGCATAAGCAATACAAAGAGAGAAAGCAAGAGCATGATCTTGATCTGAACACCAAGATGCCTAAATACATGGCAAATGCCTCCTTTTATAGGCCAAAATTTGGAACTATTGATTTGTTGACTAATTGATGAGTGGGTGGAACATGATTACATTAGCTATCTTATTCGAATAATGCTAATACTTGTAAATGTTTTCAGGCATTCATGATTATAACTTATGTTAACAACAAATCAAGTTCCTTTCATAGCTCAGGTGTCGGTTATACCATACAGTATGGGCTATGAAAGTGCCAAGTATTTGTTGTACCAAGTGTTATACAACATAAATCCAGATTAACCATTTAACAAGCAAAGTATTAAAAGTGAACAAGATAACAAATATAAAGCATGTTGTTATTATCCAACATTAAAGTCCATGTTGAGTTTATATTATACTTATCCTTACACCATTAGTGTAACCTTTTCACCTTGACATAATTAACTTAGCTAGACATAATGAAAGAAAGAAACATAAATAAACAAGATAAGAACATAAGTAAGATAAAAGTTAACTAAGTAAAGGAAAGGAAATGAAAGGCATAAACTTGATATTAATGAAAGCAAAGCATAAGCAATACAAAGAGAGAAAACAAGAGCATGATCTTGATCTGAACACCAAGATGCCTAAATACATGGCAAATGCCTCCTTTTATAGGCCAAAATTTGGAACTATTGATTTGTTGACTAATTGATGAGTGGGTGGAACATGATTAGATTAGCTATCTTATTCGAATAATGCTAATACTTGTAAATGTTTTCAGGCATTCATGATTATAACTTATGTTAACAACAAATCAAGTTCCTTTCATAGCTCAGGTGTCGGTTATACCATACAGTATGGGCTATGAAAGTGCCAAGTATTTGTTGTACCAAGTGTTATACAACATAAATCTAGATTAACCATTTAACAAGCAAAGTATTAAAAGTGAACAAGATAACAAATATAAAGCATGTTGTTATTATCCAACATTAAAGTCCATGTTGAGTTTATATTATACTTATCCTTACACCATTAGTGTAACCTTTTCACCTTGACATAATTAACTTAGCTAGATATAATGAAAGAAAGAAACATAAATAAACAAGATAAGAACATAAGTAAGATAAAAGTTAACTAAGTAAAGGAAAGGAAATGAAAGGCATAAACTTGATATTAATGAAAGCAAAGCATAAGCAATACAAAGAGAGAAAGCAAGAGCATGATCTTGATCTGAACACCAAGATGCCTAAATACATGGCAAATGCCTCCTTTTATAGGCCAAATTTGGAACTATTGATTTGTTGACTAATTGATGAGTGGGTGGCCACATCTTGACTTGGTGACAATTCTTATCTTCTTGTCTGCCAAAAACGTCATTGATAACGTCATAATGTGAACAGACTTCATCATGAAGTTCTAGGAAATTGTCTCTCTTTCCAGGGTAAAATTTGAGATCATTTGACTTAGAATCTCGAGTATGGGCTGAACACTAAACAGTGTCTGGGCTGCAGGACAGATTCGACTTCTTCTTGTTGCTATAATTTGGACTTGAAAATGGCCTGGTTAAATCTTGGGCTCCACATGAAAGTTGTAGGTCTATTTATCTTTCCTCCATAGAAATGAACCTAAATCCAAGATCTACAGCTCCAGATATCACCCAATTACCAAATAGTGTTCCAGTTTGGACTGCACCAGCATCTCTTTTCTAAGTTTGGCCATCTCTTTGTCCTTTCAATTTCAGTACTTCAACTCATCAATCAATTCTTTCATTTATGTGATAGGCCTGCATTTAAGATGAACATTTACCATAAATTAAAGGTATTTATATAATTAGATATGTTATTATAAAACATGCTTTAGTTAAGGAGTTATTGATACTTCAAGTGCAAAAATAATGATATAAAACCTTGATAAAATTCACTTTTAAGTACTAATCAGCAATCATATGTTGATTTGGAGGAGTTAGTACACTTAGCCATTAAGGTTGAAGGACAGTTGAAAAGGAAGGGTAATACACGATCTGGAGCTTGTACGAGGTCTTTTTCGAGTTGGAGAATGAATTATAAAAGAGAGCGTAGTGCACCAACAAAGTCATTGATGGCTTTTAAAAATGTCGAACCTACCTCCATAAAGAAGCAGGTTGCGGCCAATGAACAAAAACTTAAAGGAGAAGTCCAACCAAAGCATAATCGTGATATAAAGTGTTTCAAGTGTCAGGGATTGGGACACTATGCATCATAGTGTGCAAATCGGCGAGTTATGATTCTAAGCGATGATGGAGAGATTGTGTCCACTAGTGAGGAGTCTGATTGTGATGACATGCCACCACTTGAGGATGCTAGTGATTTAGAGTATGTTGTTGGTGATAAAGTTTTGGTGATTAGACAATCGCTTAGTGTTTAGACTAAAGAGGATGATGTGGAGCAACAAAGGGAGAACATCTTCCATACTAGATGCCTAATCAATGATAAGGTATGCAGTATGATTAGTGATAGTGGTAGTTGTACTAATATTGCTAGTGTTACTTTAGTTAAAAAGTTGGGATTGAATATCGTAAAGCCTGAGAGGCCTTATCAGCTTTAATGGTTGAATGAATGTGGTGTTGTTATGGTGAATAGACATGTGATGATTTCTTTTTCAGTAGGCAAATATAAGGATGAAGTGTTGTGTGATGTTGTGCCTATGCATGCTACTCATCTGTTACTAGGGAGGCCTTGGCAATTTGATAGAAAAGCCAAGCACGATGGGTTTAAGAACAGGTATTCATTGGAGAAGGATGGAAGGATTTATACACTTACCCCACTCTCACCAAAGCAAGTGTATGAAGATAAACTTCAATTGAAGAAGGGTTATGAGGAAGAGCAACATGTTTCGGCCAAAGTGGAGGAACAAAAAGATTCAACCAAAATAGAAAAACAAGCTGAACAACATGGTGAGGATGTGAGGAAGAGAGAAAAGAAAGTGAGCCATGATTTAAAAATAAAAAGGGAACAAAGTTTCGGCCCTTAGGACATTAGGGGAGGGTCACGGCCAAGAACAAAAAATCAAAGGAAGGCCGAGAGTGGAGAGAAAATAAGTGGAGAGAATAAAGAAAGGGTGAGAAAAGAAAAGTGTGTGGAAAAAATGGGGAAACACCTTAATTTTTTTTGCAAAATCTAATGATCTTAAACATGCATTCCTTTCTGACTTGCCTATGATTTTACTTGTGTATAAGGAGGCATTTTTTAACTCAGATGATTTAGATTCTTGTGTTCCTAGTGTTGTTAAAGTTCTTTTGCAGGAATTTGAGGATGTCTTTCCGGATGACATTCCTAGTGGTTTGCCGCCAATTAGAGGTATTGAGCATCAAATTGACTTTGTTCCAGGAGCATCTATACCAAATAGGTCGGCTTATAGGAGCAATCCTGAAGAGACTAAGGAGCTTCAAAGGCAAGTGGAGCAGTTGATGTTGAAATGATACATTCAAGAGAGCATGAGTCATTGTGTAGTTCCCGTGCTTCTTGTTCCAAAAAGGACAAAACTTGGCGAATGTGTGTGGATTGCCGAGCTATCAATAACATCAATATAAAGTATCGACATCCCATTCCTAGATTAGATGATATGTTGGATGAATTACATGGTTCTAAATTGTTTTTGAAAATTGATTTGAAAAGTGGTTATCATCAAATTAGGATGAAAGAAGGGGATGAATGGAAAACTGCTTTTAAAACTAAATATGGTTTGTATGAGTGGTTGGTTATGCCTTTTGGACTTACTGATGCACCTAGTACTTTTATAAGATTGATGAATCATGTGTTGCGTGCTTTTATTGGTGAGTCTACAGTCGTTTACTTCGATGATATCTTGATTTATAGGAAGGAGATTGATGAGCATATAGGTCATTTGAGACAAGTTCTTGATGTGCTTAGAAAAGAGTCCTTATATGCTAATTTGAAAAAGTGTGACTTTTGCATGGATAGGATTGTTTTTCTTGGATATGTGGTTAGAGCAAAAGGTATAGAGATGGATGAAGCTAAGGTTAAGGCTATTCAAGAATGGCCTACACCAAAATCCATAACAGACGTTAAGAGTTTTCATGATTTGGCTAGTTTTTATAGGAGATTTGTTAAAGACTTTAGTATGATAGCCTCTCCATTGACCTGAATTGTTAAGAAAGCCATGGGTTTCAAGTGGGGAGAAGAACAAGAAAATGCTTTTTAGCTTGTTAAAATCAAAGTTGATTTTGGCACCTTTACTATCTTTACTTGGTTTTAATAAAGCTTTTGAGATTGAATGTGATGCTTCAGGAATAGGTATTGGAGCTCTTCTAATGCAAGAAAAACGACCCATTTTTTATTTTAGTGAGAAACTCAATGGTGCAACTCTTAACTATCCCACTTATGATAAAGAGTTGTATGCAATAGTGAGGGCTTTGGAGACTTGGCAATATTATCTGCGGCTCCGGGAGTTTGTCATACATACCAAATAACTGGCTTATGAGGGAAGCACATGGGTGAGGTTTAATGGGGCATTTTGGAATTACTAAAACTTTGAAGGTTCTACATGAGCACTTTTATTAGCCTAATATGAAAAGAGATGTGCAAAGAATATGTGATAGGTGCATAATATGTAGACAAGCTAAGTCTAGGGTAATGCCTCATGGACTATACACACCTGTGTTTGTTTCTAAGGAACCTTGGGTTGATATTTCTATGGATTTCATTTTGGGTCTACTTAGGTCTAGGAAAGGGAGAGATTCTATATTTGTTGTTGTGGATAGATTTTCTAAGATGACACATTTCATTACTTGCCATAAAACCGATGATACAACAAATACAACTGACCTATTCTTTAAAGATCATTTCGTTACATAGTCTTCCTATAAGCATTGTATCCAATCGAGACGTTAAGTTTTTGAGTTACTTTTAGAAGGTTTTGTGGGGTAAGTTAGGAACTAAACTTTTATATTGTACTACTTGTCATCCACAAACAGATGGCCAAACTGAAGTTGTTAACCGGACTTTGATTCAATTGTTAAAGGCTATCATTCAAAAGAATTTTAAAAATTAGAAAGATTGTTTGTCATTCATTAAATTTGTATAAAATCGTAGTGTGCATTCTACTACTGATTATTCACCATTTGAGATTGTGTATGGTTTTAACCCTTTGACACCATTAGATTTGATTCATTTAACTATTGATGAAAGGGTCAGTCTTGATGGTAATCAAAAAGCACAGGTGGTGAAAGATTTCTATGCAAAGATTCGACAACAAATCGAAAAGAAGAATGAACAATATGCAAACAAAGCCAATAGGGGACGAACATTGGTGAGATTTGAACCATGTGATTGGGTTTGGGTGCATATGAGGAAGGAAAGGTTTCCTGAACAAAGAAGATCAAAGTTGATACCTCGAGAAGATGATCCTTATTAGATCATAGAAAGGATTAATAATAATGCCTACAAAGTGGATCTACCAGGTGAGTATGGTGTTAGTGCTACATTCAATATTTTTATCTTTATTTGTTTGATGTAGGTGATGATTCAAGATCGAATCCTTTTCAGGAGAGAGGGGATGATATGATCCAATCATCAAAGGATCCATTGGAGGTTCCAGTTGGTCTAGTTACTAGGCTTAGGGCTAAGAAGTTCAAGGAAGCTTTTAATGGACTTCTTTAAGATACATGGGCTAAGGTGGACTTCAAGAGGATTTGTAATAATAAAAAGCAAGCCTTGATTAATCTGATTTATGTTCAAGAGGGGCTTGTTGGTGGAACCAAGACCATTACATAAGGATTGGGAGAAGAAGACTAGATTCGGACAGTTTGACCTTTCGTTACTCTTTGGGTCATAACTGAAGCTACATATAGCATTTTGATGTGATTCTAGTTGGGATGGAAACTAGACTTCCATACCTTTCCAAAGGTATATGGCACACCTTCTAATTCATTAAGACGAGAGACAACCATCCATTTTAAGTTGGGTTTTTGTTGTTGCCAAACAGAATGCGGAAACAACGAACTTGTCTTATTTAATTAGTTGGGCTATCAAAATTTATTTATTTTGAGAGGAGGAATTTTATTTGGGTCTTAGACTTGTTTATTTTGGTTATTTTAATTAGTTTGGGCTAGTTTTAGCTTGGATTGATTATTATTTAAATTGGGCTTATGTGAGACCCATTAGGAAAACTAGGGTTTTGGATTGGAGTTTAAATACTCTTTGAGAATAATTTTAGGGCAGACTTTTGATGATATTTTCAGCAATGTAGCCGACTTTTGGTTCTCAATCTTAGTTCTTGATTGAACTTTCAACTCTTCAAAGAATTGACCATCCTTTGTTGTGAATTTATACTTCTTTTGCTCGTCTGCAAGTGTAGGCGTTGTGATCGAGTTGGTTTATAGTCTTGTTGCCTTGGAGCAAGTCTTTCATTGTGGTAAGCTCATTCAAATCTAAAAAAACTTGGATTAGATTGATCTTGTGGTTGAGAATTCCATTAAATTCCGCTAGGGTTCGCATCACATGAATTAACTTAATTTTAACAACAAATACTTTTTTCCCCAATTCAAGTCCAAGAACCCTAATCTATAATTCAACATCAAGGCATCAATTCATTATCGAATTTGAAATGAATTATAAGATCATGTTTAGAACACCTTACTCGGTACAAATTAAGGTTTTGATCTTCAACTAGTTGAAGATTTTCAACTCTCTCCTTTCTTTTCTAATGATAGTCGGCCCTCCTTCTTCTCTTCTTGTTCAATTTTCTTGTTAATCCCCTGCCCACAAGTGTTTATTCCATCTATAAACCCTTAATCTTGGATGGGTTCTTGACATTTTGGTGTTTCTCTCTTGATTTTGCAAGAATGGATACAAAACTCCCTCTTTTCTTTCCTTTTGGTTGCTGCAAATTTTTGGTAGGAGAGGAGTATTTATACTCTATAATTTCTCTTATTTGTACTTAGGCCCCATTTTCTTTAAGTGTATTATTTTTACCCCCATATTTTTTTTTCTTAAAATCAAGTTGTATTCTTTTCAATTCTTATAAATCCACCCCAAAAGTTTATTTTGTTCAATTAAATCCAGCCCTCGACATTATTAGGTTAATTTATAATGTCTCGAATTATTTCGCCCGTAAATTTATATCCAAAAATTTCTGAATTCCTGTTTTTATTTAACCCCATGCATGAATTTCTTCACCTTTATTTCCCATGTAGTTAGGTTGCAATTTAAGCAACCTTTATTTTTTTCCCGGGGTTTACATTAACAAGAAAATTTGAACAAGAAGAGAAGAGGGAGGGTCGATTGTCATTAGAGAAAAAAAAGAGGGAGTTAAAAATCTTCGATTGGTTGAAGTTCGAAACCTTGATTCTTACCGGGTAAGGTGTTCTAAACATGATCTTATAAGTCATTTCAAATTTTATTATGAATTGATGCATTGATGTTGAATTATAGATTAGGGTTCTTAGACTTGAATTGAAGAAAAAGTATTAGTTGTTAAAATTAAGTAAATTCATGTGTTGTATGTAATTAGGAGTGTGAAATTATGATGATTTGTCAAAGAAAAGGTATGGGTAATTAAGTAAAGGATGGCCGCCATATAGAGAAAAAAGGGGGAAATCATGGTTTTTCCTTCTAGAATCTATTATAATATGTTGTTTGTGGATGTTATATGTAAATGGAAAAGTTGACAAATCTGGACAGTTTCGTCTCCTGACTTTCAGAGAGATTTTAGGTAGGAGAATGAAGGAATTAGGATTAGGTTCCTTCACAGAAATTTTAGTTGTGGATGTTGACAAAGGAAATTGGTCTTGCTCAATTTGGAGCTATAGAACTCCAATTATGGGTCACCAACCAAGACTGGGTCATAACAGACCCTATAAGGCAGTGGGTCTGATTCGTTGATGAGCAATTTTGACTATCTTAGGGGTAGAACTAGGTTTTCCTTTCTTCAGGGTACTTGTAGCCCCGTGTCTTAGCTTTTCAATGCGGCCAATCTCATTTGAAACAGAGTCCTAGAACTCCGGATATAGTTAAAAATCTAAGAAGAGGTTGGAATGCAACCTCTGCAGACAGTAACGGTGGACAGTAACAGTCCAAGGTCTAGACAATAACAGTTCAATGTATAGATAGTAAAAGTTCAAGATAGTAACAGTCCAAGGTCTAGACAGTAACAGTCCAATATCTAAACAATAATAGTTTAAGACAGTAATGGTTGGACAATAACGGTTCAATGTCTAGATAGTAACAATTCAAGGTCTAGACAGTAATGATTGGACAGTAACATTCCAATGTTTAGACAGTAACAGTTCAATGTCTAGACAGTAACAGACCAAGGTCTAGAAAGTAATGGTTTAATGTCTAGACAGTAACAGTTGAAGACAGTAACGGTTGGACAGTAACAGTCCAAGGTCTAGACAGTAATGGTTGGACAGTAACAGTTGTTGAAGACAGTAACGGTTAGACAGTAACAGTCCAAGGTCTAGACAGTAACGGTTGGACAATAACAGTTCAAGGTCTGGATATTAACTTTCAAGGTCTAGACAGTAACAGTTCGACAGTAACAATTCAAGATTTAAACAGTAACAGTTCAAATATAAAAAAAGGAATGATAACTATGGTTGGACAAAGAATGACAATAGTAATGGGCATAATGAGAAAAACATAAAATATGAAGAAAGAAATAATTGCAAGAAAGACTTATTAGCTGTTGATATGGTTATTATAAAACATATCCTTGAATGAGAAAAATTTATGAGATAAGCTTGTGATTGCAGGAGGGACCACAGGAATGGTGCAGCAGCAGCAGGGGAGCATGAGTAGAGCTTCTACTGCAGGTAGGTGATCTCACCTAAGCTTTCTAGTTAAATTCAAGAATTTAATATGTTAATAATGTGAGATGTGAATTTGCAAAGGTTGGATATTATGTGAAAGGATGGAAGTTGGTATAATGATGGTGTTCTTTCGAATAGTATCCCAAATGTATGTGTGTTCAAGGTGAACGACCCTTTTGTGAATTGCCAAGTGATGAGAGTACCACTGACAAAGAAATTATGAGAAGTGTAATATGTGTTTCGGCTAGCATACATTTAATGTATGTTAGGATCCCGGATAAGGAAATCACTATGCATCGACTAGCATAAATTTAGTGTATGTTAAGGTCCCAAGTAAGGGAATCACTGTGTATCGACTAGCATACATTTAGTGTATGTTAGGGTCTCAGGTAAGGGGATCACCGTGTTTTTTACTAGCATACATTTAGTGTATGTTCGGATGAGATCACCATGTATCGACTAAAATACATTTAGTGTATGTTAGGATCCCAAGTAAGGGGATCACCGTGTTTTTTACTAGCATATATTTAGTGTATGTTAGGATCCCGGGGTAAGGGGATCACCGTAATATTTTACTAGCATACATTTAGTGTATGTTAGGATCCCAGCTAAAGGGATCTCCATACGTTAATGCTAATGAGATGATGATGATACCGATGAAAAGGGTATTAGTAATGTGTGGATGAAACAATTGCGGTTGATTTTAATGGAATCTTGAATGGAAGTTGGAAATTAGAGATGAAACAGTTTTCAGTAGATGAATGAGAAAGAGTTCTAACGGAAACGAAAAGGGAAAAGGAATAGAATAAGAATACATATCTACCTTTTTAAATTATTAAAAAACTGTACTTATCATGATATTTATATTTCAATAATATGTATTTTGTTTCAAGACCATCGCATGCACGGCAGGAGTAAATGTTAGTTTTTATTCACTTTTTGTTATGTAGTCTAGGTTGGATGACCTTACATTTTGTAAATATGAAAACATTTGTATAATTAATGTTTAAACTTGATTGGATGAACTTAACTCTATAGTTCATATAACCATGTTCCGTGTAAGCATATTATGTCTTTTATCCATCCATAATGATATTTGTTATTTAATGTATATCATAAATATTGTAGTTGATATGAATGATGATGTTTGTGGGATTGAGACCCAAGATGATTGGGTCATGATTGAGTTAGGAGATACAAGTTATTAGAAGTTTAAACAGGTTATATGTCGATAACTTAGGACCTTTTGGTATACGAGAGACTCCGTTGAAATTTTGGTAGACTTTGAACACCATGCATATATATATATATAAAAGAATTAAAAACAAAATTTTAATTACTCTATTTTTCGGTTGACATGATATTGTGTTTTATCCCGGATATGGGGATGTTACATAAATATATTCATAACATTGTATCTACATGTTCACACATCCACATTCATGTTCCATTACAGTTTTCATTAGAAGTCCTCACAAAAATATTGAATGACAAATATTCAACATAACACCTAAGACATACTAGTATATAGCATCTTTTAAAATATGTGAACTATTGAAACAAGCTTTCCTACGCACCTTGATTGTGTAATGTCCCTGTTACAAAAACAACATGGATACAAGAATTGTAAATAATCTAACATAATAATCAACAGCTAGAAGTACATTATCGTTACTTTTCGTTATTAACTTAGAATGGGTAGATTCCTTCTTTTACTTCTTATATGCATTGTACATCTCTTATTATTTTGTTAAGTGTACTTTTCTCACTAACATACCCCAACATCTCCATAGGAGTTGTAAGGCCAAAGTTTAACATCAATCGAGATTAATTACTTCATCTTAACCCGGTCATCCACTTTGGATACTTTTAGCCGTAGCTAATCGCAACATTTAAACTCAGCCATCCATCTCGAATGCCATTAACCAAAACTAATCATGAAATCAAACCTGTCATTTCTACGGATACCATTAGCCAAAGCCAATCATCATAATCAACTCAGCCATTCATCTTAGATGCCATTAGCCGAAGCTAATCATCAAACACAACCTGGTCATCCATCTTAGATGTCATTAGCCGAAGCTAATCATCAATATCAACTCGGCCTCGGCCATCCATATTGGATGCCATTAGCCGAAGCTAATCATCAAACACAACTCGGGCATTCATCTCAGATTCCATTAGCCGAAGCTAATTATCAAACACAACCTGGTCATCCATCTCGGATATCATTAGACGAAGCTAATCATCAATCACAACCCAGTCATCCATCTCGGATGCCATTAGCCGAAACTAATCAATAACTCAATCAACATTTCATAATTGGTTTAATATTCGTCAATAACTCAATCGAAATTTCATAGTCGGTTTAACATTCATCAACAACTCAATCAATATTTCATAATCGGTTTAATATTCATCAACAACTCAATCAACATTTCATAATCGGTTTAATATTTGTCAACAACTCAATTAACATTTTATAGTCGGTTTAACATTCATCACAATGCAATAATATATATCATCCTCAAACAAGTTATTTCAGAACATTAACGTTATATAAGAAAAAGGTGGAAACCACCTACCTGTTCCTCCTGTGGGATGTCTTTGCCTGGTCGAATGTCCAATCTCAGTCGCATCATCTAACACATCAATGGGCACAAATCAACACATTTGTATTCTGAAATCACATGACTCATCACCATACATATTTCAAGAATCCACATGTTCACATTCAAGTGTTCCACATATTACACAATCACACAATGCAATCATTTTAATCGCTGAACCAATTCAAATACGTAAATCTACTGCAAAAATTAGTAAGCAAAAACTGGTTTGCTAGTGTCGTAGATTCGCCAGCGAATTGATTCGCTAGAACGCAGAATCGTCAGCGAAGCTAGTTCGCTAGTGATGCAGATTCGTCAGTGAACTGATTCGCTGGAACGTAGAATCGTTAGAGAAACTGGTTCGCTGGTGACGCAGATTCATCAGTGAACTGATTCGCTAGAACTCATAATCCTCAGCGAAACTAGTTCACTAATGACACCATAATTCGACAGTGAAAACTGGTTCGTTGCTGACACCACAATTCAGCAGCAAAATCGATTCACTGTTGACACCATAATTCAGCAGCGAAAATGATTCGTTGCTAACACCAAAATTATTGACAAAAACAGAGTCACTACCGACTCAGAAATCATCAATGCAACCCCTGTTGCTGCCGATTTAGAAATCGACAGCGGTGATGGAATCGTTTCTAGTTTCATCTCTTCCTTTCGATCAAGCGTAAGGCTTATGCTAGGCTTCCTCTACCAATGTTTCTCACCCAAGGTGGACATAGAACTCACTGAATCACACTCCATTCATCATTCATCATCAAACAACACAAGCGATAACAATTCTACAACACATAATGATTCTATTTCATTTTTATCACACGGACAATCACAAAATCTTGTTGCAACCTATTTCCATCTCAAAATTCAAGCAAGGACATCAACATCATTTCAATTTCAGCACACAATTTGATCTTAGAATCTAGAAAATCAAACAATTTCAAGCATGGACATCTATGTCTCACGTCCCCTACGCGGCGTCCGATGGTGATTTTTCGTTTGTTTTGCTTGATTGGTTCTTTGGAGTCGCCACCTAGTATTATGGTCACTAAGAAACCTAAATTGGTCTTTCAGATATTCTAAGGTAAGGGACTGGTTGCGTAAAGGGAAGGTATTAGCACCCCTAGTACGCCCTACCTCAGGTAAGCTGCTTGGTATTTGGTTTGCCTTATAATTGCTATGGTGTTGGTGTCTTCTAATCCCATCAGTTTTCCTAGGATAAGTTTACTATGATGAACAAACTTGGACTCGAGGTCTAAAAAGAAAGAACCCTTGGTCAATGTGGATCACACCCTTAGATACGTCTACAAAATACCAAGGAGAACCAATGCAGATCTCTTGAAATCTGTGTTTGATTCAGCCTAAATTTATAACCTATGATTTATAAGATAGGTAGAAAATCCAAGGAGATTCCATGTGCTTTAAAAGCTCATTTTTCCCTTAGTATTTCAAGAGTTTGCGACTCGTAAATCACAAGGAGGAGGGACAAAGATTCAGAAATCTAAGGAAATTCAGAGCGCTTTAAAAGCCTCCTTTTGCCTTAGTGTTTCATACTCATGGCTCATAAACCGTAGAGTCAAAAATTGAAATGCCCTCGATTCTAATTAAGGCTTCTTTCAAGGATGTGTGATGACTTATTATTCCTAGAAAATTATTTTGGATATTCACCACTTAGGGTTTCTTTATCCAAACATTAACAGCGAATAATAACAAGTTATTCCCAATAATATTTTGGATATTCATCCCTTTAAGATTTCTTTATCCAAACATTAACGGTTATTCCCAATAATATTTTGGATATTCATCCCTTTAGGATTTCTTTATCCAAATATTAACGGTGAATAATAGATGAATTCCCCCAAAATAACATTTTTGTATTTTTTTGAAATATTGGTCAATACCCTTTGGAGTTTTACAAACATGTTGTGAAATCCAGAAATGTAAGAAAATAAATTTTTTATTGTGTTTAAGAAATCCATGCAAAAACGCATTTTCAAAACTTCAAATATTTATTTTTTATAAAAAAAACATTCAAAATATGTTAGAGTATTGGCCGTATGCAACACACAAAAATATTTTTTATATTTTTCTTTGTCAAAAAAACACAAACATCACGGTTAATCACAATTAAAGTTAACAAACCACATATTAGTCAAATTTTTAAGGCTTTAATAAATCAGTTATTAAATCCCAAAAAATATGTAGAAACATTTTCTTACATTTTCACAGAAAATACAACATGATTTTATTTGTCACTAAAATACTTGATCATATGCAGATTAAAACATCAAATTCATTTTTTTTTTGTCTTTTTTGATTTTTTTAATTCAATAACATACATAAAAAAATACAACCACACACACATCCCTTTTTATTATGTTTTTTCTCATATACCCATATATAATTACAAATAAAAAAATTTAAAATAAAAGAACACATCACACAAATAAAAAACTACAAAATAGCCCCTAAACAATCTGGAATTACAAGAAAGGCCTTCTGCACCACCGAAACAGTGACGGCGTGTCTCCTCCACGCGCCACCGCCACTGGTGGCGTGTGGGTTCACTCGCCTTCGCAGGGAACGTCTGAAAACGGGTGGATCTAGCCTGGCTTCTTCTCCTCTTCCCGTCCTCGCCGGCGGTGAAGATCACCGTCACCTGCAACAAGAGTAAAACACACAAACAACAGTTGATTTTAAGTTTTTTTTTTCTTGTTCACGGATCTGTTTTCTTTCTCTTCTTCTCCGTTTTAGATCTGCTTCTCTCTATAGATTTGTTCTTTTCTTTTCCTTTCTCATTCTTCTCTGTCTCAGGTGGCGGCAAGACCAAGGGGGCCGCCGGCTGCTAGGCTTTGGGTTTCCGTCCGGTCTGTGCAGCTGTCGGTGGTCGTTTCGTGTCTTGGCGAAGACGACAGCCTGCAGACTGCTCCCTTTCGGTTGGAGGGGAATGAGTAGATCGGGGTGAATGGCATGTGGGGCTACTGTCCTTTGGCTGGTTCCGGGGCCGGTTGAAGGAGATGAAGGAAAGAACAGGGGTGGCCGGGTGGCCCGGGTCTTCACAAGCTGCGCGGTGATGATGAAGGAGAAACGACTAAGTGAGAGATGGGAAATTGTAGCTCTTGTTCTGTGAGCTGGAGCATGACAGCTCGGTGGTGGTCTGTAGGGGAAGATGGGGACGGCTGAGAGAGGGAAGAAAGGCCGACAGAGCAGAGTGATGGGGGCTCGGGTCGGCTGAGAGGAGACTATAATCTATGGCCGGCTGAAGAGGGAAACCGAAAATTCTCCAAGGCCAAAGTAGAGTTTTCTCTAGTTTGGCTAAAGGAAGGAGAGCTCGTAAGGGAGAGTCAACCAGATGAAGGAGAGGGGGCCTGGTCTCCGTGTAAAAAAAAATCAAAGGCCAAGGGTGGGGGCGCGGCTTGGTTTCGGCCGAATACAAAAAAAATTAGGTTTAGGTTTTTTCGTGGTTGCCCTAAATTTCTCTCTTTAAAAATTGTCCTATGTCAATTTTTCTTCCTCCCCTATGCATATGGTTGAATGTTCACTTATATAGAAAATCTCTACGCGTGCTATTTAAGAAAATATTGCAATAATTATTGCAGAGATTGTCTTCTATAACCAGCACCAACAAATCCTATATATATGGTATTTTTTTATTGCAGTGATTATTTTTCTTAACCAGCACGAATCAAATCATATATCTATGGTATTTTATATTGCAGTAATTATATATGATTCAGTAATTATCTCCTTGACATATTGCTTCCTTAACCATGATGCTCTATGTTATCGCCACATGTAAATCCTTATTTTTTATTTTTATTTATTTTTATTTTTATTTTTAAAAAAAATTATCAAAACATGGGTAAAAAATTGGGTAGCAACAATCTACATGCATTTCGGTTGCAGCATACAATTTGTTCATAGAATCCAGCATAATCATATAATTTTCAAGCATCAACATCTACATGCATTTCATCACATAATACATTTTGTTCAGCCCTTCAGTTATGACCGGCCCTTTACCAAGTTTTGTCCATTCAATCTATTCATTTTTCTTTGTTAAATGTTCTAGAATTAAGTCTCCATTCAACCCCATTTTGTCCCTCCTTTTAGTTTGGGTTTCCTTCACAGCTGGTATAAAAATTTTGGACATTCCCTCATGGTTTTTTCTTCATCCTTTCGGTTCTAGGGTCATAAGAACAAGAAGAAGGAGGTACAAGACCCATACCTTACGAATCTAAGTAGATTTAGGGAAAGTTTGATAGTATATCTTTTCTTCTTCTCTCGGTTTTCCCTTCTTCTTCTTCTCTCCGTTTCTCCTCCTTCTGTTGGTTTCTCCCCACCGATTCTATACCTCTACTCCAACAATGTCTATAGTTGTTCAACCTCCTTTCAAGCTCTCCCTTCTCTCTCTCACGCCTAAAGAAGGCACATGCAACAAGGGTTTGTTCAACTCTCTTTAGGAAGAAGGAAAAGGGGCAAGAGCATGCAACTAGACACATGCAGCTGGTCTTGGAAAAAGTCATCATCTCTCTTTCCTTGTATTTATACCCCCTCTTAAATGAGATAAGGTGTTTAAGTGCTGGACAAAGTTTGCCCCTATCCTCCTTTTAGGTTATTTTAGATTAGTTTCTATTCTAATTCTCTCTTAGAATAGACCAATCATTTTTGTTGGGTTTTACAATGTCGCTGCCGATTCAAAAATCGACAGTCAAAATTGTACCGCTGTCGATTCAAAAATCAACAGCTAAAAACTATATCGTTACCGATTTAAAAATCAGCAGCAAAGATTATCGCTATCGATCCAAAAATCGACAGCGACTATGGAGTCATTTCTAGCTTAACTTTTTTTTTTTTGGTTGAGTGTTTACAATTTAGGCACAAAGAAATAACAGAAAAAACATGCACTGAAGAATTCTTTGGGCCAAAACAAGTTGAAAAACACTCTCCTTTTAGATATATCTTTCACTTCGTCTGGTTGTGTTGTTTAGTTGCTCGCGCAATGTGGAGTGAAATATTGAAATCTCATGGCATCTGAACATTACCTTTTCATGATTGGAACAAAGTCAATTTTGGAAAACATATTCTCAATGATGTGCAATGCTAATGAAGCTACTTCTCATTAAAGCTAATTTAAGTTACAGACTTTACATACAAAAATTATGACTTTATACAATTTCCCCACCATAGGCAAACAATATTTGTGTCAGCAGAAAAGAAAATTGGAATATCGATCCAATTCCTTGGGTTGTGATAAAATTCAGAATTCCCAGCTGCCATGGGAATAGAATGGACAACAATGATTTCTGCAAACAAGCAAATAAAGACGGGCATCAGCACTTTAAACACACCGATTTCAGCAATTCAAGCCAACCAAAAATGTAATATTGGAACTAGTAAAAAACCTACACACTAGGGATCCAATTACGAAACCAATGCTAACCCATCATTAATTCCCAGCCAGGATCTCGTATAAGTGAAGATGCGAACTTTGTGGTTACGAATGAATTGCTATAAAAGAATTCCAAGCTTTTCTTAATTTTCCAACAAAACCTGGTTATATCTCCGCTTACTTTACTCAGGCATCGTTCAATGTTAGTGTATTAAACTGGATCTCACCTGAGACTATCTAAACAGTGGTTATTCCTGTCAAACATCTATTCTCAAAAGAATGCTGTATTATGTGCACAAAGACTGTTGATGTTCCAATGCTTCAGGCAAGCAAAGTCATGCCTGCAAGACCAGGTTGGGGTGTGGGAGGTTTAATCAATGACCTCAAAGATTCCATGACACTGGCAAAGGAAGGTCGTTTCCACGGTTCACTGTAGTAATAGAAAAAATGAGGTGAAAATAGCATACAACTGAAAAGGTTGAAATAAGAAGCCAGATCTTTGAACTTACTTGGCCCAGCAAGACTCAATTAATGCAACCACTTGAGGATTTAAATCCCGAGGAATCTCAAGCCTTTTGCCCTTGAAACCAACAGCCGCTACAACCTACAACATAGTATCCATATCGATAATATGTATCTTGTAATCAATTTCAAACAATGTATCCTCACCAGTATTCGCAAAAAAAAAAAACAAGGTACCAAGGAACCAAACCTGAATCAACCATAAAAAAGAAAATAGAAGGTGAAAACAAGCATAAAAAAACATCATCACACTGGCAGACCACCACAATAACCAAAATGATACAGAGCCGCTTGCAAACACTAAAATTAAATGAAATAATTTCAATAACCACACGCATGCAGCCAACCTGGCTCCTAAATAAGCTGGAAAAGCTTTGATAAAAGAACAGGAACAGCTGCTACACCCCTCAAGAAACAGAACTGGTCCCTATTTTAGTTCATTGCTGGAGCCTGGAGAGGACACCTTCAATATAGGTCACGCTCATTTATGATTAACATAGAACTTCAGATAAATCCAAGAAACGTGAAAGGAAAGGCATCTATTTTGCATGGATATTTAGGCATAAAAACTAGCATCAGAAAGCAACTCTCCAACCAAGGACCTTATCAGGAAAGCAAAAACACAGTACATGGTTCCCATAATTAGAGAGGCCTTATCAGAACCCTGGCAGAGAGGTCTTTTAGCAGTTACAGTCGTACTTATTATTACTGTAGATATCTACTTGTAGGATATTGTCTCTCATCTAATAATATTCTGGATATCCACTTCCAAGATTTTTCTTAATAAGTTAAATTGTCAATAATGAATAATCTTACTCCATTCACATTCTATCATTTCCAAACCAACTATGACACTTCATAACACAAACCTGTGCTGGATTTAAATTGCTCCAAGGTTGCTGCAATGTTGCTAGCTCCCACAGGATTACACCAAAGCTGTAGACATCGGACTTCTCATTTGATGGTTCATCACATAGAACTTCAGGTGCCATCCACTCAGGCTAATAAATTGGAAGAAGTATTGTTAAGCTCATATTTTGATAAAGAGTGTCCCAAGCCATCTTAAAACGAAGATCCAGTCATGTTGTTAAGTTACTGCACTTACAGTCCCTGCTGCTGACTTTGATGAAAGAAATGTGTTTGCTTTCAAACGTGAAAGCCCAAAATCACAAACCTGAATTGATCAAACAAAGTGAGCAAAAGGCAAGGACATGCATCAAAGTAAAGTACTCGATAAAGAAACTGAAATCTTACAGGGGAGAAAAAAGATAAGAAACAACTTTTGGAGGCCACAGAACACACTCATACATAAAGCTATTCTGACCAAAGAAAACAGAAGATGCCAAACAAATTTTCCTCCATAAATATGCTCACTATTAACAGAATCACATATCCCTCCGATCATGGCATAAAATAATAAAATATTAATCCCTAGATTTACTAAAGAAATTCAGTGAGAAATAAATGAGATACTACTACTCTTTTCACCGTGCTAAAATTTGCAACTTCATCATGCAGTATAAGACGTCAACAATCTGTTGATTTCAAACTGGTCAACAAAATGATCAAAATTTTGCGAGCATTGCCAATGTGATACATCCTACAAGCAAGACAACTGACAATCCTGAACAGGATGGCCTCCTTCTACAAGACAAACCCAGAAATAGTCAAAGAAAAACTATAGCAAGTAACAATACCAGTACATGGTAACATCTAAACATGTACGGAAAAATATTACATCACATGAACCACCTAGATCAGCTGTCTAACAATATTTTCTTCAAAGCCTACCAAGGCATTGCATCTTTACAAATTAAACTACATGATTGCTAGACTACATGATTGCAAAAGGCAACAGGATTCAATTGCGTTTCCATCCTCAATAATCATAAAATGGGAAATTGGTAGTCTTTCTGCTACTTGCAATATCAGCCTTACCTTCACTGTATATTTTTTGTCCACCAAAAGATTAGGAGATTTCAGATCTCTATGGACAATGGGAGGATTACGTTTGTGAAGATAATTCATACCCTTTGCCTGTGAGCAACAATGGCAACTCAATTAGCTATCCAAGGCAGTGGAGGAGATTTGAATGCCCATAACAAGTTTAAATATAGAAAAAGAAGAGATGACAAAAAAATATTGAAGTTTTAAATCCATACCACATCATAAGCCATACTCAACCGACGCCTTTCATCCAACACCTCTCTTGCACCTGACTTGTGTAAAAGCCTATACAAGCTACCCCTGCAGTTCAAACCAAAATATTTAATTTGGTTAACTTCAGTAATGATAGAATTAACATTCAAATAAGTGAAGCAAAAAATGGTTTAACTTTGTAGACTCCACATTATACAAGAAATAGGAGGGGTTTCTAAGAAGACATCACGAAACCTTGATAAATATTCTGTCACTATGGATAAGTTTGGGGGCTGATTAACGGCACCCATAAAAAGAACTATATTTGGATGCCGCAAGCGTTTCATTATTGCAACCTGAACAAAAGATAAGAAACTCGGCAGTTCAAATACAAACCAAGAAACGTAAACAAAAATTTTCTTAAGCTTAGTGCACAACACACTCAATTCTAGATAAAACACACCTCCCTCAGAAATTCCTTAAAGCGTTCAGCGTGAAAGTCTTGCTCCATGAGAATTTTCACAGCAACATCCTGCAATTAAGACATAAATTTGTGTGTGTGCGCGGGTGTGTATTCAAAATTCTGTACAAATCAGTGGAATATAAAATATTAGTTTAAAAAAGACTTCAAGAAAAATCAATGAAAGGAAAAGGAAAACAACATTTAAATCTCCAGAGTAAAAAAAAAAAAAAAGACTACATATATAAACGTGACTGCTCCTATTTACATGTGCAAGAATGACAGTAATGCAACAAGAAAACAGTAAGGATAGAAGGAAAAATTAGAACAAGATAAAGGACAGGAACTTGGCAAGATAAAAATGCAAAAATATTGCGTGATAAACAAGACATCCTAGGTATCTTGCTTGATAATGGCAATATTATTTGAATATAATACCATACATGCACTTCACAGAACTGTGTGGTTGGGAGATTGTTACAGTCCTTCAGATACTATGATGAGAAAAAGGCAAGCCAATAATAAACTTCGACTCAAACTTTCTGATATAAAATAATAAACTTTTTGAGTAGCATCCTAAAGTTGACATAGTACAAAATGTCATCCATGAAGCCAAAACAGTGTTTTCTTTTCGAACTTGGATTTGACAGATGATTAACAGTCTCGTATATAGTAAGTTACCTATTCCAAGAGATTCCATCAAGTCAACAAGCAAATAACCACTCTTCAAAAAATTCTCCCCCAAATTAATATAAACAGATCCTCACTAATCTATCACAGATAGAGATCAAAATTCACAAACCAGAGAAGAAATTGGAATGCAAAGCATGCCTTCCCCATTTCTATTGTTATGTAACTGTAGAAAAAAATATTAAATACTTACCGAGCCATGCCAATCAGCACGATGGACAGTTCCAAAAGAACCTGAAAATACACCCATTCACATCATAACTACAGTCTCCACAAGAAAATTGGCATAATGGCATGAGAGAAACATTGGTGATATGCTAATACACCATGGTCATGTTTTCTTTTCCAACTCTATCAAGAAACATACCTGCTCCAATTCTTTCTTGTAAAACAAGATCACTCCAAGGAATATCCAAATCCTCCACATCAAGTGAAAGTTCTTTACTTGTTTTGCCAGAAACCAGTTGACTACCTTCAGAAATGGAATCTTTACTAGCATCAACTCTTTGATCAGACAATGATATAAGTGGCCGGATATCTCTACGCACAACTGGTGGGATTTTCTTTAATGGGATTGGATCTCTGACCTCATTCATTGATTGTTTAGCATTCTGGGATGGATTGTACGCTTTATCTAGGCCACTTATACAATTAACTTTCAGTTGCCAAGGTAACTTTGAAATTTCATTGGTGTTACTTGGGAATTGCACAAGGTTATTTCTTTCTGGGCCTGTCCTGTCAATTTGTTTAGAATTCATAACAAATCCAGGACCTGCACCATCATCAACAGTGCCTGCAATGACAGCAGTTAACAGCAATGGAAGCTTCAGAATTTTCTCCTCTACATGGAAAACTAATGGAAGTATCAACTTGTGTGAAAACCCAATTTGCACTTTGCATTTGATAGAAAAATGGAAACATCAAAATCAACTACCAGTTTCACATGGGAATTCAATAACTAGACATGTCTGGTACTAGCAAAGGGAGAAATTTTTGCAAAATTTAGTATAATTGACAGTCAGTTTATCATACATATGGGTAATGGAACCAAAGAAGTCAATACGAATATACGATGAAAGTAATTGGATTGAAGAAATGAAAAAAGACAAGTAATAGCAATAACATGGAAATACAAAATGCACATGAACAAAACCAACATGACCTATATATATTAAGCTTCCATGACAAGCACATGGTTAGAACACTTAAAAAAGGTGCAATTCACTGAATGAATAAATATTAATATGTATCAAACTTAAAATGAAATAATCCTCTAGCTACAAGATTTGTCACATATTAACCATATAAATAATGGGTGAAAATGACCAAATGTCCTGATACTTTCAAATTTTGGTTATACTGGCCTCCGTACATGATTTTAGTTTACAACAATCCTTTTACTAGACAAGTTGGTAGTTATTGATTTCTCAGTATACAAGTCCGTTATATTGTCAAACTAGGAATCAATTCTATGTTGAAATTGAATTCATTTCTATAAGCCAAATTGAATTCCTCTTAATTGAATTCCCCTATTCATAACAGCACTAACATGGTAGAATTTAGTTCTTTGATAATTTTAAATTAAAAAATATTAAAAAAGAAAAAAAAATTAGTATAACCATATTGTCATTAAGAATATCCCATCAAATAAAAAATAAATACTCAAATAAAACATTGTCTTTCATAGGGGAGGCTTCTAAACAAAAGTAAACTAGTAGTTTCTTATCCACAGCCACAGGGTTTGTACAAGAATCAACAATTATCTTCTATTATGGAGCATTATGCATGCATCTATGTGACTCTGTATTTTTATTTTTTATTTTTTTGCTTGAAGTTTTCTCCTTGTTTATACATTATCCCTCTATCATCACCTCTCCTCTATGTAACTTTTTCATGAAGAATTTTTTTTTTTTTCCTATCTTCAACTTTTGATGACAACAATAAAAGAAGAGATTGTTTTATATATATATATACTTCGAGAATTTTCTAGTTGGGTGGATCCTAATATGAATTTGCAATATATTTGTTTGGGTCAATGAATTGTATTTGATCAGCAACCATTCTTTAGCCAACCGTGAAAGTTTGTGATGTTCCAATGAGAATGTGATTAACTTTTGACAAAGATAAACACTATATACTAAGAACTGTTGAGGGCATTTTGGGAATATGAAGTTTGCAATGGATTTACCATGAAAATCTGAGTAAATCCCATCCCTTTCGATGGGATTTAAATGTACGGAGATCTTCAATTTCTTAAGTTGTTGAAATCAATTCTTAATTGACGTGCTGGTTCTAAATATGAGATTTGATAATACCTACAGAATTGATATCTATTCTTGTGAAATTCTAATGATCAAAATGGGCTATAAATTGTTGAAGATTCTGAAGTAATTAAGGTAGATATGAAAGTGATTTGTAGGGAGTAAAAACAGAAAGTTAGATATCCTTTCCTATAAATCAGAACCTAGCAATAATATCTATTTATGTGTAGTTAATAGCTGTCCTAATATAGATATGTAGATGCTGTATATATTCAAGAATTCATTATGAAATAAAGTGAGAAGTCAGAATTTAACAACTCTTCATATGGTATCAGAGCCTAAACCGAGCCTGTATTTTTTTTAGCCTATCTCTCTCTATATCAGAGTCTAAATCTGGAATTCCCCCTCTCCCATTCCCATCTGTCTTGACAATTCTAGTCACTTGCTCTAGCAGACCTGTCCAGATCTGAAAAAACATGTCTGAAAACACTACAAAAGAAACCCAAATATCAGGGGAATTCCAGAGTTTACAGCCATCCTATAGACTGAATGGAAGAAACTATCTAAAGTGGTCACAGATAGTAAAAACCTTTCTCAAAGGAAAGGGAAAGATTAATCATTTGATGGACAATCCTCCTAGTCCAGAAGACCCAAAGTTTACACTCTGGGATGAAGAAGACTCCATGATTATGTCATGGCTATGGAACTCTATTATGCCAGAAGTTTGTGGGCCTTATATGTTTCTAGTTACAGCAAAAGACATATGGGATGCAGTGAGACAGACCTACTCTAAAGTGAAGGATGCTGCGTTAATTTATGAGATTAAGACGAAGCTTTCAATGACCAAACAAGGTAATATGATGGTTATTGAATATTACAATACTATGAAAAGTTCTGGTTGGAATTGGACTATTATCAGGATTTTAAGATGCAGTGTAGTGATGATGCTGTGATTTTAAAGAATTATGTAGAAAGAGAAAGGATCTTTGAATTTCTTGCAAGACTCAACATAGAATTTGATCAAATGAGAGTCCAAATACTTGGAAAGGAATCTTTACACTGACTCAATGAGGTATTTTCAGTAATAAGGGCTGAAGAAGGAGGGAGAATTGTGATGCTTGAGGTCCTAAATACTGAAGGTTCTGCTATGATGATAACTAATAGCAGAAACCTAAGTGATGCTAGCAGAAACCAAAATGATGCCATGAATGGTGCAGAAGTGGTGAAGACTGAAAGGAGAAAATTCTTTAAGGATGATCAGTTTTGTAACTATTGCAAGAAAGCAGGTCATACAAAGGAGACCTGCTGGAAACTCCATGGAAAACCACCAAGGATGGGGTGTAATGGAGGATACAAATGGAACCATTCAAGAGCACATGCACACTTAACAAATTCAGATGAGGCAGCACATGAGTCCAGCACCCTAGAGGTGAGAGGATTCAACAAAGAGGAGATTGAACGCCTAAGAACCTTACTCAACACAATGGAGAAACCATCTGGATCATGCTCTCTTGCTCAAAATGGTAAAATTCCAATTTCTCATGTCTTTAGTGCCTCAAACAAGAACCATTCCAGCATCTGGGTCATTGACTCAGGTGCAACAGACCATATGACTTATTCTGTAGGTGCCTTCACATCATATCAACCCTATCCTAGCAGTAAGAAAATCACAATAGTTGATGGATCTCTAACCACAGTTGCAGGCTAGGGAACAATCCCTCTTAATCCTATATTTACTCTTAAAAGAGTATTACAATTTCCTAATCTTACTGCAAATCTGTTGTCTATCCGAAAACTAATTAAAGACATAAATTGTAGTGTAACTTTCTTCCTTGATCACTGCATATTTCAGGACCTAGCTACGAGGAGGACGATTGGGCAAGCTAGAGTCAAGGATGGGTTGTACATGCTTAGAGTGCAAGGCAGCAGTAGTAACTCCCCTTCTCTATCATTCATTTCAGTTAATTCTAATAAAACTGATGTTTGGAATCATAATCGTCGTTTAGGACATCTATCATTTAAGACTCTTAGGAATATGTAAAAATCTTGATGTTGAACAATTTCATTGTGAAATCTGTGAATTTGCAAAGCACCATAGAGTGCCTTTTCCTATAAGTGATTCAAGATCTGTGTCTCCATTTACTATAATTCACTCGGATATATAGGGTCCATGTAACATTCCTAATATTTCAGGAGCAAAAGGTTTTGTAACATTTATTGATGATTGCACCCGAATGACTTGGGTTTACCTTCTTAAAAGAAAATCCGATGTGAGTCATATCCTTTCAAACTTTGCAAATATGATAAGGAATCAATTTGGGGTTAGCATTAAGGGTTTTAGAACTGATAATGCTAGGGACTACTTTAATCAGATTTTATCACCATACTTTGAAAAAGAAGGGATTATTCATCAATCATCTTATGTTAATACTCCCCAACACAATGAGTTGGCAGAAAGAAAAAATAGACATCTCCTTAAGACTACTCGAGCTCTACTTTTCCAACATCAGGTTCCAAAAAATTATTGGGGAGAAGCAGTTTTAACTTCTACATATTTGATAAATCGAATACCTTCAAGAGTTATTGGTTTCAAAAGTCCTTTAAACTATTTGTCAGAATTCTTTCCAAAGAATAATTTTTATTCTAAAATTCCCCCAAGGATCTTGGGTGTGTCACCTATGTTCACATTCATAAACATCAACGAGACAAACTTGATGCTAGAGCTCTTAAGTGTGTTTTCATATGATATTCCATCACACAAAAAGGTTACAAATGTTATCATCCATCTTCAAAGAGATTTCTTGTGTCAAAGGATGTAAGTTTTAATGAAAATCAGTCTTTCTTCAACAAATCTTCTCTTCAGGGGGAGGAAAACAACACAGAAGATAAGACTAACAATGACTTTGACATTTTTTCATTCCAAATCCCATCTAGGCAGCAATCATCTCCCATTTCACCATCCTGTGAGTCTCCAAATATTACTCTGCAAGGAGAAACTACTGCTGACAGATCTCTTCAGATATATAGATGAAGGATACAGCCTGATTTGACTATCTTGCAAGCCCAAGAATCCGAACCAGAGCAAGGTAATGAACTTTCTCATTCATCTCTACCTATTCCTGACCTTGATCAGCCAATTGCTATTAGAAAAGGAAGAAGAGAATGCACTAAGAATCCCTTATATCCTATAGCTAATTTTATGTCATTTCAAAAGTTCTCACCATCACACAAAGCCTTTCTCTCAAAAATAAACATCATACCTATTCCAAAAACCTTACATGAGGCTCTAAGAAATGAGAATTGGAAAACTGCCATGAGAGAAGAGATGAATGCACTAGAGAGGAATCAAACATGGAAAATAGTTGAGTTACCAAAAGAGAAGAAAACAATAGGGTGTAAGTGGGTCTATGCCCTGAAATGTAAATCTGATGGCAACCTAGAAAGATATAAAGCCAGGCTAGTTGCAAAAGGATTTACACAAACATTTGGGATAGACTATCGAGAGATATTTGCTCCAGTTGCTAAGATGAACACCATTCGAATTCTGTTTTCTTTATCTGCTAATCTTGGATGGTATATGCAGCAATATGATGTTAAGAATGCCTTCTTATATGGAGAGTTGGATGAAGAAGTTTATATGAATCCACCACCAGGAGTCAGTCACTCCCTTCTTCCCAACCAGGTCTGCAGACTAAAGAAGACACTCTATGGGTTAAAACAGTCTCCTAGAGCCTGGTTTGAAAGGCTCACCAAAGCAATGGTTTTTATAGGATATCGGCAAAGCCAAGGAGATCATACTTTGTTCATCAAACACTCCATTTCAGGGGGAGTTACTATTCTGATTGTTTATGTTGATGACATTATAATAACAGGCGATGACTTTGTGGAAAGAGATAAGTTGAGAAAGAGACTTTCAGCAAAATTTGAAATCAAGGAATTGGGGAAGTTGAAATACTTTTTTGGCATAGAAGTGGCACATTCAGAGAAGGGGATTTTTATCTCTCAACAGAAGTATATTCTTGACCTTCTAAAGGAAACAGGAATGGTTGACTACAGACCATGTGAAACACCTATTGATCTAAAGCACAGACTTGAGAATGATAAGGAAGGAGCCACAACTGACAAGGGTTAATACCAAAGGTTAGTTGGTAAGTTGATCTACTTAGCTCACACTCGTCCAGACATTGCTTATGCCGTGAGTGTGGTGAGTAAATTTATGCACAACCCGAAAGATTCACATCTCCAAGCAGTGTATAGACTCCTCAGATACTTGAGAAGTCTACTCCTGGAAAAGGAATTTTGTATAAAAATCATGGGAATTTGAACCTTGAATGCTATACAGATGCAAACTATGCTGGTGCATTAACAGATAGAAGATCAACATCAGGATATTGTACTCTACTGGGAGGAAATCTTGTGACATTGAGAAGCAAAAAACAGAGTGTTATGTCAAGATCAAGTGCAGAAGCAGAATTCAGATCAATGGCCCTTGGAATTTGTGAGTTACTATGGATGAAGATTATCCTAGAAGATTTAAGAATCAAATGGGATGAACCAATGAAGTTGTACTGTGACAATAAGTCTATCATTGCAAAAGCACACAATCCAGTACAACATGATAGAACTAAACATATGGAGGTAGACAGACATTTCATCAAAGAAAAGTTAGCGAGTGGATTGATATGCACTCCTTATGTGCCTACCGAGGTACAGCTTGCTGATATACTTACTAAAGGTGTTCAGAATCCTGTGTTCAAAAACACCTTGGACAAGCTGGGAATGAAAGATCTCTTCCATCCAGCTTGAGGGGGAGTGTTGAAGATTCTGAAGTAATTAAGGCAGATTTGAAGCTGATTTGTAGGGAGTAAAAACAGAAAGTCTGATATCCTTTCCTATAAATCAGAACCTAGCAATAATACCTATTTATATGTAGTTAATAGCTGTCCTAATATAGATATGTAGATGCTGTATATATTCAAGAATTCATTATGAAATAAAGTGAGAAGTCAGAATTTAACAACTCTCCATATAAATTATTTTTGCACTCCATCGAACCCAAACTAAATTTTTCCATACCAAAACACCCATTTGTTTAAATGACAGATTAACACTACTGGAGTTTTTAAGTTACCAAGCTAAATACACTTTGATAGAGGAGTTAAAAAAAAAACCTAATTTCAACTTTTAGTAAAGGAGGTCTTTTAAATACACATAAGAGAAGTCAACATGGTTTCCTATCCTTCCAAAAGTGGTTGGATCTTTACCCAAGATCAAGTCTTTTCCTCCAAAATCAGTTGTGAGATGAGAGGATATTATTATACCACACGACCATCTTCTTGGTCTTTGCTATCAAAGTTACAGGGCAGTTAAGGCATGCATATCAAAACCCATCAAATCAATCTTATGAAGCTAGAAAACTAAAACTCTTGACATACTGTAAAGACATAAAGTAGTGAGGAAACAAAATATCAGGGAGAGTGAGCACAAACCTTTCTGATCTTGCAAAAATGGGAAAGGGAAGATTAAATTAGAAAATTTGTCTACAATAAAGTAGGTTACCGAAGGGTAGTTCAGTCCAATACATTCAAGTATTTTAATGAAAAAATGATAGCTCACTTTTTGGGTTTGATAGGTACATATGAATTTAAGTTGGAAAAATTATTAGGTGAACTTGTTCACGCCATGGACCAACCAATTATGGAAGGACATATCATCTTATTTGGCCACATCACCAACTTTAAAATAAATGAACAATAAATATGGCTATAAAGAAAAAATAAAGATATATTTCTCATTGTTAAGAAGAAATTAGAAAAATGATTATTTCCCTTTCATGGTTAGTTCATTGATATGATCCAAGAAAAGGTTAGAGGAAATTTGGATTTTAGTGAAATTGTATCTATTGTCCAATTTTACGCTATCGAGCATAACTCTCAATCGGACCGTCAGATCGGGCTGGAATTTTACCAGGAGTTTCCACACATGATGTTCCACATGAGGTTAAAATTTCAGGTCAATCGGAATTCGATAAGGTCTTACGATATAAATCAACAGATGCAATACGAATTTTGTTATTTGTTACCTTTTGACTTATGAACTTTTTATTTGAAGATGATTCATTTCCTCATAACACAAGAATATTCAGCGGCTTATTTTTGAGAATTTTTTAGTTCTATAAGAATCTTTAATGGGTAACATCATAGTTTTCAAGTGTGGCAATGATTCCTTTATATTCCAAAATCTTTTCTTACAAGAATTCCTTTTTTATCCTAACTACATAAGGAAATGAGTGCTGGAATATTTAATGGCAGATTACTTTTTGGGTTGAATTATTTCTATGTATTAAGCTGAATTATTTTCAGGTTTTATTTTTTATTTTATTTCATTATTTGGATATTTATATTCAGTTTAGGGCTTGTGATTTAGTTTTCTTTTGTTTTGATCCAAAATTAATGTTTTAAACTATTTTAGGCATTAGACTTGTGTTAGTTGATTATTAGCTTGGATCTATTGATTTGCAACCCAATAAGAGTCTATTATGATTATTTTGGAGGACTATACATTATTTTCTTTGCTACAAAAGTCAGCAGCCATAATGTTTTGAATAAAGTTGTGTTTTGCATGATGCAACCTTTTTTCTTTGTTAGGACAAAGATCAACAACTGACTTATCAAGATACAACCGACCTTGTGGCGTATTTGTATACTTCGGGTTCTTGTTTCGCTATAAACAACGGATCCAAGTTCTTTTCCACTACCTTTGGTTCTTAGGTACAGGTTATCTCTGGGTTAGGTTTCTATCTAAACCTAAATTTCAGCTTTCTTGGGTTGTTTATCTACATTGTTGTAGGTTTATGGATCTTTATATCCACTGTTTTTTTTTGTGTCTTGTTTCGAGTCAATTTTATTTTCTCTTCTTTCAATATTGTATAGTTTTGTGTTAAGGATCATTTGATAAAAAAAAAAGTCCAACATTTAATTCTATCTAGAATATCTATTTAGAGTAAAAAAAAAAATAAAGATATTAACAAGATTGCAAATTTTGGTTTATAGGGGGAGATTCATTCGGGTAAGTAAATTGAAGTTTTCGAGTTTGGTGTTAAAATCAGTGGGGTACCTATAGTTTCATATTCAAAATTTTAGGTTAGAATTCCTATTCCATAATGTTTTTATATCATATCTTGCTTTTCTTTCATCTCTTTTTTGTATTTATGTCATGTATTCACCAAGAGAAAGGGAACGAATAAGGGTTTTCGCTCAAGAAAGCAAAAACATCTCGTATGTTTGGGGTTTTAAAGCAAGAATTTGTTAAGTTAAAAGAACTATTCTATGAATGCCAAGCTTCAGAGATAGGAGCAACAACATCGAAAGAATGAAAGACGATAGAGAAGGATGCAATTTTCATAGAAAGTTGTAAGAAGCAAGTGTTGACAAAAAAAGAGCTTTGAAAACTTAAACAAAAGTCCTATAAAACATCCATTATACCTATTGGTGATTGAGGATGAATCATCTTGAAGAGAGGGAATGATATAATCCAAGAAAAGATTGAACAAGAAAATTTGGATTATAACATAATTGTGTCTATTGTCCAGTTTTACGCTATCAAGCATAACTCTCAATCCGATTATTGCATCGAGCTGAAATTTTACCAAGAGTTTCCAGAAATATTATTCTATATTGGTTAAAAATTCCATATCAATCGAAGTTTAGTAAGGTCTTGCAATACATATCAACAAATGCAATGCAAATTTTGTTATTTATTATCTTTTAATTTGTGAACTTCTTATTTGCAGAGGATTTTTTTTCTCGCAAGGATATTCAGTAACTTATTTTTTTTGGTTTCGTAATTTTACAAGAATCTTTAATAGGCAGCATCATAATTTCCAATTGTAGCAAGAATTCATTCATATTCCAAAATCTTTTTTTCTTACAAAGATTCCTTATTTATCCTAACTACACAAGAAAAGAAGGGTTGAAGTATTTAATGATAGATTACTTTTTGGTTGAATTATTTCTTTGTATTACTCTGAATTATTTTAAGATTTTATTTGTTGTTTTATTTTATTATTTGGATATTTACATTCAATTTAGGGCTTGTGTTTTAATTTGAGTTTGTTCTAACCCGAAATCAATGTTTTATAATTGTTTTAGGCATTAGGTTTGTGTTTGCTAATTATTAGCTTGAGTCCGTTGGTTTGCAACTCAATAAGAGTACATTATAGTTATTAAGGAGGACTATATATTGTTTTTATTTTTGCTACAAAAATTCAGCAGCCATAATGTTTTCAATAAACTTGTGTTTTACGTGATGCAACACTTTTCTCTTTGCTGAGACAGAACAAATTTGACTTATCAAGGTATAACTGACTTTGTGGCGTCTTCAAATACTTCAGGTTCTTGATTCTCTATAATTAACAGGTCTAAGTTCAATTTTTAATATCTTTGGTTTTTGGATACAAGGTTATCTCTGGGTCAAGGTTTATCTATCACAAACTTGATTTCAACTTTCTTAGGTTGTTTTTCTACTTCATTATGAGTTTCTGGATATTTATACTCACGAGGTTCGCATCATCCATAGCCTCACATGGTGAACCATGTTCATTTAATAATTACCTCCTGCATGAACACAATGCTCTAAAACAAATTTATCAACTAATTACAAGTTTTAGCAGCAAGACTCCAAGATAACAGCAATAAAAATATATACAAATCCAACTAATAAATTCTCGTAAAATGATAGCTTTGGGCAATTAATTCAAGTTTGCAATTACAGGCATGCAACATGAGCAATTGGCAAACACAGATTATACTCTCATTAATGCAGGCAGATAATAAACAGTGCATGTTGAAGAGAAATAATCACATCCAGAGACAGGTCACAGAAATATGGACTTTGTGTAGTTTATGTAGCTGCTTTGTAAAATATTTACCTGCTGAAGCATCATCAAATACAAGATTAAGTGATTGGCAGTCCAAGAAATATTGTTTGGCCAATGACCTGAAATCAACGGTAGGTTCAACTGATTTGATTCGAGGAAAGCGCAATGGTGAAGAAATTGAGATGGAAGAAGGACCATTGAGCAAGGAATCAGGTTCGCATAAACAGCCAGGCATTCCAACTAAGTCAACTAGATACTCCCTGAAATGAATTAAATGTACTTTGTCAGATGTTACTCACAAACTGTAGCTATAATTATGAAATATGCAGAGCCTAGAGTCCCAGACTGCCAAAAAATTCTAGACTGCATCATTAATAAAAAAAAATGACCCAATTGTAGTGTTAGGGAATAATATAAATCATATCTTGGAACCTCACCTAACATTTTAAGCTATTAGGTTGAGATAGTTCTGACAAGCGGTCACGAGTTTGAATCTCACCATCTCCATTTATTTGATAAAAATTAAGCACAAGATAGTGTGGGTCTGTGCAAGTTTCAAGTTCAAAGAACTTTCACTTAAGGGGATATGTTAGAGAATAATATAAATTATATCTTAGAACTTCACCTAACAGCTTAAACTATTGGGTTAAGATGGTTCTTTGATATGTAGCACCCCAAGGAAGAAAGGAGAGAAAATAAACCACAACAATCAACTGGCAACTGGAATCTAACATTTATTGATACAAACTATTTTGTTTAGCTTTACTCGAGGTATGAATTACGTTGAATTTGTATGCAATGTGTCTACTTTTGTAAATCTTAAAAAAAATCTTCTCCAAAGTTGTTAACAAGTAATAAGGATGAACATTAAAATAGATCTTAGAAGAAGCAAGGTTATGTTCACAAGAAAGAAAAGGAAGAATCTACAACAATGAGAGGATGTCAATAACTCTGAATAAACCAACTAAACTTTGATTCATTTAATTTCACACTTAAACCAACTAAACAATGTTGGATAAATTGTTGAATTGGCAACAAATAATAACAAAAAGATACCACGATGATTGGAAAAAAAATACCTGTTAAGCTCAAACTGAACAAGACAGGAGGAAGCATCATCTCTTTTACAATATTTACAGCCCTTTGCAATTCGACATGGCAAATCAATAGTGTCAGCTAACACCTGCATAAATCATATAAGTTAGCATCAATCCCTCTCTGCTACCAAGAAAAACAACAAACAGATTCACAACCAGGACTCTTTAGTGAGGGGGTTGAGAAATGTTCTTCATCATACTTATTATCAATTTTAAAATACTGCAACTCCAGCAAAAGTAGCAAGCAAAATGGTAGTTAATTGTTGAAAACAAAAATAGAAATCACTGCATAAAAATATGAAAGGCCTTCTTACCTTGAATAGTAAAGCTCTATGACTACAAAGACCACTGGATAGGCTGCCTATTGGAACCACAACAGATCCTAAGCAATCTTTTAGATCATCACTGCATTCCTTCCAGATGGAAACGAAATCATCTTCTCGTCTGCTGGCTGACCCCCTTATGATAGCAATAAGACCATGATGAACAAAGTATTGTATAAAAAGCTACCTCTTAAGACTTTTGCATGAATAAAGACTGGAACTCACCCCATCCGATTGCAAACAAGCTTTGCCAGCTGATCAACTACCTCTTTTGTTGTTACACAGCTACAAGAAATGCTATGGACCCTATTCTGGAGTTCCTTTAAGCATGGATCACTACGTTGATCAATCAAAACCACTTCCATTGAAGAATCAGCATTGGGATCAACAGACTTTAGTGATTCAATTGATGGAATACGGCCATTCTCTTGCGAATCAGTGCACACAGTCCACACATATGGATCCATTCCATGTATTAGGTAAAATCCATCGGAAATTTTGTCTAAATATGATAAGCATCCACTCACCTGATGTGCACTACACTAATAAGTTGCATCTTTTAACGGTGAATTCCAATAAGCAAGGTTTGTTATTATGCTACAGGAGGAACCAGATAAAAAGTGGAGCTATGAATATTTGACATTTCCGTTCGCTGTACTAAAATGAAGAGACGTGTACAGTCTTATTGGGGTAGGCCAGATGCTAATACGCAAAACCACCAATAAGTGGAATGAAAGTTTCGGAAACTGAATCACACATCCGCCTCGAGGTTACTTCGGACTTTCATCCTCCAGTGCACCCATATACACAGGGAAATAACTATGCTAATCTACAAAGCATGACATGCAAACAACAGATAACCTAAAGAAGTTTTGATTTAATACATTACACTAACCCTCACCCTTTTGCCTAATGATTAAGGTTAAAGTTGGTGGTAGAGTAGGCTAGCACCAATAGACCCACTCATAAATGGTACCTCTCCCCTCTTTCATGTCGCAGTAAAATGTCTATGGGGCCCACCATATCATCCATCTACATTCCATCCATCCTAGAGTGAAAAATAAGCTTCACTTTAGCAGCTAAAATGAAGACAATCTTGGCTTCCCTCCAGTGACACAACATAATTCTATGTCTGAGTTTCAATCCACTAAAAGCTAAAGTTAGAAGAAACCTACTTGGATTGCAGCAAGAATGACCGTAATGCGAAAAGGGTTGTCTACTTAGTTCCTACAAGGTTAATGTACAGTATGGTTCCGAGTAGCAAGTTCAATCCACAAATACAAATTGAGCAGAATTAATAAGACTGAATTAGAGGGATTGCATGCAATCAACCACCTAGAGCAAAAGGGACTTTGCAGGAGGGCTAATCAAGAAAGGGTTGTTTCATCAACTAGGAAAGTATGGCAGCTTCTTATGTCCACATGTATATTTCTTAATTTGACACATCGAATCACTTTTATAGCTTTTAGTTTTGATCCAGGCTCACGATAGAGAACTACGGTTTTGTTATGGGCAGACCAGAAAATGATTAAAAACTTCATTCTTCCCCAAATTATCCCAAACAACACCTCTTGTCTTCGACATATTCTAACCTCTAGCTTGCATATTATTAGTTCATTTTCAATGCACAATTGATTAGAATAGATTTCAAACATTAGTTATCAACTAAATCAATTTTCCCTCGTCTCGTCACCCAAACTATGTAAAATAATCTAATCCATAAGTAAGAGCTCGAGGTCAACATTTCTATATGAATATGATCCCACGAATATATTTTTATTATTATTATTTGAAAAAAAAACAATAAATTAGCAAGCATACCCAAAATCGATGAGACAAGGCCACTGGCGAGTTAGAGGTAGAGGAGCGCAACGCTGATTCAGCCGGAACAGAATCGAGAAAATTAGGATCATCAGCACAGGTGGCCTCGGACGACAATCTCAAAGCCAAAGCCAACTGTAACTGATAACTTTCTTCAGTTTGCTGCGCCCAACTCTTCCCAGAGGATCCATTAGAGGGGAGTCTGGCCGCCGTCATAAAATTCCCATCCTCGTACCCATACGCCTGATCAATCTCATTTACTCCACCGGTTGACAGAGTAGTCGGCGGGTAATACTCTCCTGATAAGGAACTCTCTCCGAAACTACTCCAACTCGATTGCCTTTGCAAACCGATCGCTGCTGACGATGAAGAATACAAACCAGTTCGATTACTGTTTCCTCCCATTATTCTATGATCAGGATCCCAATCCACGAAGATTCTCTCTTGCTGCTTTATTATTAGTTTGTTATTTTTTGAGTCACCAGAGAGAGACGACGACTCGTAGTATGGCGGCGGTGCTTGCTGTTGCTCCTCTGCCTGCTGGCTAAGGAGAGTGTAGTTGTTGGATCTTCGACCGGGCATTTCCATGGAGATTCCTTTTATTTATTTATTTCTCTTTCGAGGTTAAAAGAGAGTAAAAACCACCATCTTAGAGAGAGAGAGACTAACTTCAAAGTCTGGTACAGGTGAACTGAACCTCAACTATTTTTCCCCTTTCAATCTCTCTCTCTAGAACTCCATTGTTGGAGAGAGAAAGCAAAGTGGTGTGGTTTATATAGTGGCATAATTGTAATTATGCTATGGGATTTCAATTTTTCAACACATATATTAATGTTTAATATTAAGTAAATTATTACTATTTCAATTTCTTGACATTAAATAAAAAAAAAATTCTAAAATGAAGGGTGGTGTTTAACATTGTAAAACATTATTCATAACACACTCAAGCAATGTTTTTTAAGATTTTTTCATTTTAATCCTTTAAAAAAAAAATTTATTGATTTAGTTCTTCAATTGTCAAATTAATATCCAATTTCTTTTTATTTGTTGATTAGGAGACAAAATTAAAAGAATTTCTTTTTATTTGTTGATTAGGAGACAAAATTAAAAGAATGAGGATTAATGTGAAAAAAGCACCGAAAATAGATGGTGTGTTTGAAGTTGGCGTTAAAAGTTCAATTTGGTCCTCTAATTTCTAAAATTATACCTTTTGGTCCCTTAATTTTTTTTCAAATTCAATTTTGGATCAAGACTTTATTTTTATTATTTTTCAATCACTGGTTTGTAAGACGAGATAGAGAGCATCATTGGATTCCACGTGTAAAGAGAGAAAGTTGTTGTTTTCACCAATTTTAACTACCAAAATAGTTGATCTTGGTGTCCACAAATTTCATTTGTTAAAAAGAGTTTGGTGTTGATTGTTTAAAATCTCAATGTTGTCTAAAAATGTATATCTAAATTGATAAATTAGTATAGATATTCTAAGGGTGTTTATAAAATGTTCTTTTTTAAAAAAAAATTAGTCAAAAAAAATTTGCCTTGATTTTCTACCACCATAATGGTAGATAGAATTTAGACAAACAAATAACATGTTGGCTATATCAACAGGTGATGTGTTGTTTGATTTTTTCAGATTGTTCACCCATGAAAAAGAATTAAAAAAACAAATATGTCAAGCCTAGTGTGTGTAAGGCCTGCACATCTAAGCTCTTTTTAGAATTTTTTTTAATAATTTTGTTATTAGACCCGGTTGAGTTCATAAACTGGATTATAGGTTCAACGGGTTTAGCTACAATGTTCAAGCTTTTTTTTATTGTTGTTTAATGTAATTTTTTTTCCCTTAATTTAACAATATGTTATCAATGATTTTTTTTTTTTTTTTGCTTAACTTGAAATAAAAAAAAATTCAATTTAACCCTTGCTACTTTGCTATCATTTAGCTTAAAAAAATTATGTTTATTTTTGTTATCTGAAGGGTTTTTTCTACAACAGAAAGTATTGTGCACACGCATAGAAAACACCGTGGACATATATATATTTGTTATTGCATGAATCTCAAGACAGGAAGGGAAAATGAAGTAAAGAAAAGGTTGTCGAAGCCATATTAGGAGTTTGACGCCAACATGCGTTGCCCTGAGAGAAATGGCTTGACAAAATTATTCTGGTAACACTAAAGAAGACAACCATCGGATCATAAAGGAGGTTGCACTCTCATCCTCAATTTCCACGGCCTCCTTAAATACTAGCATGTGAAATGCACTCTTTAGGCATATTTTTTCTACCCAATCCTTTTATCGCAATTCAATTTAGTCATATATTTAAGCTTTTTTATTTATTTGTTCCCCAATTCTTTTTTATAACTCTTCAATTTAATCCTGAAATTCATCCAACTTGTGGCTAATTAAGGCCTAGCCATGAAGAGAGTAAGGGATGAGAAAAGAAAGAGACATGTTGTTCAAATAGGTCACCTAATTAGGATTATGTTTACGACCTGGATTGTGAATTTTATAGGTTAACTAAGGCTGGTTGAGGTCAATACAATATGATATAAATTTTAAAAACATTTCTCTAATTTTTTTATAACTCTTTAATTTAGTTCTAGATTTAATCCAATCCAATGTCAATTAAGACTCAATCAAGTTTCAATCAGGAAGAGAACAAAGGAAGGAAAAGGAAAGAGAGAGATTATCCAACTGAGTTAACTCATTATAGTCGTGTTTATTACCCGAACCATAAATTTCATGTGTTAACCCGGGTCAATACAATATATCATCGTCTTTTCATTTCACTCTTTAATTATTTTTTAATTAATCCTTTCATTGTTCGTTGTTTCGCATTTAAGCTAGGGTTAGACAAATGTTAAAACGACAACAACATAATTATTTTTAACAACATCACTATTTGAACGGATGACTAGTTCACTCTTATTCTGCTAGTTTGAACAAGCCACACCGATGTTTTTCATTTATTAACACATATGGTGGTCGATTAATTTGATCTGATACACTGGTCGAGTTTTTAATCCTCATTTCAAATATTTCATCACGTGCAAAAAACAAAACACTCACTTTTTTATGCAATAATTGGTTTTTAATCTAACCTGCAATGAAGCTCAAGCCCCATGCCTAGTACAAACTATTATAATAATTATTATTATCATTTATGACAAATCTCATATCAATATTCACAGTATAAGGTTTCTTAATTCAATCTCTATAAACCTTTTCCTTAATTAAATCTAAAGATGTCAATTATCAAATATACTAAAACACATCGTTAAAACATCGCTAAAACACTGTATCAATCTATAATAGTGCTAATAATTTTCCAATTTGGTCCATAAACATTTTTTTTCAATTGCATTGTTCTATGCCGAATTTGTCAAACATTGTTAAGAGGAGAAAAATTAAAAGAAAAGGGACCAAAGTGTGAAATAAGGAGAAACCCCATGGCCATGTAAAAATTGAAGAGGGGGTTCTTTTTCATACTTATACATTTCTTTTCTTACCTTTACAATCCCTATATTTTTTGTAATTTCATATTTGATCCAAAAAATTATTTATTTTACATTTTAGTCTTTGCAAGTGAGAGCAGAGATAAAAAAAAAAAAAAAGTCACTGGATTTTAGTTAAAGAGATAGAAAATCATCAGTTGACATCGATCATGTCCATAAAATCATCAATCTTTATGTCAACGGGTTGCATTCCACAATAAGATTTTAATTGTGGTATTTTTGGACCTTAATCTTACCTAGATAAACATATCAAGGTCGAGAGAGAAAAATCTTAACTCACGCTTGATTTCTTATTTTTGAACCATTTTTTAGGTTTTTTGGTTGATAAATGGGGTTTGGAAATTCTAAATGTGTTTATTAAGTGTTTTAGGTGAAAATAGTGTTTTTTTTTTAAATCATACCTGAATTTCTAGCCACCACAATGGTGGCTGGATTTTGGACAACAATAGACAACACATTGTCTATTTCTTTTTTTTTTTAAATAATAATTTTGTTTAGAAAACAATTTTGACGTAAATGATTAACAAGGGTATATATGATGAGTGCTGAAAGAGAAGGGCTTATATGTTGAGTGCTGAAAGTGTAGGGCTTAAAATTTTGTTAAGTTTCATCGCACTGGATTAATTCCTTCTTTCAATATTATTTTGATCAAAACAATTAAATATAAATTATTAATAATCAAGAATTATTTCCTTTTTACTTTATTAGATAGTTGAATTGCTAATCAAGAATTATTTTGTATTTTTTGTTTTTTAGTTTTTCTTTCCTTTTTATTTTTTATGGAGCTTTCAAGTTTTTTAAATTTGTTTTATTATTTTAACTTTTAAGTTTTAAAAAATCATATTTTCTTTTGGTGATTTGAGGAACATTTTTATAAAAACAAAATATGACATATAAGAAAAATGTTAATATATAAAGAATTTTTTTATAAAAAAACATTATTTAATTTGTTTCATTAGTTATTTGAATTTCTAACCGAGAATTATTTTTTGTTTTCTTAAAGCGAAAAAAAACTTTAACAAAATACACAATTTAATATATGTGTGTGTGTGAGAGAGAGAGATTCATCCATATTATTCGATAGTTTTACCCATATTTACCTAGTGTTTTGCCTATTTTTTATACATAAAATGCCTTGATATTCTTTGTTTTGTGTTTTGAAGGCACTTTTAGATGAAAGATTAAAAAAGAAGTAAATTGGAGATAATTGGCAGATTTGACCTCTAGTCGATGTTTTGTGTAGAGCTTGAGCTCTAGATGTCAAAATGAAGTGATTCCAGTAGAATTAGAAAGCTAACATCTATACCTTTCTATACATATAAGGCAAAAATAAATAAAAAAAAGGAAGAGCATGGAAATTGCAACCTTCAAAGTCAAATCTTGCAATCTGCCAATGTTGACCTTCGACCATTCCAACTTGAATATCTTGAGCTACAGAAGTTCATTTGATGCAACCTTAATGTTTTTGGATTCCGGACTCAAAGACCTATCAACATACCAAATTTTAGGGAGATATGATTTTTCTAAGATGACAAATGAATTATACCAGCAAACAGGTTTTGTGAAGAAACGAGTCCAAATTACGTCCCGAAGCATCAAAACCGACATCCAAGTTTTTATTTCAGCAATTTAGCTCCTCTAAGTCAAAACCTAAAGATTTCATGCAAGTCTATTTCTTCTTTTTTAGGAAATAGTTATTGAAGTACTTAAATGTAAAATGCCTACTTAAGGGAGGACTATTTTGTAAAATAGAGACTAGGGTTTTCTAGGGTATAAAAAGAAAGAGAGAAGGAAAAGAGAAGAAGAGAGGGGACGACCAGCAAAGAGAACAAAAACGCACATTCCTCTAACAAAACCCAAAATCATGCTTTCTTCCTTCTTTTTGATTAATTGTTTAGTAGATATGCAAGACTAAACTCTTTTTCTTGGTTGCAAGGACACAGAAACCTCCGGATTTCAAGAACTATGAGATTTATTTTACCTTTTATTTTTAGTTTATATGATGAATATGTTTGTTCTCCTATTCTTATTTTTTCTATGATTGTTTATTTTAATTGCTTGAGCGGACTCTAAGTTATTATTGTAGACAATTTATTGCTAAGTTTGATATCAAAATCGGAGTTGTGGTATATGAACTTGTGAAGCAATTGAGTTTAATAATTGTGGCGGATCTACGTTATTAATCTTAGGGAGAACATTCAATCAAATCAAATATAGACAGCGGACAGTTATGTTTTCTTGATTAATCAACTTATCTAGTTCTTAAGGCTGCCATTGAATTAAATTACTAGTGCGGACATTGTGGTTGTTTGATGGTTAGGGTTAGTTATACGGCGGATCCGTTAACTAACCAATGTTAAGAAGAGATAAATATTCAGAATATAAATTGATGTTTCGTTTCCATGGTTAGTTCTGATTTCTGTAGGTGGACGTTTGTGACCAAGGTTTGTTCTCTTGATAATTTTCTGATTTTATTTAATTTCGCTTGATAGTGTTCTGTTTTCTTTTGCTTTAGCCTAGATAACTTCACACCCCCCCCAGTTGCATATCATACAGCATAAAAATTTGACTTGAACCTTACTCGTGGGATTGACCCCTTACTTGATCTAAACTATCTTGTGTGTTGTGTTTTAAGTTAGGGTAATTAATTTGTGTGACAGCGACATCGCATCAAATTTTGACGCCATTGCCGAGGAAGTGATTTTAGTTTATTCTTGTGCTGTGATTTTTATTTGCTGTGATTGTTATTTATTTTCTTTAAAAAAAAAGAGATTTTTTCTTGTGACAGTACTGTACAGTACGGTACAATTACTGTTCAAAACAAATTTTTTTATGGAATTAGGTATCGGCCTTTTGTTTCCTGAAGGGAAACGACATTCTGAATAGGACTAGTAGCTTTCAGCTACTAGCCCCACCCTATCGAGGCTAAATTCCATATTTTTCTAGGGTTTTTAGGCAATTTTAGTTTTTTGGCGTAGGATTTTCTTTTAATTTACATTGTTTTCAATCTCTTGCGTGGCCGATTTCTTTTGAGTTTTCTTGATTATTTATGTTTGTAACCCGTTCTACTAATTAGAGTCAAATGAAGGTAGATCTCGAAATTGAAAACACTTTATGCAAGTTACGAAAAGAAGCTAGCATCAACACCATAGTTGTTGCACGACAATAGACACTCAAGGAGCTCGCTACTCTTAATGTGGAGAATCAACCATTGTGCATAAACATTGACAATAATGTCAACTTCGAGCTCAAGTCTGGTTTTCATATTATCGAGTGATGATCTTCGTGAGATGATGAAAACTTTGGCTTCTAATATAGTGACATTGCAACAAAATATCATGTCTTTTCAACAGGAAACAAGGTCAAGCATTCACAACTTAGAGAAGCAAATGGGGCAAATAGCTTCAAGTGTAGGGAAATTGGAGGCACAAATCAATGAAAAGTTGCCTTCCTAAGCATTGAATCCAAAAGAGAATAGTAGTGTGATCACGCTGCGAAGTGGGAAAGAACTTGAAGAGCAAAGGTCGAAACAAATTGAGATAGAGGAAGAAGAGGAGATAGAAACTGAATTGAGTATAAAGAATAAACATCATCCTTCTCCTTCACAAATTGAAACAATGACCAACACTCTAAAGGTAAGTCCTTACTCAATGAATTCCAGTTTTAAAATAATTCCACCCTTTTCTATGAGTTCCTCTAGGTCTAAGAAAGAGGACAAAGAAAAAGAGATTTTAGAGTTTTTCAAGAAAGTGGAACTCAACATTCTTTTTATTGATGTTATTAAGCAAATTCCCAAGTATGTCAAATTCTTGAAGGAGTTGTGTACTACCAAGAGAGCCTATAAGCTCAAAGGCCATGAAATGGTAAGTATGGGTGAAGTTGTATCTACTATTGTTCAAAAAAATATGCCTTTGAATCAAAAAGACCTAGGTGCGTTTATTATCCCATGTGTTATTGGTAATGCTAGTTTTAAAAGAGTCTTATGCGATTTAGGTGTATCCATTAGTGTTATGCCTAAACATGTTTATGATTCTCTTAGTCTAGAGCCTTTGAATAAAACTAGTATTGTAATACAACTTATGGATCGTAGTTTTGTTTATCCACTTGGTGTGATATAAGATGTCCTAGTCAAGATTGATAGTTTGGTTATTCCATGTGATTTTTATATTCTTGATATGGAATATGATTCTTGTGATTCGTCAAACAACACTCCTATATTGTTTCTGAGACTATTTTTGAAAACTACCAATACAAAAATTGATTGTGGTAGCGATAATTTGTCCATGGAAGTGAGAGGTAACAAGATTGAATTTAATTTTCATGATGCAATGAAATATCCTTACAGCAATGTTTATTCTATCACATGTTATGACCAAGATGATAAATGAGTGTAGCAAGTTTTTGATTTTAATTGTGAGGATGGATTAAGCGTAGCTTTGAGCTATGACTATGATTTTACCGAGATAGAAGAGATGGAGAGGCACATATGTGTTCCCTAAAATGTGCATGAATCAACATTGACTTTGTAAGATTTGTAAACCGTTCCCTACGGTAATGTCTTTATTGATTTAATACTTTCACATAAAAAGCTTTTTCCATCTATTTTATAGGCCCTCGAGTTGGAGTTGAAACCTTTATATGATAATTTGGAGTTTGTATTCATTGGAGACAACAATACACTTCCTATTATCATAGCAAAAGGTTTGACAAGTGCGTATGAGGAAAAACTTGTGAAGTTGTTGTGCGATCACAAAACAGCCATTGGATTGACTTTAGCCGACATCAAGGGCATCAGTCCCTTGATATGTATGCATCACATACTATTGGAGGACAATGCAAAACCTATGAGGGAAAGCAAAGGAGGTTGAATCCTCTTATGATGGAGGTAGTGAAAGCTGAAATTTCAAATCGAGAAATCAAGTCCATTTTAGAGAAAACAGTGCAACCTAACCGGAGAGAGTGGAGTCTACGACTTGGTAATGCCCTTTAGGTTTATTAGACTGCTTACAAATAACCTATAAGAATGTCACCTTATAGGATGATTTATGGAAAAGCATGTCATCTACCAGTAGAGCTTGAGCACAAAGCTTTTTGGGCCATTAAACAATGTAACATGGATTATGATGCTGTTGCGATTGCAAAAAAGTTGCAATTGCAAGAGTTGGAAGAGATTTGAAATGATGCTTATGAGAATGCAAGGATTTACAAAGAAAAGACCAAGAGTCTTCATGACCGAATGCTTACAAGAAAGGAGTTTCATGTTGGAGAAAAAGTCCTTCTTTATCATTCATGTTTGTAACTTTTTCCTGGAAAGTTGCGTTCTCGTTGGATTGGACCCTTTGTTGTTTCTAATGCTTTTTCTTATGGTGCAGTTGAAATTACAGGTTTAGAAACAAACAAAGTGCTCAAGGTTAATGTGCATCGCTTAAAACCTTATTATAAAGGTTGGACGATCGAACTCACCGCTTATGTGGAGTTAATTGAACCAATCTATGAAGAATGAGCATGTCACACGTTGAGCCAATGACATAAAACAAAATTGCTTACTAGGAGGCAACCCAGCACAAAAAGAAAAAAAATCAAATTTGCTTTCTTTTTCCCTTATCTTTTATCTTTTATATTTTACTTTATTTTTGTCATTCGAATATTCCTTTTCTTTTATTTCAACATTGAGAACAATGTTGTGTTTAAAGTGTGGGGGTATTAAGAGAATTTTGGTTTTCTTTGTTGTTTTTCAAAAAAAAAAATCTATGTTTAATCTTTTTTAAATCTCATTGATTTATATATAAGAATATGAGTATTATGTATGAGAATTAGTTGAGATAGATGAATATATAAATCAAATGAATGAGTGTGCATGCAAGTTTTAACATTTAATTGGTTTAGGGATTGACTTTGAAAATATATGATGTTGACTTTATAGTGTTATACCAATGCAAGTTTTTGAGCCTTCAACATTATATTCTTTGATTGTGCATTCTTTCAATGATATGTATCTCTAGAACTTGCTTCATATCTTGTTGAGATTACATTCATATTACATGTGTACATAAAGATGATAAAGGCATTAGGAATTTTAACCACTTGAGCCAAAAAGTCAACCTAAAGCATATTATCCTTAGTGAGCCGTTTTGAACTTGTTTATCTTTTCTTTGCTTTACCCATGTGTAAATTTAACATTTTATATGTTTTCCTTTTCCCCTAGCCAAGGATTAGTAGAGCATATAATTGTTGATATCTCATGGATTATGGTTGGAAATTATGTGAAAAGAAAAAAAAAAGTGATGCTTGATGAAAAGATGGGCGAAGTTGCCAAATGTGAAAGAAAAAAAACAAAAAAGAAAAAGAAAAAGAAAAAGAAAAGAAAACAATAGAAAAGAAAAGAGCTCCTTTGAGTTCTTAAGATTTTATGTTGATGGAGTTTGAAATCAAATGAAGTTAAGTATTGGTGCTTAAAGATGGAAATTTTGTGTGCTTTGATGGGATATCTTCTTTCAAAATCATTTTTCTATGCTCTACTTCATTTGGTTTTAGCCTTTTCTTTTCCTTTATTTTACCTCACCTTAACCTTAGCCCCATTACAACCAAAAAGTAAGACTTTTGATTCATGCATTGCTTATAATATTTTAGTAATGGAGATGAGATTGAAGAGCAAGCTTATGGTAGAACATATTCATTGAATTAAATTTGAGAGATTTAAATACATAAGCCCTAAACACATAAGTGTTGGAGTGTATATCAATAAGAGGACCTATCACTTTGGCATGACATAGAAATTCATTTAAATCCCAACGATCAATTGAGTTTTGAAGTTTGCATGTAAATAAATTCATGAAAATTTGTACTCTTTATCCTTCTTGATTGTATTCTTGTTTATACTACATATATTCTTGGACATTGATGAGAGATTAGTCATAGTGATTTAATTTAATTTATTTTCAATTTGATTTTATCTACCATTTCTTCGAGGACGAGTAAGAGCTAAGTGTGGGAGTATTTGATGCAACTATAATATTCGATAGTTGCACCCATATTTAACTAGTGTTTTGCCTATGATTTTTTATATATAATTAATAATTAAATTTTTGTTCAAATTATTAAAATAGTAATCAATATATTCACCATATGAAATTTATGAGTAAAAGATCGATTAAAGTTGTCGCACATACCCCGCGCGGCGTCCGTTGGTGATTTTCGTTCGTTTTGCTTGATTTGGGAGTCGCCACCTAGTATTTGATTAAGGGTTACTAGGAAACCCGGATGTACTGGTCTTTGTTACAGATTCACGGGTAAGGGACTGATTGTGGCTAGGGAAGGTATTAGCACCCCTAGCGCACCCTACCCGAGGTAAGCTACTTTGTGGTTTGATGTGATTTGAAAATTTGAAATATTAGTCAAATTCTTAAGGCTTTAATAAATCAGTTATTAAATCCCAAAATAGATGTAGAAACGTGTTCTTACATTTTCATGGGAAATACAACATGATTTTATTTGTCCTTAAAATACTTGACCATATGCAAATTAAATATTAAATTCTTTTTTCTTCTTTTTATCACTTTTGTTTTTTTTTTTTTCTAATTTTAACATTAAAAAAAAACATACATAAAAGAAAATACAAACACACACGCTAACATCACTTTTTTACTATGTTTACTCACCATAGGTACAAGCTTACAATGTAAACAGAAATTCAAAATTACCCAAACAAAACCTTAACAATCCCAAAATTACAAAATACAACTCCCCAAAAATAACAGGAACTGTAGGGAAGCCGTCTGGAATCTGCATGAACAGTTGCGGCGCATCTTCTCCATGCGCCCCTGCCACTGGTGGAGCGTAGGTTCACGCGCCGCCGCAGGCAATGCCCGGAAATGGGTGGATCGAGCCTGCTTTCTTCTTCCCTTCCCTTCTCTACAGGCTGTGAGGACCACCGTTACCTGCAATAAAAGAAAAGACGCAACAACAAGTTTTGGTCCCTTTCCCTTCTCGGTTTTTAGATCTGCTTCTCCATATAGATCTGTTTTTCTTTTCTTTTGGCTTCTCCTTCTTCTCTATTTCAGGCGGCCGGCTCTAAGGTTAGGGCATCTGGCTTGTGATCAGCAGGTCCTGTGGGTTCTATCGTGCTTGGATTGCTAGCGTTGGCCTCGGCGATATTGGAGCTGACGGTGGCACTGCAGTGTTGTTGTGGCGCTGTTGTTGGTTCTAGGAGCCAAAATCCCAAAACAGTGGGCGACTCTGTTTTTTTTCTTTTCAAAGGGAGGGGGCGACTAGGAGAGGAAGATGGGGATTCTAGTGTTTTGGGGAAGGGTCTTCTGTATGTGGGGGCGATGGTGGTTGCAGAAGAGTTGGTGAGCGGGGAAGATAGGGAGTTGTGGCTGGGTGTCTGTGGCCGGCTCAAAAGGGAAGAAGAAGGAGAGGCAGCAGTGGGGAGAGACAGCCGACAGAGGGAAAGGTCTGTGGAAAATGGGGAAAAGATCGGCCGTGGCCTCTTGTTTTGGGAGAGGGGGTTCTCTATTTTTGATAAAGGGAGGGAGTGGTGGCTTGCCTTTGAAAAAGATGAAAGCTTTGGTCTTTTAGGGTTTTCTTTTTTTCTTTACTATTCCCCCAAAATTTTCTCTTCCCCCTTTTTTTCATTGTAGACTGGCATTTATAGAAGAAGTGTGGCTTGGCTACAATCACATTGATTCCTCAACTCTTTTTTTGTATTTTAAATTTATTTTAAAAACAAACAATACTAACAACGACTCAATAAGAAAAATTAGTGATTGTAAAATTAACACGTTAAAAGTTGAACGCGTTCAAAATACCTTTGAAAATTTAAATTCTTTTGAGACGATGCTGAAAATGCTAAAAACGATGCAAATATATCAAAAATGCATTTTGGGGGGTTTTCGTTGTTTTTTTCTATTTTTTTGGTTTTTTTCTGAAAATTTATTGAAACATTGGGCCAAAAATTGGGTAGCAACAGTTGCCCCCTCTTTACAATGCTTACGAAGCAAAAATTCCTTAATGTTTTGCATAGTAAGCTTGTAAAGAAAACAAAAGGTCTTCCTGGCTTCCTAAGTGATCCACTCATCTCAGAACTTTGTCTTTTCTTTTCTTTTCTTTCTTTTTTATTTTTTTCTCTCTCTCTTTCTTTTTTTCCTTTTCTTTTTGGGTTAACTTGAGATCCTATCTAGTGATCTTTTTTAACCATAATCAAAATCGGTGTGTAGCTCAGTCAACTTGAAATCCCATTCGGCGATTTCCTTTAACCAAAGCTAAACTCTGTGCATGGTTGGGTTAACCTGATATACCATGTGGCGATCTCCTTTAACTAACCAAAAGTCCTTGTATAGCTTGGTCAACCTGAAATCCCATCTGTCGATTCCCTTTAACCAAAACTAAACTCTATGTGTGGTTGGGTTAACCTGAGATCCCATCTAGCGATCTCCTCTAACTATAACAAAAGTTGGTGTATAGCTCAATCAACCTAAAATCCTATCTGGCGATTCCCTTTAATTAAAGCTAAACTCTGTGTGTGGTTGGGTTAACTTGAGATCTTATCTGACGATCTCTTTTAACCAGAACCGATACAAAGATGTGTGTATGGTCTCATTATAATGGGTGACCTATCCAGAAAAAATGATGGTCTCATTGTGATGGGTGACCTACTCGAGTGGAAAAAATAATGGTCTCATTATGATGGGTGACCTACCCAGAGAAAAAAATAATGGTCTCATTGTTATGGGTGACCTACCCAGGTGGAAGAGGATGGTCTCATTATGATGGGTGACCTACCCAGATGGAAGATGATGGTTTCATTATGATGGGTGACCTACCCAAATGGAAAAGTGGAAAATGGTCTCATTGTTATGGGTGACCTACCCAAATGAAAGATGAAAGGTGGTCTCATTATAATGGGTGACCTACCCAAATGATAGAATGTGACTTACCTGGTAAAAAGACTTGGCTGGAGAATTTCTGATTCCTGACAGGATAAGGCTGACAAACTTGGCGCTTCCTGATTGCAGGGTTGACTTGAAGACTTCTCTCTCTTGATGATAGGGTTGATCTCCCCATTTCTTTAAGATTTTCCTAATGACAGGATTCATCTCATTCTCTTTTTATTCCATGATCAAAATCGATTCTTTGTTATCATCAACTCAATGATTCCTTTTTTTCTTGCTGGACTTCATTGAGGATTTTCTTGTAACAATTCAAAAATATATGCAATGTTTTGAGGTTAAATGACATGCATGCATCCTTACCTGATTTAAAATATAGTTCCCTCCCACTTTGATGCTCCATCGTCATAGGGTGCCTTGGTTTGCATTCCAAAGCCTTCTATGTTCTTTTGATGCATTGGCTCCTTCATGTGCTAGTCATCCACTCAGTTGTAAATGCAGTGCCCATCTTGGGCTGTCCGCAATGATTACTGCTCTCGTTGTTTATCAAGCTTGACTCTACCCCCAAGTGTGGTGTGGCTTGATTCATCATGAATGAGCTTAACAAATCATTCATCTCCTAGATTCTCTCGAGAACCGCTCTTTGATTAGCTGTGTGCCTCCTGCAAATGCCCATCAAGAGGTTGTTTAGCGTCGACCTCATCTTAGATTGTTAATTAGCCACGGATTTGCCCCCAGTTGAAATAATACTCTACCAGTATATGTTATCATTAGCCTTCATAGAACTATCAAGTCGTTCAGACATGCATCTCAGAGCTGCAGTAAAAGGCTCATTGTTATATGCTCAGTGTTTCTCAATAGATTTCTCTCAGCTCATCTAATCAGATTGTGAAAAGAAATGCCTCAACCTTATCAATGATGTTGCTTTTATCACTTATGCGGTGAAGTGCGCCTTTGGGCTTTAGAATAGATGGTCTCACAGTCAGTTTTGGTGGGTGCATCCTTCCAACATTCATTCAAATGTAACTATGTGATAACATCGATCAAAAGTCATAGCCATGTTGGAAATGATAAACCAAGATAAAGATATGAAGATATCCTTTAAGTGTAATGCTGCTCATCAATTGCTGCTGGGATTGTCTTTGAACAACATTGCCCTCAATATGATCTGAATGTGCTCGTTCATTGTTTATCTTTCTTTAAACACCATTGTCCTCAGCTCACTGATTCATCATTTAATCATCTTTCATTGCCCCCTATCTGATTACTGCTTGTTTTCCTTCTCAAGGTCCACTATATTGCCCCTAAATGGTCAACTTTTCAAGGAGTGTCGAGAAGTGTTGAAGTTATTCTTGTCAAGGATTTTGGAAATTCGACTGATGTTCTTATTTGACAATCTTTCTTGTTCTGGAATCAAATCTCATCTTTCAAAGATTATGTCTGTTCAAGTCTAATTGTTGAAATGAAATCAGAGAGAAGTTACTTTTAAAAAGTATTTTTGAAAGGTAAGCTTTGGTCAAAGATCCAACACACGTCATTCAAAATATGCAATCCTTTAATTGTTTTGTTTTTTGAAAACAGAAATTGACCCGTCATAAGATTAAAATGGCTTTTTCCATGGTTCTTTATGTCAATTTTAATCTTTGATCTTGGGCATATCATTTGATGGTCTGTGATGAGGTGACCTTCTGTGGATTTCAAGAAACAAGATGTTAAAGTCAAAACTTGAGGCTTTATCAAGAAAGATTGTTTCTTTTTCTTAGCACCAATTTTATCAGCATGTATAATAATCAGTAGCTTGATTCATGAAGTCACTACCCTTATAGAACAACTTTTCAAGTTTTGAGATCGTCATCTATTAGTTCAAATTGCTTACTTGATTAAAAATGGCTTTTTAAAGCACGTAATGTAGGCTATGGTTTATAGCTATGAAAGAAAGGGAATTTCAGGCTCAAAAGGTGTTTAAGGGTTTCAAAAACCTAGGATCAGCCTAATCAATCATCAACTCTCTTTCTCTTGTTGTCATTGTAGAGAAAGTGACAAATAACCCTGTTAATTTCAAATATCAGAATTCTCTTAACATAGGTCATAATGCAAATCCAACTTTTTCTTTGATGAATAACCAATCTAATTTTTTTTGAAGACACTAGAGGCTTTATCCTAAACACACCAAAAGATATGAAGGTCAATTTTTTTTTACCTTTGGCATTTGCTGTGTCTTTCTTCAATTGAAACCTTTTTTGCCCCTCTTAGAATTGATAGGCATTCTCCTTCCATTCTATTTTTTTGTTACTTTTACATAGCTTTCCTCAAAGTTTTCTTAGATGGCCCTCAATCTATGGCTTTTCTTCTTCTAGCCCTTTCTTAATCATTGGACTTTTGTTCTAAGCCTTTCTTTTATCCATTAATTCTATCAGTGTCTTCAAAATATCTCTCATTTTCCTCTAGTGTGGGGTGTGATCCTGGTTAGGGTTTCTTGAAAGAAATATTCTATCAGGCTCAAATGAGGACCACAAGGGATATAACCTTTAGAAAGTGAAGGGATAACAAAAATAGCCTTTTTCTCATTTCAAGCAAGGTCGGTTAGAAACCAATAAATTTTGACCTTGTCTAGTGTAATGATTTGGACTTGTAAGAATCCTGATTCGCGAGTCCATAACTACTGAATCCACTACATGTCATTATGCATACTGCTAAAACCTAGCTATATGATGTGTGGTTTGGTTTCATGTGCGAGTTCAAATTTGTTTCGTCACCGCATATCATTTTCAAGCACCGAGTCATTTCTGCAATCAAAACACTTTTAATCTTTTAGGATTGACTAGCCTTAATTTTGCATGTTGGAGTTTGATCAAAATATTTTGTCAAAATACCCTTTGAAAGAAGTATCTCTTAATTTCAAAACAATAGGAAGACAAAGGAAAGACATGTTTCGTTCAAGGATGAGATGTGACCCCAACACAAAATGCAAAATGACAAAAATCCATAACAAAAATGATTGACAATTCAAACCTTTCTTGGATCAGTTACTCTGGCAATATCTGTGTTTTGCCAAGGAATTTCGATCACTTGTCATTCTGAGGATGTTCCATGACAGTATGGCCAATGACCTCATCTTTCAGAAATTCAATTTGCCTTTTGTTCACTACCTCTGAACTCCGTTCTTGAAATTCTTGCAACTGTTCAACTGAATGGCTTGAAGTCCCCCCATGATATTCAAATCTCTTGTTTGGATTATACCACCTAGGAAATAGTGGTTGCATGGGATTTAACAGACTCGAGGCAACAAGTTTGGAATCTGGCAGATGTTGTAAGGCAAACTTGAGTGGCAGAGGTATGCCAATCTTTGGCAAAGACATTTGAGTAGTTAATGCTTGAGCGAGACTTGACTAGACCACATAACCATGGTTTCCCTCCTTCAGAGTCATCTACTGATTCATCTCTCATCATTGTTCTGGAATCCTTGGCAGAACCTTCAATCTTTCCCATCTTGATAGCTTGTTCAATTCTTTTGGCAATCCATACAACTTCATGTCAATCTTCCAATGTTGTGGTTGTTGTTTTAGGATTGTTGGAAACTTTCAACAGCTAGGTAATCTTGGCAGCGCCCAGAAACTTGCAGCACTACCACTGCCGACGTGTGGAATCAAGCATTGTCTCTATTGGAAGAGAACTTGATGAATCTAAAACTCTTATGTCTCATCTTTGATTCCTCAATGATAGTACAACAAACAGACACATGTAGAGGGAGTTCTACTCTGTTGAAATTTTAATCTTTTTCCTGTTTTTCAACCGAAGTCTATCTCTTCTCCCAACTTTTGTGTTTTGATTCTGTCACTGGTGGAAGAAAATTATAGATGATCAAAAACTAACATCTCCTCTTGGATTCCCCGCTTGCAAATCCACAAACAAATCTCTATAGAGAGAGCTCTGCCACATAGAAGTTTGATGTCTGCTCATGTTTTTCAGACCAGGTCTGACTCTTCTGCCTACTACAGGGTTTTGGTGCTGAAACTGATGAGAGAAAGTTTTGTAGCGTATGAAACTACTGCATCCTCTCTTGCATTCCCCACTAGCAGATTCACAAACAAATCTCTATAAAGAGAGCTCTGCCACGTAGAAGTTCACTGTCTTATCATGTTTTTTTTCCAGATCCACATCCTGTGCTGTTGAACTGGAATTGAGCTCACAGTGGGGGTAACTTCAAAGAAGACTAATGCACCATGCATAGAAGGCTAGTAGCTATTGGGTGCCATTGAAAGATGTGGAGGCGATGAACAATAAACAGTGCAACTGAACTAGAAAGAAGATCATCTTTAATTGATGACTGAAGGTGTTGCTGCTGCTATTCAGGACTCAAGTGAAGGAAAAGGCAGAGCATTGATGTTGTGCCCACCACTGGTGGAATGCTAACAAGAAAAGCCAATCATTTTTTCTTGTGTGTGTCGTAGACTAACGGTGTTGCCACGGAAAGCGGTGCAGACATTCCCTTTCTTTTTTTCTTAAAGCTCAGCGTTTGTTCAAACATATGTGATTCTAGCTACTTCACCTTTGATGCTCCAATTTTTTTTTGACAATGAGCCTCTTTCTTTATTTTCTCATCCTTTTTCAATCAGTGCAATTGACCTCAGATGGGGGAACCTACTTTTCATCCCGGTGCATGCGTGACAAATGTATGAACATGTAATCTATATGATGAACTCGTCCTTTGAGAGGTGACATATGGTCGTAACTTTTGTATGATGAAACAAGAATTTTTATTCTTACTCAAACTCTACAATAGAAATTTCTTGAGTTATAACCATTATATCCCCTATAAGTCCTGAATTCAAGATGCTTCAAGAAGGGTTTGCTCAGATGCAAAACAATGTGTACGGAGCATACATCCTAAAGGCAGGTTCTAATCTTTTTAAGTGAGACAAAGGGTAGGTTTACTACTTGATCTCTAAAAGGGTCTCTCTACTTGAAGGCAATATGGGGGCCCAATAGGCAATGATTGGCACGTGTACCAATCATTACCAATCTAAGCACTCAACGAAGAGTTGGGGTTTACACAAACTTAAACCTTGACTAAAAGTCGTAAGGTAAGCTGCTAGTTCCCTACCTAACATGAAGCTTGTGTGTGCATTCAAAAATTAAAACATGTGATGCATGAGACAATTCTATACAATGCATGGATAAAACAGAAATAAAATAAAACAAAACGCAAAAAACTTAAAATAAAAAACACACTTAAAACACATCAAAAACACAAAGTTTAGTCCAATAATGTCAGAAATAGTCCCGTTCCTAGTGGAGTCGCCATTCTATCGCACGTACCTCGCGCGGCGTCTGTTGGTGATTTTCGTTCGTTTTGCTTAATTTGAGAGTCGCCACCTAGTATTTGATTGAGGGTTACTAGGAAACCCAGATGTACTGGTCTTTGTCAGAGATTCACGGGTAAGGGACTGATTGTGGCTAGGGAAGGTATTAACACCCCTAGCACACCCTACCCGAGGTAAGCTACTTTGTGGTTTGATGTGATTTGAAAATTTGAAATATTAGTCAAATTCTTAAGGCTTTAATAAATCAGTTATTAAATCCCAAAATAGATGTAGAAAGGTGTTCTTACATTTTCACGGGAAATACAACATGATTTTATTTGTCCTTAAAATACTTGACCATATGCAAATTAAATATTAAATTCTTTTTTCTTCTTTTTATCACTTTTGTTTTTTTTTTTCTAATTTTAACATTAAAAAAAAACATACATAAAAGAAAATACAAACACACACGCTAACATCACTTTTTTACTATGTTTACTCACCATAGGTATAAGCTTACAATGTAAACAGAAATTCAAAATTACCCAAACAAAACCTTAACAATCCCAAAATTACAAAATACAACTCCCCAAAAATAACAGGAACTACAGGGAAGCCGTCTGGAATCTGTATGAACAGTTGCGGCGCATCTTCTCCACGCGCCCCTGCCACTGGCGGCGCGTGGGTTCACGCACCGCCGCAGGCAATGCCTTGAAATGGGTGGATCGAGCCTGCTTTCTTCTTCCCTTCCCTTCATTGCCGATTGTGAGGACCATCGTTACCCGCAACAAAAGAAAAGACGCAACAACAAGTTTTGGTCCCCTTTCCTTCTCGGTTTTTAGATCTGCTTCTCCATACAGATCTTTTTTCTTTTTCTTTTAACTTCGCCTTCTTCTCTATTTCAGGCTGCCAGCTCTAAGGTTAGGGCATCTGGCTTGTGGTCGGCAGGTCCTATGGGTTCTGCCGTGCTTGGATTGCTGGCGTTGGCCTCGGTGATACTGGAATTGACGATGGCACTGTGGTGTTGCTGTGGCGCTGTTGTCGGTTCTAGGAGCCAAAATCCCAAACCAGTGGGCGGCTCTGTTTTTGTTCTTTTCAAAGGGAGGGGGCGACTAGGAGAGGAAGATGGGGATTCTAGTGTTTTGGGGAAGGGTCTTCTATTTGTTGGGCGATGGTGGTTGCAGAGGAGTTGGTGAGCGGGGAAGTTAGGGAGTTATGGCCGGGTGTCTGTGGTCGGCTCAAAAGGGAAGAAGAAGGAGAGGCAGCAGTGGGGAGAGACAGCCGAGAGAGGGAAAGGTCTGTGGAAAATGGGGGAAAGATCGCTCGTGGCCTCTGGTTTTGGGAGAGGGGGTTCTTTGTTTTTGATAAAGGGAGGGAGCAGCGGCTTGCCTTTGAAAAAGATGAAAGCTTTGGTCTCTTAGGGTTTTTTTTTTCTTTACTGTTCCCCCAAAATTTTCTCTTCCCCATTTTTTTCACTGTAGACTGGTATTTATAGGAGAAGTGTGGCTTGGCTATAAGCACATTGGTCTCTCAAGTCTTTTTTTTTTGTATTTTGAATTTATTTTAAAAACAAACAATACCAACGTCGACTTAAGAAGAAAAATTAGTGATTGTAAAATTAACACGTTAAAAGTTCAACGCGTTCAAAATACCTTTGAAAAATTAAATTCTTTTGAAACGATACTTAAAATGCTAAAAATGATCCAAATATATCAAAAATGCATTGTGGGGGGTTTTCATTTTTTTTTGTTTTTTCTGAAAATTTATCGAAACATTGGGTCAAAAATTGGGTAGCAACAAAAGTATTATTCAATTAATTTTTACACTTCAATGACTAATTAAATAGTTTCAAAGAGTTATAAAAAAATAAATTATAAAAGTCTTAAGTCTACATTAATTAAAAAAAAATCTATGCCCAGTTGTTATTTGTATAATATATTTTGATATTTAATGAATATTTAATATCATTTTGTTTTAGCAGGCATGTTTGGCCTCTTTTTTTTGTTGAATTTTAACCTTTAACGTAGGGATTCTATTGAGTTGTTTTTAATTTTATTCTTTAATATCTGTTTAATTTTAAATTGGTCTTTATATTTACTTATCGTATAACTAAATTAAAAAAAAAATGTTATTAAACCCATTAAAGTCCATAACTTGAATCATGAATTTGATGGATTCATCAGGGTCAATCCAATATTTTGTTTTTTTTTTAAATGTATCTTATAGAAATATTACATTAAAAAAGAATTGATGTGACCTCCAACATAGCATGAGAAGTAACCTAAATCCTATGGATAGTCATTCAAGGTTATCTAAATGACAAGGTTTTTTTTGGTAAAAAATGAATTTTTTTACTAATTGGAAAAAATAAAATAAAAAACATTTATGGTTATACTTAGATTATGATTTTCGTAGTATTCGAATCGGAATCTAAACCATATCTTATATTACACGCACAATTTATATTTATATAGTATTGGCAAAATAGTTATTATAAAAATACTTAATTAATTCCATATCTTAAACACATACACACATTTTGTAGCTATATAGTATATACTAGATGATTGGTTTGCATCATGTTGTAGGTCGGATCAATTTTTTTTTAATATAAAAAAATTATCTAAGTGTTGATAATGTGTATTCTAATAAGAAAATTTAATCATAAAAATATTTTTTAAAAATGTTGATCTAATAACATATTGAATGACATTTTCTTTTCAAAAATTGAGAATGCGACATATTGAATCGACTCGGGTTAACTTATCAAATCTATAACTTGGGTCATGAGACTATGTTAAGTCTATAGAAAGAAAATCAAGATAAACTGATACGATCCAATCAAAGTCAAATCGGATTTTGACGTAAAAAGTGCATCTATTCAGTTTTACGGCAACAGTCATAATTCTCAATCGGACCGTTGGATCTGGCTGAAATTTTATTTCTCCTGACATGTTGTCCTACCTTGGGTTATAATTTCAGATCAATCGGAGTTCGGGAAGGCATCGAAACACGGGTCAACAGAGGTTGTACGAATTTTGTTATTTACTTCCTTTTGACTTGTGGACTTCCTATTTGGCTAGGATTCTTTTCCTAAAAGGATGTGGCAACTTATTTTAGGAATCTCCTATTTCTACAAAGATCTTTAATGGGCTGCAACATAGTTTTCAAGTGTGGTAAGGATTTATAAATGTTTTAGAATCCTTTTCTTACAAGGATTCCTTATTCATCCTAGCTATAAAAAAAAAGGAAAGAAGATTTCAGAATTAATTCTACCTTCAGATTTGATTCTCCTAGTTTATATGGGACTTCTAAAGGGCAACAAATCTGATCTTATTATATTTAGGATATTAAATTCAGATTTATTATTGTTGTTATTATTTTCTTCTTAGTTTAGGGTTTATTTATATTATTTGGGTTTAATTGTAAGTGGGCATCATATAAGTCCACATAAGGGGTCTATTAGGGTTTATTTTAGTTTGGAGTCACTATAAATAAGGGCATAACCAAACATGTAAGGTTAGATAATTCAGATTAATAAAACTTCTTGTTTGCCGCACTTTGTGTGTGTGTTGGTGAGATAATCCCCTTTCCATGGTTCTCTAAAGAACTGAAAAACGACTTATCGAAGAAGAACTATCTTCGTGGCGTCATCCTTATACTTCTTGTTCACGAATCAATATTCGTTGGGTGGGGGTCTCCGTTTCCAATAGTGTTGGTGCCTAGGTACAAGTTATCTTTGTGTCACACTCCTATCAAACCTGATTTACTTGGCTTTTCTGGGAATTGGTGTCTTTGCGTGTGGGTTGTGTGACCATATGATCACGAGGTTCACATCATAAACTATAAAGGTCAATTCCTAATGAACCCAATGTTGAAAGATTTGGCTTATTTCATCATCCTATTTGAATAAGATATGAAGGAAATAATAGTTGTTGAGACAAAGAGATTATTCAACTTGTGGTCCTCTAAGTGGGATGTGTTTAACCATGAAGAAAATGGTGAGGAGATGACCATAAATATAGGATGCATAAAAAAGGAAGATAAGAAAAATAAAATGGCAACCAAAACAAAAATTAGATCATAAAAAGGGTGATTGTTAAATAGCACATCATAAGATAATGAACCCCAAAGAGGTCGTTGTAAAGACTTTGTCTAAAAATAGACCCTCATGACTGGATCCTCTTTCATGTAAATGAACCCATGTAGGTCGCTTCTTAAGAGAACCAGGAGTAAAAACTACATTCTTTAGAAACTACGAGTGAAATCTTAAGTATTACATGATAGATGAACCTTAACAAGGCATTAACCATGGGTTCTTCCTAGGATTTAGGTTGAGTTTAATAAGCCTATTAGTTATTCATTGGAATGACTTGATAAATTATTGGTTACAAGTTATGATCAACAATAACCAACTGTAGATATGTCAATTCACCAAGTACCATCAAAAGATAATAATTAGAAGTGATAAAGATGATCAGATCTTAGAATAGTTAGGCTTAAACCAACTACTTAGGGTTTAACTGATTGTAGTAGATCTATTATCACCTGTGTAGATAAGTCAATGGTAGATTAAACATAACAAACTGTTAGGAATACAATACAACTTACTTGATATAAGATGCTATAGGGTAATAATATCTTCCATTTAGCTTAACCAGTCATTATCTTAAAACTCTAAATACCAATTACGGTTTTCTAGTAACTGTAATATTAGGTGACGACTCTTTTTAATAACATAAGACCTTTTCCCCACTCTAAACACAAAAAAACCTTTATCCTTCCTAAGTAAAAAGGTGAGTTACCATGATGTTTAGTGCGACAAATATCACATATATTATTTTAAGATAATTTTAGAAATTTATTCAATCAAATCCATAGTTGATTTTTTAGGTCTAAATTTGTAATATTATATATTAATTATATTCTATTCATTAATTTCTATAACTTATTTATAATAAAGTCACACTTGATTAATTATCTCAGATTAATTTCAAATCAATAGTTGTTATTATATGTGACCATTTAGGTTCCTAGTGTAACATCCTGTAATTTGAAATATAACAATACTAACACTTATCAAGTAGGTATGTAAAATAAGACCAATTTTTTTTAAACCCTTGCACTATTTTATTTCCTTATTGCATTTATTTATTTATTTAAACATGTTTTAATAATTATTTTATCACAATTTAAATTGTATTCGGTATTGAATAGGAATCAACCCAATGTGCACAATATTTTGAACTTGATTTTATTTATACTTTCATTACTTTATCTTTTATCCATAATGTTACTAAATTATCCTTTCTATAAATTCTTTTCTTGACAATATCCATATTATATTTTCTATTATTAAGCCCACCATGCACTTAATGAATTTTTATAAATTCTAGTATAGTCTCCCTTATACTAGGCTCTACCCAAATTTTCCCCCGCCAAACTTTAATAAAAACTCAACCCAATAATGTTTGCATGGTAGCGTCATGCATTCCCTAGTTCATTTACACCTTTAACTAACTTGTCATTAATAATTAATTGTAACTCAACAATCTATAATTTTAATTCCAATTATTATCAATTCATCATCATATGTTAAAGATATGCAAGTAAATAAGCATTCATCCTTAATTCCACAACTTCTCATTTTTTCTCCTCTTATGGTCGACCCTCCTTTCAACTAAAACACCAATTTTTTCTTCAATTCATTTCTATCCTATTCCAGCTTAATTTCATCACAATTTCACATTTCTCCTAAAATTCATCCAAGAACCCTAATTCAAATTTTGAGAATTTCATGTGAAACTCATTTATCCTCACTTACACATGTATAAATGAGTTTAAAACTCCTTACCCAATAATTATTTGAGCTTTGAATGCCAGCCAGTCAAAAAATTTCCACCCTTTCTTCTTTCCCCCTCAAAATGCCATGGTTTGTCTCTCTCTCTCTCTAACACCTATCTCGCACTTGATTTCTTTTTAATTCTTGTGTTTTGATGTGTTTAAACACTCACTATCTCATGTAAATTGCCCCAATTCATGATTTCCCTTAAGAAATTTTAGGTAAAAATCAAGAAAAGATGAAAAACTCCTCATTTATTTCTTTCTAGCAGGACCAACTGTTATAAAAAGAGAAAATAGCTGAAATTTCAAGCTTATCCAGTTATTTACTAAAATGCCATTAATAAGTCTATTATTTTAAGTCCGATGACATTTTTGTATAGCTTTCTTGAACCTTGATTGCCCTAAATTTTTAACATAAGATACAAGAACATGTCAAGTGACTCCTCATAAAATTTCAGCCCGATTCAACAGTCGGATTGAGAGTTAACTTGATAGCATAAAATTGGTCGATAGATGATTTTACACCAAAATCTGAATTTTCTTGTGCCATCCTTGCATGAATCGTATCAATTATTCCACTAAATCCTCGGGACTATTTCTTTATTTCAAAATATATTTATTTTATCTTTTTATCATTTAGTTTATTTACGGACTTATTACTGTTTCATAGTAATGTTATCGTTTCATGGTAATGTTTTGATTTAGACACTATAACGTGGAGTGTATTTGCTATATCAAATCATGTTTTATTCTAACATATAGTCATTGATTTTTTAAATAAGATATGAAACTCTTTTCAAATTTCATTTAACCTTGCGCAAGGATTTCACGATCATTACTATTTGAGAATAGGTGAAATATTTTTTCTAATTTACATAGGGTGATAAATTCTCTCTTGATCACTCAAATATCTTTATATAGTTTATATTATACCTAATATATGCCCGTTTGTTATCCTTGATTAAGACAACGTGTAGTTATGAACAAATTATAACATTCCTTATATAAGATAACTTAGTGATCTCAAGTCTAATGATCAAATCTATAACTATCATGTGAGTCTTTCCATAGACATGAATGTTCTCTCCATATAGAATTCTCAAGTAAGTCAAGTTAGTGTACATGTTATTTGACAAGCACCTATATATTAGTTTCAAGTATCTTTCATACCTCAATTTATGAGAACAATTATTTCCTTTCATAAAAGAAAGAACTAAATATGTATTAGTCTCATTAACTTTAATTAATATTCATTTTTAATAGATCATCGACCAAGAAAATTTAAGAACAATGTTTTGATATAATAAAAATCTTATAATTATAACTTTATAATTTCCTAGCAATGCAATTTTGTCTTAATGACTCATTAATCAAACATAAATGAATATTAAAATTAACAAATGCCTTTATTAATAATAAATACATTTTGCATAAATAAAACTAGTATCACGTGTAACCAACCGATTAACTACATGATATATATATATATATATATATATATATATATATATATATATATATATACACTAAAAAGATGTTTGTTAAGATCATCACCTTTTTAGCATAAAAACATTATGCAATAACATAAGTCCATATGTTTGTGTATATTTCTTGATCCTCCATATGAATTTTTGATTTAGTGGTACTATGAAAAAGCATAAAGAAAACTAAGAATTCCATGTCATGTAATATTTTCCACCAATCAATATTCTTTCAAGTAAAATCTTAATTTCATCACATCGAGTCTACATAAAGTCCTTAGGTTTGTGAATGATTTGAATAAAGTTCTTAAGTTTGTGTATATTTCTCAATTCTCTACATGCATTTTGATTTAGTTGTAATTTGAATTGGTATTAAAAAAACTAAGAATTCCATGCAATGTAGAATTAATATTCTTCCAAGTAAAATTTTAATTTAGCCATATTAGGTTTACATAAAAACACCATTTTACATTTCTCATTTATGAAAAAATTGTACTAAGAAACCATTCAAGGTATTAAACCAAATAATTTAAGTAGCTTGTTTATCTCTTTATTTAGTACTAACTTGTTATTTTAAAAAGCTAAGCTCATCTTCTTTTGTTTAATTGGTATAACATTTTTTTTATGTTTTTTTTGTTAGTGATCTTTGATGAAAATTATTGCACTTGACATCGCGGTGGCCTGCTCTTTTTTGTACGAAAGGAAAGGTGCGTGTTTGTGTTAAGAGGGGGGGTTCCATGTTAAAAAGAAGTCATTATCTAGTATTATGATCACTAGAAAACCCTAATTGGTCTTCAGAGTTCTAAGGTAAAGGACTGGTTATGCTGAAAGGAAGATTTTATCACCTTAAAGCATTTTACCCAATGTAAGTTGCATTGCTACTTCTTTTCTATTCTGGTGGTCTATCTATATGGGTGATAATGACTCTACTGTAATGAGTTAAACCGTAAGTGGATGAGCGGATTCGAGCTTATCCATTATAAAGTCTAGATCATCTTTTTCACTCTCTATTGTTTGGTGAATTGAAATATCTACAACCATTTACTTCTAATCATAACTTGTGATTATTAATAGTTTATCAAGTCATATCAATAAATAATTGGGTGGGCCTTTATTGGGCTCATTAGCCCAACCCAAATCATAGGAGTTGTCATTAAACATTTTGTTTATGCAGTAGTGGATCATGAATAATGACATATTCAAGTTTATTCATCGTATAGCACCAAGGTTTACTTATAACGTTTTTGTTGAATGAGATTTTTATACCTGAGTCCAAAATATCTAAGCAGTAATAATTATGGGTTGATCTAATATTAGAGGTAGGAGCTAATAACATGAATGTTTTGGACTTAGTAAGAAAATTAATATCCTCGATTAACATTTAGATATCATCGATGAATATCACAACCAAAGGCTTAAAATTTGGAAAGGAAGATATGTTTGGAAAACAAAGAAAAAAAAGGTGTTACTCTTCATTAACATCTAAAATAATATCTCGTTATGTGTCTATTTATCTCAAACACTACAAGTGAATAACAAAAAAATTTATTTTTGATGCAATTTTTTTAAGTGGAAGTTTTAAAAAAGGGTTTTGGAATGTTGACCCAACAAGGCCTTTTTCATGTGAGTCGAATCTCAATAGATTTTATAAACAAGTTATAAAACTCAAAACGAATGCATATAAGATGAAAAATATTTTTTTATTTTTTATTTTAAAAGTATATACATGTGAATGTAAAATGAAGATGCTAAGATGACGATGACAATTAACAAGACCTATATGAATATCAAATAAATGCAAAGAAATATTTTTTTGTTTTTGATGTGTGAGAGGCTTGGCCAAAATGCAAGATTGAAAAAAGAGTTTTAACAAAGTTTTTGGCATTACAAAGCAATAGAAAATCCATGTTACTATCAACAATTAATAAAAGCTCTAGATAATTGTCTACTAAAGACTTATTAGACACAAACCCTAAATCCTTCAAGCATGAAATCATAGTTACATGGCATCACTTCCTATGAAGGTTCCAAATTCCTTAGAATTCAAAACTACCACTGTAACATCCCCCATTTCTGGGATAAAACCACAATTTCATGTCAAAAGAAAAACAGAGTAGTTAAATTTTTTTTATATATATATACATATTCATTGTATTCGTATTAACATCTACCGGAATTTTGACGGAGTCTCCCCCTACACCGGAAGGTCCCAAGTTACCGACATGTAACCTGTTTACACTTCTAACAGTTCGCATCTCATAACTTAATTCCCGACCCAATCATCCTAGGTTTCAATTCCACAATTATACTCACACCTATCAACCATAATATTTATGATATGCATTATATAACAAAAATATCATTATGGATGGATAATTTAAATAAATATAAATACATAGATATGAAATATGGTTATATAAACTACAGCGTTAAATTCATCCAATCAAGTTTAAACATTTATTATACAAATTAAGTTATACAAACAGTTTACAAAATACAAGGGTATACTCCCTAGAACCTAGATTTCAAAAAGGGAACATAAGTTAGGATCTACTCCTGTCGTGCATGCGATGATCCTGAAACAAAATACATATTATTGCAAGGTGAATATCACAATAATTATAACAATATGAATATCTAATAATTTCAACAGGGTAACATGCATTCATATTTCATTTACTTCTCCCTTCTAGTTTTTTTTTTTTATTAAAATCTCTTCCTTATTCAAACAATTAATAACCGTTCCCTCTGCCACTACCAACCTTCATTCCAGACCTTATAAGATTAACGTGATTACTTTTGCTTATCACATTACCGATACCAATTTCCCTGGTATCGTCATCACCACCCCATAGGAGTCGATATAAGGCGATCCCATTACCTGGAATCCTAACACACACTAAATGTATGCTGGCCAATACATGGTGATCCCCTTACCCGGGATCCTAACATACACTGAATGTATGTTAGCCAATACGTGGAGATCCCCTCATCCGGGATCCTAACATACACTAAATGTATGCTAGCCAATACAGGATGATCCCCTTACCCGGGATCCTAACATACACTCAATGTATGCTAGACAATACATGGTGATCCCTTTACCCGGGATCCTAACATACACTGAATGTATGTTAGTTTATGCCTCAAATCACACTTCTCATATTTCCTTTGTCAGTGATAATTTCATCACTTGGCAATTCACATAACAACTTTTCACTTTGAATACACATACATTCAGTAATTCACATTTCACATAAAAAATATATTAAATCATGGAATTTAACTAGAAAGCATAGGTGTGAATCACCTACCTACAATAGAAGCTCTACTCGTGCTCCCCTGCTGCTGCTGTTGCACCACGTTTGTGGTCCCTCTTGCAAATCACAGGTTTATCTCATAAATTTTCCTCACTCAAGGATATGTTTTATAATAACCATATCAACAACCAATAAGTCTTTCTTTCAGTCATTTCTTAGTACTTTATGTTTTTCTCATTTCACTCATTATTACTGTCGTTCTTTGTCCAATCCTAGTTATCATTCCTTTCTTTATATTTGGACTATCAATGTCCAACTCTTACTGCCTCGTTTTTGAACTGTTACTGTCTGACCTCTCCTCAGATTTTAACTATATCTAGAGTTATAGAACTCCAATTCAAGTGAAATTTATGGCGTTGGAAAGGTAAGACATGAGGCTACAAGTTCTATGTTTTGAGAAGAACCCAGTTCTGCCTCTAAGGTAGTCAAAATCGCTCATTAACAAATACTTGGACTGTTACTGTCCAACTGTTACTGTCAATTTTTGAACTGTTACTGTCTGACCTCTCCTCAGATTTTTAACTATATCTAGAGTTATAGAACTCCGATTCAAGCACAATTTATGGCGTTGGAAAGGTAAGACATGAGGCTACAAGTTCTATGTTTTGGGAAGAACCCAGTTCTGCCTCTAAGGTAGTCAAAATCGCTCATTAACAAACACTTGGACTGTTACTGTCCATTTTTGAACTGTTACTGTCTGACCTCTACTCAGATTGTTAACTATATCTGGAGTTATAGAACTCCGATTCAAGCGAAATTTATGGCGTTGGAAAGGTAAGACATGAAGCTACAAGTTCTATGTTTTGGGAAGAACCCAGTTCTGCCTTTAAGGTAGTCAAAATTGCTCATTAACAAACACTTGGACTGTTACTGTCCAACTGTTACTGTTCATTTTTGAACTGTTACTGTCTGACCTCTTCTTATATTTTTAACTATATCTAGAGTTATAGAACTTTGATTTAAGCACAATTTATGGCGTTGGAAAGTTAAGACATGAGGCTACAAGTTATATGTTTTGGGAAGAACCCAGTTCTGCCTCTAAGGTAGTCAAAATCGTTCATTAACAAACACTTAGACTGTTACTGTCTGACCTCTCCTCATATTTTTAACTATATCTAGAGTTATAGAACTCCGATTCAAGCAAAATTTGTGGCATTGGAAATGTAATACATGAGGCTACAAGTTCTATGTTTTGGGAAGAACCTAGTTCTGCATCTAAGGTAGTCAAAATCGCTCATTAACAAACACTCAGACTGTTACTGTCCAACTGTTACTGTTCATTTTTGAACTGTTACTGTCTGACCTCTTCTCATATTTTTAACTATATCTAGAGTTATAGAACTTTAATTTAAGCACAATTTATGGCGTTGGAAAGTTAAGACATGAGGGTACAAGTTCTATGTTTTGGGAAGAACCCAGTTCTGCCTCTAAGGTAGTCAAAATCGCTCATTAACAAACACTTAGACTGTTACTGTCCAACTGTTACTGTCTGACCTCTCCTTATATTTTTAACTATATCTAGAGTTATAGAACTCCGATTCAAGCAACATTTGTGGCGTTGGAAAGATAATACATGAGGCTACAAGTTCTATGTTTTGGGAAGAACCTAGTTCTGCCTCTAAGGTAGTCAAAATCGCTCATTAACAAACACTCAGACTGTTACTGTCCAACTGTTACTGTCTGACCTCTCCTCATATTTTTAACTATATCTAGAGTTATAAAACTGCGATTCAAGCAAAATTTATGGCGTTGGAAAGGTAATACATGAGGCTACAAGTTCTATGTTTTGGGAAGAACCCAGTTCTGCCTTAAAGGTAGTCAAAATTGCTCATTAACAAACATTTGGACTGTTACTGTCCAACTGTTACTGTTCATTTTTGAACTGTTACTGTCTGACCTCTTCTCATATTTTCAACTATATCTAGAGTTATAGAACTTTTATTTAAGTACAATTTATGGCGTTGGAAAGTTAAGACATGAGGCTACAAGTTCTATGTTTTGGGAAGAACCCAGTTCTGCCTCTAAGGTAGTCAAAATCGCTCATTAACAAACACTTAGACTGTTACTGTCCAACTGTTACTGTCTGATCTCTCCTCATATTTTTAACTATATCTAGAGTTATAGAACTCCGATTCAAGCAAAATGTGTGGCGTTGGAAAGGTAATACATGAGGCTACAAGTTCTATGTTTTGGGAAGAACAAAGTTCTGCCTCTAAGGTAGTCAAAATCGCTCATTAACAAACACTCAGACTGTTACTGTCCAACTGTTACTGTCTGACTTCTCCTCAGATTGTTAACTATATCTGGAGTTATAGAACTCTGATTCAAGCAAAATTTATGGCGTTGGAAAGGTAAGACATGAGGCTACAAGTTCTATGTTTTGGGAAGAACCCAGTTCTACCTTTAAGGTAGTCAAAATTGCTCATTAACAAACACTTGGACTGTTACTGTCCAACTGTTACTGTTCATTTTTGAACTGTTACTGTCTGACCTCTTCTCATATTTTTAACTATATCTAGAGTTATAGAACTTTTATTTAAGTATAATTTATGGCGTTGGAAAGTTAAGACATGAGGCTACAAGTTCTATGTTTTGGGAAGAACCCAGTTCTGCCTCTAAGGTAGTCAAAATCGCTCATTAACAAACACTTAGATTGTTACTGTCCAACTGTTACTGTCTGACCTCTCCTCATATTTTTAACTATATCTAGAGTTATAGAACTCCGATTCAAGCAAAATTTGTGGCGTTTGAAAGGTAATACATGAGGCTACAAGTTCTATGTTTTGGGAAGAACAAAGTTCTGCCTCTAAGGTAGTCAAAATCGCTCATTAACAAACACTTAGACTGTTACTGTCCAACTGTTACTGTCTGGCCTCTCCTTATATTTTTAACTATATCTAGAGTTATAGAACTCCGATTCAAGCAAAATTTGTGGCGTTGGAAAGGTAATACATGAGGCTACAAGTTCTGTGTTTTGGGAAGAACCCAGTTCTGCCTCTAAGGTAGTCAAAATCGCTCATTAACAAATACTCAGACTGTTACTGTCCAACTGTTACTGTCTGACCTCTCCTCATATTTTTAAATATATCTAGAGTTATAAAACTGCGATTCAAGCAAAATTTATGGCGTTGGAAAGGTAATACATGAGGCTACAAGTTCTATGTTTTGGGAAGAACCCAGTTCTGCCTTTAAGGTAGTCAAAATTGCTCATTAACAAACACTTGGACTGTTACTGTCCAACTGTTACTGTTCATTTTTGAACTGTTACTGTATTTTTAACTATATCTAGAGTTATAGAACTTTTATTTAAGCACAATTTATGGCGTTGGAAAGTTAAGACATGAGGCTACAAGTTCTATGTTTTGGGAAGAACCCAGTTCTGCCTCTAAGGTAGTCAAAATCGCTCATTAACAAACACTTAGACTGTTACTGTCCAACTGTTACTGTCTGACCTCTCCTCAGATTTTTAACTATATCTAGAGTTATAGAACTCCGATTCAAGTGAAATTTGTTACAATTTCTATGAAGGAACTTGATCCTAATTCCTTCATTCTCCTACCCAAAATCTCTTTGAAGGTCAAGAGACGAAACTGTCCAGATTCATCAACCTTTCCATTTACACACAACACATGAAGTTCTTTACTTTAACAACTCTTACTTTTTCCTCAGTTCAAGTCTAAGAACTCAATATATAAATTAACATCCAGGCATCAATTCATAATCAACTTGCAATGACTCATAAGACCAGGTTTAAAATATTTTACCTGATGCGAATCAAGGCTTTGATCCCTCCTTTTCTTTCTAATGACAGCCGACCCTCCCCTCTTCTCTTCTTGTTCAATTTTTCTTGTTAATCCCTTTCCCACCAGGGTTTATTTTACCTATAACCCTCAATCTGGGATGGGTTTTTTTTTTTTGAAATTTTGGTGTTTCTCTCTTGATTTGTAAAAATAGATAGAAAAACTCCCTCTTTTCTTTCTTTACGTAGCTGCAGATCTGTTTTTGGTGAGAATAGGAGTATTTATGCTCTATAATTATTATTATTTGCATTTAGGCCCCATTTTCTTTAAGTGTATTCGTTCTTGCCCCCACTTCTTTTTATTTTAGTTTATTTTTTTAATTTAATCCAGCCTTGGTTTTTTTTTTCTCGGGATTTATAATCTCCCCTCCTAATAAAAATTTCGTCATCGAAATTCAAGTTACGTACCTATGTCGGAGAATAAGTGCGGAAACTTTTCCTTCATCTCGGATTCTCTTTCCCATGTTTCTTCTTCTATTCGAGAGCTTCTCCACAATACTCTCATCAAGGGAACTCTTTTATTCCTCAACAATTTCTCATCTCGCTCTAAGATCTTGACGAGCTTAGTTTTCATGGTTAGATCCCCTTTAATCTTCATAGGAACTTGTGGCAATACCCGTGAGGGGTCTATCTTGGCCTTTCGCAGCAATGATACATGGAACATATTGTGAATCTTTCTCCAAATATACAGGCAATTTTAATCGATATGCAACTGGCCCGATTCTTTCTTTAATCTCAAAGGGGCCAATATATCTTGGGGCTAATTTCCCTTTTACTCCAAATCGAATAATGCCTTTCCAAGGAGCTACCTTCAAAAATACTTTATCCCCAACTTGGAATTCCAACGGCCTTCTTCGGCGATCTGCGTAACTTTTTTGTCTATCCTGGGCTTCCTTCATTCTCTTTTTGATCACCCTCACCTTATCAGTTGTCAGTTGCACCATTTCAGGTCCCAAAAGCTTCCTTTCTCCTACTTCCTCCCAACAAATTGGGGTCCGACATTTCCTCTCATACAATGCTTCATATGGAGCCATACCAATAGTAGTTTGATGGCTATTATTATAAGTAAACTCCACCAATGGCAGGAGATCCTCCCAATTCCCTCCAAACTCCAGCACACAGGCCCTCAAGAGATCCTCAAGAGTTTGGATGGTCCTTTCAGATTGACCATCCGTCTGAGGATGAAATGCCGTGCTCAGATTCAACTTTGTCCCCATTGCCCGTTGTAAGCTAGGCCACAATCTTGATGTGAACCTTGGATCCCGATCTGATATAATTGAAACCGGCACTCCGTGAAGTCTGATTACTTCATTTACATACAATTTTGCCAGCTTATCCACCGAATCAGTCATCTTCATTGGCAAAAACAAAGCAGATTTTGTTAGTCGATCCACGACCACCCATATGGCATCATTCCCCTTCTTTCCCCTGGGTAATCCCGTCACAAAATCCATAGAAATATCCTCCCATTTCCATTCCGGAATTGATAATGACTGTAATTCCCCTGCAGGTTTCTGGTGTTCTATCTTTACTTGTTGACAAATCCCACAATTTGACACAAATTCTGTTATCTCCCTCTTCATATTTGGCCACCAGTAGTTTTCCTTTAAATCCCTATACATCTTTGTACTCCCAGGATGAGTAGCAAATCGAGATTCATGAGCTTCTCTTAATACTTCATCTTTCAAAATCTTATCTTCTGGCAAATAAATTCGCCTACCCATAGCTATTAGCCCATTGGATAACATTTGAAATGATGTCTCTATACCCTTGTTTACCCTCTTCTTGATCTCTTTTACTTTCCCATCTGCTTGTTGAGCCATCAAGACCCTGTCTCGAAGCACAGATCGGATCTTTAACTGAGCTAACAGTGATCCTTCGGGCCCTACACTTAGCCGCAAGCCCATTTTCTTTAATTCCACTATACTTTCTTGTTCCTTAAGATCCATATCATTCATCACTCTTTTTCCCTTCCTACTCAAGGCATCGGCTACTACATTAGCCTTACCAGGATGGTAGTCAATAACACAATCATAATCTTTTATTAACTCTACCCATCTTCTCTGCCGCATATTTAAAAACTTCTGTGACATCAAATACTTCAAACTTTTATGGTCTGTAAAGATTTGAACTTGTGTCCCATATAAATAATGTCTCCATACTCTTAAGGCAAACACCACTGCTGCAAGTTCTAGGTCATGAACCGGGTAATTCACCTCATGCGACTTTAACTGTCTTGATGCATAAGCAATTACACGCCCATTTTGCATCAATACACATCCCAGACCCCTTTTTGAGGCATCACTATATACCACAAACCCGTCTGTCCCTGATGGAAGGGCCAACACAGGAGCAGAAGTGAGCCTCTCCTTCAGTTCTTGAAAGCTTGCTTCACACTCTTCCGACCAAACAAACTGGACTTCTTTGCGGGTCAGCTTAGTTAAAGGTGATGCTATGGTGGAGAATCCTTCAATAAACCTTCGGTAATATCGAGCAAGACCCAAGAAACTCTGGATTTCTGTCACGTTGGTAGGCCTTTCCCATTTTAACACTGCCTCAACCTTTCTTGGATCTACAAATATTCCTTCTGCGGATATTACATGGCCCAAAAATACCACTTCCTTGAGCCAGAACTCACACTTATCCAGCTTTGCATATAATTGATTTTCCCTTAAAGTCTGTAGCACAACCCTTAGATGTTGTTCATGCTCCAAGTGAGAGTTTGAATACACCAAAATATCATCAATAAATACAACCACATATTGGTCCAGGTAAGGCCGAAACACCCGATTCATCAAGTCCATAAACATGGCCGGAGCATTGGTTAACCCAAAAGGCATCACCGAAAACTTGTAATGCCCATAACGGGTTCGGAAGGCAGTCTTTTGTATGTCTTGTTCCATGATTCTCAACTGGTGATATCCAGATCTCAGATCTATCTTAGAAAATACCCTAGCACCCTTCAACTGATCAAACAAGTCATCTATTCGTGGGAGTGGGTTCCTGTTCTTCACCGTCACTTTATTCAATTGACGATAATCAATGCACAAACGAAGGGTGCCATCCTTCTTCTTTACAAACAATACCAGAGCTCCCCAGGGTGAGTTACTAGGCCGGATGAAGCCTTTATCTAACAATTCCTGAAGCTGGACCTTCAGTTCCGCCAATTCCATAGGTGCCATCCTATAAGGAGACTGGGCTATAGGAGAAACTCCTAGAATAGTTTCTATGGAAACTTCAATTTCTCTAACTGGAGGTAATCCAGACAACTCTTCTGGGAATACATCTTGAAACTCCCTCACAACAGGAATACTAGCCAAATCTATGCTACCCTTCTCCAGCTCTCTTACATGGGCTAACCAAGCAGAACAACCTTTCCTCAATAATTTTCTAGCCACCAAGACTGAGATTACACAACTTGGAATTACTTTTCTTTCCCCTTTAAACACTACTCTTTTATCACCTATTCCTTGGATTGTCACCGTCTTGGTGAAACAATCCACTTGTGCCTTATGTTTACTTAACCAATCCATGCCCAGAATCACATCAAAATCATATAACTCTAACGGCATAAGATCTGCCCTCAACTCTAATCCTCCAATATATAGTTTTACCCCTCTATAAATATCATCAATATGTATATTCTCTCCCAAAGGTGTACTAACCCTTATCCCTACTCCCAAGTAACTAGATAACACTTGCAAGTTATTCACAATTCTATAAGATACAAAGGAATGACTAGCTCCAGGATCAATTAAAGCATAAACTTGTATTGTATCTAACTGTAAAGTACCTACCACCACATCAGGTACAGCTCCCACATCCTCGTAGGTCATGTGATATACCCGACCCTGAGTCCTCCCCTCCTGATTTCTGGGCCTCCCACGAGTAGCACTCGTCCCTGACTGGGTAGGCCTGATAGGACGATTGACTGTCACCGATTGCTGCTGGCTCTGAACCTCAATCCTCTGACCATGGGCTCCCTCGGTAGTTCTACGAGGACAATCCTTCTTCCGGTGACTCGTGTCCCCACAATAGTAACAACATCTTCCTACATGCGGGCACTCTCTTCATCGATGCCCCTCACTTCTACAAATATAACATCTCCCCGGCATCGCAGAGCAATCTCCCGGATGTCGCTGCTCACACCTCTGACAAAACGGATATACTGGTCCCTTTTGCTCTGTAGACCCTCCAGCAGTTTTGACTCCCTGTCTAGACTGTCCTCCCCAAGCTCCTCTTCCACTGACTTGTCTAGATGCTCCTGAGCTCCCTCCTGGGGTGAAACTCCCACCCCTTCTCTGGAATGGTCCTGATGATGGCCCGCTCTTCCCCTTCTTTGGGAGAGGAGGTCTCCCAGTTATAGACTCAAAATCTCTCCTCTTAGCTCCCATTGCCTGACTCTGCTCGACCACTAGCTTCGGGGTATCCTGTATTACCCTCTCCATACCCTGAGCAGCACGTACCAATTCCCGTACCGACTGAAACTGCATGGCTATCAATATCATCCTCAATTCCCGCCTCAATCCATCACGGAACCTCTTCACCCTATGGCGCTCTGTGGGAAGGTAAGTGGAGGCAAAAGCTGCTAAATCCTGAAATCTCCTCTCATACTCCAGCACTGTCAAATCTCCCTGCTTCAATTCCAAAAAACTCCTATTCTTTCTCCCTCTTATGCTCCCAAGAATAGTACCTCTCCTCAAACTCTTCACGAAAATCCCTCCATCTCAATACCTCCCCTATCTCCTTTCTCTAATGGTCTCCCACCAAGAGTGGGCACTTTCAACCAATAGCTGAGTCGCACAATCCACCTGTAGCTCCTCTGGCACCTGCATCTGATTTATAACTCTTTCCACTTTCCTCAACCAATGCCCAGCAACCTCAGCATCCTCTTCACCCCGGTAAGTCATACAACCCATCTCTCTCATACCCTTCACCCATTGCACTATGGTGACTATTCCCCCTGAACTTGGAGTCATATTGGAGGCCCCCGCTACCATTCCTGCTGCCACAGCTCTCACTATATGTTCCATAAAAGCAGGATCTGAAAATAGGTTTGATTCAGCTACCGGTGCCACTGGTGGAGGTATAATATCTCCCCCCTGTCTGTCTGATCCCTCAAGCATGGATACATCTACCTGACGGAATGATGAATCATCTCGAAGTCTCACTGACTCGCCCCCTTCTGAGTACACAGATGCTGCAAGTATATGAGAGGAGGTGTCTGCCAAGGGATCCCAGTCTGGATCACTTTCATTACGAATACTCTGGCCACTTCCCCGAACTGGGGATGAATCAGTCCTGGCTCCTTGCCTTGTTCTCACCATCCTGAAACACATTCTAAAACCATATAATCATTCCTATCCCCGGAATAGCAACCTGAGCTCTGATACCAAATGTAACATCCCCCATTTCTGGGATAAAACCACAATTTCATGTCAAAAGAAAAACAGAGTAGTTAAATTTTTTTATATATATATACATATTCATTGTATTAGTATTAACATCTACCGGAATTTTGACGGAGTCTCCCCCTACACCGGAAGGTCCCAAGTTACCGACATGTAACCTGTTTACACTTCTAACAGTTCGCATCTCATAACTTAATTCCCGACCCAATCATCCTGGGTTTCAATTCTACAATTATACTCACACCTATCAACCATAATATTTATGATATGCATTATATAACAAAAATATCATTATGGATGGATAATTTAAATAAATATAAATACATAGATATGAAATATAGTTATATAAACTACAGCGTTAAATTCATCCAATCAAGTTTAAACATTTATTATACAAATTAAGTTATACAAACAGTTTACAAAATACAAGGGTATACTCCCTAGAACCTAGATTTCAAAAAGGGAACATAAGTTAGGATCTACTCCTGTCGTGCATGCGATGATCCTGAAACAAAATACATATTATTGCAAGGTGAATATCACAATAATTATAACAATATGAATATCTAATAATTTCAACAGGGTAACATGCATTCATATTTCATTTACTTCTCCCTTCTAGTTTTTTTTTTATTAAAATCTCTTCCTTATTCAAACAATTAATAACCGTTCCCTCTGCCACTACCAACCTTCATTCCAGACCTTATAAGATCAACGTGATTACTTTTGCTTATCACATTACAGATACCAATTTCCCTGGTATCGTCATCACCACCCCATAGGAGTCGATATAAGGCGATCCCTTTACCTGGAATCCTAACACACACTAAATTTATGCTGGCCAATACATGGTGATCCCCTTACCCGGGATCCTAACATACACTGAATGTATGTTAGCCAATACGTGGAGATCCCCTTACCCGGGATCCTAACATACACTAAATGTATGCTAGCCAATACAGGGTGATCCCCTTACCTGGGATCCTAACATACACTCAATGTATGCTAGACAATACATGGTGATCCCTTTACCCGGGATCCTAACATACACTGAATGTATGTTAGCTTATGCCTCAAATCACACTTCTCATATTTCCTTTGTCAGTGATAATTTCATCACTTGGCAATTCACATAACAACTTTTCACCTTGAATACACATACATTCAGTAATTCACATTTCACATAAAAAATATATTAAATCATGGAATTTAACTAGAAAGCATAGGTGTGAATCACCTACCTACAATAGAAGCTCTACTCGTGCTCCCCTGCTGCTGCTGTTGCACCACGTTTGTGGTCCCTCTTGCAAATCACAGGTTTATCTCATAAATTTTCCTCACTTAAGGATATGTTTTATAATAACCATATCAACAACCAATAAGTCTTTCTTTCAGTCATTTCTTAGTACTTTATGTTTTTCTCATTTCACTCATTATTACTGTCGTTCTTTGTCCAATCCTAGTTATCATTCCTTTCTTTATATTTGGACTATCAATGTCCAACTCTTACTGCCTCGTTTTTGAACTGTTACTGTCTGACCTCTCCTCAGATTTTAACTATATCTAGAGTTATAGAACTCCAATTCAAGTGAAATTTGTGGCGTTGGAAAGGTAAGACATGAGGCTACAAGTTCTATGTCTTGAGAAGAACCCAGTTCTGCCTCTAATGTAGTCAAAATCGCTCATTAACAAATACTTGGACTGTTACTGTCCAACTGTTACTGTCCATTTTTGAATTGTTACTGTCTGACCTCTCCTCAGATTTTTAACTATATCTAGAGTTATAGAACTCCGATTCAAGCACAATTTATGGCGTTGGAAAGGTAAGACATGAGGCTACAAGTTCTATGTTTTGGAAAGAACCCAGTTCTACCTCTAAGGTAGTCAAAATTGCTTATTAACAAACACTTAGATTGTTACTGTCCAACTGTTACTGTCCATTTTTGAACTGTTACTGTCTGACCTCTCCTCAGAATTTTAACTATATCTAGAGTTATAGAACTCCAATTCAAGCAAAATTTGTGGCGTTAGAAAGGTAAGACATGAGGCTACAAGTTCTATGTTTTGGGAAGAACCCAGTTCTGCCTCTAAGGTAGTCAAAATTGCTCATTAACAAACACTTAGATTGTTACTGTCCAACTGTTACTGTCCATTTTTGAACTGTTACTGTCTGACCTCTCCTCAGATTTTTAACTATATCTAGAGTTATAGAACTCCGATTCAAGCAAAATTTGTGGCGTTAGAAAGGTAAGACATGAGGCTACAAGTTCTATGTTTTGGGAAGAACCCAGTTCTGCCTCTAAGGTAGTCAAAATTGCTCATTAACAAACACTTAGACTGTTACTATTCAACTGTTACTGTCCATTTTTGAACTGTTACTGTCTGACCTCTCCTCAGATTTTTAACTATATCTGGAGTTATAGAACTCCGATTCAAGTGAAATTTGTTACAATTTCTATGAAGGAACTTGATCCTAATTCCTTCATTCTCCTACCCAAAATCTCTTTGAAGGTCAAGAGACGAAACTGTCCAGATTCATCAACCTTTCCATTTACACACAACACATGAAGTTCTTTACTTTAACAACTCTTACTTTTTCCTCAGTTCAAGTCTAAGAACTCAATATATAAATTAACATCCAGGCATCAATTCATAATCGACTTGCAATGACTCATAAGACCAGGTTTAAAATATCTTACCTGATGCGAATCAAGGCTTTGATCCCTCCTTTCTTTCTAATGACAGCCGACCCTCCCCTCTTCTCTTCTTGTTCAATTTTTCTTGTTAATCGCTTTCCCACCAGGGTTTATTTTACCTATAACCCTTAATCTGGGATGGGTTTTTTTTTTTTGAAATTTTGGTGTTTCTCTCTTGATTTGTAAAAATAGATAGAAAAACTCCCTCTTTTCTTTCTTTACGTAGCTGCAGATCTGTTTTTGGTGAGAATAGGAGTATTTATGCTTTATAATTATTCTTATTTGCATTTAGGCCCTATTTTCTTTAAGTGTATTCGTTCTTGCCCCCACTTCTTTTTATTTTAGTTTATTTTCTTTAATTTAATCCAGCCTTGGTTTTTTTTTTTTTTCTCGGGATTTACAACCACAACATTTTGTTATTCATAAAGAAGAAAACAAAGGGTATTAAGACTCCAATCCACACTTTTATATGAATTTTTTTTATTATAAGTTCAAACACAATAAGGGAATAATAGAGAGCACATTTTCTCTATTTTATTGATGTGCAATTAAAAACTTCTTATATGCATAAAGGGATAAGTTTGTAATACTAAAAGAAAAGAAGATTATTTTGTTCTCAAACTTATAAAAACCAAACCATAGCCTACTTTGTTTTACAAAAAGCAACATTAATGCCCTTAAGCCTTGCCAAACATAAAGGCATGCAACAACTCAGAATAACACACATTTAAGAGGGTCTGCCCATGCTTTCCTATTAAAAACTGATAGGCAACCATGCAAAAAGGGAATTATATCCCCTTCATTTCTCTAAGTAGCATAAACCAGAAGATCTAAGCATCACACACAAAAGAAAACACATGAACAAAGTTTAAAGAAGGAGAACAAACATATCGTAACAAATTATCCTACGGTTCTTAACCTAAAAAGAGGCTAAACATCTTGTAGGTAATAATTTACTTTCCTAAAACAACACGCATAAAATAACCACAAATGAACATGCATATGATAAGCACTAAAAAGAAAGGACCACAGCTTCTCTCCTACTATCCTCAAACCTAGAAGCTAAGTTATGAAACTTGTTTTCTTTTACCTAAAAAGGTGCAGGTGTTTTATCTTCATTAGAAACCTAAACTAACCTCTTTCACACTTCCAAGGGTCCAACACATGACCAAAACATAAACAATCTCATAGATGTCCCATAGCCATATTGTTAATAACTAAACCTTTCTAAAAACTAGCCTATACTTACTGACTAAGAAAGAAATATAAATAAACATATAGAACCAAAAAATTAAGGGAAATTGCAAACTTAGCTACTATAAGGAAAAAAAAGTTGGTTTCCTCCTGCCTTTACCCTTTTTTTTATTTCTCTCTTTTCTTGAGAGGACACAAGAATTTATCCTATATAGGAGAGTTAAATCCTAGGCTATTTTATTACTAGACTTACAAGGCATAAAACCTCATCTAACAAAAAAAGTGAAGGAAAATAAAAGGAAAAATAAAATTGGAAGATGAAGGCTGAAATAACTTAAGAATGAAACTCTGAAACTGATATATTTCACATACAAGAAAAACAATAGGTCTACACATGTAAAGAGTGAAACTACCACTGTCAACGATCAAACTATATACCTTATTTTGCACATGGCACCTCATATGGAAGATGTTGTTCCTTTGTACCTTTAAACCTCCCACCTTCACATGCATATCAAGTGCTCGTTTCACCACAAGCACCCCCCTTAACAGGATGTTTAATACACACTCATCGCTAGCATCTGTCAATGACGACATCTCCACCTCAATGTTATTCTCCTCTTTAGACTCAATCTCACCATGGGCTCTTATAATCATGACCTTCTTATTTGGACATTGTGAAGCAATATGACCAAAAACCAAACAACGATAACATTTAATGTCACGACTACAAGAAGTTGGAGTCTCAACTTTACCTTTACCATCGCAAAGGTGTCTTTCTTCTCTTTAGGAGTCTCAGAACCCCCTCCCATAGTAGGATGAACTTAGGCAACCCCATCTCTCCTCGAATTAGGCTTTCAAGATGAAGAATAAGTGCTTAGAATGAATGTGGTCGTGCTTCCCCTCTCCTCTTAATCTGCCTCTTCATTTTTTGTTGCCATATATACCATGTCCTTCAACTCTACATAGTGTTGCAACTCCACAACATTCACAACCTCGTGATTCAATCCATTAAGAAACCTAGTCATAATGGCCTTCCTATCCTCTACTACATTAGCCTGAATCATCACGATCTTCATCTTTTTATGATACTTATCAACACTTCTAAAACCGTGGCTCAAACTTTGTAATTTATAATACAACTTTCTATAGTAGTGACTTAATATGAATCACTTTCTTATTGTTGCGATGTCGCGGTCGCACAAATTAATTACCCTAGCTTCAAACACAACACACAAGATAGTATAGAGCAAGCAAGGGGTCGATCCCATGAGAAAGATTCAAGTCAGATTTTTATGCTAGATGATATGCAATTTAGGGGGGGTTGGACGTTATCTAGGCTAAAGCAAAAGAAAACAGAAAACTATCAAACAAAATTTAATAAAACAGAAAATTATCAAGAGAACAAACCTTGGTTGCAAGCAGACATCCACCTACAGAAATCAGAACTAATGATGGAAACGAAACATCAATTTATATTCTGAATATTTATCTCTTCTTAACATTGGTTAGTTAACAGATCTGCCGTATAACTAACCCTAACCATCAAACAACTACAGTGTCTGTACTAGTAATTTAATTCAATGGCAGCCTTAAGAACTAGATAAGTTGATTAATCAAGAAAACATAACTGTCCATAGTCTATGTTTGATTTGATTGAATGTTCTCCCTAAGATTAATAACGTAGATCCGCCACAATTATTAAACTCAGTTGCTTTACAAGTTCATATACCACAACTTCGATTTTGATATCAAACTTAGCAGTAGATTGTCTACAATAATAACTTAGAGTCCGCTCTAGCAATTAAAATAAACAATCATAGAAAAAATAAGCATAGGAGAACAAACATATTCATCATATAAACTGAAAAGAAAAGGTAAAATAAATTGATTTAAAAAACTCTTGACTGATATATTTTTATGAATTTCAAAACTCTATATCTCATACTAGAAGAATAAAAGTTTTTCTCGTAATTTATTAGTGAAAAGTTGAAGAGTTAAACGTGATCACGTAGAATAGCAAAACTTGTGGGCTTCTGTATAGCCTCAGTGACATCTAGGGGTCCAAAGTGGAAGAAGGGCGTGCTTATTCTATCATGAGTGAAGACTGGTGGCTAGTTGTGAGGCACACAAATAGTTTGTTTTTTTTTTCTTTTCAGATTCTTATTATGTCTTATCTTTCAGCTCCACTTACTTTTGTTAAAATAATTAAGCTCAAACACAAAAAGGAGGATATAATTCTGAATAATATATATATTATGAGTACTTAGTCTTAACCTAAATACAAACAAAGTATATATAGGTTAAACTGAAAGTACTATTCTACCGTTAATAAATAAGACTACATAAATATTATTTAACATCTCCTCTCAAACTCACGATGCGGCAGCTACAAGCATCGAGAGTTTGCCAACCAGAAAATGAAAACGAGAGATGGAATGCGCCTTGGTAAAGAAATCTGCAATCTGCAAGGAATAAGGAACAAAAGGCAAAGCAATGGTGCCATGTTTGAGATGATGACGAGTAAGATGACAATCAATCTCAATGTGCTTAGTTCACTCATGAAAAACTGAGTTATAAGCAATCTGAATAGAACTCTGGTTGTCACAATACATAGGAGTAGGATGAGAAAAGGAAACTCTCATATCAGCAAGTAACCAACGTAACCAAACAATCTCTTTGGTAGTAGATGCCATGGCACGATATTCTGCTTCGGTGGATGATTGAGAAACAATAGATTGTTTCTTGCTCTTTCAAGAAATAAGAGAATCACCTAAAAAGATACAGAACCTGGTAACAGACTTGCGATCTGTGGGATCACTACCATGATCAGCATCAGAGTATGCACGCAACTCCAATGAAGAGGTGGATGAAAGTAAAAGACTCTGAAAAACTGTACCACGAAGATATCGCAAAATACGAAGAACAGCTGCCCAGTGAACAGTAGTAGGAGAAGTAACAAACTGACTAACAACATGAACAGCATATGCAATATCTGGACGAGTAATGGTGAGATATACCAAACTCCCAACCATGTTGGAGTTCGATCAAAATATTTTGTCAAAAATAAAATGCTAAACATCTCCTGACTTTAGAACAACAAAAAGACAAATAAAAGACATGTTTCGTTAAAGAATGAGATGTGATCCCAAAACAAAATTCAAAATGACAAAATTCCATAACAATATAATTGACAATTCATCGCCATTCTTGGACCAGCTTTCTTAGCAAGCATTTTCAATCACTTGTCATTCTGAAGATGTTCGTGGGACAATATAGCCAATGACATCACCTTTCACAAACTCAACTTGCCTCTTGCTCATCCACCTCCAGAGTCATCTCTCATCATTGTTCTGGAATCCATGACAGAACCTTCAATATTTCCCCTCTTTACAGCTTGTTCAATTCTTTCAGCAATCCTCACAACTTCATGGAAATGTTGAGCTGAGCTTCCTATTAAATGCGCATAATAAGGGGACCTTCAATATTTCCCCTCTTTATAGCTTGTTCAATTCTTTCAGCAATCCTCACAACTTCATGGAAATGTTGAGCTGAGCTTCCTATTAAATGCGCATAATAAGGGGATTGAAAGGTGTTGGCAAACAACATCACCATTTCTGTATCTATCAGTGGAGGTTTAACATATGTTGCCTTATCTCGCAATCTTTGCGCGTATGCCCTCACAGACTCTTGGTTTTCCTTCTCCATAGACATTAGGATGGTTCTGTCAGGAGCAATTTCAAGATTGAACTTGTACTGCTTAAGAAAAGCCTCCACCAAATCCTTCCATTTCTTAACTTTAGCATTGTCCAACCTCATATACCAGCTTAGGGTAGATCCCGTCAGACTATCTTGGAAAAAATAGATCAATAGCTTATCATCATAAATCACCTCAGCCATTTTATTGCAGTAAGATCGAAGGTGAGTGTTTGGACATTCCAATCCAGTGTATTTGATGAACTCTGGTATCCTAAAATTCTTTGGTACTATGATGTTTGGTACCAAACACACTTCAGCTGCTCGCATGGGATGAAACCAATCATTACCCTCAACTGCTCTTAATCTTTCTTCCAAAGCAGACAACTTGTCATAGTTCACAAAATCAGTGGATCTATTGCCAGGGAGTCCATCTGTTGTTAAATCCATGGTGATGGGAGCTTGACTTGACGGGATAAGGGCGATAGGCACAAAATGTTGTTCTGCTATTGAATCTGCCCCCAAGTTTTGAGATGTCCCTGGGACGTGGATTGATGGTGTTTTCACAGGAGGTTGTGCAAAAATCCCCTTTTCATTTTTGGAGCTCAGCACTTGTTCAAGCAGATCTGTAAGTCTAGCTACTTCACCTTTGATGCTCTCAATTTCATTTTGATAATGGGCCTTCAATTGAGCTCTTTCTTCATTATCCATCTTTCAAGTGTAGCAAATCTTGGATGGGGAGACCTATGTTTCAACCTGGTTTCATGTATGATAAATGTATGAGTATGTTCCTATATGATGAGTTCGCCCTTCCAAAGTTGACACATGGTCGTAACCCTAAGAATTTTGATTTTTGCGCCACAATGAAAATTTTCTAAGTAACAGCCATTGTGTCAACCACAAGTCTTGAGTTCAAGATGCTTCGGGAAGGATTTACTTTGATGCAAAACAAAAACTAAAACACACAACCTAAGAACAAGTTATATTCATTAAGTGAGACAAAGGTTGGTTGACTATCTAGTCTCAAAAGGGTTTCATATCTGCCAGTGACGATCTTCGTAAAGACAGTGTGGGGGCGTTGCAAGGAACAGTTAAGGCACGTATGCCCACCATTACCAAGCAGACACTCAGATATGAGTTGGGTGTTTCACGCATCTGAACTCGACCAATAGTCATAGGGCAGATCGTTAATTCCCCATCTAACTTAGAAGCTTGTGTGTGCTTTCCAAAAATTAAAGTATGTGATGCATGAGGCAGTTCTATACAATGCATAAACATATATGTACAGAAATTAAAGCATGTAAAATAAATAAATAAATAAAATAAGCTTAGTAACAAAAAACACGCAAACCAAACAAAACACAATTATCAGACAAAAACAAAGCTTAGTCCACAAGGTCCCCAGTGGAGTCGCCATTCTGTCGCACGTGTGCGGCGTCGCGGCGAAAACATCCACCCTCAAATTCTTATCTTATGTGGCAAATGTGGGGAGACAAGGAATTCTTGTCTTTTATTAGTGAAAAAATGGAATGGGAGTCGCCACCTAGTATTTTGGTCACTAGGAACCCTAACTGGTCTCAGAAATCGGGTACGGGGACTGGTTGCGTAAAGGGAAGGTTTTAGCACCCCAAATACGCCCTACCTAAGGTAAGTTGCATTGTTTTATTATCTGATAAAATCTAAGGTCCTGTCATGTTTTCTAGTTGTTGGTCCGTCTATGGTTTAAGAAAAGTCCTCCTCGGTAAGGAGGTCCTTGTCTTATCGGGTAAAACCTGACCGTTCTAACACTAACCAAAGAATTTAATATCCGGAATATCTTACGTATAAGGTCGTAACCCCAGATATTAAAATAAAACAAAATAATTTTTTTGGAATTTTGAAATATTGGCCAGTTCTCGTGACTTTAATAAACCGGTTATTAAAGCCAAAATGCATGCTAAAACTCTTTTTTTTTTTTAAGATGCAATATGATTTTTTTTTTTAGAGAGACTTGGCCGTATGCATGAAAACAAAATATTTTTTATTTTTATTTTTTTAATGTCTTGATGAAAACCGGGTATTTTTAATGCCGGATTTGTATCTTTACAGTATAAAAATACAAACCGATATTGATCAAAATGCAGTAAAAACTTTACAAAAAAAAATCACATATTTTTTAAAATACTTTTTGAAGAATTTTTTTTTTTGGGCTAGGCCCAGCCCGCCCATGTGGCGGGGCTGGACCCAGCAAGCCTGGTCGGGTCACTGGCCCAAGCCAGTGACCCGACTGGCTTTTAAACGCAAGCGTGCGTGAACAATTCACGCACGCCAGCTACAGCCACAAAGTAATTAAATTGCACCTGCACAGTATTTGTGCAATTATAAACGGAAGGAAAAGGAATGAAAAGCTTACCTGGTTCACAGCCGCTGCTGGGAGAAATCCCTCCTAATCTTGTAGCTGGGATTCTGGAAGAAGCTATGATGCCGCTCCCTGTCTTGCTCGGTCTGGTTCCTGGTTCTGGAGAAGGGGAAGTTGATGGTGATGCCGTCCTCGTCTACTGACTTCTTCTCTCCTCCTATGTTCTCCCCGTTTTCTTTCTGCCTTCATGCTCTCCCTTACTCTTCTTCTTTCTGCTCTCTCGTTCTCCTCATTGTCTCCTTCTTTTTTTTCTCCTCAATGCCACTTCTCCTCTCTGTCTGCTCTCTCCCCCTGTTTTCTCCTCTTTACGTTTCACCTTCTCTGTTTTCTTTCTCTTCTGTCTCGTTCCCTCTCCAGTGTTTCTCCCGCTTCCATTCATCGTCTTTCTCTGGCTTTTATAAGCCAATGAATGCCCTGTGGTGTAACGTTCGGCTTGGTAACGGCATGTAGAGGAATAGTAGCCGTGAAACATTCCCCATAATTGAAGCAATCTGTTGTTTTTGTTGCTGAAATGGCTCCACTGTCTGCTGAAACGGCTGTGAAGAAAGGTGATGAAATAGTGCTCTGAAACGGCGCCGTCTTCCTATCAAAATGGATATTTCTGATTTGATCCTTGGATGTTCTTACAATTTTGTAATCAAGCCCTCCGGATAAATTGTAATTGGATCCCTTGATTTTAGTGCCTTTCCGGTTTGGTCCTTCATTTCAGATTGTTTCAATCAAATCCCTAATTGACCACCAAACTTCAATAATTATGCAATTAAGCCCTGATTTGACCAAATCAACTCTTTAAAATTATAATTAGACCCCAGAACTTTAATTTCTTCCAATAAAAGCCTAAATTGACTTAAAAATCAATTTTTTCTTGTAATCAAACCCTCCATAAATTCAATTAAACCTTAGATAAAATTTAATTGAGTCCATAAACATCTGATTTTAGACTTTTCTTTCTCAACTTGAATTTTCTTTGTCAACAGGGCTCTTATAATGCCAAATTTCAATTCTTGTATTTCTGAACATCTTCAACCAATTCCTAGCCATTTTATGGGAGTTCCAGCATCCTTTTCTCACTCCTATTTTTTTTTTATTCCTTCAGAATATATTTTTTATATGTATTTTTTTGTATTTGTTTTTTTCATTTTTTTGTGGGGAACCCAAAAATAGGTAACAACAGAGACAATGAATAGAGGCTAAAAAGGAAGTAAATGATGGAGAATAACAAGAATAAGCAAAATCTGGTAGTTTTGTGGACTTACGAATGCGGATGGACTGACGTGGAGGTGGATCCACAATCTCAGATGAAGCTTGAGGGGCTGTAGATGAGAATTGAGCTTCAGGTGTGCCAGAGAGTAAAGTATCAGTACCTGCAGAGTTATAAGTACAAATTGATCGAACATAGAGAGAGGTATCATTACCAAATCCTCAAAAAAAGGATCTATACGAATAAGATCAGATTTAGTCAGGCTATGAGTAGTGGATGGAATAGAAAAGAAAGGTATATGCTCAAGGAAGACAACATGACGAGACACATAAAGTTTCTAAGTTATGGGATCAAAACAACGATACCCTTTTTTACCTTCACCATAACCCAGAAAGACACAAATAGTGGATCGAGAGGATAGCTTACTGCGTTCTACATGAGGACGAAGAACGAAACAAGTGCAACCAAAGACTCTAAATGAGGAATAATCAGGGACATACCCATATAACTTTTCAAAAGGAGATAGACCCGAACTATGCGAAGATGGAATTGTATTAATTAAACTTACAGCAGTAAGAACAGCTTCTCCCCAAAACTCACTAGGAACAAAAGCAGACAACAAGAGAGAACGAGCAGTTTCAACAATGTGCCTATGTTTTCTTTCAACAACACCATTTTGCTCAGGAGTATCTGTACATAAAGTTTGGTGGATGGTTCCATCTAAGGCAAGCAATTGGCAAAATTTATTAGAGGTGTATTCCCCACCCAAATCACACCTAAAGCATTTGATCACAGCAGAATGTTGAGTTTTGATAAGAGATCGAAAAACTGCATATATCTCAAAGAATTCAGAACGACGTTTCATTAAATAAACCCAACAATAATGAGTATGATCATCAATAAAAGAGACATAATATCGAGACCCTCCTTTTGTAACAACAGGAGAAGGTCCCCATACATCAGAATGAATCAAATCAAATGGTGAAGATGAAACAGAAATACTTCGATTAAAAGGTAAAGCAAAAAATTTTATCAGTTTACATCCACTACAATCAGAAATGTCACAAGTTTTTAAATTTCCTAAAGCTCCTGTGGATACCAAAAATCTCAAACGAGAAGACAAAACATGACCTAGACGGGAATGCCATAAATAAAAACTAGAAGATGAAAAACTCAAACAAAAGGAAGACAAATCAATAGTAGTAGTAGCAGCGGCAGCAGCAGCAACTAGCACTTTTAACTCGTCCAAAATATATAGTCCATTCTCCCTACAGCCTGTCCTAATCAGCTTTTGAGACTGCAGATCCTGTACACAACAAAAAGAACCAGAAAACATGACTAAATAATCACCAGAATCAAATATTTGACCAACAGACGCAAGATTCAATTTGAGTTTTGGAATAAGATAAACATTAGGAGACAAGTGAGGTGTGACAACAGAACCAACACCTGCTAAGGGCATAGGAGTGCCATCAGCAGTCATAACAAGAATGGAGGATAAAGGGGACACAGAGGTAAAAGATGAGGAATCTGGAGACATATGATGGGAAGCACCAGAATCCAAGACCCATTCAGAGTGTGACATACCTGAGGAACTATGAGGCAACTGACCTATGGAAGAAGCGGACATTGCTTGTGGCTGCAATGAGAGAAACTTCTGAAATTGCTCAGCCAAAGTATTAGGATCGGTAATAGAGCCTGGGGAAACTACTGCTGCAATATTGTGGTGTGGTGGTTTATAACCCTGAGGTGATCTATGAGCATTAGATTGTGACTGACTACCAGACTTCCAAGCTTGATTCTATATCTCAACTTAGGACACTGAGCCTTTCAATGACCTTTCTGGTTACAGAAACTGCACTCATCAAGCCAACCCTGTGTAAGGCTTGTTCTGATGATTAAAGAATGACTTAGAAGGTACTACTAGTACAGAAGGATTTGAAGCAGAAAGAATTCCCTTTTCAGAATAAGACTGAAGACGTATTTCTTCAGCCAATAACTCACTGACAACAGAGTCAACAGAAGGCAGTGGAGAACGATGCAGAATTGAACCTCTAAGTCCTTCGAAATCACTGTGAAGTGCTGTTAAAAACTGTACCAATCATTGCTGCTCTCTACGTTCAAATAAGCACCACATGCTTTTAATTCTGCTGATTCTCTAAGAGCTAATTGATCCCAAAGATCTGTCATGGCAGAATAGAACTCCTCAATACTCATTCTTCTGGTGAAGAGCTCGTATGTCATTCTCTAACTGATACTGTTTTGCAAAATTTGATTGCGTGAATAACCTTGCAGATGATCCAAAACCTCCTTTACTGTCTCATACTTCGCCAACTGTGTACCTATAGAATGCTCAACAGAATTGTTGATCCAAGTAATGATCTTTGCATTGTTTGCTTCCCATGCATCTATCGAAGCAGTATCTCCTTCTTCAATATTCTTAGGTACCACATAAGTTCCACTGACATATCCCCACATCTTCTTACCTTAAGAAAATTTCTCATTACTAGCTCCAATACGAATAGTTCTTCTCATCCAACCTCACACTCACGACTGAAGCGAATCATCTCATTCAGTAGCCATAATCAACAATCACAGAGAACCAGAATGCAAAAGCAGAGAAAAACAAAATACCAAATTGCAGAAACTGAACAGAGATTACAAAACTAAACAAATATCTTCTCAAAATTATACGATTACTCCAAAACACAAAACAAATTTGCAGAAACTAAACGAAATACCAAATTACAGAAGCTGAAGGGAAGACGAAATACCAAAATAATTACAGAAACTGACGAAATATCAAATTTTGCAGAAGCGGAAGACAAAATCTCACTCCAAAAAATTTATGAGTGCTTAGTCTTAACCTAAATAGTTGGATCCGCGAAGCTGTGTTCGGGATTAAGCCTCGTTCATAAAACCAGCTCTGATACCATGTTAAATAATTAAGCTCAAACACGAAAAGAAGGCTAGAATTCTAAATAATTGTATATTATGAGTGCTTAGTCTTAACCTAAATACAAACAAAGTATATATAGGTTAAACTGAAAGTACTATTCTACCCTTAATAAAAGACTACATAAATCTTATTTAACAACTTTATGAGTTGCTTTATATATTTTTCTATGAATTGTGAGATAAAAGACACAAAACACAAGCTCACGTTGCTTGGGAGATGTTTCTTTGAGTGTAATATATTCAATAAGATGGGAGAGGATAATAGAAACAAAATTAAATAGTGTTGGATTAATAATGCATAATAACTCATAATTATATATTATATTCGAATAATTACTACCCATTAATTATGCATGAATGAATTCAAATATGCAAATTTTACAACGTTTTAAAAACTACGAGATAATCAATTTAAAAAAATGCTGCTTTGGAATCATTTTGCAATTTACTTGAACCAAAATTGTTAGGCCTCCATGCATAATATTGCAAGTTACTTTTCTCGGGTATTTTGATATTTAGACAGGGACAATTTAGTAATGTGAGGTAATTGATTCAGAGTTAATAACAGTTTGAACGGTAAAACAATATCTTTATAAAGAATGTATGTCTTAAGGAAAGCGCATTGCAAGCTAAAGTAATGGCTAAGCTTATCTTAAGCTATTTCCTAAGCTTGTTTCCTCTCTTGCCGTTCTTCTTCTTTGTCAATTGGCTATGTAGCCTGTCAACCAACAGGTGTATAGAGTCCAAGCAGAAACGCCACGTTGCCTGCAGATGAAGGTACACACGCACAATATACTTTTCCATCTACATATATATCCTTTTCCTCCTATATACAAAAGAAGGAAGAAAATTTGTTTTCAAGAATATAAACTCAATTAACTGTTTAGACTATAAACTACTCATGTTTGCAAGAAACTCATGATCCAAGCTAACAAGAGAAAGAAGAGAGAACACTTGAGCTGGAAGGAACGGTATTAATCTTTGTGACCCAAACAATGAAAAGCCTTATGCTTAAACATTGCTCCGAAGAAGAATGGGATGTTTGGTGTGAGGCTTCTCAACTTGGGAAGCGTGGGGATAAAAAAATAACCAACCTTACTGCTATTTCTCTCTTCCATTTGCAGCACTCTAGTGCTTCCACAGCCTGGCAGAGAGTTCCGTAGTGCTAGCCTACGTACTGCATATCTTAGATATTTTCTGCTTTCCATCTTTTCCTATAACTATCAAGTGAAGTGATTGGTTAAGGATGAATTGATTTTTACGAGGATTTTAGTAAGGAAATCTAGATGGATTTATATAGTCAATTGACAATAATAGCACTAGTTTTTTTTTTTTTTCCTTTTAGTTCGGATTTGAAGCTAGCTAGAGGTAGTTTGAGGTTGTGGAAGCTAAAAATATATGGTTTTGATCATGAAGGCATCAGGTATGCTACCTGTTTGAATCTTGCTAAACAAAATAATGTGTTTCTTTGTTGAAAAACGTTTGGCAGCAAAGGCTTTGGGTGAGTTGATGACCACGTTAGCGGGGTTTTTTCAACAAATCTCACGCTCGTCTTGTGACAATAATTATCGAGGCATCAATGCAATTGCACGTATGAGAACAGCACAGTTTGTCACGTCACCGGCCTGTAAGTTCCTCATCAACTTCATCCAATTCTCTTTTAATTTTGTAAGGCAATGCATCCTCTCTAAAACTCACTGGTTGCTATGTTGACGCCATTTTTGGGTGGTGGTAGAGATCTCTCAAACGCGAATTAGACTGCCGAATCCACGCTGAAGCCTTGACTAGTCTCGTTTTCCTAGAAAAAATGTGAGTATCATATGACATGTGATGATAATCATTCGAATCAGTATGCTGACCTCAACTAATTGATAACAATCCTCTCACATTATAACAGTGATTTGTCCAACAATCAACTTGATGGTAGCATCCTGTCACCATGGGGAACTTGCCTTCACTCACCTCTCTGTAAGTGATCCAGTAACCATGGTCATATACTACTAGTGCAGTTTATTTATCATATCAAGAAATGTATCTTAAAACAAGTAAACAGTCATCACACACATTCAAACTAGACATAGAAAATCAAATAATGAATAAATATTAATAAATAATAATTTAATTAAAATAATAATATTAATATTTTAAAATATTTACATTAATAATTAAAAATAATATTATCACTATAGGTAATTCCACTGCTTAGACTATGATGACTAGATAACTGAAATAGTATCTTGGAAGGGTATTATCAAGGAAATTCCCAAACTCACGTATCCATTATAACAAAATATGAAAATAATATTTTGTGCTTAATCAACTTGTTTATCCTTAAGGCAACATTCTCGTGGGAAAGCACAAAATTAAAGTCTTACAATTCTTAGGTCAATATTGTATAAACAGCCAAAAAATATACATTAAACTAAATTAAGTTTAATTAAATCCCGTTCTCAGAGAAAT